>JARBWK010000013.1:24561750-25234250 GCA_030556195.1 Anolis apletophallus
TAACTGTCTTTCGGGCTGCAAAGGTCGACAGCAGGCTACACTTAAAGGTCAAGCACCCACCTCGACCCGGGCAGGCCTCAAACTCATGACCTACTGTTCAGAGAGATCTTATGCAACTGACACCTAGCCAACTGTGCCACATTCCCACCACATTAATGGTATTCGGTTGTGTCTATAGTTTCAGGTAACCATGGTCTGATCGGGAACCTATTCCCCATGGATAGGGGACTCAACCCCACCTCAACCCGGGCAGGCCTCAAACTCATGACCTACTGGTCAGAGAGATCTTCTGCAGCTGACACCTAGCCAACTGCGCCACATTCCCACCACATTAATGGTATTCGGTTGTGTCTATAGTTTCAGGTAATCATGGTCTGATCGGGGACCTATTCCCCATGGATAGGGGACTCAACCCCACCTCAACCCAGGCAGGCCTCAAACTCATGACCTACTGGTCAAAGAGATCTTCTGCAGCTGACACCTAGCCAACTGCGCCACATTCCCACCACATTAATGGTATTCGGTTGTGTCTATAGTTTCAGGTAATCATGGTCTGATCGGGGACCTATTCCCCATGGATAGGGGACTCTTGGGTGCGTCTAAACTGCACAATGTAGCCTGATACCAATTTAGCTGCCTTGGCACAATACAATGGGGTCATAGGAGTTCATTGTGAGTGGCCACCACTGTTTCTCACTCCCAAGAGCAAATTTTGAAGTCTTTACATGGCACAAGGAAACAACCTTTTCAGTGAATGTTCAGTGGCTGGCTGCGAGGATGAATATACAATGTGTGGGCAAGTTCTCCAGGCATTTTGCAATATATCTCTGATATGTAAAGCCGCACAGCCTGCCTTTCTGTGTGATAATCTGCCACCAACTAGAGGCGGTGATCTTTCTGCTTCAGCCAAAGTTGACACATGGTGCTCTCAGTCCGGCTTTCTGGAGGCAAATATTATTGAACAAATGCGAGGAGATTTTTCCTTCCAAGATGGCATTACAGCTGAAGAACAGAGCGTGGTTTGAGATATATTTATAAACCCAGGAGAAAAGACGGGCTGTTTTTAAAAGCATGGATGATGTGGCTAGGAAAGCAAGGGGTGGTTTCTCCTGAGGACATTTCATGGAAGGCAAAAGATAGTGAGTTTTCTGTTGAGCTGGGCTATATTTACTTGGAGCAGCTGGAGATCCAGTGTCATTTGAGCTGGAAATATATAATTGACGCATTATTTTTTGAGGCACTCGTCTAACTTATATGTGTGAGGATTTCTGTAGTACAAGAAAATAGACCTTGCTCTGTACTCTCTGCGGGGAAGCAAGGGTTTCATGGCAAAATATAGTGACAGAAAGGATTTTTAATGGTTTGTTGTACTTTAGACAAAGCATGGAGTTTGTGACTCTCACATGACCAGTTATTTAATGTGTGAAAACAGAGTTGTGTGTGTGTGCATGCGTGTGTGCGAGGTGTGGCTGAGGAGGTGCTAACAGCACAAAAGGCTAAAACAGGGGTAGGCAACCTACGGCTCGCGGGCCGCATGCGGCCCGGCAGCCGATTCTGTCCAGCCCAGGGAGAAGGGTGTTGGGGGCGGGGCCAAGAGCAAGGGGTGCTGCTGCCACCATCTCATCGCGGGCTCTGTGGGGCCTGTGTCTGCAGACAGGCCAGAAGAGCAGCGGCTTTGGAGTGCCTGATATCCCTGGAGACGATCTGGGCCTGCAGCAGGAGCACTCGGCGACCTGCGGGGGCTGATCGCCCTGGCGACCCGGAAGACTTGATCGTCTTCCGGGTCGCCAGGTCGAATAAGCCACCTCAGATTGCCGAGTGCTCCTGCTGCAGGCCCAGATCATCTCCAGGGATATCAGGCACTCCATGGCAGGGCGATCAGCTGGGGAACGGCTGAGGGCGAGAGTGGGTGGAGGCCTGCAGCCTCCGATCGCCTGCTGCTCTCCTCTGCTGCTGCGACAGCTGGGTCCACTTTGCCATCCTCTGGGCTGGGTCCATTGGGCCATTCCATCTTGGGATCCTTCCTCTCTTGAGGATGTTCGCACCTTGTCTTCTTGAATTTAATTTAATTTTAGTGGGTTTTATTATTATTTTATAATAATTTTATGATAATAATATAATAATACAATAAATAATATAATATAATAATGTTGTATTATATTATAATTTCAATATATTATAATGTCTATATATACTATAATAATTATGATATTAATACTAATAATATATGAATATTTCTTGATATATTAATATGTTAATATTAATGATGTGCAATATATAGTAAATATAGTAAATAAATAAATAATACAATAAATAATATAATATGATAATGTTGTATTATATTATAATTTCAATATATTATAATGTCTATATATACTATAATAATTATGATATTAATACTAATAATATATGAATATTTCTTGATATATTAATATGTTAATATTAATGATGTGCAATATATAGTAAATATAGTAAATAAATAAATAAATAAATTATGTAGATTAGAATGTAGTTCAGCCTTTAGGTGCGCCCCTCCATAATATTTTTTGGCTCTCGTGTGGCCCCTTGGAAAAAATAATTGCCCACCCCTGGGCTAGAAGATGAACCTGCCTGTTCATTAGTTGTGATCCAACATCTGTCATGCATTGGAATAAACATGTTTTCTGTTAAATGGAGGTGTGTTAATACTGATGTACTGACATGCAAGTATCCACACACATGAACCAATGTATACTACTCCACTTACACACACACACACACACACACACACACACAATGGAAAAGGATCAATACAGAATTGGTGGCACCTGACTTGAAAAGAAGTCCATAGGAAAGTAATACCAGAGTCTCCATAGAACACAAGCTGAACATGAGTCAACAACAGTGTCATGCGGTGGCTAAAAAAGCCAATGCGATTCTAGGCTGCATCAATAGGACTATAGTGTCAAGACTGAGGGAAGTCAGACCTCTCTTGGGATTACACTACATCTGAAATCACACTACGTCCAGTTCTGGGCACCAAAATGCAAGACGGATATTGACAAGCTAGAATGTGTCCACTGAAGAGCTACCAAAATGATCAAAGATATGGAAGCCATGAATCCTTCTGAGGAGCTACTTTGGGAGCTGGGCATGTTTAGCTTGGAGAAAAGAAGGCTGAGGGCCCTTCCAGACAGCCGCATAATCCGGGACAAATAAGTGGGGCAAAAAATCAATATTCAGTGTTCCCTCACTTATTTTTGCTGGGGTTAGGTTCCAGCACTTCCTGCAATAAAGTGAAAAACCGTGATGTAGGGATACTCTATTTATTTTAATATTTATACATGATTTTAGTAGTTATACACTATTTTAAGTCTTTATAAACTCAAAATAAAGTGAAGGAAAGGAAGGAAAGGCCCTTCATGGCTGGAGGGAGGACTGAGGAAGGAAAGCGTCTTGGAGAGCGGTGGTGGCAAAACCCCACAAAACAGCGACAATACCATGATATATATTTTAAATTAATATTTTTTGAAATCCGCGAAACAGCAAGTCCGCAATAAGCGAACCGCGAAGTAGTGAAGGAACACTGTACCTGACAGCAAGTCCAAACTCTGAGCTGTCAGTCCTGCTAAATGGTCTCCCAGCATCTTAACAGGTTAAGTTGTAGTGGATTTTAGAAATCCACAAGATGGACACATGGGACATCCGCCTAAAGTTTTCTTTTTCTTTTCTTTTTTATTGACTCTCCAAGATGTGCAGGGCGTCATAAGTGCTGATTCAGACATCTGAATGTACACACAAACAGATTTCTTCTTCCTCTTCACCTTCCTACTGCCTTTACTCCCCCTTAAACCCGGTTTTCCTTTGGAATCACTTAACTGCCATGCTGATGCCCGCTATGTTTAATTTCATAAGCACAAGAACAAAGGCATGCTTGCACAGAGTTCTCATGGGAATTGTGCTTCCATTTAGCCACCTGTGTGTCCGTGGCTCCATTTGTTTACAGCCCTCATCAGCTGTTTTGGAATTTTAAAATTTGCACTTGTGCTGGAGCAGTCCCCATCAGTGTAAAGCAGTGTTTTTCAACCTTTATTGAGCCGCGGCACATTTTTTACATTTACAAAATCCTGGGGCACACCACCAACCAAAATGACACTTTAACACAGTAATACATATAGTTAATATGTTTTTAAATGTATTTATACCCTCAGTGTGAAACCTGGACCTGCTTCGATGAACACAACATAGATATCCTGGCAGGAATGGCAGAAAGACACAAACTTCCCACACAGAACTCCCATAACCAAGAGAAAATACTGTAAGAGTTTGGTGGGCATTGACCTTGGGTTTTGGAGTTGTAGTTCACCTATATCCAGAGAGCAGTGTGGACTCAAACAATGTTGGATCAGGACCAAACTTGGCATGAATACTCAATATGAACACAGATGGAGTTTGGGGAAAATAGAACTTGACATTTGGGAGTTACAGTTTCTGGGATGTATAGTTAACACACAATCAAAGAGCATCCTGAACTCTTGCAACAATGGAATTGAACCAATCTTGGCATATTGAACTCTCATTACCAACAGAAAGTACTGAAAGGGTTTGCTTGGGAATTGACCTTGAGTTTGGAAGTTGTAGTTCACCTACATCCAGAGAGCACTGTGGACTCAAACAATGTTATGTTGTAGTTTGTTTTCTATCCAGAATCACAATGTTGGAAGGAGGTTCACCACTTTAAGGTCCCTAAAACAGGCATGGGAAAACTTCAAGCCACTGGGTGCTTTGGACTTCAACTCCCACCATTCCTAACAGCCTGAGGCCCTTTCCTGCTTAAGTGGCTGAGGGGGAAAAAGGAAAAGGGCCTGAGGCTGCTAGGAATGGTGGGAGTTAGAGTCCAAAACACCTGGAAGGTCCAAGTTTGCCCATGCCAGCTTTTGATAGAGACCTCTTCCTCCCCCTTCCCCTTCGTGTCCTTTCTTCCCCCTCCTGCCGAACCAGGGCCGTAGCCAGGATTTTGATTCGGGGGGCTGAGTTTGGTTCGGGGGGCTGAGACTGGGTGGAAGAGGGTCTACCCTAGCAAACCTTTTGTATTGTTATCCCAATAACCCCATTAATGTGGGATATATTGTGCATGGTGATCAGATCATGATATGAATAAACATAACAATTTAAATAATGTACCAGTAAGGCCTTCTCGCGGACCATCCTGAGAATTTCGGGGGGGGCTGAAGCCCCCTTAGCCCCCCCCCCGGCTACATGCCTGTGCCGAACACTTACTTTTTCTTCTACATTACTGCTTCTGCCGCCATTTTGATCCGAGGGGGCAGTATGAGCATGTTTAGGAGGGGGGGAGGAAGACGTGACCCGTGCGGGTGCTACTGCGCAGACTCGCCCCAGAGCAAAGCGAGGCAAAGCGAGCAGAGCGAGGCTGGGAAGAAGGCAGCCCGAGTGGAGAAGAAGAAGTGTTCGGCAGGAGGGGGGGAAAGGGTATTGGAGGTTCCAATTTCCCACGGCACACCTGATGATCGCTCACAGCACTCTAGTGTGCCACGGCACACTGGTTGGGAAACACTGGACTAGATGACCCTTTTGATCTCTTACAACTCTATGATGCTATGAAATGCATTGCAAGCAAATCATCCCGGATGTTGTGTGTCATCATCAGAGACCGTATGAGGTGAGCGAGGTTGTTTTAGTCCCCGAGGACAAGTCCCAGGTCTCTTTATGCAAAGTCAAACTGAAGCTGAAAACGATACCAGAACCGAAGAGCAAGCTTTGCATGCGGCCTTGAAAAGGAGTCAGTGCCCCACGCTGAGCTCTGTAAACACCTGAGCCATCCTGCTCCAGAGGCTATCATGAGAAGCATTGACTCTTTTTAGAAAAATCTGGTCTAAATCCAGAAATGCATTGACTCCACTCCCTAATCGGACCCGGACACATCCTCTCCCCAAACTCCAGGTGAGGATTTGGTTTGGTTCTCCTGCACCTTTCTAATAATAGCCTTCCAGTCAGACCTTATCGGCTTGGTACGTTTGTTCAATGGGGCTGCCTGTGTTCTCTGTCAGGACTCCTTTAAATCTCTGTTATTGTTTCCCCTTTCCCTTGGGAAGGCATCGCTAAAAGCCGCAGAATCCTGGGAAGGAGAAATCAAAGGGGGAAATGGATTGGAAAATGCACGAATAGAGAAGCACACATCTCCAGAAGAGGAGAGAAGCACATGCTGCTGTTTGGTATCCTTCAGCTATCTGAGGGTTAACCAGCGAAGAGCTCTTGTGCAAGCAGGGGATGTTCCTGGCAGTGAAAGGTGGATCTGTTTCTGGATGTAAGAAAACGGCTCACTGTTCAGTCCAACAGCAGCCAGTGGTTTGGGCTGAGACATTTGAAGATCTGGCGTCTCGCTATGCACCGAAAACTGCCTTCCTTCCACAGACATCCTTTTTTGCATCCAGATGTTGATCTCCATCTCCCCCCACATGGCTGGGATTTAACTCTGGAAGAGATGCTGCTGTAAGGAATTCCCTTTCAGAAGATCTTTGACAGGGCTTCCCCGGCTTCTCTGGATGAATGAGCGCCTTTCAGATCCGCACAAGGTAAGCCTTCCCATTTGACAGAAGCAACCCAGTTCTCATTCCCAGGGGTGACATATAAAGCTCTCATGATGGTAGTTTTCACACTGAAAGAGATTGGCGTTGGGTTGTTGTAGGTTTTTCAGGCTGTATTGCCATGCTGTAGAAGCATTCTCTCCTGATGTTTTGCCTGCATCTAAGGCAAGCATCCTCAGAGATTGTGGGGTTTGCAGGAAATTAGGAACATTGGGTTTATATATCTGTGGCATGTCCAGAGTGGGAGAAAGAACTCTTGTCTGCTTGAGACAAGTGTGAATGTTGAAATTGGCCAGCTTAATTAGCATTGAATAGCCTTGCAACTTCAAAGCTTGGTTGGTTCCTGCTTGGGGGAATCCTTTGTTGGGAGGTGTTAGCTGGCCCCAATAGTTTCCTGTCTGGAATTTCCCAGGTTTTTTTTAGTATTGCTCTTTATTTACTGTCCTGATTCTAGAGTGTTTTTTTTAAAATACTGGTAACCAGATTTTGTTCATTTTCATGGTTCTCAAACAATCAAGAGTTCTTTCTCCCACTTGCCTAGTTTCTAGTAAATAAAGAACAAAACTCCAACACAGTGGAACTCCAGACAAGAAACAAACAGGAACAGCTTATCACCTCTCAACAAAGGATTCCCCCCAGCAGGGCCGTAGCCAGGATATTGATTCGGGAGGGGCTGAGTTTGATTCGAAGGGGGGGGAGGGGGGCTGAATCTGAGTGAGAGACGATCTACCCTAGCAAACCTTTTGTATTGTTATCCCAATACCCCCATGCATATGGGATATATTGAGCATGGTGATCAGATCATGATATGAATACACATAACAGTTTAAATAATGTATCAGTAAGGCCTTATCGTGGACCACCCAAAAAATTTCGGGGGGGGCGAAGCCCCCAAGCCCCCCCCCCCGCTACATGCCTGCCCCCCCAGACAGTAACAAGCCGCACCTAAAACTGTCCGGCCATCAAATGCTAATTAAGGTGGCCAATTGAAACATTCACACCTAGCTCCAACAGACAAGAGTGCTTTCTCCCACCCTGGACTTTTCACAGATATATAAACCCAATTTTCCTAGTTTCCAACACACCTCACAACCTCTGGGGATGCCTGCCATAGATGCGGGAGAAACTTCAGGAGAGAATGCTTCTATAACATGGCCAGACAGCCCGAAAACCCTACAACAACCCAATGATTCCGGCCCTGAAATTCTTCAACAAGGAGATTGGCATTGACTGCTTCCAATCCTGATATGTAACTTATTGTTTTCAAACTGTTACCCTAAGAAACTATTTGAATTGTTGGGTTGTTGTGAGTTTTCCGGGCTGTATGGCCGTGTTCCAGAAGCATTCTCTCCTGACATCTTGCCTGCATCTATGGCAGGCATCCTCTGAGGCTGTGAGGAAGCATCAGGAGAGAATGCTTCTGGAACATGGCCACTCACAACCTCGGAGGATGCCTGCCATAGATGCAGGCGAAACGTCAGGAGAGAATGCTTCTGGAATATGGCCATACAGCCCAGAAAACTCACAACCCAGTGATTCTGGCCATGAAAGCCTTCGACGATATATTTGAATTGTATTGATAAGCAACTTACGTGATTGTTCTGAATGCCTTACTTTCTACATTTCTGCCTGTTTCAAGCATATAAAGTTGTTGCCAGAGAGGGACGGTAAAGCTATTAACATGGACTTAGTGCCAAGCTAATGTTGATATTTTGTTCATAGCTAAATGGGTTGACGAATACGGTCCTTTGCCAAATAACAAGAAAGCAAACATGTCAGCATTGAATATAAGAGGAGAGATGCAAAACCCATCTTCCTACTAATGTTCTGACCAGAGTAACCAAGCTTTCCCTATCTGTAGTTACTTGTTAACATTTCTTTTACATCTCTGGAACAGAGCTCCAGGGGTTTGTATTTAATGTTTGCCTTATCGAATGAGTGCCTCAAAGTGCTATATTATAGAATGATGGCAGCAGGCCCGGATTAACCCCTTTTGGCGCCCTAGGCCACACTTTGGAATTACGCCCCCAAACCAACCTCTATCACACACACACAATTCCTACTTTCCACTTGAGTCAAGGAAGGAGGGCACGTGCGAGGAGGAGGTGGAGAGAAGCCCCCAGTGCCGCTGCCGGGCATGCGCAGCAGTGGTCCCGGGAGCGGGGCTTCCCTCTGCCGCATCCTCCTCCTCTCCCCGCGCCCTCCTTCCTTGAGTCAAGGAAGGGGGGCGCGCACGAGGAGGAGGCGGAGAGAAGCCCCCAGCGCCGCTGCCGGGCATGCGCGGCAGGAGGGCGCGAGTGCCTCTGCCTCGTCCGCCATGTTCCTGGGTGCCGTGCATGCCCGGCAACGGCCCCGGGGGCTTCCCTCCAACTCCTCCTCCTAGCGCCCTCCTTCCTTGACAAGGGCGGGGGCGATGGCGAGGGGCGCCATTCCCTCCTCCCCCGCCCCTTCACAGCTCTCCCCCCCGTCGTCCCCTGAGAGAGGGGGAGGGAGGGAGGGGGGGGGAGTCATCTCCATGCTGCGCATTGTGGTTTTGTTTCAACATATATCTTTTTGGTCCATGTGAACTGCACCCCCTCGGCTTGCGTCCCTAGGCCATGGCCTAGGGTGGCCTTATGAGTAATCCGGGCCTGAATGGCAGACAAGGAACAAGGCCCCCAACCAGGGCCGTAGCCAGGATTTTGATTCGGGGGGGGCCGAGTTTGGTTCGGGAGGGGGCTGAGACTGGGTGGTCTACCCTAGCAAACCTTTTGTATTGTTATCCCAATAACCCCATTAATGTGGGATATAATGAGCATGGTGATCAGATCATGATATGAATAAACATAACAGTTTAAATAATGTACCAGTAAGGCCTTTTCACGGACCACCCTGAGAATTTCAGGGGGGCAGAAGCCCCCTTAGCCCCCCCCCTGGCTACATGCCTGCCCCCAACTTTCTCATCTCAGGTCTGGTATGAAGTCAATTTGTATGCCATGTAGTTAAGCAAATCACACAGAGTTTGGACGGATTAGTCAAATATAGACCTCTAAGAGCATTGCTTTTCATTTTGCTGGAAAGGCTGACCAAAATTGCCCAAATCAAGAGCTCCATTGGATACATCTCAAGGCTATTTTTGACCCTGAGCAGTAGATCTGTAACTTGATGTCAGAGAACAATTTGCTTTTCTGTCTTGTGGCCTGAGCGGTCTGTGTGAGGATGCATGCTTGGCCACACACAAAACATTTTGTTGGCAGATGTTTTTGGTTAAGCCGTGCCACATTTAAGACACAGTTTCTCAAAAAGGAGGCAAAGGAGGAATTTCGAAGGAGGAATTTCATGTCTCTCACTAATATAAATCATGATACACTTTGCAAGAGATGTAATAGTTCTACTCGCACATCTTTTGATGGTTTTTGTGCTGAGTCTCGCGGACAACAAGTTAAATGTGAGCCAAAAATGTCATGTAGCGGCAAAAAAGCCGATGAGATTTTGGCCTGCAGAAATAGGCGTTTAGTGTCTAGAACAGGCCTGGGCAAACTTCGGCCCTCCAGGTGTTTTGGACTACAACTCCCACAATTCCTAACAGCCTACCGGCTGTTAGGAATTGTGGGAGTTGTAGTCCAAAACACCTGGAGGGCCGAAGTTTGCCCAGGCCTGTTCTAGAACCAGGTAAATCATGCTACTCCTCTTCTATTCTGCCTTGGTCAAACCACGCCTGGAAGGGATATGTTGACAAACTGGATTATTTGCAGAAGAAGGTGACTAAAACAATCAAGGGTCTGGAGAACAAGCCCTATGAGGAGAGGCTTAAAGAGCTGGGGTTGTTTTGTCTTCAGAAGCGAAGACTAAGAGGAGGCATGATGGCCAAGTATAAATATGTGAGGGAAAGTCATAGTGAGGAGGGAGCAAGCTTGTTTTCTGTTGCCCTGGAGACTAGGGCACAGAACAATGGCTTCAAACTACAGGAAAGGAAGTTCCACCTGAACATGAGGAAGAACTTCCTAATGGCGAGAGCTGTTCAGCAGTGGAACTCTCTGCCCCGGAGTGTGGTGGAGGCTCCTTCTTTGGAGGCTTTTAAGCAGAGGTTGAATGGCCATCTGTCTAGGGTACTTTGAAGGTGATTTTCCTTTGTCTTTGCAGGGGGTTGGACTGGATGGCCCATTTATTAATTTATTTATTTACGACATTTATATGCCGCCCTTCTCACCCCGAAGGGGATTCGGAGCGGCTAACAAGTAACTGTCAATCTCTTTGACATTATTCTGCCCTCTCTGATGTTATTCGTATTTTATGGCTGTTGTTTTAACCATAATGATTTTAATTGCAGCTGTAAATGTTGTTATTATGGTTGTTTTTATTCTTTATTGTTGTTTAATTGCCTGTAAGTCGCCCCAAGCCGAATGGGAGTGGCAACTGATAAATTCAAATAAATAAATAAATAAATAAGTAAATACAATATATTATATTATTGCCATAGCACAATATTAACATTATATATTACATTATACCTGTTATGGAACAGAGATGTAAGCAGCCAAGTCCAGGAGTAAAAAGGTAACAAAAGTTTATTAGCACAATAAATGGGAAGAGGACTAACAAAAAAGTAGCCAAAATCCGGCTTTTAAAACCCACAAAAATCCCAGGAATGCCCAAAAAAGAATGCTGTGGAGAGAAAACCAAAACAAACACAAGACGTCCGTCTGCATCTTCCAACAGGGGGTGTTCACGAAGAGAAGTCCAAAAACCAGTCCAGAAGTCATAGGGTAGGAGAAAGACAGATGGAAAAGGAGGAGACTTTCCAGGGTCGTCAGGAGCTGAGTATACAGAAAGCACATAATTCACAGCCCCCATATAAACATAGTGTCTACCTCCCTCCATGTAATACAATACCAACACTCTGCAGCAGGAACTCACAGCAGTCACAGCAAAGGTCAAGAAGTACACGGCAGCAACTAAACAGAGAAGCAGACATTGAATCCCAAACCCCCCACCTTTTCCCAACATCAGCTAGAGCTGCCACAACAGCTCACCCAAGGAACAAAGTGAAGTAACCCATAACTCATGAGTAACTGGAACCAGGATCAAAGGTACACAAAGTCAGGAACCCAGGATCACGAACCAGAATAGCAACTCTTTGACCACCCTAAGGGCCAAGTCAAATGTCCACTTCTTTTATAACACTAAACATCAGAATCATCTGAAGACCCGCCCTGCTCCAGAGCAACAGCTGCTTCATTCCTTGCAGCTGCTGAACTATGCACAGACCTCCAAGCTGTCTAACCATCTTGCTGGCTTAAAGTGTCCCACTCAGCTTCTGAATGTGTAGAAGGCCAATCCTGATCCGTCTCAAACTCCAGGAAAGTACTGTCACCAGAGTCTGCATTACATACATCTCTCACTTCCTGAACTAATGACGGATCTAAGTCCGTATCACTCTCTTCTGACTGTAGTTCTGCATCCCCAGGAAACCCTTCAAAGGTGTCTGAATCAGTAGGATCCCTAAGTATGTGCTGGATCTTTCTCCTATGTTCACTGCCTTCCAGGCTTAAGTCACTAGCAGCCCTTTTGATCCCAGCTGCAGGAGCCTGATAATCCAGAGCCTCGCCCAAATCCATGCTACTGTTTGATGCTATTGACTCAGCATCTTCCCCAATGCTACTAGCTGTAGTAGCTGAAGGCTCAATCACAACAATACCGTAATATTATTAGTAATATTACATGTAATATAAAATATATAATTATAATATATTATTATTAGTAGTATTATATTGTATTACATTATAATATTATCAATATTATATGTATATACAATATATTATATCTATATATATAAAATCCTTCATGTGGTGGTTCCAGTCTTATAGACAAAGAAACCACACAAGGCAGACACACAAAAACAGCCCACATACCCAGAAAACCCTACGAGGTATGTTTACCAAAACACCCCCCCCCTGCTCAAAAAGAGCCAACGGTCAAAAATCCAAAAAACCACTATGGACTACAACTCCCATGATCCCCCACGCCACCTCCCTCTGGCAGTTTAGAGCGTCGGAATGTTAGTGGAGCTGACCAATTAGAGGCATTATGCAAATACTCCCTCAGTTAGAATGTAGGCTGGGAGCCCCACCCCCCCCCTGGCAGTTTAGAGTATCGGAATGTTGGTGGTGGTGCTGGCCACTCATAGACATTATGCAAAACAGACAGGTAATAAAAGGTAATCCAAGAGATAGAAGCTGGTGAAGGGACTAGCAAAAGGAAGGAAAAAGAGGTAGGGAGGGAATGGAGGAAGAGAGACAAGGGGATCAAGAACTGAAACAGATAGGGGAGGGATGGCAGGAAGGAGGGAAAGGAAAGAAGGAAGGGAGGGAGAAGAGGCAGGACAGAGAGAAGAGAAAAGCTGAGGGATGAGGGGGAGAGGGAAGAAAGGAAGTATAAAAGGCAGGAAGCGATGTTACTGTTGGTCTTTGCCACATGCACACACATATGTACATATAGACATGCACACATACACACATATATACATGCACTGAAATATACACATGCACACATACATACACACATCTGTACTTACACACATCTACACATATACACGCATATACATATACAAAAACACACATATACATAAGTACACACATATACACGGATATACATATACACTAGGCATGTTTTAGAACCCAAAAATGGCGATTCTAAAATCAAATGGGGGGATTTTTTGATTAGTAATAGAAAGACTTACAAAAAAATTGCCAAAAATTTCTAAAATGTAACTTAAGTACTAACGAAATTCGTTAGTAATTCGTATGCCAGAGCATGCGCATTCCAGATGGTTTTGGCCTACAACTCCCAGAAATCCTAACAGCTGGTAAATTGGCTGGGATTTCTGGGAGTTGTAGGCCAAAACTTGAATAAATCACACTGAATTCTAGATGGGACTCTCCAAATAGGAAGGAGGGAGGGAGGGAAGGAGGGGGGGTATTCTATTCTTGGAAGCAGCAAAAAAAGGAGGAGGAGGGCCCCCCCTCGCTCCTCGCTGCCTCTCTCTCACCCCGATCCTGAGGGAGCGAGGGCCCAAGTTTGCCCAGGCTGAGAGGAAAAGGAAGAGGCCTGAGGCTGTGAGGAATGGTGGGAGTTGAAGTCCAAAACACGTACCTGGAGGGCTGAAGTTGGCCCATGTGATGGGGCATGGCAGCAGAGCAACGGCGAAGAGAAGCATCTGAGAGAGCGCAGGGAGAGAGAGGAGGAGAAGCGTGTGTGTGTGTGTGTGTGTGAAGCTGGCCCCTGTGATGGGGCATGGCAGCAGAGCAACGGGGAAGAGAAGGAGGGGGGGGGGAAGCGTGGAGGACTACACTTTCCAGAATGCATTGCCTACCTAGCAGCAGCGTCACTTCCAGTTCCCCATAGAAATGCGGGAAAAGAAGAAGCTGAATGAAGGCGGGAAGGAAATGAGGGGGAGAAGACAGGGAGAAGTGAGTACGTAGTACAATAATTAATTAATTAATAATTAAGAATTTATTACGATCATAACGCAAATTGTTGGCCTCAAGGACCGTAAAAGGAAGTCTACTTCCAGGTTCGCGGCAGCGATCCGTAAAAGCTCAAAAGTCCCATTACATACGAATCTCTTACGAATCCTTTTAATTTCCGTTTCATTTTTCTCATGCCTAATATACACATATACATAAGTACACACACATACACATTTGTACACATAGACACAAATCCATATATATATACATACATACACACACAAAACACACATATATATAGACTGGGACATAGGAAAGAGAAAAAGCCACAGCAGCGCGTGGCCGGGTTCAGCTAGTTATATTATAAGCACAGTGCAGGAGGCAAGATGGAACTGCTTTCCTGGCCCCTGTCTTCACTCTGATCTCAGAGCAGCAGTTGGCGCTGGAAAGGGAGGTGGGGGGGGGGGCTCCCAACTGATGACACTGAAGATAAGATGGAACTGCCTTCTTGAGACCCATGAGGTCTCTTCCAACTCAATGATTCTATGATTCATCTGATGTCAATGAAAACACTATGGATTTTTATTTATTTTTTTGCTTTTAAATATCAAATCAAGGGTGAGAGCTATACAATGTTCTTCCTGGAAATGGTGGAAGAAAGGACATTATCACGAGATTAAAAATTTGACTGGGAATCTGGGCTCCTCTTTGCTGCCCGGTGAGTAGCTTTTGTCAGGGAGCAGGTGCAGCTCAAATTTACAGATCGCTGCAAATGGATGTTCTTCGTTGGAATACAGTGCTTTAATCAACCCAGTAATGGTTGTCAGTGTGGTTTCGCTTCTTCCCTTCTGGCTACTGATTCAACTAGCGTTTGGTAAAAAAAAAAAATCTTGCAAATTGAACAGTTCACTGTCCTGAGATGCCTGAATATTTACCATCTCTGTGCAAATGTGTAATTTTGTTCCTTTCTGTTCTCAGTGCTGGGGCAAATTCAACACTGACAATATTATTAAAAAATGAACACGACTCAGTTTGAAGAGAGATGAATTTTCTGTGAGCTAGGAAAAAAATATTTTCGCTCTTATTAGCATTTGCTGATCAGATCAGTCTGTTCCCAGCTTCTAAGAGTTCAGCTGGGGGCGAGACATGAGAATGAGCATGAATATGATAAAAAGCAATGCAAGCAAAGACTGGATGTTCCCCAGGGAACACGTTTTACCTGTTAAGCACAAAGGTCCTCTTTCCATTTGTTGACATCATTGAGTTGGAAGGAGCCACAAAGACCACCCAGACCAACCTTTGGCCACGCAGGAAAAGCACAATCGAAGTGTTGGATAGATCTACAAAGTTGCCACAGGTAGGAGGACATCATGCTGTCCTGAACTGAATGAGCACATGTCAGGTGGCCAGAGGTGAAACAGGTCTACATAAGAAGATAGTCCACAGCTATCTGAGTTTTCCCCATCCTGTTTACCACTTCTACCAAGCTCCTATATGCCCTAATTTTCTGCAATGATCTGAGGATGGAGGAGGAAACCAGGTAGGGTCTTACATTACTATCTCTGCATTGAGAAAAGGTGAGCTCTTTCTCAATGAACAGAAAGGAGAATGGGAAGATGTGGGGAAGTTAAAGGGAAGATGTGCAGAGAGAGGAACGTGGACTATATGACTGCGGCCGAAACTAAGTGAAATACTCTGGAGCAGTCTGTTCAACAGATGTGTCCCAAAGCCTTTTTGCAGACCAGATGGTTGAGCAGGCAGTCGGTTTTTGGGTTTTTTCCCCCGTGTCAGGGGAAAAAAAGTTGCTCCTGGTGTGAGAGAATTGGCCATCTGCAAAGACGTTGCCCAGGGTACGCCTGGATATTTTGACGTTTACTATCCTTGAGGAAGGCTTCTCTCATGTCTCCGCATAGGGAGCTGGAGCTGACAGAGGGAGCTCACCCAGCTCTCTCCAGATTCAAACCGAGCATTAGTCAGTGTCTTGGCATTAGTGCCTTGTCTTCCTGGATGGTGCTGCCACCATTTTGTCACACAGAAATAGCTCAGCGGCTTGATAACAAACTTGCTTCTTGTGTTGTCTTAACAGTATTCCCAACCATGTGATGGCCAGAATGTGCTTGGCCAACTTACCGGCCGAGCGGGTTGCGGGGCGGGGTTGCCCTCGCCGCCATATTGCAGAGAGATGCAGGGGCTTCTCCTTCCCAGAAGCCCCTGGGGTGGCGGGAAGGCTTCCTGCCACCAAATTCCGGCTGACCCCGCCCCGTCCCCTCTTTGCGCCGGCTGGCCTGCACTTCCGCCTGGGCAGCCTATTTAAGGCCGCCCGGGGCTGCCCAGGCTGCACGTGGGGGCCAGCTCTGTTTTTCCTCCCACCCTCCCTACTTATTGCATTGCTTGTTGGTGTCCATTTTGTTCATTCTTCATGTCATTGTTGCACTGTTCATAGTTATGCATTATTATGTTCTTTGTCACAACTCCGTGTTTGGCGTGTGGCATGGCCCCTGGATCAGGCTGGCTTATCGCCCCTTGGTTGTAAGGGGGATAATGCCCAGGCCCCCTGGGGTGCCGAGTTTCCGTGGACAGGCATTGGGCCGCTCGCACCCCAGGCTTGCATTAGCCTTTGGACATTCGTGGGGGCTGTTCAACCCTGATCCAGGACCCATGCATGGCCACCAACCCTTTGTTCCTGTTTTCAATAAATTAGTTGTGGACATTTTCATCCAACCTCTTGTTTCTGTGTCATTGTCCTTGGCGCAAGGTGTGTCACCCTTGCACATGCAAATGACTATGCTATCAAGGCTCTTCCAGGGAACTGCTTCTCTGACCACATAGCTTTGGGTCTTTTTGACATATGGACTCACATCATCTGATCCACCTTACACATCAAACATACCTGGGATACGCTAATGTTTCCTTGAAACTCGGAAGTAACCTGTGGTTCTTCTTGAGATAGATTTTTTTTTGTCGTATCAAGAGCAACTTGAGAAACCGCAAGTCGCTTCTGGTGTGAGAGAATTGGCCGTCTGCAAGGATGTTGCCCAGGGGACGCCCAGATGTTTTGATGTTTTACCATCCTTGTGGGAGGCTTCTCTCATGTCCCCGCATGAGGAGCTGGAGCTGATAGAGGGAGCTCATCCACGCTCTCTCCGGATTCGAACCTGCGACCTGTCGGTCTTCAGTCCTGCCGGCACAGGGGTTTAGCCCACTGTGCCACCAGGGGTCCTATTGAGATAGATTAAATGCTATCAGATACACTTCTGCTGGGGATCTGGCGACACTTTGTGGGTTTGAAGTGAGAACATTTCATCTGGCCCATATAGACACAGGTTGTGCCAGTCCAGAGGGAGAGCTGGGGATGGAAAGATCAAATGAAAGAGAGAAGTGGAGAGGGAAAGAAAGAAAATAGGATTCAGAAGAAGGAGCATGTGAGAGTTTTGGATAATATGGCTAAAGCAAAACATTCACCTACTACTTCATCACACTAGAGCAGTGTTTCCCAACCACTGTGACGTGGCACACTAGTGTGCCGTGACGGACCTCCTGCTGTGCTGCGAGAAAAGCTCTCTGCCCCCCTTCCTCCCCCCCTCCTCCTGCCGAACTCCTTCTGCTTGGGGGAGGAGGAGTAAGAGCCGGGCGGCGGCGAAGAAAAAGAAGGGGCTGGGGCGCCGCCTCCTTCGGCCATTTCTCCAGCCAGCCTCCAATCCGCCATGACTCTCGCCCCGCGCTCGCTGAAGCCGTGCGGAGGAGGAAGCCGGGGGGAGGGGGCGAGGTATGGCATGGCCTGGCTCCGCCCCCTCCCACAGCTTCCACTCTCCCACAGCTTCTCCAGCCTTGAGGGGGCAATGCCAAGCCAGCATAGTGCTGGCTCTGCCACCGCTGGCTTGGCATTGCCCCCTCAAGGCTGAGAAGCTGTGGAGAGCTGAAGCCAGGGGAGGGGCGGGGCATGGCATGGCCTGGCTCCGCCCCTCCCCCAGCTTCCGCTCTCCCACAGCTTCTCCAGCCTTGAGGGGGCAATGCCAAGCCAGCATAGTGCTGGCTCTGCCACCGCTGGCTTGGCATTGCCCCCTCAAGGCTAGAGAAGCTGTGGGAGAGCAGAAGCCGGGGGGAGGGGGCGGGGCATGGTGCCACCTGGCTCCTCCCCTTCCCCCAGCTTCGGCACTCCCAGCAGATGCTCCCAGCAGGCCACCATTTCCCAGCCGTTCTTTACTGTGTTAGAGTGTCATTTTGTGTCATTTTGGTTGGTGGTGTGCCCCCAGATTTTTTTAATGTTAAAAGTGTGCCGCGGCTCAAAAAAGGTTGGGAAACACTGTACTAGAGAATGAATCCACTTTAAATCCGGTTGCTGCCTTCTGCAGGATTCTGGGATTTATAGTTTAGAGAGGAGCCTTTAACAACCTCACTAAACTATAAACCCCAGAATTCTACAGGAGGCAGAAACTGGATTGAAAGTGGATTCATTCTATAGTGTGATGAGGTCACTAGTTTTGACATTAGCCTCACCTTTATCTGGTAGGAATTATGTACAGAATGGTGTGTTTCTTGATCTGAAATGTATTCATTGTCCTGCCTATAGATTACTGCCTTGGTCTCTCAGACCTTATTGCTTTGCTAATGCTACTAAGGACATCATCACATGGATGAGGTCTAGTGTTGCGATTTGCCAGCCTCTGTGGCGAATCGGGGTGGCAGTGGGGCAATCCCAGCACCCTGGCTGGCAGCTGATGCTTCCTCATCACACTTGGGGAACCGTTGCCATGTGACTTAATCCTGCAGTAGCAACATTGGTAATAATGGAGCACGGGGAGGCTACTATATTGGCAGCACAGTGTCCTCCCATGTCGCCACTCCAGTTCACCCACAGAGCCGGAGCCCCTGTTGGCACAATGGGTTAACCCCTTGTGCCAGTAGGATTAAAGACCAACAGGACAGAGGTTCAAATCCGGGGAGAGCCTGAGTGAGCTTCCTCTGTCAGCTCCAGCTTCCCATGTGGGGACATGAGAGAAGCTTCCCACAAAGATGGTAAAACATCAAAACATCTGGGCGTCCCCTGGGCAATGTCCTTGCAGACGGCCAATTCTCTCACTCCAGAAGCGACTTGCAGTTTCTTGAGTCGCTCCTGACACACACAAAAATCCCCACAGCCCTGTCGGAAGTCAGCCCACATAGTGTATTGCAGTGTTTTTCAACCTTTTTTGAGCTGCGGCACATTTTTTACATTTACAAAATCCTGGGGTACACCACCAATCAAAATGACACAAAACGACACTCTAACACAGTAATACAAATAGTTAATATGTTTTTAAATGTATTCATACACTTAGTGTGAAACCTGGGCGTGTTTCGATGAATACAAAATAGATATCCTGGCAGGAATGGCAGAAAGACACACATGAAGGTCTTGCTCAACAGCTGGGAGATATAGTTTCACTGCAATCAAAGAGAATTCTGAATTCCACCAATGATGGAATGGAATCAAACTTCCTACATAGAACTACCATAACCAAGAGAAAATACTATGTGAGTTTGGTGGGCATTGACCTTGAGTTTTAGAGTTATAGTTCACCTATATCCAGAGAGCACTGTGGAGGGGAGGGAGGAAGATGTGGGGCGGGTCTGCGCAGTAGCGCCCGCATGGGTCACGTCTTCCCCCCTCCCCCCTCCAGCAGAAGTGGCAGCATGAGCAAAGCGAGGCAAAGCGAGCAGAGCGAGGCTGGGAAGAAGGGAGCCCGAGTGGAGAAAAAAAAATGTTCGGCAGGAGGGGGAAGAAAGGGTATTGGAGGTTCCAATTTCCCATGCCACACCTGATGATCGCTCATGGCACACTAGTTTGCCATGTCACACTGGTTGGGAAACACTGGTGTATTGGGTGGCATTGGGCTCTGTGAGTGAACTAGGTCAGAGGCATCATACAACACTAATTTTTTCATGTGTTATGAGTTCATAAGTAAACGGTGACAGAATCAGGATGAATCAGCCATAGGAAGCCATTGGATGACCATCAGGGGTGGGCAATTAAAAGAAGGCAATGGCAACCCTTATCTGAAAAAATCTGACCAAAAAACCCTGTGATGGTTTCACCTTCAGGTCATCACAAGTTGAAAATAATTCCAAGGCTCGCGGCGAAAACTTCAGACACAAAGTGTGACTTTTTTTGGCACTACTGCTGTATTTGCATCCACAGGTGGAGAAACAAAACATGTATGGGCTGGTATAATTGTGTGGGTTTATTTCCAAGGCTACCATCTGTGGACACAGAGGCACACACTTTTATATATACCTTCATTGAGTGCTAGCATTTCCGGTTGCCTGATGCATCCTGTGTAATAGACAGTGTGATAAGTGCTGTGCCCTTCAGACCTTGCCTCACAGTGCTTTGGCTTGGAGTGGCTGCTGCAAACACAGTGAAGTGTGTCATCATTGCGCCCGCACAAAAGTGACAACGAGGTGCACATTTCATTTGTTACTAAGAGACCTTGTTTTATGATTGTCCTTATTCCACATCTGTTCTGCACCTTTGAACACTTCTCCTCCTTTTAAATGCATCATAGTTATGCTTGTCAAACATCCTACAAGTGGCCTTTTGATTTTTGTCTTGCTTCCGGGCTGTTTGAAACTGCATTATATGTTTTCGTTGTGATCCTGTTCTGGTGTAACAAAGATACACAAGCCTTCTAAATAGGCATTGGTAAGTTTGATCGGAGTCCTCGTAAATCGGATTAAAATCAGAATTAATCCATTTTTGAATTGATTTCAAAGAGATTTGGGAATCCGGAAGTAATCTTGCTCTTTCGAAGCCACTTCTGCCATCTTTTTTTCCAATCCAGGAAGTGAATCGGAAAGGAATCAGCCTTTGGAGGCAAGCAGCTGGTTGCGTATTCCTTAAGTCTCACTTTTCTTCCGCCTATGCCTCCACAGTAGGTATAGTATAAATTTAGCATTGAAACCTAACCGTTTGGCCTAATGAAAGCTTGCAAAACACTTTTGCTGTCACATGACCTTGGCTCCTGTGAATCAAGCAGTTTAAATCCGGGATTTTCAATCTTTGAGTCTCTGGGGGCCTTCCACACAGCCTTATATCCCAGAATATCAAGGCAGAAAATCCCACAATATCTGCTTTGAACTGGGTTTTCTGAGTCTACACTCAGATAGTGTGGGATTTCCTGCCTCGATATTCTGGGTTATAGGGCTGTGTAGAAGGGCCCTAGATCAGGGGTGCTCATTAGGTTGTTCGCAATCTACTGGTAGATCGCATAGGGTATCCTGGTAGATCGCAGGCAGGGCGGGAGGAAGGCGTCAGTCCCGCCCCGCAGGCTTCCGATGCCGCCCAGGTGCAGAAGGAAGTTGGACTGGATGGCCCTTGGAGGTCTCCTCCTAGTCTAGGAACCCTTGTTGTTGTTATTGTTGTTATCAGAGGCTGAATGGCTATCCGTGAGGAATGCTTTGATTGTGTTTTTTTCCCTATGGCAGAAGAAGTTTGGACTGGATGGCTCTTGGAGACCCTTCTACTCTAGGAACCTATTGTTGTTGTTATTATTATTATTAGTAGTAGTAGTAGCAGAGGCTGAATGAATATTATCATTATTATTATGAATAAATTCAGGGGCTTATGATACTCCCATTTAGTTGAATTCAGTGTTAAAATATATTATATGGCTCTCACTGAAATACATTTCCAAATATTTTGCTTTTATGGCTCTCTGAGTAGTGGGTAGGTAGATCCTTTTGACTTGGTTGTTTTATAAGTAGCTCACATGCTGAAAAAGTGTGAGCACCCCTGCTCTAGATGGTTTGAACCAGCTTTCAGAAGCTTTGAAAAGGGGTGCCAAATTAATGCAGCTCAACGGCAGTTTTCCTGCCATGGTTCATTCATGGGATGTGTAGTTTGGTGAAGACACCAGCACTTTTTGGCAGAGAAGCCTAGAGACCTTCTAAAACTACAATTCTCATGGTTCTATTGCATTGAACCATAAGAGTTAAAGTGTTGTCAAACTGCATAAGCCAAGGTTATGTTGCTTGAGGCTTCTTGGAGCTGAAGTCCAAACATCCCCAGAATGAGAGGTTGAAATTGTAGCTGTTTTGCCTGGCTCTATCCCTTTTGAGCTTTCAGTGAGCAAAACACACAACAATGTTTTGTGTGGCCTTTGGTTGATAAAATCAGGGATACCTTTTGGATTGCTTTTGGTTATTTGTGCTTTAAAAACATTTTATGGACGACACAGCCGGATTAGATCCCTACCAGTCCGGCTTCCGTATTGGGCACGGGACAGAGACTGTGCTGGTCGCCATCACAGACCAGCTCCGCTGCCAGTAGCATCAAGGGGGATCAGCGCTGCTCGTGTTATTGGACCTCGCGGCAGCTTTTGATACGGTAGACCACTCATTGTTAGTACACCGCTTAGCCGTGACAGGGGTTAGGGGGACGGCTCTTAAATGGGTGTCCTCTTTTCTCCAAGATCGGGGACAGCGAGTGAAGAGGGGAGGTATGGTTTCCGAGAGGCTCCCCCTTAGCTGCGGGGCCCCTCAGGGGGCCATTCTCTCCCCTTTATTATTTAACATCTACATGCGACCACTTGCCAAATTGGTGTGGAGTTTTGGTCTGGAGTGTCATCAGTATGCGGATGACACCCAGCTGGTGCTGAGGATGGCCGGATGGCCGGACTCTGTACCCGATTGTTTCCAGTTGTGCCTCGAAGCCGTGACTGGTTGGCTACAAGCCAGCCGGTTGAGAGTGAACCCATTAAAGACGGAGATCCTTTGGCTGGGTGGTCCGGGTGGGAGCGGGTTCCAGCTGCCTACTCTGGACGGCGAGGCATTATGCCCGTCGCCACTATTAAGAGTCTGGGGGTCCAGTTGGACCCACTGCTGACAATGGAGGCCCAGGTCTCTGCTGTCAGCAGATCCGCATTTTTCCACCTGTGGCAGGCTAGGCGGCTGGTGCCCTATCTCGCTAGGAACGACCTAGCTACGGTGATTCAGGCGATGGTCATCTCAAGACTGGACTACTGTAATGCCCTTTACATTGGTCTTCCTTTCTCGGTCATCTGGAAGCTCAAACTGGTGCAGAATGCTGCAGCGAGACTCCTGAGTGCCGTCCAGGGCTCATATCACTCCAACCTTGCAGCAACTGCACTGATTGCCCATCGAGCACCGGATTATTTTCAAAGTGTTGGTTCTGACCTTTAAGGCCTTGCATGGTCTGGGGCCGGTGTACCTAAGGGACCATCTACTCCCATATGTTCCCAAGAGATCTCTTCGATCCGAGATCCATAACCTCCTGCAGATCCCTTCACACACAACAATCCAGTTGTATAGTGGATTTCCATTATCCACTGTGAATCTATGGCAGGCATCCTCAGAGGTTTTGAGGTCTGCTGGAAACTAGCCAACAAAGGATTCCCCCAGGCAAGAATCAGCCAGGCTTCGAAGCAGTGAGGCTATTCAGTGCTAATCAAGGAGGCCAACATTCACACTTGACTGACTTCCTTGACTGAAGCAGACGTTCTTTCTCCCACCCTGGACATTCCACAGGTATATAAACCCCACTTGCCTAGTTTCCAACAGACCTCAACCCCCTGAGGATGCCTGCCATACATGTGAGTGAAACGACAGGAAGGAATGCTTCTGAAACATGGCCATACAGCCCAAAAAACTCACAGCAACCAAGTGTTTCTGGTCATGAAAGCCTTCGACAACACATTAAATACTTGAATTGATTGTTAAAAGAGTGCATGATCTGCATATCTATGTCAGTGTTCATTCATCTATGATCCCCAAAGTTGTTGTTGTTGTTAGTTTATTTATATTCCGCTTTTTCTTCCCATACGGAGACTGAAAGCGGGTCACAAATGCAAGCATTATATTTACTTAGGTGATTCCTTGTAGTCCGAGGATGGTGGTCCTTCAAGTATAGTCTCTTGGCGGTGGGTCTGTAGGTGACTGTGGAGCCCTATTCTTGATTCACATGTTCTCCTGCAGTGAGGACATCGGTTTCCGGGAGGAAGGCGGTCCTGGTCAGGGCTGGCTTGATGCACCTTGCTCTTGGCACGTTTCTCCCTTTCACTCTCCATTAATGCCTCTTCAATTTCCACAGCACTGCTGGTCACAGCTGACCTCCATTTAGAGCACTCAAGGGCCAGAGCTTCCCATTAAAAAAGTTCATTAAAAGCACTACAATACAACTTTAAAGATATAAATATTAAAACAGTATTAAACAGAATTAATTTATTATTTACTTTATTTATATTCTACTCTTCTCACCCCGAAGGGGACTCAGAGCGGATTACAGGTACACATACTTAGCAGACAATCCCTTCCGTTTCCACATACGCACATATAGACGAACAAAGGCAAACTCTGGCCACCAGGGGGAGCTGATGCACTCCTCATCTCTCAGAGTTCCCAGCGTCCCTTGTTGTTCCTTCCACATTCTTCAGCGTTCCTGGAGTTCTTTAATGGCCTCATAATTCAGTCAAAATTTGCCCCCCCACTTAATGTGGTACCTTTATCTCCTACTTGACAGATGCAACTGTCTTTTGGGCTGCAAAGGTCGACAGCAGGCTACACTTAAAGGTCGAGTACCCACCATGACCCGGGCAGGCCTCGAACTCATGACCTACTGATCAGAAAGATCTTATGCAGCTGACACTTAGCCAGATGTGCCACATTCCCACCACATAATATCAAAACCAATTCAAGTTACATTGTTGTTGTTTTTTGTATTTATTTCTCACCTGATTAATCACACCCTCTTCCCTTCCTGTTCATTTCAATGGGACTTGTGTAAAGGCGCATCCCTCTGTGTTGCCCATTAATGCTCCATGCTAATTGGTGGCTAGGAGCATTTATTGCCAATGCTACAAATAGATTGTAGCAGCACTCTTTTGTTCAGTACGTCCTTCTTTGTACTCTTTTTGTGTGCCTTCCAATTGTTCCTGACTGATGATGGTCCTCTCATGCAGTTTGCTTGGCAAGACTTGTTCGGAAGGCTTTTGCCACTGCCTTCCTCTGAGGCTGAGCAAGTGCGTCTAAGGTCACCCAATGGGCTTCAATGGCTGAACAGTGATCCAAGCCCCTATTTCCAGAGTGGTTGTCCAACACTCAAGCAATGCTGGTTCTGTAACCAGGCCCGGATTACCCATAAGGCCACACTAGGCCATGGCCTATGGGCGCAGGCCTAGGGAGGCGCCAGATCAAGGACCAAAAAAAATAATGTTCAAACAAAACCGCAACGTGCGGCATGATGACTCTCTCTCTCTCTCTCTCTCTCTCTCTCTCTCTCTCTCTCTCTCTCTCTGGGGGGAGGGCGGGGGGAGAGCGCTGCGAGGGGGAGGAGGGAATGGCGCCCCTTGCCATCGCCCCTGCCTCCTTGTCGGGAGGAGGAAGGAAGGGAAGCCCCCGGGACCGCTGCCGGTCATGCGCGGCACCCAGGAACATGGCGGAGGAGGCAGAGGCGCCCTCCTGCCGCGCACGCATGCCCGCCAGCGGCCCCTGGGGTGGGGCTTCCCTCTGCCCCATTCTCCTCGCACCCGAGGAGGAGGAAGAGGCGGAGGGAAGCCCCACCCCCGGGGCCACTGCCACACATTCCCAGCAGCAGCCCCAGGGGCGGGGCTTCCAAAGTGTGGCCTAGGGCACCAAAAGGAGTTAATCCGGGCCTGTCTGTAACCTGTGTGAGCCAAAAATATGGTGGTTTCGAAATGCCAGTAGGTGTGAAATGCTCAAAGGTGTTCGCATCTGGAGTGACTGAGACCATCTTCTTCTCTCTTTGTGAATGAGAGGGAGAAGCTAATGCAAAAGAACAGGCTGTCACCTTCTTTTGGTGGTGACATTAACGGTTGTGACAGACGGCATGCTGGAAAGAGCAGAGGCCCAACCTCACTGCCCCTTTCCCCTTTTAACAAGCGTGGTCCTAAAGGAACAATCCACTTGCTTTGACAGGTTGACTTTTGGACAGAAATCATCCATGTATTGAAGTGGGGAAGCATCCTTTCCACTGTAATTGCCTCTCCTTTACTCACTGCCGTGCCTACAGCTGAACACATTGGATGTTTCTAATTTAGGCTGGAGCTACACTGCCAAAGACAATCCAGATTATCTGCTTAGAACCGGGTTATATGGCAGTGTAATCCAGTTCAAAGCAGATAATCTGGATTATGTGGCAGTGTAGATTGATCCCCGAAATCCAAAATGCTCCTAAATCTGGAATTTGCACATGACACCTTTGCTTTCTGGTAGTTCAGTGTACACGAACTTTGTTTCAAATATATTCCTCGAACTAGACTTACTGCATGTCCCGGGCTCCAGGGACGAGATGTCCCAGGGACGAGACGAGAGAAGGCCCTACGTCCACAAGACGTAGGGCCTTCTCCATCTCTACCCCTGTCCTGTGGAACTCTTTGCCTCCCCACATGAGGGCCATGCGCGACTTGAGGCCCTTTGCTCAGGCGCTTAAGACATGGCTTTTTAGCAGAGCTTTTACTGTTTAATACAGTCTACATGGTTACTGCTGTACGTTCTTATGCAATGTTTTATCTAAATAGCCTGGAGCATTTAATGGAGGGCGATTTAATAAGTGAGGAATTGAATTGAATAGAATAATGTCTATAATGTATTACTTATTTATTTATAGTATTTATATTCCGCCCTTCTCACCCCAAAGGGGACTCAGAGCAGATCACAGAACACATATGCAGCAAACATTCAATGCCGTATACAAAGACCAGACAGACAACTGTACATAGATAGAGGTATCAATGTACAGCTTATTTTCCATCTTTGGCATATTGGAGGCTGTGCTCGGTTCCAGCCACAGGGGGTGCTGTTGCTCCATCTTCCTTGCCAAATAGCTTTTGTTCATAAGCTTCCTCCTTTTGATCATATTTCTGGCATTTCCTTATGGGTGCCTATATACCTCCCTGCATTGTAAAAAAAAGGGTACCTATTTATCTACTCACAATTGCTGTTTTCGATCTGCTAGGCTGGCAGGAGCTGGGCTGAAGGCCTGGAGCTCTCCCTGATCTGAGCTTCGAACTGCCAACCTTCCGATTAGCAAGCTTTGTTGCAGCTGTGCTAAAGCCCTTTCAGGCGACAGCTCCATGAAACGTAAATGAATTTTGTGTGTACACTTATCTCCAAAATATCTCATTATAGCTATGTAAATATTCCAAAATCTGAAACTAAAATCTGGTAAAAACGAAAATCCAAAATGTTTCTGGCCTCAAGTATTTTGAATAAGAGATACACAACCTATACTGCACCCATTAGAGATGTTGGCCAAGGGATTTTGATCCTATTGGCTATCACCTAGGGCCCTTCCACACAGTTGAATAAAATCCCACATTATCTGCTTTGAACTGGAATATATGGTAGTGTGGACTCAGATAACCCAGTTTAAAGCAGATATTGTGGGATTTTCTGCCTTCATATTCTGGGTTATATGGCTGTGTGGAAGGGCCCTCAGAGGCTTGGTCTTGGGAAATAAACATTCTGGGATGTTGTTCTCCTTGTGAAGTCTGACCAGTCTTCTGTCATTGTCTTGACCTTTGGCTTTGCCATTGAAGGACATCACCCTCTTCAAAGCCACAAGGTACCGTACCAAGGGCCCCAGATCTCTTCCCATTTCAAAGTACAGCATTCCCATAACCCCAAGATAACTTCCATTGGAGCAGGATGACCCATGTATTCTGATATAGGACCTCTTTGGGTGCATCTAGACCAGTGGTTCCCAAACTTTTTTGGCCTACCGCCCTCTTTCCAGAAAAATTTTTACTCATCGCCCCCCTAGAAATTATTTTTTTTTAATTTAATAGCAATTAAAAGAAAGATATATGTATCAATGCAGTGGTTCTCAACCTTTCTAATGCCATGACCCCCAACCAAATAAGGTTCCTCATGTTGTGGTGACCCCCAACCATATTTTCATTGCTACTTCATAAATAATTTTGCTACTCTTACGAATTCTGATCCAAATATCTAATATGCAGATCAAAGCGAAGTGGGCGGGGCCAAAGAGGGCTGTGCGACCCCTCCTACATGCAAATGAATGGGTGCTGTATTACAAACAAAAGGATAGGTAAACGCAAACACCACAATATAATGAATAACACAGATATATTAATATATCTGTGTTATTCATTATATTGTGGTGTTTGCGTTTACCTATCCCGACCCCTCCTACATGGCCAATAGTTTACCGCCCCCTTAAAGGGGTTCACTGCCCCCCAAAATTCCCCTGAGCCTCCCACCGCCCCCTTGGATCACCTCACTGCCCACCAGGGGGTGGTACCGCCCACTTTGAGAATCAGTGGTCTAGACTGTAGAGTTAATGCAGATTGACACCACGTGAGCTGCCATGGCTCAATGCAATGGAATCGTGGGAGTCGAAGTTGGGCTAGGCACCAGCACTCTTTGGCAGAGAAGGCTAAAGATCTTGTAAAATTACAACTCACAGCATTTAAGGGCATTGAACTATGGCAGTTAAAATGGTGTCAAACTGCATTAGCTTTACAGCAGTGGTTCTCAACATGGGGTCTCCAGATGTTTTTGGCCTACAACTCCCAGAAATCCCAGCCAGTTTACCAGCTGTTAGGATTTCTGGGAGTTGAAGGCCAAAAACATCTGGGGACCTCAGGTTGAGAACCACTGCTCTACAGTATAGATTAGGCATGGGCAAACTTGGGCCCTCCAGTGGCTGAGGGGGAAAAGGAATGGGCCCAAGGCTGTTAGGAATTGTGGGAGTTGAAGTCCAAAACATCCAGAGGTCCCAAGTTTGTGCATGCCTGGTATAGATGCACCCAAGTGTCCCCTGGAGCCTCTTTTGTCACCATCAATGGTCCAGCCTCCCAACTCAACTCTTATGAAGGAGGAAATCTCCAACTCTAAGCAGCATTAATCACCTCCCTTAGTTCCTTATAGATCGGTGTTTCTCAACCTCCCTAATGCCAGGACCCCTTAATACCGCTCCTCATGTTGTGGTGACCCCCAACCATAAAATAATTTGGTTGCTACTTCATAACTGTAATTTTGCTACTGTTATGAATCGTAATGTAAATATCTGATATGCAGGATGTATTGTCATTCACTGGACCAAATTTGGCACAAATACCCAATACACCTGGTGAGGTTTGGTTTTGTCATTTGGGAGTTGTAGTTGCTGGGATTTATAGTTTGCCTACAATCAAAGAGCATTCTGAACTCCACCAATGAAGGAACTGAGCCACAGAACTCCCATGACCAACAGAAAATACTGGAAAGGTTTGGTGGGCATTGACCTTGGGTTTTGGAGTTGTAGTTCACCTACATCCAGACAGCACTGTGGGACTCAAGCAACAATGGATCTGGACCAAACTTGGCACAAATACTCAATATGCCCAAATGTGAACACTGGTGGAGTTTGGGGAAAATAGACCTTGACATTTGGGACTTGTAGTTGCTGGGATTGATAGTTCACCTACGGGATTGATACTTCACCTACAATCAAAGAGCATTCTGAACCCCACCAACAATGGAATTGAACCAAACTTGGTGCAAAGAAGTCCCATGATCAACAGAAAACACTAGAAGGATTTGGTGGGCATTGACCTTGAGTTTGGGAGTTGTAGAACACCTACATTCAGAGAGCATGGATCAAACTTGGCATGGTTATTCAATATTCCCAAATGTGAACACTGGTGGGAGTTTATGGGAAAATAGGACTTGACATGTGGGAATTGTAGTTGACATGTGGGAATTGTAATTGCTGGGATTTAGAGCCTTCTGAACCCCACTAATGAGAGAATTGGGTCAAACTTCCCACACAGAACCCCCATGACCAGGGCCGTAGCCAGGATTTTGATTCGGGGGGCTGAGTTTGGTTCGGGGGGCTGAGACTGGGTGGAAGAGGGTCTACCCTAGCAAACCTTTTGAATTGTTATCCCAATAACCCCATTAATGTGGGATATAATGAGCATGGTGATCAGATCATAATATAAGTGCACATAACAGTTTAAATATGCCCAGGAGATCACTGCGCTCAGAGGGACTCAACCTTTTGGATGTGCCTAATATCAGGGTTTGCAGATTGGCTACTACACGCCGGAGGGCGTTTACCGCAGCCGCGCCAGCTCTGTGGAACGGCCTCCCCGAAGAGATCCAGGCCATCCGGGCTCTCTTGCCGTTCCGCAGAGCAGTAAAAACATGGCTGTTTAGGCAGGCATTCGGCCCATAGCCAACTGCCACTATCTGCACCTACGGGTTCGCTGTTAGCATGCCATTGCTAATTATTGCTATTGGCTGGCAATATGTTTTAATTCGGGTGTTTTAACTGTTTTACTGTATTTTAATGTATTTTACTTGTTTTTATTTGCACTAATTTTGTGAACCGCTCTGGGCGCCAGAGAGAGCGGTATATTAAGTTGAACTTAATAAATAAATAAATAAATAAATAAAATAATGTACCAGTAAGGCCTTCTCGCGGATCACCCTGAGAATTTCGGGGGGCTGAAGCCCCCTTAGCCCCCCCCGGCTACATGCCTGCCCATGACCAACAGAAAATACTGTATTTTCTGATGGTCTTTGGCGACCCTTCTGACATCCCCTTGCAACCTCCCTGGGGTCTCGACCCCCAGGTTGAGAAACGCAGTTATAGATTATGAGTATCTTTAACAAAAATAATTCTCGAAATGTGAACAGATAGGGCATGGGTGAGTGAAACGCATCTCATTCCAGCTCCTTTTCCTTTTCTAAACTCTTTTTCTCTGCTGTGCTTGGTCCCTCTCCAGACGGGGGATGTGAGCTTTTATTAGATGGCATTGCCTGCAAAATGGGTTTTTATTAGTTTCCCTTTATTTAGTGTCAGTGTGGGCAACAGGAAATGAAGGGAGAGGGGGACCTTTTCTGACCCGGTTTTTTTTGACAGCCTCCTCCAGAATTAAAAATTAATCAGTCTTTACAGCTTTTTGTACATTAGGACTCACAGAGAAAGCCATTCAAAGCCAGCTGTCTCTTCTGTTATTGCTTTTTTCCCCATGTACTGTCCCTTCTCTTTATTGAGCTGCTTTCCTTTCCTCCCAAGTAAACCTAGTGAGAGGAAAGGAGGGAGAGGGATGCGAAGTAAATAAAAGGTAAATGAGCTAGTATGGTGATTTTAAGAGTTTATACTAACCCGGTGTTTTTCAACCTTTTTTGAGCCGCGGCACATTTTTTACATTTACAAAATCCTGGGGCACACCACCAACCAAAATGACACTCTAACACATAGAGTTAATATGTGTTTAAATGTATTTATACACTCAGTGTGAAACCTGGGCCTGTTTCGATGAACACAACATATATATGACTTCCTCTCACATATTTATACATGGCTATCATGTCTTCTCTCAGCCTTCTCTTCTTCAGGCTAAACATGCCCAGCTCTTCAAGCCGCTCCTCATAGAGCTTGTTCTTCAGACCTTTGTGAAATTTCACACTGAGTGAAACTTGCTTCCAGTTAACTATGGATGTCATGAAGCTGGTATAAACAGTTCCTTGGCGCGGGGGGCGGGGGGGGGGGAGGCAACTCTCAAAAATCCAGTAAAATAGTTTTTTTTAAAAACCATTTCTAAGCGGAGAGGCTCAATTTGTTTCTTGGCAACCTGTGAGGGGGCTGCTAGGAGGGTAGGCAGTGTAGACTCATATAATACAGTTCAAATCAGATAGTGTGGATTTTCTGCTTTGACAATCTGGATTATGTGGCATTGCACATCCAGCCTCAGGCCCCTTCTACACTGCCATATACAATTCAGATTATCAGATTTGAACTGGATTATATGGCAGTGCAGATTCATATAATCCAGTTCAAATCAGACAGTGTGGATTATCTGCTTTGATAATCTGGATTATGTGGCATTGCACATCCAGTCTCAGGTCCCTTCTACACTGCCATATACAATTCATATCAGATTTGAACTGGATTATATGGCAGTGTAGACTCATATAATCCAGTTCAAATCAGATAGTGTGGATTATCTGCTTTGATAATCTGGATTATGTGGTATTGCACATCCAGCCTGAGCCCCCTTCTACACTGACATATACAATCCAGGCTATCTGCTTTGAACTGGCTTATATGGCAGTGTAGGCCCAACCTGGATTTACACTGCCATATATTCCAAAATCTGATTTGAGATTGAGATTTGCTGCTTTAAACTGGATTTTGAATCTACACTGCCATATAATCCAGTTCAAAGCAGATAATATGGGATCGGAAACTGGATCATATGGCATTGTAGAAGGGGCTGCATATAATGCAGTTCAAAGCAGATAGTGTGGATGATCTGCTTTGATAATCAGGATTATATGGTGGTCTAGATCCAGCCTTGAGCCCCTTCTACACTGTCATATAATCCAGATTATCAAAGCAGATAGTACATATTATCTGCTTTGAACTGGATTAGGTGAGTCTATATAATCCATTCAAAACAGATAATCTGGATTTGATACAGTAGTGTAGAAGGGACCTTAAATTGTGTCTACATGGCTAAAATAAAATGAATGTACTGCTTAGCTTCTGCAGGGAATCCACATGATGCATGGCTGCAACCACAGCACAATTACCCCATCCCTATTTTATTCTGGGTGCATCTACACTATAGAATTAATGCAGTCTGATGCCGCTTTTACCACCATGGCTCAATGCTATGTAATCTTAGAAGTTGCAGTTTGGCACTCTTTGGAAGAGAAAGCTCACAACCTTATGAGACTACAACTCTTATGGTTCCACATCAGTTGTGCATATTCCCTTTGGAAGTTCAGCTGTTCCGCAAGAGGCATGGCGACCAATAAACAAATATTGTGACTCTATTAACGAAGGTCCTGAGTATTGTTGCTGCAGCAACTGAGTCTGGTAAGATCTCCCAGCAACGAAGAAGAATGGGTTGGAATAGCAAAAATAATATGCAGAGGTTTTGTGGGATTATGCTGTGATCATTTATTTGCTCGACTTGTCTCATATCAATAGTAAGTACTAAGTAGCATAAGCACATCATGATCTTCAATTTCTTATGATCTGAAAAGGAGGGCAGCTAAAAATAGAAGTTACCTTTTCAGCTTTCACGAAATTGCAGGCACGATGTACCATTTCAGGGTACATACATTGAAACGGAGAACACATTTTCCCCCTATTAATGAGGTTTAAAGACTATGTGCGAGCATACACATTGACTGAATCAGTGGGGACTTGGTAGGAAGGCAGCAGTAGGCATTAATTCCCATCCTTTTTGTGTGTTGAAATCATGTTTCTTCCCCCAAATTTTAGGCTGCACCTCCACTGTAGACTAATAAGGCCCCTTCTAGACTGCCATTTAAAACCAAACTGGATTATATGGCAGTGTAGACTCACATAATCCAGTTCAAAGTGGATAAAGTGGATTATCTGTTTTGATAATCTGGATTATATGGCAGTGTAGAAGGGGCCTCAACCAGCAGGAGCTAAAGTTCAGTGGACAGAACACATACTTTAGTGCAGTGTTTCCCAACCAGTGTGCCACGGCACACTAGTGTGCCGTGAGTGATCATCAGGTGTGCCGTGGGATATTGGAGATAGGAGAGAGAGAGAGAGAGAGAGAGAGAGAGAGAGAGAGAGAGAGAGAGTGCCCTCCTGTCCTACCGGGAAGCCCTAGCTGGGGCTCGATCCCTTGCCTGAGTCCCGCAAACACAGCCTCCTTTTGGGAAGCCTTGTGCCGCCGGACTCACCACTTGCATTCTTGGGCTTCCTCCTCCCCTCTGCTCCTTCCTCGGCCTCGGAAGGGTTTGAGCCGAAAGGCGGGGACTGTGTCAGGCGGAAAGAGCCGCGCAGAGAGAGAGAAGATCCTGGGATGGGATTCCCTGGGTCCCCCGGCTGCCTGAGGGCGGATCTACACCATAGCATTCATGCAGTGAGGCACCCCTTGGTCTTCCAGGGCTCAAGGCTGGGGAATCCCGGGATTTGTAGTTTGGGGAGGCTCAGGATGGTGTCAAACTACCACTCCCGTGATTCCTCGCACTCAGCCAAGGCGGGTCAAGGGGTGTTCAGGACACAGGGTTGAGGCACCTTTAAGCAGGGGCCGAAAACTAACAGGGTTTGCTCACTTAAGGCAGGCGTGGGCCAACTTGGGCCCTCCCTCCAGATGTTTCAGCCTACAACTCCCATATATATATATATATATATATATATATATATATATATATATATAGGAGTTGAGAGAAGAGAGAAAAGAGGGAGGGAAGGTTGGCTACACACATTTATGGCGGGTACATATATATATATATATACAGCATATATAGCTGTACCGCTGTATAAATGTATTGCTGGCCAACCTTCCTGTGGCCCCTTCCTCTTTCTTTCTCTCCTTCCCTCCCTCTTTCCTTCCTTCTCTCTTTTTTCTTTTCCTTCTCCTTTCCCTTTTTCTTTCTTCCTTCTCTGCCTGTTTCTTTCCTGCCTTTCTTTGCTCTTTGGTTCCTTCCTTCCTTCCTTCCTTCCTTCCTTCCTTCCTTCCTTCCTTCCTTCCTTCCTTCCTTCCTTCCTTATTGATGCATAAGAACACAGAGAGAGACTGACAGCTGTTGAGCAAGAACTTTGTGTGTGTCTTTCTGCCATTCCTGCCGGGATATCTAGGCCCAGGTTTCACACTGAGTGTATAGATACATTAAAAACATATTAACTGTATGTATTACTGTGTTAGAGTGTCATTTTGGTTGGTGATGTGCCCCAAGATTTTGCAAATGTAAAAAATGTGCCGTGGCTCAAAAAAGGTTGAAAAACACTGCTTTAGTGGAGTAAACTCCAGATTCATTCTTGCCATTGCTAAATAAAGAGACACCCCATGTAAAAGAGCAAGGAATTACTCATAAATTGCTACGCAAATACTCCATGAAAGTAATGAGTCCTTGGTAAGATGAATAATCTAGCTGCGTATTCATACTCTGTAGGTGCCCAAAGGAGGATGAAATTGGTTGAAGCCCCATCCACACTGCCATATAATGCAATTTCAGAATGCAGTTTAAGTGCATTCATATAATCATAGTGTAGATGGGGCCTAAGTTAAGTTCTGTTACTAGCAAACAAATAGTCAAATGCAACACAGAATTAAATGCAATATGGAAATAGTAAAGTGCTTGTGTTGTCAAAGGCTTTCACTGGGTCGTTGTGAGTTTTCTGGGCTGTCTGGCCATGTTCCAGAAGCATTCCCTCCTGACGTTTCACCCACATCTATGGCAGGCATCCTCAGAAGTTGTGAAGTTTGTTGGAAACTGTGTGTGTGTGTGTGTGTGTGTGTGTATATATATATCTGTGGGATGTCCAGGGTGGGGGAAAGAAGTCTTGCCTGTTTGGGGCAAATGTGAACGTTGCAACTGGTCACCTTGATTAGCATTGAAAAGCCTTGCAGACTCAAAGCTTGGCTGCTTCCTGCCTGGGGGAAATCACATTCCAACAAAGGATTCCCCTAGGCAGGAAGCAGCTAAGCCTTGAAGCTGCAAGACTTTTCAAGGCTAATTAAGGTGATCAATTGCTGTATCCACAGGCAAGAGTTCTTTCTCCCACCCTGGATATTATTCCACAGATATACCAACCTCACTTGCCTAGTTTCCATCAGACCTCACAACCTCTGAGGATGCCTGCCATAGATGTGGGCGAAACGTCAGGAGAGAATGCTTCCGGAACATGGCCAGACAGCCCAGAAAACTCACAGCAAACCAGTAAAGTGCTTCTTAATGCCCCAGACAATTTGTATAGAATTTCCATTTGAAAATAGTAGGTATCACCAGGTTTTAGCAGAAATTTAATTCTATCTGTGGTTTAGAGGCGATGAAAAATAAAACACATAGTATATTTATTTCAAACTAGTATCAAAAACATCCACAAGGTGGCACTTTTCCATTTAGGCTTGAAGCCATTCCATCACATTGGGATGATCTGAGGTCTAGGGTGAGGTCATATGATGCAGTTTGGGATGGCATTATATGGTCAGTGTAGACCAGGCATGGCCAAACTTGGGCCCTCCAGATGTTTTGGACTCCAACTCCCACAGGGCTGAGGCTGTTAGGAATGGTGGGAGTTGGAGTCCAAAACACCTGGAGGGCCCAAGTTTGCCCATAACTGGCGTAGACTCATATAGTGCAGTTTAGCTGCATTTAATGGCATTATATGTGTCCACACTGACCATATAACGCTATCCGAACTGCATTATATGGCAATATAGATGGGGCCTTGGTGATTGTGGCTGGGTTTGGGAGTTGCAAAGTAATTCAATCAATTAATCAATCATAAATTTATTGTAGTTCACAGACCTAATTTGCAGAGTAATTGTATTATATGGCAGTGCGGACACATATCCTGCAGTTCAGTGGAGCTAAACCGAATTAAATGGAAATGTAGATGTGGGCACAGAAAGCCAAAGGCCCAGTTTTAATGGCCACAAGTAGACAAATCTCTTTGAACAGCTGAAAACGCTTTAGAAATGTCAAGTATGGTGATTAAATGTCCCTTAATCCAGTGTTTCCCAACCTTTTTTGAGCTGCAGCACACTTTTTACATTTGCAAAATCCTGGGGCACATCGCCAACCAAAATGGCACAAAATGACACTCTAACAGAGTAATACATATAGTTAATATGTTTTAAAAATGTATTTATACACTCAGTGTGAAACCTGGGCGTGTTTTGATGAACTCAACATAGATATCCTGGCAGGAATGGCAGAAAGACACAAACTTCCCACACAGAACTCCCATAACCAAGAGAAAATGCTATAAGAGTTTGGTGGGCATTGACCTTGAGTTTTGGAGTTGTAGTTCACCTATATCCAGAGAGCATGTGGACTCAAACAATGTTGGATCAGGACCAAACTTGGCATGAATACTCAATATGCCCAAATATGAACGCAGATGGAATTCAGGGGGAATAGACCTTGGCATTTTGGAGTTGTAGTTGCTGGGATTTATAGTTCCCCTACAATCAAAGAGCATTCTGAACCCCACCAATGATAGAACTGGGCCAAACTTCCCACACAGAACCCCCAGGAGGCAAGAGGTGGTCTATACTTGGGGAAAGGGAGGCGGGCCTTCCCAATCCATGGAGAGGGAGAGACCAAGTAGACAACGGGTGGGGAGGGGGTGTTTGTAATTTTGTGCCTTTCTCAAGGTAGGTTTCTTAGGGTTTTTATACTTCAACACACTAGACTCTCCCCCCTCCCCTCCTGGAGGCTCCAATTTCCCACAGCACACCTGATGATCGCTCACGGCACACTAGTGTGCCCCGGCACACTGGTTGGGAAACACTGCCTTAATCTGCCACAAGAATAATTACTCCTTCGAAAAAGGGTTACCCATTTACTAAGAATGCCCGTGTGGCCGTTCAATATACGCTTCTGAGCATGTCCCTGAAAACAGACACATGTAATCCATTTATGAATTTCAACTCAGATTTCAGGACAAGGGACAGCAAAAAAAACAACAACATGAATATCTAACTAGAAGACATAATACCAGGAACATTTTCTACGTGTCTTGTCTGAGCAAAACATTGGGAAGCAACCGAGATAAAACTCAGCCTCAGCTGGGGAACTGGCCGTGATCTTTCGTGGTCCTTCTTCTCTGCCATTGAGTTCATTTGATTTGTATGTGAGAGACAGTCTCTAGCTTGTTGAGTCTAATTTGATTCTGGTCTTTCACCGCTAGATAAAACAATGCCGCTAATTACATTATCTGATCTTGAACTCTCTGTAGTTTTTTTTTTCATGGCCTGCCAAGCAAACAGATGGCCTCGACTTCAATCAGAAGCAAATGTGGGGTAAGCGCTCATACAAATCAAATAAATAGCCATTATTTGGCAGAAAGGCACCCAAGGGAATGGGAGGCAGAGGCAGGAAGAAAGAAAGTGTGTCTCTTCCCCCGTTTTCAGCTCTGCTTCTTCTTCTAATAGTCAACAAATAACTATAATGTGAGTCTTATTGTCAATTACTTTCATTAGGCATTACGTTATGGCAGGTTGTTTGCCCACACAGCCCCGGGTTCTTGACTATTGGGAAGAGGCACTTAATTAGCACTAAATTCTAATCGACATTCAAATTCCACCAGATTTTCCTGGATGACATTGAACACATCACTATTTATTAGGCTTGTGCGTTTCGACTGAACCTCAATCCATTTCTGCTGGCCAGATACTGGAAATGGGTGGGTAGCCAGATAGCCGTTTTCGGTCCTTACCCCAAAAATGTGGTTATAGATCTATCCCATTGACAGCAATGGAGAACTTGTGAGGCTCCCCTTTCCATTCCTGGGAGGCTTTCCTTTTTTCCTTTTCAAGGGAGCTTGGGTGTCAGCAACAGGGTTAAGAAAGCACCCTACATCAAACTACAGAAGTTACATTTATTTATTTATTTATTTGAATTTCTTGGCTGCCACTCCCGGATGGCTCGGGGCGGCTCACAAATCGAACAAATCGCAATACATAATACATATATAAACAGCAACATTTAGCAATAAAATCAACATGTACCACTAAATTGACTCAAGTTACAAAAGCCTGCCGGAACAGTCAGATCTTACAGGCCTTCCGAAACGCCATGAGGTCACGGAGTGCTCTAATCTCCGGCGGTAAGGAGTTCCAAAGTGTGGGCGCAATAATGGAAAATGCCCTTCTCCTCGTCGAAGTCAGGCGAAAGGCTTTGACGCTCGGTACAAAAAGAAGGTCCTGCTCTTCTGATCTCAGTGATCCCATGGGGCAATATGGGGTAAGACGGTCCCTCAGGTACACTGGCCCGAGACCATACAAGGCCTTAAAAGTAAGAACTAGCACTTTAAAGGTGATCCGGAATTCAACAGGTAGCCAGTGCAGCTCCTGAAGAATAGGTGTAATGTGGTGGCATGCGGACACGCCTGCAAGCAAACGAGCTGCCGCGTTCTGCACCAACTTTAGTTTCCGGGTCACCAACAAAGGAAGGCCAATGTAAAGAGCATTACAGTGTCCGGTTCCGGAGGAAGGAGGACAGCCAAGACAAGGCTGTCCCCCTCACCCCAGCTCCGGCAAGGCGGTGAGTCAAAAGATCATAATCGACTGAGGTCCAATAACACAAGCAGCGCCAATCCGCCTTGGTCCAGGTGGCAACGCAGTTGGTCTGTGATGGAGACCAGCACCGTCTCCGTCCCATGCCCCAAACGGAAGCCGGACTGGAAGGGGTCTAGCCAAGCTGTGTCGTCTAGGAAGGCCTGCAGCTGGTCCATTGCTGCCCTCTCAACCACCTTGCCCAGGTACGGCAAATTCGACACTTTGAAATATCAGTCTCAGTCTTATTTTTTCTACTCCACATCTTAGCACATTCTCTAAATAATTCCCAATAGGTTCCCACATCCTCTTAGTTATTGTAACCTTTTAAATTTTAACTATATTATTCCATTTGTAATTTGTTATTTCCACATTTAACATATTAACTATATAGCAGGGCTGTCCAACTTCTATGGGCCCAAGGGCCGGAATTCCGGTCACTGATCACCTGGGGGCCGAAGGGTCTGCCTCCGCCCCCGGCTCCGCCCTCTCCCCTCCCCCGACTCCACCCCTCCCTGGCTCCACCCCCTCCCTGGCTCCAATTTACTTACAATTGACCTTGAGTTGTGGAGTTGTAGTTCACCTCCATCCAGAGAGCACTGTGGACTCAAATAATGATGGATCTGGACCAAACTTGGCATGAATACTCAATATACCCAAATGGGAACACTGGTGGATTTGGGGGAATGTTTCCTAATACCTTTGAGTTATTTGAGTCAACACTCAAATTGGGACACACCAAAAAAAACCCAAACAGCTCAATGCCGTCGCAGGGCTTGATGGGGCCTCCTTTCCCAGAGGCGGGTGGAGGAGGCCCAAAGAGCTCCCTCCCCCCCCCTCCCCTCACCCAACATCCCACTGTTTTTAGATTGATTGATTCGAGCCAAGCCCTTCCTTACACATACTGCGGGAGCCCTGCCACAGGGCCGAAGCCCCAATGCCGCCACCGTCCCCGAAGAGCCCCGCTGGAGCCAAGGCCAAGCTCAGGCTGGGCGTGGCGGCTCTCCACAGGAAGAGGGCCCTCCACAGGACGAGGACGGAGCCAGGAGGGGCTTTCCCTGCCTCACTCCCCTCCTCCCTCTCTCTGAGGAAATGGGGGCCGGAGGGAAGGGGCTCGGGGGCCATGTACGGCCCCAGGGCCACCTGTTGGACAGCCCTGCTATATAGCTATACCAATTAGTCAATGCCCATTTTGTTTTATCTTTCCAACTCCTCACTAAAACAATTTGTGTACACGCTATTAATTTGTCAACCAATTTTTCTTTTTGTATATTCTTCACTCCTGTTATCCGTGCATGTAGTACATTCCTATCAACTATTACTATTTGTAAATTTAACATTCAGTTTTCCAAGGCATTTAAGGAGGCTTCTCACTTCCCAGGGAAGAAAGAGTGATCAACCTGGAGCTATCTCCCCAGGCTTCCTTAAAAAAACCCATCTTTTTGCTCTACTGCAGGCCTTGTCAGGAATGAGCACTTTTCAATCTCTGGGTTTAATGCTTCCTTCTAGCTGTTTCTTTCTACTCTAGAGGAGACAGGCTGCAGGCACGCAGCTCTCTCCCTGCATGTGGCTTTCCAAGGCATTTAAGGAGGCTTCCCACTTCCCAGGGAACAAAGAGCAATCGACCTAAAGCTATCTCCCTGGGCGTCTTTAAAAAAATTCCTCTGTGTGCGGTTCTGCTGCCACTGTATGGAGTGAGCACTCTTCAATCTCTGGGAGAATGCTTCCTTATAGCTGTTTCTTTCTACTCTAGAGGAGACAAGCTGTAGGCCTCTCCCTGGTAGTAGTAGTTTTCAGGGGACAAGGGTGTTTTTTGTTTGCTGGGATTAATAATAATAATAGGGTTGTTTTGAGTTTTCTGGGCTGTATGGCCATGTTCCAGAAGCATTCTCTTCTGACGTTTCACCTGCATCTATGGCAGGCAAAGACCTCACAACGAGGCCTGGGCAATCATGGTTCTAAAGTACTTACAAAACTAAAGTTCTGGTGGTGAAAACTAGGTGCCGCTGGTGCTTTGCTTCTACAGTGTTGCTAAAGTTCTGGTGGTGAACATTTCAGAACGCTAACAAAACTTTCAAAATTTTGTTATAAATGGCAGTTATTGATTGATTGCATCTTAAAAATCAAGATACACACTGCAAGACTAAGTTATATAATTCATTTATCAATAATTCAAAATTATTGGACCCTTAAAGGGTTAATGTACACATAATGTCAGTACATACAATCAAACCAAAAATTGGTATCATTCACAAAAAGCAACCTTGCAACATTGTTTCAACATAAACACAGTGCGAAAACAGCTTTGGAGTTATACAGGTGTAGGGGATAGACTGGGGAGGGGATACAATGTAACATAAATGCAAGCTCAATATGGCAATATCACTTCCAATGCCACTATCCCCATATACAAGTCCATGTGTAATTAATACAGTCACAAAGCTGAAGTCCACAATTTGTCCGTGTGGTTGCAAAGGTTTGAAGGCACATTAACGGCTTGGGACGCTGGAGGGGCCGCAATGGTCGATCTGCAAGGCCCGATCCATTTCGCCCCATGGGCTTTCTCAAGCGGCAACATAAAAAGGCATAATGCGCAGCGTCACAGGAACGGGAAACATACACTGAAATGTAAACAATAGTAAAAGCACATAAGCGTCTGCACTCTGCATTTGATGCTGGTAGGCTAAGTATACAATCATATTGTTTTGAAAACATACCATCCGGTGGAGGAAAGATTCATATACACCGTGCTCCTGCGGACCTCAAGGGTGGCCCTGGCTCCGGTGTAGCTGGTTAAATACAGCTTTAACGTTATGCGTCTCACGCAAGGAGGGCGTTAAGGGGAGGGCTCATTTAGCCCACCCGGTAACTCGCTTTGGAGGGTGACGATCCACCAGGTTTCTCTACTTAATAATACTGTTTGTGGATCACTATGAACTGGGATCTTCACCTTTTCCACTCCTGCGAACTTGAAGGATTCTGGGCTATGTTTGTGCGTGAGGAAATGCATCTTAAAAATCGCCAATAATGAAATAATAATGAAGTTTTGAAAGTTTTGTTAGAGTTCTGAAGTTTTGAAAGTTTTGTTAGAGTTCTGAAATGTTCACCACCAGAACTTTAGCAACACTGTAGAAGCAAAGCAACTAGCGCCACCTAGTTTTCACCACCTGAACTTTAGTTTTGTAAGTACTTTAGAACCATTTAGAACAGGCCTGGACAAACTTCGGCCCTCCTGGTGTTTTGGACTTCAACTCCCACAATTCCTAACAGCCTACCGGCTGTTAGGAATTGTGGAAGTTGGAATCCAAAACACCTGGAGGGTTGAAGTTTGCCCAGGTCTGATTAGAACCATGCTTGCCCAGGCCTACTCACAACCTTTGAGGATGCCTGCCACAAATGCAGGCAAAATGTCAGGAGAGAATGCTTCTGGAACATGGCCATACAGTCTAGGAAAGTCACAACAACCCAGTGATTCCAGCCATGAAAGTCTTTGACAATACAACAATAATTACCATCTTTTAGAAGTATTTGAAGGAGAGGAGGGAAAGGAGGGGGAATGCTAAAAGGGTGACTCTTCTAAGCCCCCAAATGCATGTGCGTACCGGTCACCGCATATCCCCAACTCCCAGTCAGTGTCACTAAATAAAATTAAAAAATCAAGAAAATAGAGGAAAATGAAGGAAAATCCAAAAGATTAAACTGTGGTGCCAAATAGGGGCGGAGGAATTGAGATCGGCTCCCACTTGGTTCTATTGCGGGCGGGAGTCATACTAGAAGGGTCCTTACCATTGCGGGCTCCCGAAAGAGCCAAAGGAAGTAGCTCCAAATAGATCCACACTCAAGTCTACTATTTATTAGGTATTTCTTGAATGAAGTAGGCAGGTAATTTTATTATTTTGTACGTAAAACAAAGTTTATGTACATTGAACCTTCGGAAAGCAATGGTGTAACTTATCTCAGCCATCTGTATGGGCAACTTCAGATTTTGGAGCACTTTGGATTTCCGAGTTGGGAAGTTCAACCTGTACAAATCAGTTTAAAGTTTTGGTATGTTTGCCTCCATTGCCAATTTGCAAGCAGAAGTGGCTTCCTTGTTCTTTTCTCTTTGTTCTCATACTCGAGGCTTAGACAAAATTATTCAACATTATAATTCAAATGTCAGATGTAATTATCAGAGCACTAATCTATTTGGCAGTGCTCTTCTGATGCATTGAAACATTGCTGCGTTTTCTGGAGAAGGTGGCATCTCTGAGGCCAAGACCTCTGAACGCCGCTGGTGGGGTTCAGGCAATGTGGGAATATATTTTATTTAAATTAGAGTCATTTGGCCAAGGATTAAAAACCAGTTTTGGAGAATGGAAATAATTAGACCAAATTTGTTCTATCTTGCTGTATTCAACAAGTTACAAATGAATTACAAACAAATGTAGCATTTAGGGAAATATACTAGGTCCCCATCTACACTGCAGTTTGAAACTGAGTTATATGGTCAGAGTAGACTCATATAATTCAGATTAAGACCCCAACAATACTGCCATATAAAATCCATATTATCTGCTTTGAACTGGATTATATGGCAGTGTACACTCATATAATCCAGTTCAAAGCAGATAATATACTGTAGATTATTGGCTTTGAAAATCTGGATTATATGGCAGTGTTATGGACCCCGGTGGCGCAGTGGGTTAAACCACTGAGCTGCAGAACATCCTGACCAAAAGGTCACTGGTTCAAATTCGGGGAGCAGGGTGAGCTCCTGCTGTTAGCCCCAGCTTCTGCCAACCTAGCAGTTAGGAAACATGCAAATATGAGTAGATCAATAGGTACCACTCCGACAGGAAGGTAACGGCACACCATGCAGTCATGCTGGCCACATGACCTTGGAGGTGACTATGGACAACGCTGGCTCTTCGGCTTAGAAATGGAGATGAGCACCAACCCCCAGAGTCAGACACAACCAGACTCAATGTTAAGGGAACGTCTTTACTGTGACAGTATAGAAAGGGCCTTAGTTAAATTCCTAGAGGGGATACCCATTTAAGAATTTTCTAGGTCCTCCAGCAAGACTCTCTTTGAGTGAAGTTTGCATTCGTTTCAAACAAATTTTCAGAGGAGATGACCCCACATCTCCTGAAGAGCCATAATAGTTAAAGATGTTTCCACCAGAACCTCTCCTGTGTGCAACCCATTTAAGGCCCTTCCAAAAAAATCATATAATGCAGAATATCAAGGCAGATAATCCACAATATCTGCTTTGAACTGAGTCCACACTGTCATATCATCTGGTTCAATGTGGATGTTATGCAGCTGTGTGGAAGGGGCCGGAGTTGAATGGGGACTGTATAAGATGCCATCATGACCTCCTGTAACCTCAATTCCTGAGAGATAGGACTCAGGATCAGCTGTCTTTAGGAGTCCGTCCCTATTTACTGATGTTGTCATCTAAGCGTAAGACATTCTTCTGCTAATCTGAAGGTTTTTGTGGTCATATCACGTTCGGCGATGATCTTTGATGTGTTTGGAGGGCAATCTTTGGCTACTTCTTGAAAACGTGACCTTTAATCCCCAAAGGGAGTGTGACTTGATAAAGCTCCCAATTATCACTGACTACAAATAGACGCCAGCGGGACAAACACATGCCCAAAGGTTTGCCATTATTCTTAACTAGCATAATGTTCCAGCCTGAAAACTAAGACCTACAAAATGTCATTGAGGAACTCTGGGGTTGTAACCAGGCTGGATCTCCACTCCCATATCATCCTATTTCTGAATCTGCATTATCTGCTTTGAACTGGATTTTATGTCAGCATAGACCAGGGGTGGGTAAACTACGGCCCGGGGGGCGGGGCGGGGCGGATGCAGCCCTTTGGCCGATTCTATCCGGCCCTCCTAAGGGCCCCGCCAGACAGGCTCGCTCACCGCTCGCCTTGCCCGCTGCTTGCCTCACCCTGCCCGCTCGCCGCTCACCTCGCCCTCTCGTCCGCGCGCCCACTCGCCCTCTCCGGCTCTCCCAGCGCCAGCAACAGCAAGGCCAGCGCTGGGAAAGCCGGAGTGGGTGAGAGGGCAAGGCGAGCGGGTGGGGCAAGCGGCGGGCGGGCGGGTGAGGCAGGCAGGCAAGCAGAGCAACTGACGGAGAGGGAGGAAGGGGGGAGAAGAGGAGGAGAAGGAGGCCAGGGAGCAGGGGCGGACCAAGCTGTTCCCGGAGGGTACGTGAAAATTCCCCCCCCCCCCGTGCGCATGTGGCAATCTGCGTGCGCACTGGCTCCAGAGCGCGCCTCCCGGTTTGGCGGCCAGTGTGCATGTGCCAATCTGCAAGACGCGCACTGGCTCCAAAGCGGAGCCAGTATGCATGCGTGGACCTTTTTGCGCATGCGCAAAAAGCTGCGCACATGCGGAGCGCGGCTGGAGCGCCCGGCTGCCTAACAAAGGCACGGCGCGTGCGCTGCACTGGCTGCGGGGCCGCACGGAGGCCTGGCTGGCGCGGTGGCGGGGCAGCGCGGCACGGGTGCCGCAGGCGCCGTGGGCGGCGGGAGCCGGAGCGGTGGCGCCCCTCCCAGGTGACGTCGCCCCTCCCCGGTGACGTCGCCCTCCGCGCCTGCGTAGTCCGCCTAATGGACGAACCGGCCCTGCCAGGGAGGGAGCAAGCGCCGCTGCCACCGCCGAGCATCCTTAATAAGTGAACTATACATCCCAGCAACTCCAACTCCCAAATGTCTATTTTCCCCAAATTTCCCCAGTGTTCACATTTGGGCATATTGAGGATTCGTGCCAAGTTTGGTCCTGAGTTTCCCATCCTTTCAATGGGGATTGATCTCACGAATCTCAAAGGCTCGCTGTCAGGAGGTTTTTAGAAAGGTGGGAACAGGAAGTCATTGAGAGGGGGACCCCAGGGCCATCCAACCCAACCTCCAGGGGTACACATCAAAGCACCCCCGACTGATGGCCATCAAGCCTCTGCATAAAACTCTCCAGAGAAGGGGACTACAAGGAAGCATTGTTTTATTTTAATGGTTTTTATTATTGTATAATAATTTTATTATAATAATATAATAATATAATAAATAATATAATATAATGTTATATTATAATTTCAATATATTATAATGTCTCTCTATATATACTGTAATATTATAATTATATTAATACTAATAATATATGAATATTTCTTGATATATTAATATGTTAATATTCATGATGTGTAATATATAGTAAAGATAGTAAGATAATAAATAAATTATGTAGATTAGCATGTAGTTCCGCCTTTAGGTGCGGCCCTCCATGATATTTTCTGATTCTCATGTGGCCCCTTGGAAAAAATAATTGCCCACCCCTGGCATAGACGCATATGTCAGCATAGACCCCTAGTGGCACAGCAGGCAGGGGCGGTCTAAGGTAATTTTAAATGGTAAGCAAACATTATTTTGCCCCCCCCAAAAAAACATTATTTTGGCACCCTCCTCATTGGGGGCTTCTTCACAAACCAGATTAGCAGCCAAGTTGGGGGGGGGGGGGGAGAACCCTTGTCTGCTTGAGGCAAGTGTGAATATTGCAATCGGCACGTCTACACTGCTGAATGAATGAATGCAGCCTGGCCTTGTTTAACTGCCACGGGGTCCTGGGAGTTGTAGTTTGGAGAGGCACCTGCCATAGTCTAAGGATCTTATTGGGGGGGGGGAGAACAAACTCCTGGGACCCTGAGTCTCGAGAGGGGGAAAGGCTCGCCCGCCCCATCCATCTATCCCTTTGCTGCTGCTCTTCCAAGAGAGAAGGGGGTCCTGGAGGGTCCGCGACTCACATTATTATGACTAGGAGCGTGGAGCCGCCTTCGCCGCCCTCATGCCATGGGCCCACGCAGTCTGAGCGGGTGGCTTCGCGCCTTCGCCCGACTGGTGGCTTCCCGCCTGAGGGGCCGCTCTGGTGGAGACGGCAGGCCACGCGCGCAGCCCAGGGACAGCCAGGGGGGCAGTGGTTGTGCGCATGCTCCGGGAGAGGGAGAAAGGAAGAGGAAGGGAGGGAGGCCGGGCGCTGTCTGGCGGGCGGGGGAATGCGCCCTTACCCAGATGGCGCCCCATGCGGCTGCTTCCTTGGCCTACCTGTAGGACTGCCCCTGACAGCAGGTTAAAGCTCTGAGCTGCTGAACTTGCTAACCAAAAGGTCAGCGGTTTGGATCCGGAGAGCGGGGTGAGCTCCTGCTGTCAGCCTCAGCTTCTGCCAACCTAGCATTTCGAAAACATGCAAATGTGTTTAGATCAATAGGTACTATTTCAGCAGGAAGGTAATAACAATCCTTGTAGTCATGTTGGCTACATAACCTTGGAGGTGTCTACAGACAACACCGACTCTTCAGCTTAGAAATGGAGATGAGCATCAGCCTCCAGAGAACTTGGACACAACTGGACTTAATGTCAAAGGAAAACCTTTACCTAGACTCATATAATCCAGTTCAAAGCAGATAATCTGGATTCACTAACGGGATTACATGGTAGTGTAAATGCAGCCTGATAGATTCTATTGGACTGCAAGTTCCATCATCCACCCAAATGGATTGGAGGCACATATTTCCAACCTTAGCAAACCTGAATATAATGTTTCAGATTGCATTTTCAATATAGAAACCTCTTACTCTGGGAAAGCTTGGTTTACTTGGGTCATTTCAGCAATAGGAATGTCTGATAAACTGGAAAGACTTTGGGTAATGTTTCAGTTTCCGGACAGGCAAATGTATATGTGGGAAATCCATGTTAATAGTTTTACTCAGAGTGCAGCTATTTACTGCGAGTGTAACTAATGTAACTGCCATTTAAATATGTGTTCGAAGTTCAATTTGTGTAATGGTTTGTAATTATTACAGATTTTTTTTGCATCTACAGCCCATACTAAGAACTAAATTCTGCTGCTTCCAAAATGTCATCTCATACTGTTGTGCTTGTCTCTCTGGCGTTTCCATGTGTTTCCGATCTGTGGTGAAATGCTGGCTGTGTCTGTCCCGCCGATCTCTAAATGAGAAAAGAATCTGCAAATATATTTGGACTAAAATAGTTTCCTTCTCGGAGCTCTGAAAGAGATTAAAGCCTTTCACGCTTAATGGGAGAGTTTCTGATGAAAAGGAAGTATATCAACTTAAATTAAGAGAATTAACCGAAAGTGGGAAAATGGCAAGCAGTTAACAGCCTGCCTGCGGATGGAATTCGAAATGCATAAATACATAATAAAGAAGATATGAAAGGGGTTTTTAAAGTGGGAGAACGGTTCACTGTGAATGGCAGAGCCGTTTCAAATGGATTTGCACTTATATTAAACCTTTTATTTAGTATCGGATGATTCCTCTGCTCCAAATCCCCTAAAAGCACCAAAGTCCACTTGATCTTGGAAGCTAAGCGGGACCAGTTCTGGTTAGTACCTGGATGGGAGATTGCTAATGAATACCACATATTATTTGTTATATTTTATTTATTTTACTTCATTTATATTCTGCCCTTCTCACCCCGTAGGGGACTCAGGACGGATTACTACCGTGTTTCCCAGTAAGACACCCCGATTGTAAGACGTATCGGGGTGTCAGAGGGGTCGACTAATGTAAGCCGTACCCGTATGTAAGACATACCTCCTCCTCGTCGCCGCCCCGCCGCCGCCGCAACCAGCCCATCGGCGCGGCACACCTCCGACACACCTCCTGCCAGGCCTCCAAGGAAGGGTGGGGGAAGAGCGCCATGGGCGGGAGAAGCGGCGCCGTCACTCTGATGCGTCGTCCCTTCTCCCGCCCATGGCTCTCTTTCCCACCCTTGGAAGGAGGAGGAAGAGCGCCATGGGCGGGAGAAGTGGCGCTGCGTCACTCTGACGCGTCGTCCCTTCTCCCGCCCATGGCGCTCTTCCTCCTCCCTTCCAAGGGTGGGGAAAGAGAGCCATGGGCGGGAGAAGGGACACGCGTCACCTGACGCGTCGTCCTTCTCCCTGCCCATGGCGCTCTTCCTCCCCCTTCCAAGGGTGGGGAAAGAGAGCCATGGGCGGGAGAGAGGGACGACGCGTCAGAGTGACGTAGCGCCGCTTCTCCCGCCCATGGCGCTCTTCCTCCTCCCTTCCAAGGGTGGGGAAAGAGAGCCATGGGCGGGGAGAAGGGACGACGCGTCACTCTGACGCTGTCGTCCTTCTCCCTGCCCATGGCGCTCTTCCTCCTCCCTTCCAAGGGTGGGGGAAGAGAGCCAGGGCGTGGTAAGCGGCGACGCGTCACTCTGACTTGGCGCCGCTTTGCCACGCCTCTGGCTCTCTTTCCCCACCCTTCCTTGAGGCCTGGCAGGAGGTGCGCCGCGGAGGTGTGCCGCGGCCGATGGGCCGGTTGCGGCGGCGGCGTGACGGCGGCAGCAGCGGCAGCGGCGCTGGCGGCGAGGGGCGTGGCAGAACGGGTACGGCTTACCGTCGCCCAATGTAAGCCGTGCACTCGAAAGTAAGACGTGGGGGACTTTTCGGGGAAAAGAAAGTAAGACGCTGTCTTACTTTCGGGGAAACACGGTATGTACACATTGCATTTAGCCACACACAGAAGACAGACAGAGGCAATTTAACACCTGGCCACCAGGGGGAGCTGTCGCACTCCTTCATTCCTCAGCGTGTTTCCTGGAGATCTTTTTTTAATGGCCTCATAAATCAGTTAAATTTAGCCTCCCCACTAAGTGGTACCTTAATTTCCTACTTGACAGATGCAACTGTCTTTCAGGTTGCAAAGGTCGACAACAGGCTACACAATAGGTCGAGAGCCCACCTCGACCCGGGCAGGCTTCAAACTCATGACCTTCTGATCAGCAGAGATCTTATGCAGCTGACACCCAGCCAGCTACGCCACATTCCAAAGAAGGAACTGGCAAAACCACCTCAGAGTATTTAATGCGTATGAAAACTTTATGAAATTTATGGGGCCACCGTACATGACAAGGTGACTTGAAAGTACACTTACCCAGCTTATGATTCAGCTAGCAAAACAAGTGATTGAATAGCCATATTGCCTCTAATAATAACCTCTCATTCTTTAGACTGGGATAGAAATGTGGTAGAAAAGTTGGGAAGTGAGTTACTCCTCTGCTGTAATATGGCCTAAGGGCTAACCAGTAAGATTTACTACTACCTCTGCTGTGTACAATTTCTTCCATAAGTTACAGTATATCTCTGTGTATATGCCTGCTGACTTATGGAGACCCTATAAATCAGTGGTTTCCAAACTTTTTTGGCCTACCGCCCCCTTTCTAGAAAAAAATTTACCCCCTAGAAATTATTTTTTTTAAAAAAATTAATAGCAATTAAACAGAAATATATATGTATTAATGCAGTAGTTCTCCACCTTTCTAATGCCGTGACCCCTAAATAAGGTTCCTCATGTTGTGATGACTCCCAACCATATTTTCATTGCTACTTCATAAATAATTTTGCTACTTTTACGAATTCTAATCCAAATATCTAATATGCAGGTCAAAGTGAAGGGGGCGGGGCCAAAGAAGAGGGCCGCGCCACCCCTCCTAAATGGCCAATTGTTCACCGCCCCCTTAAAGGGGTTCACTACCCCCCAAATTCCCCTGAGCCTCCCACCGCCCCCTTGGATCGCCTCACCGCCCACCAGCGGGTGGTACCGCCCACTTTTAGAATCAGTGCTATAAGTGATGGCATAATGGTTCGAACATGGGACAAAAACTCTGAAGAATAGGGTTCAAATCTCTGGGTTGCTGTGAGTTTGGCCATGTTCCAGAGGCATTCCCTCCTGACGTTTCACCCACATTTATGGCAGGCATCCTCAGAGGTTGTGAGATCTGTTGGAAACTTGGCAAGTGGTGGGAGAAATGTCCGGGGCGGGAGAAAGAACGCTTATCTACTTGAGGCAAGTGTGAACATTGCAATTGGCCTCCTTGATTCGTATTGAATAGCTTTACAGTTCCAAAAATATATAAACCCCACTTGCCTAGTTTCCAACAGACCTCACAACTCTTCTCTGTTTGAGGCAAGTGTGAATGTTGTAATTAGCCACCTTGATTAGCATTGAATGGCCTTGCAGCTTCAAAGACTGGTTGATTCCTGCCTGGGGGAATCCTTTATTGGCTAGTTTCCAACTCTCCATTGGCGCCCCCATGTGGGGGAGAGGCTTGCGTACCCTAATGAAGTTGTGAGCTATGCTGGCAGTGACATAGTAGCCACCGGTAGGGCCTCCCATGCCAGACAGGTCACAACCGAACGGTCTGGCAAAGAGCGTCAGCGGGCAAGATGGGCTCTATAGCCTTTTGGCAACCATCCTAGGAGTAGGAAAACTCTAATTTCAAACCCGGGCAGATGGTGCTCGTCTAACCCTGTAAGGACAACCATCTAGAGAAGGAAACTCAAATCAAACCTACGACCTGAGGACCTCGCTGCCACCGTCCTAAGCTTGCTAGGCCCCGGCAGACGAACCTTTGGTTTAAAGGGTGAGACCAGTTCTGTGCACACTGCGCTCCACCAGAAAAAATCCATTGCACAGGCTCGAAGGACACATCCAACCTTAGTCATCAATGCGCTTGTAAAAATCGTGGAATGAGTCCTTCCTAAGAATCTTCGTTCGCGAAGTAATGCCAGAGAGAGAGTTTCCAATAGACCTCATAACCTCTGGGGATGCCAACCCTAGATGTGGGTGAAACGTCAGGAGAGAATGCTTTGGAAACATGGCCATACAGCCCAGAGAATTGGGAGATGAGAAGCAAATATTTGAATTGGATTGCTGTGAGATTTCTGGGTTGCCTGGCCATGTTCCAGAAGCATTCTCTCCTGACGTTTCACCCACATCTATGGCAGGCATCCTCAGACATTGTGAGGTGTGTTGGAAACTAGCCAACAAAAGATTCCCCCAGCCAGGAATCAACCAGTCTTTGAAGCTGCAAGGCCATTCAATGCTAATCAAGGTGGCCAATTGCAACATTCACACTTGGCTCAAACAGAAAAGAGTTCTTTCTCCCACTCTGGACATTATTCCACAGGTATATAAACCCCACTTGCCTAGTTTCCAACAAGTCTCACAACCTCTGAGGATGCCTGCCATAGATGTTGGTGAAACATCCGGAAAGAATGCTTCTGGAACATGGAAACTGATTTCAACATGACGCTGAGACTGCAATTATATGTTTTTAATTGTTAATTTGTTGTTATATGGTTTTTATTTTTTTGGTTTGTTTGCTTGTGTTGTATTAAGGGCAGAGACTGCCTTGTGTAAACCGTCCCAAATCGCCTTCGGGCTGAGAGGGGCGGTATAGAAATGGGACAAATAAATAGACAGCCTGGAAAACTCACACCGACCCAGTGATTCCGCCCATGAAAGCCTTCAATGACACGTTCAAATCTTTGCTCAGCTATGGAAAGCCGTTGGTGACTTAGCAAGTCACACTCTCTCAACCTCAGAGTTCAACGGAAACCCTCCTCTGAAGAAATCTAGCCCCCAAAAGTAAACATACCGTAATTGTTTCACCTTAGGGCAGGGGTGGGCAACCTACGGCTCATGGGCCGGATGCGGCCCAGCAGCTGATTCTGTCTGGCCCAGGGAGAAGGGCATCGGGGGCGGGGCCAAGAGGAAGGGGTGCCACTGCCGCCATCCCATCGCGGGCTCTGTGGGGCCTGTGTTGGCAGACAGACCAGAGGAGCGGCAGCTTTGGAGTGCCTGCCATCCCTGGAGGCAATCCGGGCCTGCAGCGGGAGCCTGCGGCGGCTGATCACCCTGGCAACCCGGAAGACTTAATCGTCTTCTGGGTCGCCAGGGCGATCAGCCGCCTCAGATCGCCGACTGCTCCCCCTGCAGGATTGGATCGCCTCCAGGGATGGCAGGCACTCCATAGCAGGGCGATCAGCTGGGGAACGGCTGGGGGCGAGAGCGGGTGGAGGCCTGCATCCTCCGATCGCCTGCTGCTCTGCTCTCTTTTGCTGCTGCGGCGGCTGGGTACGCTTTGCCATTCTTTTTTTTTCCTTATATTTTTATTGGATTTTTTTTTTGAAAGTAAAACACAGTGGGGAGGGGAGGGATCGGGAGGGTTTAGGATGGGGTAAGATGGATTAGGTAAACATGTGGTTGGGGGTATGGGGGGTAGGGTTACAGAGTGTGTCTTCCAGTCCGGTCCCGAGAAATACATAGCCAACTTGGGTTGTTCTTCCTTTTCTTCCAATCCTGCTGTCCCTGCCTTTACTGCATATACTCCCCATCATATTTTAATTACTTTTTAAATAGAGTTCTAAAGGGCGCCAGTCCGTGCCGACTTTATATCCTTGATGGTTTATCTTACTGTTCAGTTTATCTATTTCTTTTAAATCGTTTAATTTTGATATCCATTCTTCTATTTGCGGAGTGTCTTCACTCTTCCAGTTTTTTGCCAGTACCATCCTCGCCGCAGCTGCCATATGGCACAGAAGCTTGTCTTTTGGCTTATCTATTTTCTCATCTGTTAAATTTAATAAATAATATTCGGGTTTTAAATCAAATTTTTCTCCCCATATTTTTTTGCACATGTGAGTGAATAAGTTTCCAGAATTTCTGGATCTTCGGGCACGCCCACCAACAGTGGAAGAAAGTCCCTGTGTGCTTCCTGCACTTCCAACATTTATTGTTCGTACTTTTATAGTACTTAGCGAGTTTTTGGGGGGTCAGGTACCAACGGTAGTACATCTTGTACCAGTTTTCTGCTGTAGTTGTCGCCCCAGGACTTTGGATATCTTCTTCCATGTCTCTTCCCATTCCTGTAGTAAGATTGAGTGTCCTAGGTCCTGGGCCCACTCCACCATTACCTGCTTCACCGCCTCCTCTTCCACATCCCACTCCAACAGTGCGTTATAAAGGGTCCTTATATGTTTCCTCCTTTGTTTTTGCAGTTTCTCCCAAAATGAGTCCTCTTTTGCAAAACCTCTTGCTATCCAATTTATAGTAGTCTTTTACTTGTAGATAGTTGAACCAAGATATTTCATAACCTGTTTCTTTTAACCTTTCTTGTGTTTTTAAGGACCACTTGTTATCTTTCCTTTCTAGTAGAGTTCGATACGTGAACCATTTTTCCATTGAATTTCCCTTTGTGTTGGGCCTCCATAGGTGATACCCATAGGGGAGTTCCCTGGCATAGCCTTCCTTTATATCTCTCCCAGGTCTTATAAAGGGCTGCCCTGATAAAGTGGTTTGTAAAGTTTTTCTAGCTTAGCTTTTTCGTACCAGGCATACGCATGCCACCCTCTCCTCAGGTTGAAGCCTTCTAATTGTAGTAGTCTGGTGTTCCTCAATGTGGTCCATTCTAACGTCCAACACAACGCTGCCGCGTCATGGTATATTGTAGGTTGGGGAGGGCCAAACCTCCCCTCTCCTTCCTGTCTGTGAGAACCCTATGGTTCACTCTGGGCTTTTGCCCTCCCAAATGAATTTTAGAATATCTTTTTCCATAATTTGAAATAAAAACTGTTCTCAATATTGGGATGGACTGAAAAAGGAAGATCATCCTTGGTAAGATGTCCATTTTTATCACCGCAATCCTGCCCAGTAGGTTCAATTTTAAATATTTCCATTTTTCCAGATTTGCTCTTATTGATTTCCATGTCCTTTCATAGTTGTTTTTTAGTAATTGATTGTTATGGGCAGTCAACTGAATCCCCAAATATCTAACTTTCATCACTACTTCTAGTGTTGTTTTTTCTTTCAGCTCCTCCCTTCTTTTTTTTTTGATGTTTTTGTAAGAATCTTTGTTTTGGCATAATTGATTTTTAAGCCAGCCACTCTTCCGTATTGTTCTATTTTCCCGATCCATTTAGTAATTGTCTCTAGTGGTTCTTCTACAATACAGACGATGTCGTCCGCAAAGGCCTGGAGTTTGAATTCCTCTTTTTGTATTTTTAATCCCTTTAGGTTTTGATCTTCTCTGATGTCCTGTAATAATAATTCTAACATAAAGATAAAAAGGAGAGGTGACATCGGACAGCCTTGTCTCGTACCTTTTTGTATTTGGATGCAACCAGCTGAGTTCCCATTCACCATGATGTCTGCCCCCTGGTTTTTATAGATGGCTTTGATTGCGTTTGTAAACTGAAACCCCATATCTTTTCTTTTAAAATCTCAAATAAAAAAGTCCCAATTGGCGTGGTCAAAAGCCTTTTCGGCGTCTAAAAATAGGAATCCCACTTCTTTCTGTATATTTATGTCATAGAATTCTATGGCATTAATTATATTCCTTAAATTGTTTCTCATATGTCTCGAAGGTAAGAACCCTGCTTGGTCTTCATTTATGGTTTCATTTAAATATATTTTGAACCTCTTGGACAAAATCATAGTAAATAACTTATAGTCTGTATTTAGTAGTGATATGGGTCTATAATTCCTTACATTCATTGGATCAGCTCCCTCCTTGTGTAAAAAAATAATATGTGCCATCTTCCATGATTCTGGGATCAGCCCTTGATGCAGCACGCCATTAAATAGTTCTTTGAGGTGTGGTGTAACCTCTTCCTCTAGTACTTTATAGTACTTGGTTGTTATGCCATCCGGCCTGGCGCTTTGTTGTTTGGTAGACCTCTTATTGCTTCTTTCACTTCCTTTTTGTGGTGACTGGTTTGTTTAGTAGTTCACGGTGTGTTTCGCTTATTTTCTCTAGCTTTTTCCCTGCTATATAGGAGACAATATCCTCCATAGCTATGTCTTCTTTTTATATAGGTTTTCATAAAATTTCCGAAATTCCTCGCCTATTTGGTTGTCCTCGAAAATTTCTTTTCCCTTTACAATTAGTTTTGATATGTGTTGTTTTTGTCTCTTTTCCTTCAATTTTTGGCTAATAGTTTGCCTGGTTTATTCACATTCATATAGTGATCCATCTTTAAATATTTTAAATTCCTGGCTATTCGTTCTTCCTCTTCTCTATTTATTTCTTTCCTTAGTCTGTCTATCTCCAGTAGGATTCTCCTGTTGTTCGGAGTTTTTTTTAAAAGGTTCTCTTTCTCCACCAATTCATTCTTTTGTCTTTTCTGCTTTTCTACTCTTAGCCTGTTCTTAATTGCCCCTTGTTGTATTAAGTGGCCCTCATTACAGCTTTACTTGCCTCCCACAGGGTTGTTCTTGAGATATTTTCTGTATCATTCAGTGTAAAATATTCTTTTATTAGTGCTTTGTTTTGCGCTATATCCTCCTCTGTTTGTAACAGGCTATCATTCAGTCTCCACCTTCTATCTCTTTGCGGCCTTGAAGTGATATTAATAATGGGCAGTGGTCAGTGTTTGTTCTCGGTAAAATTTTTATATCCTCCACCTTTGTTATTAATATTTTGGTCGCCCAAGCCATATCGATTCGGGACCAGGAGGCGTGACGCTTTGCCATTCTGTGGGCTGGGTCCATTGGGCCATTCCATCTTGGTTCGCATCTTGTCTTCTTGAATTTAATTTAATTTAATTTTAGTGTTTTTTATTTTATAATAATAATAAAATAAATAATATAATATAATGTTATATTATATTATAATTTCAATATATTATAATGTCTCTCTATATACTATACTATAATAATTATGATATTAATACTAATAATATATGAATATTTCTTGATATATTAATATGTTAATATTAATGATGTGTAACATATAGTAAATATAGTAAATAAATAAATAATGTAGATTAGAATGTAGTTCCGTCTTAAGGTGCGGCCCTCCATAATATTTTTTGGCTCTCGTGTGGCCCCTTGGAAAAAATAATTGCCCATCCCTGCCTTAGGGTCTCCATAAGTCAGACATGACTTGAAGACACACAACAACAACAATTTGTACTTTGCATCAAATAACTGAGTAGATGTTCCTCTTCCCAGCACAGGTTTAATTAAGAATGTCAACAACCCTCATGTTAATATTTCAGCAATTGTTTTGTGGCATGATCTGGATAAATAAATATAAATAACCATTAATCCATGGAGAAGGTGCAGTTTGCAGATGTAGGTTCACTAGGCCAGTGGCTTTTCTTGATACCTGTGCTTTTGCCAATATAGAGACACTGCTATGCACACGGCAATTGTTAGCTTTGCTTGGAACAGAAGCCCATATGTGCATGTTGAAAGGAAAGGCCTTGGAAACCATGAAATTCAGGCTGCCACTCGCAGCATGAAAAATTGCCTGCTGGAAATGAGCAGCCACATGACGTGAGAAACATACGTGGCCCAAAAAAGCCGCCTACAACTGTTCTGGGAAATCAGCTGTCAAGAGCCGTGGGGGTGTCTGGCCACCGCAGGAAGTGGCTGCTCTGAGCAATTTGTCACAAAAGCAACACAAAATGTGTCTGTGGGGGCATGCCATTTCTTTTCACTAATGAATGCCACCGTTTTCCCTGCCACATGGCTACCCTGGCTGCTGGAGCACTTCAGGAATGACAATAAAATATTCTCAACCCGGTCCCCAGTTACGTTATCGCTCCTGCCTCAATGATGTGGCAATGGTGCCAATGCATACTGTTGATCTTAGTCAGGAACATCAGTCACTTCCTGGATGGTACATTTCGGATGCGAATTAAGTGCAACCATTGCAAAGATTGTGCAATTTGGTCATCTGGGCCATGTCACCAACACTTCTCTTTCCAATTGTGTGGCTCACTTTGGCTTCTACTGTTGGAAAACTTGCAAATGCTTCCCAGGATCCGTTCACAAAATTATAAGTAGTCCATTGTGGCTTCATTGCATCTATGGAGCTCCACTAGTCACAACATTCAGATCTGGGAAGTAACAAATGAAACAAAGTGAACACCAAGTGATAATAAAATTTATTTATTTATTTATTTATTTATTTATAACTTTTGTTATACTCCGACCTTCTCACCTCTATCGAGAGACTCAGACCGGCATAACAGCAAAAATCCAATGCTATACAATTTAAAAACAACTACAACAACATATTAAAATACATAAAAACCCAGCATAAAACCACATCGCCATTAAAACAATTCCACTCAATCTGTAAACGTGGTCAAACATTCAGACCATAGCCAATCTCAGCCTATTCTGGGAAGGCTTGGTTCCACATCCAGGTCTTCACCAGCCTCCTAAAGGACAACAGAGAGGGGGCAGATCTAGCATCACTTGGTAGAGAGTTCCACAGCCGAGGGGCGACCACAGAGAAGGCCCTGTCTCTCGTCCCCACCAGCTGCGCTTGCGAAGCCAGCGGGACCGAGAGCAGGGCCTCTCCGGAGGATCTTAATGTTCTTGATGGTTCGTAGGGGAGAATCCGTTCGGACAGGTAAACTGGGCCAGAACCATATAGGGTTTTGTAGGTTAAAACCAGCACTTTGAATTGTGCCCGGAAGCTAATTGGCAGCCAGTGGAGCTGGCACAGCAAAGGAGTTGTATGCTCCCTGTGTCCCGCTCCTGTTAGTAACCTGGCTGCCGAACGTTGGACTAATTGCAGCTTCCGAGCAGTCTTCAGAGGCAACCCCACGTAGAGAGTGTTGCAGTAGTCTATTCGAGATGTAACCAAAGCAAGTTATCAAAGCTCTCCACTATAAGGAAATGTGCTAATATGAATTACAAATTAATTGTAAGATGGAATCAGGTAAAGGTAAATGCTTCCCCTGACATTAAGTCTAGTCGTGTCTGACTCTAGGAGGTGGTGCTCATCTCCATTTCTAAGCCGAAGATCTGGCATTGTCCATAGACACCTCCAAGGTCATGTGGCTAGCATGACTGCATGAAGCGCCATTACCTTCCCACCAAATCTACTCACATTTGCATGTTTTTGGCAGAAGCTGAACCTAACAGTGAAAGCTCATACCGCCCCCTGGATTTGAACCACCAACCGTTTGTTCAAGAAGTTCAGTAGCTCAGCGGTTTAACCCTCTGTGCCACCAATCAGAAACAACATAGAAGGTCCATTTTCAAAGTTAAATGCTTCTTTTAGACTTTGACGTAATTTCTAAAATGATTTAAGGAAAAACTTCCCCTCCACTCCAACGTTATCTGATTTGAAATCATGGTGGAATCATGGATATGAGCATGGTTGGAGGTTGGTTTGTCAGTGGATCATCATAGAGATGGAGAAAGTTCCATGCAACTATCTTGCAGAAAATTGCGGTGGCCATTTTTAAGAGTGGCAGAGAGGCTTTTGCAGTAAGCTCCTACCAAAAATGGCTGCCACTCCTCCGCTGTACCACAAAGGACCAAAGTGGAAGATATGTTGCATTTGCACAGACTCCCCTATGTTTCTATTGAATGCTGCTCAGGATGAAAGAAAAAGGTAAGGGAGCAGGGGAGTCAATCTGCAGGACATGTCAAGAGCTTGCAGGAGGTGAGGTCACTTGCATCTGCATAGATTGCAGGTTCCTTTCCTTTTGTCCATCTAGCCACCAAGGGGCTCCCTCTGCCTCTCATTCTAAGTCTCACGATGCCTATGTCACCATGAGACTTAAGTCCAGACCTGCTCCAAACATCTGTTTATACCAATCTGACCATAAAGGCTTCATAGTAAGCGTTGTTGACATATACCTGGGGACGAAACAGGGGTTTTTCCTTAAGTAGTCCTGCTTCCAGGGGTGGATCTTAGTGGAGGCAAATTAAGCGGCCGCCTCAGGGCGCCACGTGGCCAAAGGGCACATCCAGGGCTGGGGTGCCGGAAGGCTCGTGCAGGGTGAGAGAGGAGGAGGCAGAGAGGTGCGGCTTTCCCTTCTCCCTGCCTTGCCCTGCGCCCTGTGTGCGTCTCATCCCTCACCCTGCGTATGCCTTCCCCCCCACCCCCGCCGAGGATGCCTTGCGCAGGGCGAGAGAGAAGGGGGCAGAGGCACCCGCCTTTCCCGTCGTGCGTCTCCTCCTTCTGTTGCCACTGCTGCCGCCGGGGCATGTGGGGCGAGGGAGGAGCCCACATGGGCGCCCTTACCTGGGGGCCGGGAGCAGGACTGAGCAGCCAGACAAGCCTGCCAGCCAGAGGGCACCTAGGCGAACCCCCGGCCCTTGCTCTCGAAATTAGCGTAGACCTGATACACACATATATCACATATAGAGAATAGGAAGAGGGGAGGGAAAAGGGTGAGAAGGGCATGGGCCAACTTCAGCCCTCCATGTGTTTTGGACTTCAACTCCCACAATTCCAAACAGCCAGTAGGAAGTCCAAAATACCTGGAGGGCCAAAATTTGCCTATGCACCCCATACACACACACACACACACACACACACACATATCAGTGATTGGTTGGGGGGCGGCAAAATACTGTTCGCTTACCATTTAAAATTATCTAGGTCCAGCCCTGCCTGCTTCTCTGTGCCCCAATGAAGCATTGACTTTCTGCCATGTTGCACTTTTTTAAAAAATCCTTAAGACTTAAAAAAAAATTTAATTGCCGCATATTATGGATACCCATACAGGTATTGTGAAAGAGAGCCCTGCCTCTGTAGGAGTCTTGAATCATCACTAATCCTTTAACTGGATCCTCAAGATAACAGCTACCCGACTGTGCCTTTGGAAGCCTTGTGTGAGGCCATGGCTGCTTTTCTTGAGTGATGACAACTAACCTTGGTTTACGTGGCACTAATTTCCCAGATCAAGATAATTATCCTCTTACTGTCTTCCTACACAAACTCCCTTCCTACCCTTCTGCTGACTGTAAGCACTGGTTTCCATGGAGTCATCCCTTCCATACCTTAGGAAGTTTCCCCTTCTACCTTCTCCCTATAGGCAAGATTTTGGAAGTTTCCATGGAAACAACTGCAGAGGAACCAATTGAGATACCTTGAGCATGTGAGGATTGTTTTATGGAAGCCTTGTGATTTTGGTAGTTACGTTGGTCATGCTTCCCAATGTTGCTTTGTTCTGGATCATGTCCAACATGGTTGACGGGCAATTTCCATATGATTGACAAAGAGGTTGCACCAAAGAACCAAAGGCAGCATTTCTGTGAAGTATGAGCATCAGATTTAATTTGTAGTTTTGAATTATCTAATGCTTTCCTTTGGAATAAAACTCAGAAACGGTCATGTTTACCCATGTTGCTCAGACTACATCATGTATGGGCAAACCCAGGCCTGGATGCGGCCCCTTGAGTTATTTTCTCAAGTCCTCCACTCCCTCACCATCCTATCCTTCCTTCCTTCTCTTTCCTTCCCTTCCTCCCTCCCTCCCTTACCTCCCCCTCCGTCCCTTCCCACCTCCTTCCCTTCCATCTTTTCATCGTTCTTTCCTTCCCTCTTTCCTCCCTCCATTCCCTTCCAACCTTCCTTCATTCCACCCATCCCTTCCTTACCTCGCTCTTTCTCCCTCCTTCCTTCCATCACTCCCTTCCTTACCTCCCTCTTTCTCCCTCCTTCCTTCTTTCTTTCTTTCTCTCCCTCCATTCCCTTCCAACCTTACCTCCTTCCATCCCTCTCTTCCTCTTTCTCCCTCCTTCCTTCCTTCCTTCCTTCTCTCCCTCCCTCCATTCCCTTCCAACCTTCATTCCTTCCTTCTTCCCTTCCCTTGGCCTCTTTTCTCAGACCCTCCTCTCTCACACCATCCTATACTCCCCCCCCTTACCTCCTTGTTTCTCCCTTCTTCCCCCTTTTCATCCTTCCTTCCCTCTCTTTCCTTCCTTCCCTCCCTCTATTCCCTTCCAGCCTTCCTTCCATCCCTTCCATCCTTTCCTCTTTCTCTCTCCTTCCTTCTTTCTTTTCCTCCCGCTCTCCATTCCCTTCCAACCTTACTTCCTTCCACCCCTCCCTCCTTCCTTCTTTCTCTCCCTTCCTCCTCCCTCCATTCCCTTCCAACCTTCCTTCCTTCCTTCTTCCCTTCCCTTGGCCTCTTTTCTCAGACCCTCCTCTCCCTCACCATCCTATCCTTCCTCCCTCCTCTCCCTCCCTCCCTTACCTTCTTGTTACTCCCTTCTTCCCACTTTTCATCCTTCCTTCTCTCTTTCCTCCCTTCTTCCTTCCCTCTATTCCCTTCCAACCTTCCTTCCATCCCTTCCTATTTCGCTCTCCTTCCTTCTTTTCCGCCCTCTAGGGTTGCCATTTTTTGATATAAGAAATAAGGGACATTTACGGGATTTTTCACAAAAATAAGGGATACTTCATTAAAAACTTGAAACTCAAACATTAGGTAGAAATAGTTTTATTAACAGAATAAGATAATGATTGAAACTCACAAAAGAAACTGACTTACACCCTCTTAACGGGACATGGTATGTTTCTGCATGCTTTGTCATGCAGAAAAAACATTATTATAACTACCTAATTTTCTCCATCTGTATTTAGTACTTGACTTTGCTGACTTTAAAAGTGCACTGTCTAAACATTAAAATAAAATAAATTTTATAAGACAGTACATCTTCATGATTATTATGTCAATAGTTAATGGTATAGTATAGTATGGGATGCACAGCATTGTATAGTATTGGGATGCACAGCTAGGCCTATTTTAAGAGTAACTCTCAAGCAACCAGAAACTATCTTTATCCAACATGAGCCAACATTCCCCTTGGGTAATGGTTAATTAGTCTACTGTACTTTGAAAAAGTCCTGTATCGCCTCTTCCTTCCAACGAGGACGCAGGCAGCCCTGCGAGTTGGAATCCCCAAGCAGGCATTGCCGTGGAAACCGCAGCGCGCACCTTCCTCTGGTCAACCCCGCCCAGTCCTGTCCTGCTAGTCAAAAATAAGGGACAGGGCCTGAAAATAAGGGACACAAATTTTAGGGCCAAAATAAGGGATGTCCCTTAGAATAAGGGACATATGGGAACCCTCCCTCCATTCCCTTCCAACCTTCCTTTCATCCTTCCCTTCCCTTGGCCTCTTTTCTCAGACCCTCCTCTCATTATCTTATCCTTCCTTTCTTCTCCCTTCCTTCCCTCTTTCTCCTTCCCTTCTCTCTTCCCTTCTCTCTTCCCTTCCTCCTTCCCTTCCTTCCTTCCATCACTGGGCAGCCAGTCCTAGCAGGGAGTGCTAGCATGTGGCCCCCAAATCAGAAAGTTTGCCCATGCCTGTTCCCATGTTTGGATGTTTCATCTATCCTTGTGAGACCCGATAAATGGTTTGCAAAACTAGAGTGGATTACGTATCTGATCGCTTTGAGGTGAAGTGTATTTTCTTCCTCCAGAATCCAAGGCTGCAAACAAAAGTACAATTACTTGGAAAAAGAGGGCAGAGATCAAGGACTTTTAGGACTTGGATACTTTCCATAGGTGAGCTGCAGAAAAGAGGGATTTTTCAGTTTGCGAATGCCATATATGAGCACCACTTGTTGAAATGCTGCCTTCCACACAACTGCTAAATTCATGCTTTCTTAACTGTGTGGTTTCATCCAATTATTGCTTTCATATTTCAGACTTTTACATATACTGGATAATCTCTCTTTCATCTATTATCTATCCCATCTTTAGATAGATTAGAGTAGATCTACTGAAATATTTGATCCACTTTAAATCTGGTTGGTGCCTCCTTCAGAATTCTGGGGTTTGTAGTTTAGGGAGGAGCCTCTAACAGCCTCATAGCATCATAGAAATGGAAGAGACCTCATGGGCCATCCAGTCCAACCTCATTCTGCCAAGAAGCAGGAAAATCGCATTCAAATCACCCCTGACAGATGGCCATCCAGCTTCTGTATAAAAGCATCCAAAGAAGGAGCCTCTACCACACTCCATGGCAGAAAGTTCCACTGCTGAACATTTCTCACAGTCACGAAGTTCTTCCTAATGTTCAGGCGGAATCTCTTTTCTTGTCGTTTGAAGCCATTGCTCTGCACCCTAGTCTCCTGGGAAGCAGGAAACAAGCTTGCTCCCTTCTCCCTATGACCTCCTCTCACATGTTTATTCATGGCTACCATGTCTCCTCTCAGAATTCTGGCTAAACATGTCCAGCTCTTTAAGCTGCTCCTCATAGGGCTTGTTCTCCAGACCCTTGATCATTTTAGTTGCCCTCCTCTGGACATATTCCAGCTCGTCAGTATCTCTCTTCAATTGTGGTGCCCAGAATTGGATACAATATTGCAGGTGTGGTCTAACCAAGGCAGAATACAGCATGGGTAGCATGACTTCTCTGGATCTAGACCAGGGATGGGCAACCTGTGTCCCGCGGGCCTGATCCGGCCCAGCATCCGATTCTGTCCAGCAGGGAGAAGGGTGTCGGGCGGGGCCAAGAGGAAGAGTGCCGCTGCCGCCATCCCATCGCGGGCTCTGTAGGGCCTGTGTCGGCAGACAGGCCGGAGGAGCGGCGGCTTTGGAGTGCCTGCCATCCCTGGAGGTGATCCAGGCCTGCAGCGGGAGCACTCAGCGACCTGCGGCGGCTGATCGCCATGGCGACCCGGAAGACTTTATCATCTTTCAGGTCGCCAGGGCATTCAGCCGTCTCAGATTGCCGACTGCTCCCCCTGCAGGCCTGGATCGCCTCTAAGGATGGCAGGCACTCGAAAGCCACCGCTCCTCTGGCCTGTCTGCCGACACAGGCCCCACAGAGCCTGCGATGGGATGGTGGCAGCGGCACCCCTTCCTCTTGGCTCCACAGGGCGATCAGCTGGGGAACGGCTGGGGGTGAGAGCAGGCAGAGGCCTGAAGCCTCCAATCGCCTGCTGCTCTGCTCTCCTCTGCTGCGGCGGCGGTTAGGTCCACTTCGTCATCCTGTGGGCTGGGGTCATTGGGCCATTCCATCTTGGGATCCTTCCTCTCTTGAGGATGCCAGCCTTCATCTTGGTTCGCACCTTATCTTCTTGAATTTAATTTAATTTTAGTGGTTTTATTATTATTATTTTATAGTAATAGTAATACAGTAAAATAATAAATAATATGTTATATTATATTATAATTTCAATATATTATAATGTCTATATATACTATAATAATTATGATATTAATACTAATAATATATGAATATTTCTTGATATATTAATATGTTAATATTAATGATGTGTAATATATAATAAATATAGTAAATAAATAAATAAATAATGTAGATTAGAATGTAGTTCAGCCTTTAGGTGCGGCTCTCCATAATATTTTTTGGCTCTCGTGTGGCCCCTTGGAAAAAAATAATTGCCCACCCCTGATCTAGACACTAGACTCCTATTTATGCAGGCCAAAATCCCAATGCCTTGTGAAAGGTCAAGGATGTGGTCTATCTGTCCCGGGGGATTGCTTTTTTTTTTTTGCCTCCCTTTAAAGTCTCAGGGCTCCAAGGACCAAACTGGACACTTTAGTTAACTCAAACACTTTATTGTCCATAACATGAGTTAACTTCACTCAGGCACATTGCTTAGTTTTCACCCAAAATAATAATAGTCTTACTTTAAGTTCCCTTACTGAATTGGTCCAAGAAGCTGTAGCTGAAAAGCTCTCCGAGTCCTTTCTCTCAATGGCTTTGAGGTAGGGACACTCGCAGCCCCAGTCAGATGGCAGAACTCTGGAAACCAAATGACTGGTTTGGAGGCGCTTGGAACTCATCAGAGTTAATCAGACTTCCAATATGCTGAGCCTTCTGCTTGAATTCCAAGGAAATCAGACTGGTATTGACCAAGAAGAAAAATGGGGACAATTGCTACTCAAAGAGCTCTAATACACAAGGGAATCAGTAAATACATAAAAAGCATATTCAATAAACTGATATATACTGTATTCAAACCATAGACATACGGATGAAATCACAATATAACATCAATACATAACGTTCCCCAAATGGGTTCCTACCAGTCGTCTGATACAGTCACATGTAGTGTCCACCCGGGCTGGAATAGCAATTTAAGTAGGTGGTGATAATATAGTTCAAATAGTCCACTACTCTTGAGGAAGTCCCCTGCAAGTCCGCAGCACACCGGGTTTGTTGAAAGGGTTTGATTATTCTTACTTTGTTAACTGTAAATCCCAAGTTCCGCTGGTAGGAAAATAAAGTGGAAGGTATCCATCCGTGTGTGGTAAAACCGCTGTCTTGTGTCGCTGCATCCAATAGAAGGCAATGAGTAGAGACTACGTTTCCTTCAATCAATACAAACTGTATTTCACCCCAATGGGCAATATAAAGGCATCAATCCGTTGAATAGGCTGACGAGGAATATATCAGTGCTGTCCAACTTCTAACCGGCCAAGGGCCGGATTCCAGGTCACTGATGACCTGGGGGGCCTCCCGGCCCTGCCCCTGGCCCCGCCCGCCGGGAAGCTTTGGGAGAGAGGGAGGAGCCATGCGGCACCCCCCTCCCTTCCAAGACATCCTAGCCACAGATGAAGCTGGCAGTTTCGCCGGCTTCAGCGGCTGCCGGGATGCTTTGCAAGGGAGGGGGGTGCCGCCGGGGACCCCCCTCCCTTGCAAGGCATCCCGGCAGCCGCAGAAAACGGTGCTGGCTTCAGCGGCTGCTGCGATGCTTTTCAGGGAGGGGTGCCGCCCGGGACCCCCCTCCCTTGCAAAGCATCCTGGCAGCCGCAGAAGCCGGCGCTGGCTTCAGCCGCTGCTGCGATGCTTTGCAAGGGAGGGTGTGCGGGGATCCCCTCCCTTGCAAAGCATCCCGGCAGCCGCAGAAGCCGGCGCTGGCTTCAGCCGCTGCTGCGATGCTTTGCAAGGGACGGGGGTGCCGCCGGGGGACCCCCCTCCCTTGCAAGGCATCGGCGAGAGAGGGAAGAAGAGGGCGGTGCAGGGAGGAGGAGCTAGCCCTCTTCCTCCTTCTTGTACCACCCCTTGTCCCTCTCTCACCGGCGCCGATGCAATCGGCGGCGCGGAGAGGACGGAGGGGGCGGTGCAGGGAGGAGGAGCTAGCTCTCTTCCTCCTCCCTGCCCCGCCCGCCATTTTTTTTAAAAAAATAGATTTTTTAAAATTTAAAAATGGCGGCTGGGGGCATAGCTGGGGCCGTGCCCAACAGGCTGGGGGGCCGGATCCGGCCCCAGGGCCGCCAGTTGGACAGCCCTGGAATATATAATACAGGCAACCATCACTCGTTTCGACCCACTCGGGTCTTTCTCAAAGCCGGTCAACATTTGATTGAAGCCATATCACCAGTAGATTATAATACACAAGCGGTATGAGATGGTCTGTGAAGAAGCATAATTACAAATCATAGTGTGGTAACATTATCTAACATCATAAATCCCTATAAGCAACCATAATATATAACAAGCCCGGTGTGCTGCGGACGTGCAGGGGACTTCTTCAAGAGTAGGGGACTATTTGAACTATATTATCACCACCTACTTTAATTTCTATTCCAGCCTGGGTGGACACTACATGTGACTGTATTGGACTTGATGTTATATTGTGATTTCATCCGTATGTCTATGGTTTGAATACAGTATATATCAGTTTATTGAATATGCTTTTATGTATTTACTGATTCCCTTGTGTATGAGGGTTCTTTGGTATTGACCAAGAGCCTGGGCTGGCAAACCTTCAAAACACGTCCTTTCAGGAGAAGTCCTGGAAAGCTCTGCAATGTAAAATGGCATTTTCCCCAGATCCCTGGGAAAGGGGGTGGAACAAACTCAACTGGGCTCTGCAAATAATGATTGGCAGGTGCCAAGAACCAATCAATGCAACCAAACCTCTAGCAAACTGTGCAGGCTGCAAAACCACAATTCAAGAATGCAAACCCTTTAGAACTCAAGGTTTTCCATCCAGGTGGCATCACAACATCTCTAAAGCTGAACTGCTTTTATCAGAAGAGGAAGGAAGGAAGAAAGGAAGGAATGGATAGAAAGTCTAATATTTATTTTAAAAATAGCAACAAGAGTTTTCAAACAAGAGAGACGGGACTACTTTCAAAAAGCTGGGATTCTTCTCCATGTGCATACACAAGAAACGAATCACAAAGAGCAATGTAACAGCAATATAAGTATCAAGCAGTATAAGTTCTCAGGTTCCAAAAAATCAACATTTATCAATTATATTCAGAGTAATTTTAAACAATATACTGTAGTCAGAATAATGCATACATGCTGTCTTCATCCATATATTCATACACAGCAAATACGGGCGGTAAACTCACATGCAAGTGAGTGGACGTCGTAAAAAGGCGGAAAGGAGTTCCTGCGTCATCCAAAAGGGACACAGTCCCGGATGTCTCCCAAATGATAATAAAGTTTTTTCAAATAATAATCAAGTCCCGGTCAAAGATGCCAGTCTGTGTAATAATTATATGTTAATGGGGAGACATTCCATGGTCGACGAAATTGATGCGCGCCTTCGTTTCGCCCCCGAAGGGGCTTCCTCAGGACCAGTGGGCGTGGCCTAGGTAGCGTTGTCTACAGACGTCGAGAAACAGGAACTGCACTGAGGTATAACAAACATATATATATTCCTAAATATCTAATATAGACTAGGATTCAAAATGGGAAACAGCCCAGGGCAATGGGAAATGAATGGGATTTTTTAGAGAAGAAAGAAGGATACATACCAATGCATGAGGAAACACGAGCACCGCAAGTGCTGACAATATCGCTGGGATATCGGGCAGGAGGCGCAAAGGTGCGAGAGAACCAGGTTTAAGTAAAGATCATGCAGGTGTGTTACACAAGTAATTCACTGATTGATAGTTGATTGTTTAACCCTTGGGGTTCCTCGCATTGTAAATTAATTATCCATTTATTTTCAAGCTGCAAGAGCAATTGTTTTGTGTTTTGGTGTGGTTTTGGGTGAACTTTTTCTAATACCATTACTGTAAAGTTGTCGTGGGAGGGATTGTGAGCTTTAAAGTGTGCATATAGTATGGAATTGTCACAGCCCGTTCGAAAGCGTGATCTGTGCTCACAAATTCTTGTCCGGAGTTGAAGGTGAGGGTTTTGCCCTCCTTTCTGCTAGAGATCCCCGTGTACAACTAGTGGGCCACTGTGTGACACAGAATGCTGGACTAGATGGGCTGAGGCCCGATTCAGCATGGCTCTTCTTATGTTCTTATGGAGTTCCCTAGTGGTCTCCCCGATATAAAGGCCCCCACAGCAGCCACATGTTATACAATACAGCAAATTCTTAGAGTTGCACGTTGCCCATGAATAGATCTTATAGGTTTTTTGGTTGTAAGTACTTGTTATGTAGGTAGAGGTGGAGATGTGTTTGCATATACTACATTTCCCACATGTTTTTGTGCCATTAGAAAGGGGGTTGGCTGGAGGGGGATCCATAGTGGAATCCCTGGTGTGCACTAGTACGTCTTTTAAATTTTGAGTTCTTTTAAATGCAATTAATGGGGGTCTTTCTAGGCCAGGAATGGAACTGATCAGAGGCCAGAAATTTCTCACAATCTTTTTTATCTGTTGAGAATGGGGGGTCAAGGTAAGGGGCCAGATGATGTTGGTAGGGGATGCTTTAGACTGGGATTTAAGGAGAGTTTCTCTAGGTGTGGTATTGACTCTTTTTAAGGCATTATCTAGTACTCTAGGGGGGTACCCTCTTTGTTTTAAGTTATCCAAAAATATATTGGCATCCTGTTTGAAGTGATGGTTGAGAGAGGAATTCCTTTTTAGTCTTAGCAAAGATGAGTATGGTAGGTTATTTTTTAAGGGATAAGGGTGAAATGAGGAGTAGTGTAGGAGTAGTGTAGGAGGGAATTGGTGCTAGTGGGTTTAGTATAGTTTTTGTCCTGACGTGCAACTCTAAGAATTTGGTGTATTGTATAACATGTGGCTGCTGTGGGGGCCTTTATGTCGGGGAGACCACCAGGGAACTCCGGACAAGAATTTGTGAGCACAGATCACGCTTTCGAACGGGCTGTGACAATTCCATACTATATGCACACTTTAAAGCTCACAATCCCTCCCACGACAACTTTACAGTAATGGTATTAGAAAAAGTTCACCCAAAACCACACCAAAACACAAAACAATTGCTCCTGCAGCTTGAAAATAAATGGATAATTAATTTACAATGCGAGGAACCCCAAGGGTTAAACAATCAACTATCAATCAGTGAATTACTTGTGTAACACACCTGCATGATCTTTACTTAAACCTGGTTCTCTCGCACCTTTGCGCCTCCTGCCCGATATCCCAGCGATATTGTCAGCACTTGCGGTGCTCGTGTTTCCTCATGCATTGGTATGTATCCTTCTTTCTTCCCTAAAAAATCCCATTCATTTCCCATTGCCCTCGGCTGTTTCCCATTTTGAATCCTAGTCTATATTAGATATTTAGGAATATATATGTTTGTTATACCTCAGTGCGGTTCCTGTTTCTCGACGTCTGTAGACAACGCTACCTAGGCCACGCCCACTGGTCCTGAGGAAGCCCCTTCGGGGGCGAAACGAAGGCGCGCATCAATTTTGTCGACCATGGAATGTCTCCCCATTAACATATAATTATTACACAGACTGGCATCTTTGACCGGGACTTGATTATTATTTGAAAAAACTTTATTATCATTTGGGAGACATCTGGGACTGTGTCCCTTTTGGATAACGCAGGAACTCCTTTCCGCCTTTTTACGACGTCCACTCACTTGCATGTGAGTTTACCGCCCGTATTTGCTGTGTATGAATATATAGATGAAGACAGCATGTATGCATTATTCTGACTACAGTATATTGTTTAAAATTACTCTGAATATAATTGATAAATGTTGATTTTTTGGAACCTGAGAACTTATACTGCTTGATACTTATATTGCTGTTACATTGCTCTTTGTGATTCGTTTCTTGTGTATGCTATTAGTGGGTCAGCCTACCTCTACTGTTTATTTGCATTCTTCTCCATGTGACATTTCAACTGTAAACATAGAATCAACTTCTTTCACCTCCTAAGCATGAGATATGAAAAGATAAACGGGAACTGCCTACAGAGGCAAGCTGGGCTACTTCCTTTCTAGTTGTACATAGAATTTTAATTCTTTATTAATTATTGAAAACTATTATTTATTGATTCCCAGCCTGCCAAGTCTCTGGAGGGCAGGCAAAACAGATGAAACATTATTGAAAGCAATGAATAAAAACAAATAAACCAGATAAAAGAACATTATGGGGGAAGATAATCCCTTAAAAGGGGCCTCCTGGTGTCGCAGCAGGCTAAACTGCTGAACTTGCAGTTTAGGTTTGAATCCGGGAAGCGGGGCGAGCTCCCGCTGTTAGCCCCAGCTTCTTCCAACCTAGCATGCAAATGTGATAGATCAATATGTACCGCTTCTGCAGGAAGGTAACAGCGCTCCATGCAGTCATGCAACTTGAGCACAACAATTCACGACAAATATAAACCTCACCCAAATAAATTGGGTCTTTCTATTTGCGGGGCTTGTTCCTTGCAGTTTACTATGACACCAAAGAGTGCTGTGATTGATCCGTCCGACTGGAGATCAGTCTCTGCGGAGGCCGCAATGCTTGTTTAAGACACTGACAGAGTACTGCAATTAGCCTTTCTTTGGGATCTAGGCTCCGAACAGCTTTGCGTTCTTGATTTCTCACAAGGAAATGGAATGATAAATTGTGATATTTGCACATGATTTCCGTTTGAGCAAACATTGGCAGAAGCTGGTGGGCGAATGTTGTGCTCTGCCATACACACATGCATAAGCAGAAAGGCATCTTTTATGAATGCTCCTTGTCGGTACAGATGGTTGACTGGAGTTGATTATTTAGATGGATTCACAGATATCGCCCGAGTAGTGTCTAGGAGCTGTTCCTTGTTGTGTCATGTAGGAAAATAAATATGCCTTTTTCATGCACACCTTTTTGGATGGAGTTAGCTTGCTATCAGCTAACCCTTATAGGACTTTAAAGACAATACTTCTGCCAATAGCACAAGCAAATGCAATCATAGGCCTCATCTACACTGCCATATAACCCAGTTCAATGTAGTCTGCATTATATGAGTCTTCACTGTACATTATAATGCAATTCGAATGGCAGTGTAAATGGGGCCACATGCAGATAAAAGGAGGCAGATGAAGAGCCATTTATTTATTTATTAATTTATTATTCATTCTTGTATACCACTCCTTCTAGCAGGCTCGGGGCGGTTTACATAAAACATTTAAAACAATAACATCTCAGTTTAATACAATGCTAAAATAGAGACATAAAAGTGGGCATCTACACATAAAACAAACATCTACAAGCATCTACATTTCAAATTCTAAGACTTGGGCAGCTATACTCAAAAGCCAGTGAGGTTGAATGCTTGCCTTAAAAGGGATGTCTTGCAGGCTCTCCGAAGCAGAGCCAATTCCTTAATATCACGGACTTCGTCTGACATTGAATTCCATAGTGATGGCGCTGCTACAGAGAAGGCTCTCAATCTAGTTGTAGACAGACGGCAGGAATGAATCGAAGGAACTACTAGAAGATTCTGCTCTTCCGAACGTAGTGATCTCGGGGGTATATACAGGGTAAGGCGGTCCCACAGGTACGGCGGCCCTAGACCATACAAGGCCTTAAAAGTCAATACCAGCACCTTGAAAACAATCCGGTACTCAATTGGTAGCCAGTGCAGTTGGTGCAGAATAGGTGTGATGCGCTCTCGTGCCAATGCCCCCACCAGCAGTCGAGCGGCAGCATTCTGCACCAACTTGAGTTTCCGGATTGCTGACAAGGGAAGGCCGATATAGAGGGCGTTACAGTAGTCCAGTCTCGAGATGACAGTCGCCTGGATCACCGTGGCCAGGTCGCTTCTGGACAAGTAGGGAGCCAACCGCCTAGCCTGTCTTAGGTGGAAAAACGCAGTCCTGCATACCGTGGAGATTTGCATCTCCATCGATAGCAGCGGGTCTAAGTGGACCCCCAGGCTCTTTACAGAACTGCTAATACAGTTAGAGCTGCACATTTGTGGCCATGGGTTAAACTGTTAAATCTGCTAACCTAAAGGTTGGCAGTTCAAAGCCACGGGTTGGGGTGAGCTCCTCCTGTTAGCCATAGCTCCTGCCAACCTAGCAGTTTGAAAACAGGCAAATGTAAGTAGATCAATAGGTACCGCTTCGGCGGGAAGGTAATAAAGGCGCCAAGAGGTGTTTACGGACAGCAGGTTCCCCAGCATGGAAATGGAACAAGAGCATCTCCCTGTGGCCAGAATTGAGCACTGCCTCCAGAAAGCCAGAGATGAAAGGGGAAGCATTTACCTTTGTTCTGTGTATTTTGTATGTCATTGTTATTCCACTGTATTAAAGGCATTGGATGTTTCCCTATCTGTGTATGTTGTAATCTACTCTGAGTCTCCTCAGGGAGATAGAGCAGAATATAAATGAAGTGTTGTTGTTGTTATTATTTGAAACACAACAAGATGAGTCCACAGCAAACAAGATCACTCTGCTGGCTGTTGTATTGGATCACAATTCTGACATTTCCCAAGTGTCTAGGACTGTGTGATGTATCGGGTTGTGGAGTAAATCAAGACTGAGTTCTACCTAGTAGCTAAGATGACTAAACAGAGATTGTCATACTTTAGCGACCCACTAAAATGGCAATAGTGTTTTATGCGGTGGAAGGCAGTAGGAAAAGAAAGGGGCCTTTTCCAGATGGATGGACTCAGTTTGTATGACCTATCTGTAGAAGATTGCGTGATCTGGAGGTCTCCCATTCATGGGGTCGCCATAAATTATAGTCAACTTGACAGCACTTCACCACGACAGAAAGAGCAAGCAACGGTGGTATTAAATCTGGGGAAAGCAGTCGCCAAATGCCCGATCACCATCTCCCAAAGCAGTTACTATACTCCCAATTCAAGAACAGAAAATGGAATGTTGGTGGACTGGAAGAGAGATTGATAGATGGTCTTAAAGCCAACTTTAAAAACTGTGGCATAGACACTAGGGCTGTTATACAATTTTGGATATGCCCGAATTTCGGAAGTTTTTCGGATACTCCCAACTTTTAAAGCAATTTCGAGAGCAGACTTCCCAACAGGAATTCCGAAATCTGAATTTTGGAATTCTGAATTCCGAATTTCGGATGTCATTTCCGAATTTTCTTGCTGATTGCTCATTGGCTGATGGCAAACAGCTGACTCTCCCTTCTGCTGATTTTTTTTGTCCATTTTTGAAAGCGGGCACCATTTTTGAAGACTTCCGAATTTCGGAAATACTTCCGAATCAATTTCGAAATTTATCGGAATTTTTTCAGAAATCTAAATAATCCGAAACGCAATCTATGACTACATCCGAAATGAGTTTGGAAACTTTTTTGTGTGGATCAAACAGCCCTAATAGACACCGAGAACTGGGAAGCCCTAGGCATTGAGCTTTCTAATTGGAGCTCAGCTGTGACCAGCAGTGTTGCAGAATTCGAAGAGGCATGAATGGAGGGCAAAAGGGAGAAACATGCCAAGAGGAAGGAGCGTCAAGCCAACCCTGATTGGGATGCCCTCTGTAAGGACACACCCATTTTGAGCAGGCCGAGGCCTGGGTAGCAGTTTGGCCTCCCTGGTAAGATAGTATATCTAGGAAAGGGGAAGTGGCTTGGAGCCTCTCCAGAGAGAGAGAGAGAGAGAGAGAGAGAGAGAGAGAGAGAGAGAGCTGCAGGGGAGTGTCTCAGAGTGAAGGGGAGGAGCCAGCTGACTTAGAAGGGAAAAATGTAGCTTTTCTGTCAGAGGGAACTTGGCTCTTGTCAGAGTCAGAGAGGGAACTTGGCTCTTGACAGAGCAAGATCGAAGTCCAGTGAGAGCAGTCAGCAAGACATGTGTCTTAGTTAGCTGACAGGAGAAGTCTGTGGAACGCTGAAGACAGGGGGAATCAGCCAGCAGACTTGGATTTCTTAGGATAAGAAATTTGCTCACACTTGGGGACAACTAACTAGGTCTAGTTAGTGGAAGGAACTCACTACTAGTTACAATATTAGAGTGAGGGAATATTTTGATAAGTTGAAAAGAGACCTTACATCGGTCTAATCCTGTATCAAAGTTCTAAGATACATGTTAATGAAACCAACAGGCTATTGAACCTTTGTTGACAACCATACGCTTCTGTGCCTTTTAATAGCTGTTATTCCAACAATAAACCTTTTCTTGTTAACTTTAAAGAAAAGCCTCTCTTGTGCCTCTCTCCATCTAGCAATTATTTAACAGTTCCAGTGTGGTGGAAGTTCCAGCTTTTTGGGGCGGATTTCATTTACCTCAGTTATTCTCCCTGTTAGTATCAGAGCCAAGGCTGGTGCAGTGTGTTTTGATCTTTTAACAAAATCCTAAAGGCTATCTTTAGGTTGGTGGCAGCGTTCCCAGTGGCTTAAACCTCCAGGTTTTGACCTATTGGCGTTTAGGGTGGGATTTCACAAAAGGCCTGCCCTGCCACAGTGACCCGACGTCCTTGGGTCGTTATATTGGTGGCAGCGGTGGGATCTAAAATAGGAAGGTCCACCCTGCCCCAAGGACCCAAAGGCCAGGTCCTGACACCCTCCCACCTGGAAACTGATGTCCTCATTGCAGAAGAACATGCAGATCAAGAATAAGGCTATGGACCCACCGCCAAGACCCTACACTTGGAGGGCCATCATCCTCGGGCTACGAGGGATCGTTTAAGTAAGTAAATAGTAAGTAAGTCAACCAGATCCCCAGCACTTGTCACTGGAATATGAACATCCAGAAACACAGTTTTGCAAAATATAGTAGGCTATTTATTTATTTATTTATTCGCATTTATCTACCCCCCCCCCCTCCCCCAAAGGTTCGGGGCGGCTCACAACAATCAGTTGTTACATAGTAAAAACAGGCATATATAAAACACAATACAACAACAGATAAAAATAGCCATTAAAGCAGCATATAAGATGGCAATAGTCAAACACTATACACAAGAGCAGCAACCACAATTACAGGAGGCTATTTGCACACAGGTTATCCAGATCGGTAGGTCTGCTGGAACAACCAAGTCTTACAAGCCTTCCTGAAAGGGAGAAAGGCCTGGATAGTGCGAACGTCGGCGGGCAAGGAGTTCCAGAGGATCGGAGCCACGATCGAAAAAGCCCGCCGATGAGTCGCGGTCAACCGGGTCTTAGCACTGGGGATGACCAGGAGGTTTTGCTCTTCAGAGCGCAGAGGTCTAGTGGGATGGTATGGGAGGAGACGGTCCCGCAGGTACACTGGCCCCGGACCATATAAGGCCTTAAAAGTCAGAACTAACACTTTGAAGGTGATCCGGCATACTATCGGTAGCCAGTGCAGCTCGCGCAGAATTGGCGAGATGTGACAGCCAACTGGGACCCCTACCAGGAGTCGGGCTGCGGCGTTCTGCACCAGCTGGAGCTTCCGGATCACGGACAAAGGAAGGCCAATATACAGAGCGTTACAGTAGTCAAGGCTATGTGAAATCCTTGACCCTAAATCATTGAAAGTGCTTGTGAAACTAAATGTTAGCAACGGCAGAACAAAAATGCATGGGAGAAGGGACTCTTTCCATGCTCTGTAAAGCCATGGCCCCTTTAAAACAAGGGGCACCTGTGTTGTGGTTCTAGCTGCTGTGTGTTTCCGTGAAGGCCCGAGATGTTCCAAATGGTCTTCCGGTTCTGCTGCTGGCGGCGGCTGCTAATGTGACTACTGCAGCATTTGCTGCTGCTTGGAGTCTCCCTCTTCCCTGCCGCAGTGAGCTGGGAATGACTGCAGTTCCCAGACAGATTAAGGACAGTTTTATTAATGTGAACACTAGCCTTTCCTAGCTGCAGAGTTCATGCCGCATGCCTGCTCTCTCTTTTCCTGTTGGTTTGACATCAAGTGTTTTCTTGAGGGGACTTTGGAGGGTGTGCATGTGTGTGGGGGAACCACATCAGAACCACATCAGAAGATTTTGAGCTGTTCCTCGACTTTTTCTTTTTTCAAAAAAGGAGATTTCCCGTCGCCCACCTCTCCCCCACACAACCCACTCGCCCACAGATAAGTGCTATCTGTGCGCCTCTCTTTTGATTGATCACGGTAGCTTTTCCAGGGGATGGGATGAATCCAATGCTGTGTTTTAGAGGCTTCCCCGATGAAGACAGCCACCGAAGACTGCCTATGCTTTCGGCTGTTCACTTAACCCCGTAAGTGCTGAGCTCTTTGCTTCTTGGGGAGATCTGCTCATGAATTGCAGAGCATGGGAATGGGATGGGGAACTTTGACAGGCTTTTGGTTGGGGTTAGCATAAGAGCAGTGCATGCACCACTGTTGGACTTCTAGTAAAGTTGGATTTTGTCTTGGAGGAGGAATTTGGAGAGTTGTAGTCCTGAGTTTCTTGACAGCTGAAAGGGAAGGCCAAGATTTTGTTAGCAACATGCATGGAAGTTTATTCCTTGAGACTGGAACTCCCCAGAAGGGAAAGTTTGGCATTGGGAAGCCTAATAGATATTAGTGGAGCTCATGATCCAAGGGACGTCGGGGTTCACTTTAAACATCTCCCTGCATGGGGCATTTAGGAAGGCAAGAAAAATAACTATCCTATACTGTGTTTTCTCACATATTGTGGGTGTTATGTTCCAGGACCACCCGTGAAAAGTGAAAATCCATGAAGTAGGGATTATTATTATTATTATTATTATTATTATATTAGCTGTCCTCAGCCACACTTTGCTGTGGCCTCAGTCTGGTTCCTTTCTTCCCTGCCTCTTTCCTTCCTTAACCCCCTTTTTCTGTCTCTTCCTCTTCTTCCTTCCTCCTCTACCTCTTTCTTTCCTTCCTTTCTTCTCTCCTTCCTTCCCTCTTTCCCTCCCTCCTTCTCTCTACCCTTTCCTTTGTCTCTTTCCTTCTTTCCTTTCTCGCTTTCCTTTCTTCCTTCTTTCCTTCCTTCTCTCCTTCCTTCCCTCTTTTTTCATTCCTTTTCTCCTTCTTTCTTCCCCCCTCCCTTTTTCCATCCTTCCCCACTTTTTATTTCCCTTCATTTCTCTCTCCTTTCTTACTTCTCTACCTCTTTCTTTCCTCTCAAATCTGATATGGCCAGCTCTTTCCCTTGTGCAGGAGGGGATGGGTTAGGGGGAGTTGTTTCCACGCATGCACTGTATCATCATTTAGGGTTTGGGGGGGGGGGGGTTGTCCCTTCTACTGTGTTTTTCAGTGTTTTATGAGTTATGGTCACTCGGTGGCCCGTTAGGTGTCTTCTGGCCAAATTTGGTGTCATTTCGTCCAGTGGTTTTTGAGATATGTTAATCCCACAAACGAACATTACATTTATTTATATTAATACACACACACACACATCACATTCTGAGAGTAAGGCGGAAGTGAGGAGAGATTTAGTTGCCTTCAGGCTGAGAAAGGCGGTGTATAAATATGGTAAATGAATAAATGATAAAGGCAATGGACACTCTCTCTTTTTTGCTAGCTTTAAGGAAGGGGCTATAAGGCCATGGTTTACATACTGCTTTGTATCCCCCTCCCTTTTTATGATTGGCTGCCTCTCTCCTGAGAGAGAGGGTGAAACCCCCTTCCACACTCCATCGTTGCCAGGAGGCAAAAACCCACAAAACAGTGAGTCTGTGAAAAGCGAACCGCGAAGTAGCGAGGGAACACTGTAACGGCCATTTCTACAGTGCTCTAATAAATTGATATCTTTAATAGCCTGTTTTTGAGAAATGATGCCAACTGCCAGTATAGGCAGTAGACAATAATTTGGTTACATATTGAATTATCTGGCTGGGACTGGAGATCTGTAGTATAGGACTAGAGAAATGGCATCTGACTTGCTGTTACAATATGCCACGGCTTAATCTGATCCATAAGGGATTGATAGCAATTTTTCCCATCAGGAATATTATTGGTCCAGACATATCACACTTCTCTCAGGTTTCTCAAGGTTTAATGTTTCTCATGACTTCGGGGGGAAACTGGTGTCAAGCTATGTGTGGTTATCATGCCTTAGGATCAACTTTTCTCAGACTTTCATTTCCTCCTGTTGGTTTGCAAAGGCCATGTGTCATTGTGATTGAGTTTATGCAAATCAGTAAATGCCAGAAATTTAAAAAAATAGTCCTCAAAGCATTGTCTTTTTCAAAAATGTTGGGGGGTTTTCTATAATTCTAATACCGATACATTGATTTTTATTTTACCTTCATCCAGTTTGTTATGCAATATAACACTTAATTATGCATTTAACAACATTTAGAATTAGGAATAAGATGGCCAGTACTTAATTTACTAATCAAGTGTTCTAGCTATTCACTTTGTGGGCAAGCTGTTTTGTCAATGCATTCGAAAACCTGATTATTTAGCAATATTCTTCAGATATCTCTGGTTTCCAACCTCTTGGGATTTAAGAGTTTGATTTTTGCCTTTGACTATAGTGGATTGCAATGGTTGTCTAGTGGGTTCTGGGTATCCACTGGGGTATGTGTAAAGAATCGCCGCCTACATCTAGCGTCTTCACTTGAGGATCTTTTTTCAATCAACCTGCTGCCATAACAATCCTGGCCACCCAATGTGAGGGGTTTATTTTGAGGCTTGTGTTTTGAAATGATGTCACAGAGAGATTTGTAAGGAGGAACTTCAACAGTTTATTTTTAACAACAGCGTGGAGGTTTCAAAGTATTCAGAGCTTAGTTGGTTACAGTAACTTCAGAGAGGTACAGATCTTAAGGTTTCTTATTCTCTAAACACAATGTTTGATTGTATCTCTTCAAACATTAAATCAATAATACTGTAGATATTTTGCCTCAATAGGCTTCCTATCTATATATTAGGTTAGCTTTATAGGTTAGCCTAACCTATAAACAGCGGTTCCTATAGGCTTTCTAAGCCTAACTGCCTTTCTGCAGTATCTAAAACCAGCCTTTTCTATTTCCCTCAGAAAAGACAACAGCAACTCTTCAAATTGCTACCAGCTAATCTAACCGTTCCTGACTAACTGACTCCAGAAATTCAAACTTGGTCCTGCTAAAACCAGTGTTAGGCTCCGCCACCTGTTGTTATAGCAAATGAACATCTCAGAGGCTGTGCACTTTAATATTTCCCGTTAACCTTTTGTAGTCTGTTTAGCATATAACAATCTAATACAATACAAATGTAATAATACAAACCACACATTTAACGATAAAATAAATACAAAACCCTCAATACATATAATGACTTCACTACAGTATGTTTCCAGGATTCTCTGTTGAGATGAAAATCCACCGATGCTCCAATCCCATTCTACACAGTGGCATGGGGAAATTTATTATTTATTTATTTATTTATTAACTTCGATTTAGTATACCGCTCACTCCGGAGCTCAGAGCGGTTTACAAAGAAGCAAAAACACCGAGAAATAAAACAATTAAGCAGTTAAAAACATATTACACATCACAACAGATTAAAACATATTAAGAGCACAACCCTCAGCAAAGGCTGGGGGACGGGATAAAAAACCTGGGGGAACCATAGGCGGCAAGCGGGCAATGTGGTTGAATTAAGAGCCGAACGCCTTCCTAAAGCCAAGTCTTCAAGGCCTTGCGAAAGGGCAGGAGAGCGCGGATGGCGCAGATCTCCTCCGGGAGGCCATTCCAGAGACTTGGGGCGGCTACAGAGAATGCCCTCCGCCGTGTAGTGGCTAGTCGGCAGGTTCCGAGGGAGGCACCACAAGGAGGTTGAGCTCCTCGGAGCGTAGTGATCTCGCAGGCATATAGGGGTAAGTCGCTCCCTCAAGTACACTGGCCCCAAACCATAGATGGCCTTGAAAGTGAGGACTAACACCTTGAAGAGGACCCGGAATTCAATCGGAAGCCAGTGCAGCTCGCGCAAGAGTGGAGTCGCTCGGTCAGATCTTGCAGCACCCAGGAGGAGGCGAGCTGCGGCGTGCTGCACCAGCTTAAGCTTCCGGATCATCGACAAGGGAAGGCCAATGTAGAGCGCATTACAGTAATCAAGCCTCGAGATGACCGTGGCTTGGATCACCGTAGCCAGGTCGCGTTGGGAGAGGTAGGGAGCCAGGCGTTTAGCCAACCGGAGATGGAAGAATGCTGTCCTGCAGGTGCAGCCGATCTGCTCCTCCATGGACAGGTGGGCGTCAGCCGGACCCTAGACTTTTACCGATGGCTGAGGGCAGAGGGCCACACCATCGAAAGTTGGCAACTGGTCGCTACCCCCCGGGCGGCCCAGCCACAAGATCTCCGTCTTCGCCGGGTTCACCTTCAACTTACTGGCTCGCAGCCATCCAGTGACGGCTTCAAGGCAAAGATGGAAATTATCGGGTACAGAGACTGCCCGGGGTCCAACCTCAGAATGAGCTGGGTATCATCAGCGTACTGATGACACTCCAGCCCAAAACTCCCGCACCAGTTGGGCGAGTGGTCGCATATAGATGTTGAATAATAGCGGGAGATGATAGCCCCCTGAGGCACCCCGCAGTTCAGCGAGGAGCCTCCGGAGACCACCCCCCACTTCACACGCTGTTGGCGGCGTTGGAGGAAGGAGGACAGCCAGTTGAGGGCTGTCCCCTCACCCCGCCACCACCAGGCAGTGTATCAAAAGTTGGTGTCGACGGTATCAAACGCTGCCGTGAGATCCAATAACACGAGCAGCGCCCGATCCACCTCGGTCCAAATGGCAGCGGAGTAGATCTGTGATGGAGACCAAGACAGTCTCCGTCCCATGGCCTGAACGGAAGCCGGACTGGAAGGGGTCTAGCCAGGTTGCGTCATCCAAGAAGGTCTGCAGCTGGTCCATTGCTGCCCTCTCAATCACCTTGCCCAGGTACGGAAGATTCGACACTGGGCGGTAGTGGAGAGAGCCGCGCGGGGTCTAATCCGGGCTTCTTCAGCAATGGACTGACCACCGCCTCTTTTAGCTCCTCTGGAACAGCCCCTTGCTCAAGGGAGCAGTTGACCATCTTCAACAGAGGGCCTCGTAACCCCTCCACGCAAGCTCGAATCAGCGTGGAGGGGCACGGGTCGAGGGAGCAGGTGGTCGGCTTAAGGGCTGCGACAATCTTGTCAACATCCTCTGCGTCCAGTGGTCGAAACCAGTCGAAGGTGTACCCGGCGGAGGGCCACAGGGGTCTCCAGCTCCTGGACTGTATCAAGTGTGGAGAGAAGGTCGGCGAACAACGCAATCTTGTCTGCAAAGTGATTCTGGAAAGCCTCAGCAGAGAGGGTCGAATTGTCATTGTTTGGGATGGTAGGGACCATCGTCAGCTGCCGAATTATCCTGAACAATTGAGCTGGCGTGAATCCGCAGACGCTATCAAGGAGACATAGTAAACTTTTTCGCCTCCTTGACAGCATGCTCATAAGCATCCATAAAAGCTTATAAGCTGATGTCGATGGCCCGTCACGGAGTTTCTTCCACCTGCGCTCTAGCCGTCTCTTCTCCCGCTTCATAGATCTTAGTGCATCTGTGTACCAGGGAACAGGATGTTTGAGGTTTGAAGGCGTTTAGGGGCGATCTCGTCGAGAGCGGCGGACAGCGCGTGGTTCCAGGTGGTAACCAGCTCACCGAGCGAAATGGTATCCCTTGTACAAAAGAGCAACCTCAAGGCTTGCTTTATGCATTGTATGCTTTAAAATTTATTCTCGAGTTGTGGATGGTGGGATCCATAGATGCAGACTCCATGGATATGGAAGGCTGACTGTTGATGCCAATTTGGAGGGGCCTTTTGCTGACATGAATTCTTTCTGCACATTGTGCATTTTCAGAGGTATACATCTATCATGTTCAGTGGTGCGTTTGTTCATGCAGATAAGAGGCTTTCCAGATTATTAGCGCATTGTGCAACACGTGCCAAATTACTGATGCCGCCTTGTTGCACAAGATCCAGATGTGCTGGTTGTATCGTTTTTGACAACCCGCCTGGGTTCACACACTAGGCGACCTGCCAGGCCAAATAAAAGTCTATCAAGCATGTATGGTGGCCTAGCAGATGCTCATGCTTCACAACATTACTGGTGCATTACAGTTCCAGTCCGCCAACACATATAGAGTACATCTACACTATAGAATGAATGCAGTTTGACACCCTTTTAGCTGCAATAATAATAATAATAATAGAGCCCCCAGTGGCGCAGTGGGTTAAATCCTTGTGTCAGCAGGACTGAAGACTGACAGGTTGGAGGTTCGAATTTGGGGAGAGTGTGGATGAGCTCCCTCTGTTAGCTCCTGCTCCCCATGTAGGGACATGAGAGAAACCTCCCACAAGGATGGTAAAGCATCAAAACATCCAGGTATCCCCTGAGTAAGATCCTTGCAGACGGCCAATTCTCTCACAACAGAAGCGACTTGCAATTTCTCAAGTCGCTCCCGAAGTGAAATAATAATAATAATACACTTTATTTATATTCTGCTTTATCTCCCCAGAAGGACTCTGAGTGGATTATAGTTTACGTATATAAGGCCAGAGCCCCCGGTGGTGCAGTGGGTTAAACCCCTGTGCCAGCAGGACTGAAGACCGACAGGTCGCAGGTTAGATTCCGGGGAGAGAGCAGATGAGCTCCTTCTATCAGCTCCAGATCCTCATGCGGGGACATGAGAGAAGCCTCCCACAAGGATGGTAAACCATCTGAATGTCCCCTGGGCAACGTCCTTGCAGACGGCCAATTCTCTCACACCAGAAGCGACTTGCAGTTTCTTAAGTCGCTCTTGAGACAACAACTTTCTCTCTCTCTCTCTCTCTCTCTCTCTCTCTCTCTATATATATATATGTATGTCTCTATATATATGTATATATATCAAACATTCAATGCCTATTTACAGAGTGAACAAGCAACATACAAGACACAGTGGTCTTTCCCTTTCCATCTCCGGTGTCTAGAGTTGATGCTCAACTCTGGTCCTGGGGATGTGCTCTTGTTCCATTTTTCCATGCCAAGGAGCCTGTTGTCCATAGACTTTCTCTGATGTTGCTGGCATGTCTGCATGGGGCTCCCTTTTACCTCCCCACCGAGGCAGTATCTATTGATCTACTCACATTACAGGCTTTCGAACTGCTACGTAGGCAGAAGCTAGGGCTGACAGGTGGGCACTCACTCCGTCTCACAGCTTCGAACTGCTAACCCTCTGGTCAGCAGATTTCCTGCAGGTAGCAGTTTTAACCACTGCGCTATTGCGGTCCCATGATTCCATAGCAGTGAGCCATGTAAGTTATTGTATGTGTGTTGGGTATGGTATCTTGCGGTTGCATTGTAAATAGAATTGGTGAGATTCTCTCACAAAAAGAGAAACCAAGAGGATCTTCGAGATCAGATACTTACTTCCAGTCTTTCATCTGTTTTGGACTTCAAGTCTCAGCCAGATTGACTCACAGTAAGGAATTCTGGAAGGAGAAGTCCAAAACACCCGGAAGACCAAAGTTTAAGATAATTCTCAGTTCTCTTGTTTTACTTCTTGTACCTCTCTCTTGTCATTTTGACTACTCTCTTTTGAAAGCGAATGGCAGAATCCAATCTTGCCGACTGGCTGCATGTTGTGTTTTGAACTATTTGGTATGGTGGGAAATGATAACGAGATACATTGAAACATGTTTACCATCGGTGAATATTTGACTGAAATGAGCAAGATGATAGAAGAGAAAATACTGATACCACAGTTCTCATTGCATCTTAGCATTTGGTGATGAAGGATGATGCACGCTTGTGGTTAGTCTTGTTTCTCATATGTTGTTTGGTATTGTCTCTTGATGACAGAGTTCACTCTACTACTTTTCCCTGCATGAATAACTCAGTTCGCCAACAGGTTATGATTTCCATATCCTTAAGAACATTGTCCATAGTATTTTCTATGTCCTCCAGTGTGACTCTGTGGCATTTTGGGGCTTATTTATTTATTTATTTATTTATTATGTCAGGAGCAAACCAAACAGTTGTATTGTATTTTTTTAATTTAAAAAAAACACCCCAAAGTTTGCAAACTTGCTACTGAACTTGCTTACCAAAAGGTGGCAGGTTTATTTATTTATTTATTTATTTATTTATTTATTTATTTATTTATTTGAATTTATCAGTCGCCACTCCTGTTCGGCTCGGGGCGACTTACAATAAGAAAATCACAAAATAAAATATCATATAACAACAATCATAACTACAAATAAAATGCTAAGGTTAAAACGACAACTATAAAATCACTTAATATAGGAGGGCAGGGTAGTGTCAGGAGGATTGACAAACTCTTAAAAGCCAAATGCCTGTTGGAACAGTAGTGTTTTGCATGCCTTCCAAAATGCCAGCAAGCCTGAAAGGGCGCGAATTTCAGAAGGCAGCGCATTCCATAAGGTGGGGGCTATAATCGAAAAGGCCCTCCTCCGCGTAGCCGTGAGATGGTATTTCTTAGAGCTTGGGATCATCAGAAGGTTTCCTGTCTCCGAGCGCAGGGGTCTAGTGGGACAATATAGGATGAGGCGGTCCCTTAGGTACACTGGCCTCAGACCATTCAAGGCCTTAAAGGCCAACACTTTGAAGGTGATCCGGCATTCCACTGGCAGCCAGTGCAGTTCACGTAAGATAGGTGTAATATGGCTGCTCATTGGGGCTCCTGCCAGCAGCCGAGCTGCTGTGTTCTGCACCAGTTTCAGCTTCCGGATCACCGACAGAGGCAGGCCAATGTAAAGAGCATTACAGTAGTCTAGCCTTGAGAGGACTGTGGCTTGGACCACTGTGGCCAAGTCGCGGCGGGACAAGTAGGGGGCCAACTTCCTTGCCTGACGTAGGTGGAAAAATGCTACTTTACTGACGATGGAGATATGTGTCTCCATCGTCAGTTGAGAGTCCAGAGTGACACCAAGACTTTTAACTGATGACGACGGACATAACGTCACGCTGTCCAGGGTTGGAAGTTGGATCTCCCTACTGCCTGGGCGACCAAGCCACAGGATCTCCGTCTTAGCTGGATTCACATTCAACCTAGGTTTGAATATGGGGAACAAGGTGAGCTCCCGCTGTTAGCCTCAGCTTCTGCCAACCTAGCAGTTTGAAAACATGGAAATGTGAGTAGATCAATAGGTACCGCTCCTGCGGGAAGGTAATGGCACTCAATGCAGTTATGCCGACCACATGACCTTGGAGTTGTCTATGGACAACGCCAGCTCTTCGGCTTATTTATTTATTTATTTATTTATTTATTTACTTTGCTTCTAGACCGCCTCTTTCAGCCTGAAGGCGACTCGATGCGGTGTACAAATAGCAGGAACTGCTTAAGACAAACAAATCAACAATTATCAATACAATTTCAACATATACAATTTAACGTTAAAAACACATGAGCATCAACCCCCAAAGTTGGACAGGACTGGACTTAATGTAAAGGAAATCTTTACCTTTACCTAAAGTTTAGAGACATATTCCCTGCAGAAAAGGGGGCCGTACTGTATTCTCCAGATATTGGCATCTTTGCTGATGCAGCAGAAACGTGTACATTGAGAGGAAGCTGAATTTTTTTTTTATTATTATCAATATTATGGCTGAAGTGCTGCCCTGTCCTCCACCAAGTGCTGCCTTTGGCTGCCACCTAGCATTGTCTCCTGGTATGGCTGTCTCTAGGAAAATAGGCCCAGGTTGGATGTATGCCATTGCTGCAATGTACCAGGCTGGGGATTCCTCCGTCTGCCTTCCGTCTGCCTCCTGATCACCCTTAGTTTGTTTTCAGAGCTGGAAATATTATAGGAAAGGAAAGGAGTTGTACTAGCATGGCATCTGACATTATGAAAAACATTGTGCCTGTCGACAATTTCCCAGAAATTTTGAAAAGGAGAATACACAATCTAGGAAACTTCCACGTGCTCTTTTCATTGGGACAGATCCAGAGTATTGTTGACATACACTACCAGTATATTGGCACATAGACTGTTATTCAGGTGCTAATATTCTCGTAGGTAAAGATTTTCCTCTGACATTGTCTAGTCGTGTCCGACTCTGAGGGTTGGTTCTCATCTACATTTCTCAGCATCGAATTGTGCCAACTATAAACTTCCTTAAGCTGCCTTCGGGCTGAGAAAGGCAGTATATAAATACGGCATATAAATACATAAATAAGCCGGAGAGATGGCGTTGTCCATAGACACCTCCAAGGTCATGCGGAAGGCATGACTGCACGGAGTGCTTTTACCTCCCCGTTGGAGCGGCACCTATTGATCTACTCACATTTGTATGTTTTTGAACTGCAAGGTTGGCAGAAGCTGGGGCTAACAGCAGGAGCTCACCCCCCTCCCTGAATTAGAGCTGCTGATCTTTTGCTCAGCAAGTTCAGCAGCTCTGCGATTTAACCCACTGTGCACAGGGGGCTCCACGTTCTCTTAAGATACAGGAAATTGAAACATTGCCATCTTAAATAATTCAGCCATTCTATTCTACATACAGAAACATAATCCATTCTGAAAACCTTTACACAGTCTTTAGACGGATTTCTGCATCACCATTTGAGGAACATAAACATGATTTTGCCATTTGGGAGTTGTAGTTGCTGGGATTTATAGTTAATCTACAATCAAAGAGCATTCTGAACTCCACCAGTGGTAGAATTGAACCAAACTTGGCACACAGAACTCTCATTACCAACAGAAAGTACTGAAAGGATTTGTTAGGCATTGACCTTGAGCTTTGGAGTTGTAGTTCACCTACATCCAGAGAGCACTGTGGATTCAAACAATGGTGGATCTGGATCAAACTTGGCACGATTACTCAATATTCCCAAATGTGAACACTGGTGTAATTTGTGGGAAAATAGACCTTGACATTCGGGAGTTGTAGTTGCTGGGATTTATAGTTCACTTACAACCAAAGAGCATTCTGAACCCCAGAAATGATAGAATTAGGCCAAATTTCCCACACATGACCCCCTGATCTTTAAATATCCTTTCTCTCTTGTTTTGGAACATGCAGACACTATGCCTATGCTGGAGAGATAGTATTCTTATCTATCCCGACAGTTTGTGCTGACCTTGTTCAAGGCCAAGGCTGAAATAATTCTGAAAATAAGGCACAATGTTGACATGTTACCCAAACTGGAAAAATATGTAAAAGTCTGAGACAGTTATAATTAAACATACTAAGGGATTAATGTACCCCTATGTTGTAGAATATGAGTGGACTTAAGTACTTACTGATCAAATCCTAAACTCAAAGAATCATAGAGCTGGAAAAGACCACAAGTGATGTGTTTAGATTGTAAAATTACTGCAGTTTCACTCCATTTTAACTGCCAATGCAGTTGAACCATTGTAGTTTGGTGAGGCACCAACACTCTTTGACAGAGAACGTGAATGATTGTGTAAAGCTACAACTCCCAGGATTCCATAGTATTGAGCCATGGGAATTAAAGTGGTGTCAAACTGGATTCATTCTACAGTGCAGATGCACCCAAAGGCCAAGCAGTCCCACTCCTTGCTATGCAGGAATACATTTATTTTGAAATCCAGGTGATTACTAAAACACCACTGAAATAGAGCAATTTAAAGTGGCTGCAGATAGTGAGATCTGAGCCACAGATAGCAAAACCTGAAGCGCGGATACCGAGTTCTGATATGCGCAACTCCGGTGACAGGCCGCTGTGTAGGTCCATGCGCCTGGTGAAGAAGCCTAATATTCCCAAATAAATCTCACCAAGTTGAAGAAGAAGCCACCGAGGTGTTTTATTCAATCAGCTGAAAGTGATGCCAGCCCACAGTAATCCGCCAAAGGAAGCTGAGGTACCATACAGTTCAAAACATGCATTTTTATACAGTCAAAACCTTTGAATTTTCCCGTGTCTGCCCCAGTTGGAGCTGGCTTTGCCATGATTGGTGCAGCTCCATTGATGTCACGAAACAGCTGAAGGAGGATTCCTTACAGAGGCGGACCAGTAGAACAGCGTTTCCCAACCAGTGTCCCGTGGCACACTAGTGTGCCATGAGCGATCATCAGGTGTGCCATGGGAAATTGGCACTCTCCCCCCTCCTAGCAGCCCCCTTGCAGGTTTCCGCTTGGAAATGTTTTTTTTTTACTATTTTACTGGATTTTTGAGAGTTGCCTCCCCCCCCCCCAAGGAACTGTTTATAACAGCTTCATGACATCCAGTGAAGCAAGTTTCACTCAGGGTGAAATTTCTCAAAGGTCTGGAGAACAAGCTCTATGAGGAGCGGCTTGAAGTGCTGGGCATGTTTAGCCTGAAGAAGAGAAGGCTGAGAGAAGACATGATAGCCATGTATAAATATGTGAGAGGAAGTCATATATATGTTGTGTTCATCGAAACAGGCCCAGGTTTCACACTGAGTGTATAAATACATTTAAAAACATGTTAACTATATGTATTACTGTGTTAGAGTGTCATTTTGTGTCATTTTGGTTGGTGGTGTGCCCCAGGATTTTGTAAATGAAAAAAATGTGCCTCGGCTCAAAAAAGGTTGAAAAACACTGCAGTAGAAGACCATTCCCCACTCCTAATGCAGATTCCAGCTCTCCAATAGCTGATGGTGGGCAGGCAGGTCCTGAAGACAAAGGAAGGGTGATGGTTTCTGAGTGGCCATCAGGTCTCATGAGTTTTATTGTTAAGATGACTGCAATCTCAGTGTCCAGCAATGGGTTCAGTGCCTCTGGTGCTGCAGTTCATAGAGTCCAAAAGCAGATATATTGTCCATGCTGATAGGATTAAGTAGTTTGTTTCCAGGGAAGAGGAAATGTTATCACTGGACAATGGGGCGTGATGACTTCCTGGTGTACTGGCTGGTCATACCAGGTGACGAATGGCATAATGTCCAAGTGACTGAAACAAAGGATGGGTAGGTAGTCCAGCAGATGGATCCCATCTTTCCCTGAACAGTTGGGGGTCTATGGGACAATTATAGATGGACTGGCCTGAGGGTATTTGTTTATTTATCATGTCAGGAGCAAACCAAACAGTTGTATTGTATTAAAAAAAACACAAAGTTTGCAAACTTGGAATTTTATGAAATGTCCTTTGACCAGTAGCTGGTCACTTGGAGTGCCTCTGGTGTTGCTATAAGAAGGTGGTCCTCCATTGTGCATGTGGCAGGGCTCAGGTTGCATTGTAGTAGGTAGTCTGTGGTTTGCTCTTCTCCACACTCACATGTTGTGGATTCCACTTTGTGGCCCCATTTCTTAAGGTTGGCTGTGCATCTCGTGGTGCCAGAGCGTAGTCTGTTCAGTGCCTTTATTTTATTTATTATTTATTATCTTCATTTCTACCCCACCCCTCTCCCACGAGGGGACTCAGGGCGGCTTCACATATGCATCCATGATGCTATACAATAATACAATTTATTTCTTTATTTATTATTCCAACTTATATACCATCACTCCCCGAGGGCTCGGAGCGGTTTCAATCAATCAATAAAAAGAATTGGTACAAAACATAAAATCATCAGTAAAAAATAAATTAACATATATAAGAACATGCTGCTAATCTAGAGTCCAGCCGAGTAATTCCAGTATCGCCATATGGTCAGACGACAATGGTCAGAAAGGGAAAATCAGCGAAGACAAAGAGATTGCTGAGCGGCTAAATGACTTCTTTGCCTCCGTTTTCACACAGGAGGACAGACAACATATGCCTGCAGCTGAGTCAGTTTTTTCAGGGAGGGAATTAAAAGAATTAAAACAGATAGATATAAACAAGGAGGATGTTCTCACATGCCTTACTAAACTAAATGTCAACAAATCACCAGGTCAAGACGGCATCCACCCCAGAGTTCTTAAGGAACTCAAGTGTGAAATTGCTGAACTTCTAGCTAAGATATATAACCTTTCTCTAAGATCAGGCACTGTACCCGAGGACTGGAGGGAGGCAAATGTAACACCGATCTTCAAGAAAGGATCCAGAGGTGATCCAGGAAATTATAGACCAGTCAGTTTAACCTCAGTTCCAGGCAAAGTGATGGAAACCATTATTAAAGAAAAAATTACTAGGCACATAGAAGAACAGGCATTGCTGAAAGAAAATCAACATGGTTTCTGCAAAGGCAAATCATGTCTTACTAACTTGTTAGAATTCTTTGAGGGTGTAAATAAACACATAGATAAAGGGGACCCAATTGATATTGTTTACCTTGACTTTCAAAAGGCTTTTGACAAAGTCCCTCACCAAAGGCTCCTAAATAAGCTCTTCAGCCATGGAATCAGGGGACAGGTCTTGTCCTGGATTGGAACCTGGCTAAACTGTAGGAAACAAAGGGTGGTAATAAACGGACATTTCTCTGGGTGGAAAGAGGTGAGAAGTGGCGTACCCCAAGGTTCAGTTTTGGGTCCGTTACTTTTTAATTTATTCATTAATGATCTGGATGTAGGAGAGAATTCTGAGGTAGCAAAGTTTGCAGACGACACTAAATTGTTCAGGGTAGTTAAAAATGAAACTGATTGTAAAGAGCTCCAGAAAGATCTCTTGAAATTGAGTGAGTGGCAAATGCATTTTAACCTAAACAAGTGTAAAGTCATGCACATCGGGGCAAAGAACCCCAAATACACTTATCAACTGATGGGATCAAAGCTTTCCGAGACAAACCAGGAAAGGGATCTTGGGGTTTTGGTGGACAGCTCAATGAAGATGTCAACCCAGTGCGCAGCAGCAGTGAAAAAAGCAAATTCTATGCTAGCCATGATCAGAAAGGGAATCGAAAATAGGTCAGCAAATGTTGTATTACCTCTCTACAAATCGATGGTAAGGCCACATTTGGAGTACTGTGTACAATTCTGGTCTCTGCACCTTAAGAAGGATATAACGGAACTGGAAAAGGTACAGAAAAGGGCAACAAGAATGATCCAAGGGATGGAGCGGCTCCCTTATGAAACCAGGTTGCAACGCCTTGGTCTTTTCAGCCTTGAAAGACGGCGTTTAAGAGGTGACTTGATCGAAGTGTATAAAATCATGCATGGGATAGAAAAGGTGAATAAAGAAAAAATATTTTCTTTGTCACAAAACACTAGGACTAGAGGGCACTCCCTGAAGCTCCAAGGTAGGAAAATTAGGACTAATAAAGGGAAATATTTCTTCACCCAGAGGGTCATTGGGTTATGGAACTCACTTCCAGGAGAGGTTGTGACAGCTGTCAGCCTGAACAACTTCAAGGCAGGATTAGACAGGTTCATGGATACCAAGTGTATCGGTAGTTACTGAAAAGGACATTCAAGTGCCACCTCGGAGTTGGTTGAGGTAGGCAGGATTTCCCTGGGTACTGGTTGTGGGGGGTCGGGAGCAGGTCAGGATTTTGCCCTCCCTTCTGCTCGAGATCCCTGTGTACAACTGGTGGGCCACTGTGTGATACAGAATGCTGGACTAGATGGGCTGAGGTCCGATTCAGCATGGCTCTTCTTATTTTCTTATGTTCTTATATAACAATATTCAAGTCTAGCTGCCAATGTCCAATACTCAATGCCTTTAGTCAAATGCCTGGGCCTAGAGCCGGGTCTTTAGTTGTCTCCTGAAGGACAGGGGGGAGGTGTCCTTAGGGAGGGAATTCCACAGATGGGGGGCCACTGCTGAGAAGGCCCTATCTCTCGTCCCCACCAACCACATATGTGAGAGTGGCGGGATCGAGAGCAGGGCCTCTCCTGAAGATCTTAAGCTACATGATGGTTCATAGCAGGAGATACGTTCGGACAGGTAAACTGGACCAGAGCCGTTTAGGGCTTTAAAGGTTAACACCTTTCAAGTCGCCCAGTTTTCTGTGTATCCAGGAGGGAGTCTCTCATTTGGTATCGCCCATTGATTGAGGTTCTGGATTTTAGCCTGCCACTTTTGGACTCTCGCTTGCTGAGGCGTTCCAGCGAGTATCAGCCAGCATACCAACATACCAAGGGTGATGGGTGATTGAGTCCTTTTCAGATGAAGCCCAAGAAGACAGCTGTATAGATTTCCTGGGTCAGGAGATGTAGACAAAAGGTCACCACAAAGGCTTGGTTGGTGGCATGCTTCTCCAAAAAAGATGTTATATTGAGACATAAAATATAGTAAATACATACACACAAAAGGGTCCATGGATATCGAGGGAACCCTGTGAATGGGTAGTTAGATAGATACCCACAGAAAAGAGGAAACGTACACAAGAGATCTGTGGATACTGGGGGAAAGTTAGATAGTATAACAGGTATTTATTCGTTACATTTGGATACTACTCAAACTGCCAAATGCCTTCAGGGCAGCTTGCAAGTATAACCCCTGAAACATCAAACAAAGGAACACCCATAACGATACTCATCATAGATTTTAGCCCATTTCCTTCAGGCTTCCTATTCTTTCTTTTAATCTTTCTTCCCATTTCAGCACTTGCTTGCAGAATGCAAAGTGCTGCAGTCAGAACTATGCAAATTGGGTACATGTATGCAAAGTTATCTCAATGCACACAATGTTTTCCTCGGTGCAAAAAATTAGATTCTTTCATGGAGATTTTTTTTTTGAAAGAGAAGTGAAGTATGCAAGAATCCTTGCTTGATTCACAGTTATGGCTTCATCCTTTTCCCATGCGAACGATAACATAATCAAGTCTTTTCAGAGAAGTCACACAGTTCTGGATCAGTCGGACAGTGAATGATGTTTGGTTTCTCATTCAGAAAAAAGGGCAGCTGTTCCAAGGAGTGGGATGTGCCTGCAGAAAGAATGATTTTCCTTGCTTTGCTGCTCCTTTAATTACTATAATCTCTCATAACTACACTTTGTGGAGGAAAGGGGGGAAAAACCAAATATCAGAGTTGAATTTCCCCAACACGTGGGAAGTACCAATGGCCCCAGAGTTGCTACTTTACATTCCTAGGCATGTTCTAATTTTATTGCTTCCATCCAATGTTTTATTTTTAGGCTTTGATTATGTTCTCCGGTACTTTAACAATTGATTAATCCAGTGTTTCCCAACCAGTGTGCCGTGGTACACTAGTGTGCCGTGAGCGATCATCAGGTGTGCCGTGGGAAATTGGAACCTCCAATACCCTTTCTTCCCCCTCCTGCCGAACACTTTTTCTTCTCCACTTGGGCTCCTTTCTTCCCAGCCTCGCTCTGCTCGCTTTGCCTCGCTTTGCTATGGGGAGAATCTGTGCAATAGCGCCCGCACGGGTCACGTCTTCCCCCCTCCCCTCATGAACACGCTCACGCTGCCCCCTTGGATCAAAATGGCGGCAGAAGCGGCAGTGTAGAAGAAAAAGTAAGTGTTCGGCAGGAGGGGGTAGAAAGGGCACGAAGGGGGAGGAAGAGGTCTCTGTCGAAAGCTGGCATGGGCAAACTTGGACCTTCCAGGCTCTTCCCCCCCCCCTCAGTCATTTAAGCAGGAAAGGGCCTCAGGCTGTTAGGAATGGTGGGAGTTGAAGTCCAAAGCACCCAGAGGGCCGAGGTTTTCCCATGCCTGTTTTAGGGTCCTTAAAGTGGTGAGCCTCCTTCCAACATTGTGATTCTGGATAGAAAACAGCAACATAACATAACATTGTTTGAGTCCACAGTGCTCTCTGGGTGTAGGTGAACTACAACTTCCAAACTCAAGGTCAATTCGCAAGCAAACCCTTTCAGTACTTTCTGTTGGTAATGAGAGTTCAATATACCAAGCTTGGTTCAATTCCATTGTTGCAAGAGTTCAGGATGTTCTTTGTGTGTTAACTATAAATCTAAGAAACTGTAACTCCCAAATGTCAAGGTCTATTTTCCCCAAACTCCATCTGTGTTCACAGTTGGGCATATTGAATATTCATGCCAAGTTTGGTCCTGATCCAACATTGTTTCAGTCCACAGTGCTCTCTGGATATAGGTGAACTACAACTCCAAAACTCAAGGTCAATGCCCACCAAACTCTTATAGTATTTTCTCTTGGTTATGGGAGTTCTATGCAGGAAATTTGTGTCTTTCTGCCATTCCTGCCAGGATATCTATGTTGTGTTCATCGAAAGTGGTCCAGGTTTCACACTGAGTGTATAAATACATTTAAAAACATATTAACTATATGTATTACTGTGTTAGAGTGTCATTTTGTGTCATTTTGACTGGTGGTTTGCCCCAGGATTTTGTAAATGTAAAAAATGTGCCGCGGCTCAAAAAAGGTTGAAAAACACTGGATTAATCAATATCTTAGTTTGTGTTTGGGAGCCCCCGGTGGCACAGTGGGTTAAATCCTTGTGCCAGCAGGCCTGAAGACAGACAGGTCGAAGGTTTGAAGAGCGCAGATGAGCTCCCTCTGTCAGCTCCAGCTCCCCATGCGTGGACATAAGAGAAGCTTCCCACAAGGATAATAAAACATCAAAATATCTGGGCATCCCCTGGGCAATGTCTTTGCAGACAGCCAATTCTCTCACACCAGAAGCAACTTTTTCAAGTCACTCCTGACATGGAAAAAATAGTTTGTGTTTGAATCCTTGTGACATCCGAAGCTGAGATTACTAAGTTTTCCCTTCCTTCTCAAGAGAGAGATCAATGAAATAGTCATCTATTTTAGCTCATACATCTAGAATACCAATCAAGGCTTGAATAAGGTTGTAATTTCCAGCATCCCCCTCCCCTTTTAGACCTAGATTTTGGACTTCCACAACTGTGAAGTTTCCTTTAAAAAAGAGAGAGAATGTGGAATGGGTGGGGACTACACTCAGAACATGAAGGATTACAGTACATATGGACAAAAGTACATTGTGTATGATGGGGAAGAATATATTATCAGTTTTCCTTATAAACAAAATGGAACTAAGTGCTATGGTGAGAAGATTTCCCCCCTGCTTCCTTCACAATGGGATGAGTTCCTTTGGATCTAAAGGTAAAGGTTTTTCCCTGATATTAAGTCCAGTCGAGTCTGACTCTGGGGGTTGGAGCTCATCTCCATTTCTAAGCTGAAGAGCCGGCATTGTCCATAGACCCCTCCAAGGTCATGTGGCTGGCATGACTGCACGGAACACCATTACCTTCCCGCTTGAGCTGTACCTGCTATTGAGCCTTTGCGGCTGGGTTTTTCCTGTTTTTTCTCCTCAATGCGACTGTCACCTGGCATGGTATGAGGACTCACCCATTGTAATGCTGGGCCGAGACCAGCATAGCAGTTTGGCATCCAGGAAAAGGCAGGAAAAGGGGAGTGGCTTCGAGCCTCCTCTGGGAGGGAGTTAGAGAGAGAGAACTGCCTGGGAGGAGCCCAGAGCTGAGGGGAGGAGCCCAGCTACTTGAGTGGGAAAGAGTGTAACTTTTTAGTCAGTCTCTGGTCAGGACTCAAAGAGTGAAGAGCTTCTTGTCAGAGCTCTGAGAGAGAGCGAGCAGTCTGTGGTCAGAGCTGTGAGTTTAAAGCAGTCTCTTGACACAGCTGTGTGAGCTGTCAGTGAAAGCTCTCTGTGATAACTTTCAGACACAGGCTTTCAGAAATCCCTAGGGTTTAGGGATTAGCTCACCTCTCTGAAGAAGCCAGCTATAGGAACACTCTAAGAGATAGAGTTATAGCTAGGTGGACTTCTGGTAGACTGAGAGTTAGCTCAGTGAACTAACTAGGATAGTTAGTTTGTAGACTGCTCTCCACTAGTTTAAATATTAGTGTGAGGGAGTTTTACCAAGACAAGTCATTACACCGTCTGTTTTAAGATCTAAGATTTAAGTAATTCCTCTGAAGTAACCAACACGCTCATGAACCTTGATTGATAACCATTACGCTATTGTGCCTCACTTGATAACTGTAACGCATTGGTGCCTCTCAAAGCTGCTTGTTAGTTTAATAAATATTCATCGTTATTAATTTTTCAAGACAGTTTCAGTGTGCCTCATTTCCATCAGTGTGTGCCAGTTCCAGCAATCTCTCATTTCCCAGTCTGGGAGAAGATTTTACCTCAGAATCCTCTCCGTTATTTTTGGTGATTATAATTGGAGCCTAGATTAACTGTTATTTTATCAGAAATCCTAGAATTAATATTTTAGGTTGGTGGCAGCAATCAAAGCGTCCAAGAGTTTTTAAATCCTCCAAAGTTTTATAGCCAAGTCGTCACACATGGCGACATTAATAATCCAAAATTTTATTTTCCACAATCGTGATGTCTGGTGTATTGTGTTCCAAAACTTTGTCAGTCTGGATTCAAAGGTCCCACAGTATTTTTGTGTGTTTATTTTCCACTATCTTTGCAGGTTTGTGATCCCACCAGTTTTTTACTACTGGCAGGTGGTACTTGTGATGTAAACTCAAATGAATCATTTGGGCCACAGAGTTGTGCCTCTGTTTGTAGTCCGACTGTGCAATTTTCTTGCAGCAGCTGAGGATATGATCAATGGTTTCATCAGCTTCCTTGCGCAGTCTTCATTTTGGGTCATCAGCTGATTTTTCAATCCTGGCCTTAATGTCATTTGTTTAATTTTTATTATTATTATTATTTGAATGTTTTTGTACTGCTAGGTTGGCAGAAGCTGGGGCTAATAATGGGAGCTCACCCCACTCCCTGCATTTGAATCGGTGACCTTTCAGTCAGCAAGTTCAGCAGCTCAGCGGTTTAACCAACTGCGCCACCAGGGGCTCCTTGAGACTAAAACCACACTGTAAAGTTTTGCCTTAAGTCAGATACAACTTGAAGGAACACAACATTTTTTTCTGTACAAGATGGCCTTCTGTGATGTGAGGAAAGGAACAAATGTACCGATCTGAAAGGGAAACCACGGCCCCTGTGCAATTCCCCACGAACCGGAGTGATTGCATCTCTTTCTCCTTTGCCAACTCAGTCCGTTAACACTTCCTCATAACCCTGGTCCCCTTTGAGAGGTATCTAGCCACAGAACATCCTGTACCAGCAAGCAAGCCAGAATAGTGAGGGCTCCTTGTGCCATTATTAAACTTCACGGTGGAAGAATCGCCATTGAGATACTGACAATTCTCTGGCAGTATGTTTGATTAATATCTCAAGATAAGAAATCCAGAGAGAGATGGGTGGAAAGCATACTCCCCTTGCTTGAGGTTAAAGCGAAAGGAGGGAAATAATGGGAAAGGTACAAAAATTCATAATCTTCATCGGTATTGTGTTGAGCTGGGATTCTCCAAAAAGCACACTGTATTGTGTGAAAAATATATATAGTGTAGTCCTGTTATTAAACTAACAAGCAGCAAATTCTAAAAAGCACAGTGGAATTATGTTCACATAAGAATGAATGTATGTCTTAGCAGAGAGATACACATATCAGGAGGAACATTGAGATACCACACATAAGGAGCAAAACCAGGAGCTAAAGTTACCAAAAGCTTTATTTAATATAACTACATAGCTGATAGAAAAAGAGACGGATTCTGAGAGCCAAAACGTGAGTGCTAATAAGACTGCAGCAAGGCATCCTTTGAAATGGGAACAGTGGGTTTTGATCCAAAGTACGGTAGCTTCTGTTGTATGCCATTCCATGCAGGCAAAGTCCATTCTCCACTTGGCCATGTGTGGAATGAGTGGTTGTAGGTGAAAAAAGGAGCACATACAGTAGAGCAGGGGTGCTCATTAGGTAGATCGCAGGTAGATTAGGTAGGGTGTCCTGGTAGATCGCAGGCAGGGCGGGAGGAAGCATCAGTCCCGCCCCGCAGGCTCCTGATGCTGCCCAGGTGCAGAAGGAGGTTGGACTGGATGGCCCTTGGAGGTCTCCTCCTATTCTAGGAACCCGTTGTTGTTGTTGTTGTTATTATTATTATCAGAGGCTGAATGGCCATCTGTGAGGAATGCTTTGCTTGTGTTTTTCCCTTATGGCAGAAGGAGGTTGGACTGGATGGCCCTTGGAGGTCTCCTTCTACTCTAGGAACATATTGTTATTGTTACTATTAGTAGCAGATGCTGAATGAATATTATCATCACTATTATTATGAATAAATTCAGGGGCTTATTATACTCACATTTAGTTGAATTCAGTCTTAAAATATATTATATGGCTCCCACTGAAATAAATTTCCAAATATTTTTCCTTTATGGCTCTCTGAGTAGTGGGTAGGGAGACCATGTTGACTTGGTTGTTTTATAAGTAGCTCGCATGCTGAAAAAGAGTGAGCACCCCTGCAGTAGAGTCTTGCTTATCCAACCTTCGCTCCAACGTGTTATCCAACGCTGTCTGCCTCCCGCCCGGATCCAAAGCTGTTTCAATACATTGCGATGTTTTGGTGCTAAATTTGTAAATACAGTAATTATTACATAACATTACCGTGTATTGAACTGCTTTTTCCTGTCAATTTGTTTTTAAACATTGTTTTGGTGCTTAATTTGTAAAATCATGACATAATTTGATGTTTCATAGGCTTTTCCTTAATCCCTCCTTATTATCCGACATTTTTGCTCATCCAATGTTCCACCAGCCCATTTATGTTGGATAAGTGAGACTCTACTGTATTCGTATCCAGTGCTGACAAAGCACAAAACATTCTTGAAGATTTAGCTTGAGTTTAAAACATTGACCTTTTACCCAACTTTTTTTTAATAGAAAACTCAAGTTATTTCACATATGTCCATGGTCAGATACAGCTTTGGGATTAAGTATTTTGGTAAATGATTGGCAAAAGTAAATGAAACATCCCCTGATCGCCTTGGTAATGCAGCGGGTTAAACTGCTAGCTGCAGGAAATCTGCTGACCAAAGGGTTAGCAGTTTGAAGCCGCGAGTCAGGGTGAGCTCTTGACTGTCAACTCTAGCTTCTGCCAACCTAGCAGTTTGAAAGCATGCAATTTGAGTAGATCAATGGGTACCTCCTCAACAGGAAGGAAACATGGCACCCCAAGCAGATATACAGACATCCTGGCAACTCGATTGGAGATGTTTGTAGACAACAGGTTTCTCTGCTTGGAAAATGGAACAAGAGCACCTCCCCATGACCAGAGTTGAGCATTGCCTCCAGACACCAGAGAGACAAGGGAAGGCCTTTACCTGTCTGTGTATTACAGTGTTTCCCAACCTTTTTTTTTTGTTTTGTTGCTGCGGCACACTTTTCACATTTGCAAAATCCTGGGGCACACCACCAACCAAAATGACACAAAATGACACTCTTAACACAGTAATACATATAGTTAATATGTTTTTAAAATGTATTTATACACTCAGTGTGAAACCTGGGCCTGTTTCGATGAACTCAACATAGATATCCTGGCAGGAATGGCAGAAAGACACAAACATCCCACACAGGACTCCCATAACCAAGAGAAAATGCTATAAGAGTTTGGTGGGCATTGACCTTGAGTTTTGGAGTTGTAGTTCACCTATATCCAGAGAGCACTGTGGACTGAAACAATGTTGGATCAGGACCAAACTTGAATACTCAATATGCCCAAATATGAATGCAGATGGAGTTCAGGGGAAATAGACCTTGACATTTGGGAGTTGTAGTTGCTGGGATTTATAGTTCCCCTACATTCAAAGAGCATTCTGAACCCCACCAATGATAGAACTGGGCCAAACTTCCCACACAGAACCCCCAGGAGGCAAGAGGAGGTCTCTACTTGGGGAAAGGGAAGCGGGCCTTCCCAATGCATGGAGAGGGAGAGACCAAGTAGACAACGGGTGGGGAGGGGGGTGTTTGTAATTTTGTGCCTTTATCGAGGTAGGTTTCTTAGGGTTTTTATACTTCAACACACTAGACTCCCCCTTCCTGGAGGTTCCAATTTCCCACGGCACACTTGATGATCGCTCACAGCACACTAGTGTGCCCCGGCACACTGGTTGGGAAACACTGGTGTATTGTATGTTGTTTGTTCACTGTGTAAAAAGCATTGAATGTTTGCCTTATATGCATAAACTGTAATCCACTCTGAGTCCCTCTTTGGAGATAAAACGGAATATAAAGAAAGTATATTTATTATTATTATTATTATTATTTCCCCCTCATTTCTGTTTCACAGCATGCAATCACCTCTATTTTTGGAAGGTTCATTTTTGTAGCTACACAGGCACTAAATTCGAGTTAGGAAGTGGATTAAGCGGAACTGGTATCCACAAAATTGGCCCAGGAATCCTTTGAGGCCACAGTCCCAATCCACTCTTCAAACAAAAGAGGCAATACACCATTTCACTGGAGGCCTCTTCTACCATCTTACAATATCTTATGTGGTAGCTCTTCCTTCCTCGTTCTGTAGCCTTGTTCATAAGAAATGATTGAGGAGATCTCTGAGAGGCACAACAAGCCAGACAAGAGATTTTTCACTTGTCTGCAAAACATTTCCCAAGCAGCTACGCTTTGAAAGAAAAGCAAAAAGCAAATGACATCTCCTCCCCAGGCACTTATCTAATTTTTTGAATTTTCCTCTAACGGTCCTTCTGCGGAGATGGTGGGTAATAGAGCGATGATGGATAGAAGTGGAATATAGGAAGCAATTTCTACATACGTTATTATGACGCAATTTTACCCCATTGGAAGCTGGAACTCTTTCCCCGGCTGTGTGGCTTTGGGGTATTCAGAACAAGTTTTAAACATTTCTACTTATTAGCTGTGAGCAGAAGGGAAATGAGAGTGATAGCTCCCTTGCGGACATAGCGTTCAGCACTTCACACTTGGCACATTTCCTGTCTTTTGCAGGGAGAAGAAAAGACCAAGCAATTAGGATTTTTTTTTCAGTTAAAGGAAGGTAGTTAGGACTGATTCATAGTCCTACCTTTTCCTGACGTCTGCTGCAACACTCTAAAGATGGAAAAAGAGATTTTTGAAGGAATGGGTAACAAAAAGGTTTCACTATGAAGAGGGTCAGAGAGAGAAAAAGAGAAAATTGGAAAATGTATCTCATACCAACCTAAACTTACCTTATTCCTTCAAGCATATTAAAGGCATCATATATAACTTGGTGTTGCATCCTGTCCATGGGACACCTTTTCACCCAAACATCATGTAGGGATGAGAGAAGCCACTAAGTAAAATGTATCAGTTTCAGGACTCAAACCACAGGAATTCAAAAACTTGGAACTTCACAGTGAAACAAGGCAAACTCCATACACTTCATCAAAGGTATATCCAGAACTCAAGATATACAACACAAGAATAAACCATATCAAAAACCATGAAGACATGAACAGGAATTACAATCCAGAAACTTGACAAGCAAACACGAACAAGACCCAGAATCCAGAGACCTGAACACGTGAAGCAAAAGCATAGAACTTAAAAGTTTTTCTCACTTGAAATGCAATGTTGTTCTCATAAAGAGCACTTCGTTTGGAGCCCAATTAAAACCCTCCAGTCACTCCCATGACATCATTTCTCGTACACCTGGTTCTTCGTTGCTTATCTTGAAGCCGCTGGGAAAATTGAGTCCGTCTCTCTTTCACACTCTCCTTATGCAGCTGCAGCTGCTCTGACCCAGGGAAAGACTTACACTCCCCCACATTCCTTTCAGGACCAAGCTCTGGCAGATTCTCATGGGAACAGATTTCGCTTTTCTCTAACATCCTGAGAATTACCAGGAGATTCCCTAACCCAGCTCTCCATGTCATTTCCATCCCCCCAAGCCCCCTCCTGAGGCCCACAAAAATCTCCTTCCTCATCCCCTGAAGCATCAGATTCTTCACAAACCACAACACTTGTTATATGAAATTTTGAAGTTTGCCATAATTTGGAAATTTACGGATTAGACACATTTTTCTAGAAGTGAAATATGCTCAATTTAATGCTGCTTACTTCCAAATACAATCAGCCCTCTCCACATTTGTGGGCTTAACTTTTGCATATTTTATTACACTAGCGGTCAGCACATTTTGGTGCCTCGGAGGTTAGACCTTTTCCTGGATATATTTGATCCGCTGATTCCAAGGAATGGCACCAGTTTCCCCCTATAAGCTCTAGTTTTTGAGATACAGAACATATGCCATCTGCCAGTTGCCATCTGCTTACCAGGAGACCAAGATATTCCTAGAGAGATGTGTTCCTAAGTAGAAAAAACATAATGGGCTTTTAATTTGTGATTTCCCACACTTTTATAGGTGTCGTGTACCCTGGACTCCATCAAATGTGGAGTCCTGGCTGTATTTCATTGCAGAACTATCAACTCAGTTTTTTATGACGCTGTATTGTGTTTGGTTTCCATGTCAGTAGTGATTTGAGAAACTGCAAGTAGCTTCTGGTGTGAGAGAATTGGCCATCTGCAAGGTCATTGCCCAGGACACACCCGGATGTTTTACCATCCTGTGGGAGGGTTCTCTCATGTCCCTGCATGAGAAGCTGGAGCTCACCCTGCTCCCCGAATTCGAATCTCTGATCTTTCTGTCAGCAGTCCTGCCGGCATAAGGGTTTAATCCTTTGTGCCATTGGGGGCTCCAGACTGTATTGTGTTGACATGCTGCTAGGTGTTAACATAGTGCCAGATAATTCAGTCTGTTAATGTACCATCACGTGCTCTTCTGAATTGGATAAATCTTTAAAGGATTGTCCAACCTTGTCACGAGATATAGGGGGAGCAGCTGGACAGTCAGTTCTATTCATTTCTGTGATTTATCTCATCTCAAAGATGTAAAGCCATATAAACAGGGTGTGTGTTTTGTTTGTCTGTTTGTCTTTCTGGCTGAGCCAAGTTTTGACCACAGGCGCCATTGACCTGAGCTGCCAGAGCAGATACTTTCACGTAATTGGAGGGGGCAGGGGGGGAATGTGCTGCTCAAATACATTTTGTACTTGCAAGTTGGTCCCCTTGTGATTAATTGTGTGTGCTGTGAGCTGTGACCCATGGCGAAAGTGCTGTGCAGGTAAGGGAAGGGAAGAAACTCGAAGCAGTCGCGAGGGAGGCCATTTCTCCCCACTCCAGCCTGAAAATATCAGATGGATAGAAAACTCTAAGAAGCAAATGTCAAACGTTAATAACACGCATTGCAATACCCCTCTTATGATGACAAATGGGGTAGCAGATGCTGAGATTCTGATTTATTGCATACTCCGAAGTGATATACACATGCACAGTTAGCAAGATAGATGGATTCCACTTCTTTTCTGTTCCCTTCTTTGCCTCTCCGCAAATGAAGCTTCAACTACAGCAGTCACATATCAGTATTCACAGTTTCACTTAACCACATCCAAGAAAATATGTTTTCTCTACGCATTTTCTAGATCAGGGGTGCTCACACTTTTCCAGCATGCGAGCTACTACTAATAATGTACTATGTCTTTAATATTTGTTGAATAAAAAAAACTTTATTAAAAAAACACTACTAATAACCAAGGTCAAAAAGATCACTTACCTTATGTGTGCGCGCACGCACCTTCCTTTGCAGGCCCAGCCTTCCTCTCCACCCGCCCCTCTCTTGCCAGGCTCCATGGCGGATCTGGGCGAGAGAGAGGTGGGAGGAGCGCCAGGCAGGGCCTGCGGAGGCCCAGCCTTCCTCTCCGCCCGCCCCTCTCTCGTCCGGCTCCATGGCGGAACTGGGCGAGAGAGAGGTGAGAGGAGCTCCTTGCCTCTCCTGCAGGCCTCTCCATTGCTGCCGGAGCCCCGCCCGGAGCGGTGGGGCTCCGGCAGCGATAGAGAGGCCTACCGGGGGGGGGGGGCGGTGGCAAAAGCGCACGCGGGGCGGCAAGTGCGCGCGCACAGTGCTCCATCCTGCCGCAAGCTACTTCAGATGGGCTCGCGAGCTACTAGTCGATCGCAATCGACTTCCTGAGCACCCCTGTTGTAGATTCTCCAATGCAATTCTGTGAAAAGCGTCTACCAGAGGTTGGCTATAAAGAAACAGGCATGGACATACTTTGGCCCTCCAGGTGGTTTGGACTCCAATTCCCACAATTCATAACAGCCAGTAGGCTGTTAGGAATTGTGGGAGTTGGAGTCAAAACACCTGGAGGGCCCAAGCTTGCATCCCTCCTGTGTCCAAAAGTTTGTCCATGTCTGGTATATACATAAACATTATATATTATATAATATATAAGGTATATTATATATGTAGTGATACATTAACATTTCTTGGGGCTCTGTGAATAACTTTTCTTTCAAAAAGGACTCGGTGGCTGAAAAAATGTAAAAACCCCTGGCCAAATATTGGCCCTAAGCAGAAAAGATACCTAAAACCAACTAATAAATGTTAAGTCTACATTTATACATATCTCACAGATTCAGTGATATTGTGATCGGGAATATTAGCTTGAATTAAGCAACAATATATAACTGCAAGAAGGGCCAATGTTTGTATAGAAACCAATTCTTTTATTGTCCTTTGTCCAGAGCAACAACTCCTTTCAGTAGCTAGTACTTTTCAAACCTCATGGATAGGCACACTGTTGTATCTCTCTTGTTACAGAGTTCTTGTGTTTCAAAGAGCATCAAACAGGTGCCCAGTGTCCTCTGTCCAAAATTAAAAAGTGACATAAGGATGTGTTGCCTGGTAATGAGAAAATCTACTTTGAGTGCCAAGGAACTGTTTGTGTAACGTCTTGGGAATCGATTACTACACCTTTTAAGAAATGCAAATTTTGTGGAATATTTTAATTTTATGTAGGCTTACGTAAAAGTTTGCGGATACTCAAGACACTTTGTGATGAAAACAATAACAAAACTGCATGATTATAAAACACCATGATAGTTGCCTTGCTGCATAATAGTCATGTTCCTCAGGCACACACTTAACAAACAGTGATTGCCACATCTTTTTGGGTATCGGAGACCAAAAATGTCCTCATACCATTCAAATCAATTAGTTAAAAGAAGGAATCATGTGGACCTGCCATGATGCAGATGCCAAATAAAGCCAAGAGTAAAAAGGAATAACAAAGAGTTTATTGTACAAGAACTGGGAATGGGACTAACTAAAACTAGCCTAACTGGCCAAAACCCGCCAAAAAAAACCCCCCCACGGAAAAGCCCAAAATTGCTGAAGGAATGATCAAAAGCAAACTAAAGACGTCATCTGCGACGTCCTCAGAGGGTTGAGCCAAAAGTGTAGTCGATAACCGGTCTGGAGTTGTGGGCAGGAGAAAGAAGGAGAAACTAGTAGACAATCCAAGGTCCACAGGAGCTAAATGCATGGGGACAACATACATCGTAATCCCCACAAAACACATTGTCAACCTTCCTCCATATATACAATACCATTCTTGTAGCTTGTGACACTCACAGAAAGTTCAGCGAAGTTCAAACCCCGCCACAAGGAACACACGGCTGTAGCTGGACAGAAAACAGAACATTGTAACGCAAAACCACCCACCTTTCCCAACTCCGGCAGCAAATCAACCAAAAAGGGCAGAGTAAAACCTCAACTCTTGAGTAAACTGGATCAGGAACACAATGCAAGATATCAGGATACCAAACAGGATACAGCACAGGATACCAAGAACAACTCCTTGCTCGCTGCAAGAAAACTCCCCCAAAAGCCCACATTAAATAGACCTAGAGATCAGACTCGCCCGAAAAGGACGACTCCCTTTGATTAGGTGTTGCAGCTGCTTCTCTTTCTGCAGCTGAAACCTTTTGTGAGTTCCTCCAAGATCCCCAGCATCTTTCAAAACTTAGCGTATCCCAATCATTCCCTGAGGTTTCAGAGGGCCACTCATTATCACTATCAAATCCCAGGAAAGAATCACTACTGGTGGCTGCATCACACACATCCTGAATCTCCTTTACTTGAGTCCAGTCCAATTCAGTATCATTGTCTTCTGAGGAGCGTTCCCCATCCCTGGGAAAACCCTCAAAGGACTCAGAGTCAGTAGGGGCCATAAGTATTTTCCGTACTCCCTTCCTTTGTGCCAAACTTTCCCTGCTGGAATCACTTGCAGCCCTCTTTCTGCCTGCTCCAGCGTTTAGGTTACTCTCAGCCCCACCCAGTTCCATACTACACTCAGACGCTGTTGACTCAGCATCCTCCTCAGCCAGCAGAGCCGCGGGCTCAATCACAACAGGACCATATGCCATATATACATATGGTCCCCAGGGAGGCGAGTCCAGTGGAATTTTTGGGACCTTGAATGCCTCATCCCTTTTAAGCCAACTCCTCATTGTTACCTCCCAAAATCAAATAACCTCTACCATTTCCAATGCTATTTGAAATACTAATGGGGGGGGGGGGCATTCCAAAATAACATGACCCTCACCCAGAAAAGTCCCCAAGCATGACCAGGAATGACATATCATTTCATGTTGACCAAAATGGTAGCCACAACAGCCCCCCAAAGACCTCTGAAAGTCCAGAGAAGCTGAACGTTGGATGATGAAGCCCTCTAGACATGCCCATCCCTGCATTAAGTAGTAACATCTATTCAGTATTTTCCTTTCCATTTTCAGTTGAGATTTACTACATTAAAACATTGGTGCCGGGAACCTCTAACAGGGAGAATATTTGGAGAACGGATGCCACTTGCAAGCTTCCTCCATGCAGGAAGTTACATCCTATATTTTGAGTTGACGTTCCTGGAAACACTTGGTTTCTTTATGTTATAGATCTGATTCCATTGTTTCCTTCTGTCCTTTCTTAGAAGCTCTTGGCTCCTTCTCTTGTGATAGTTATAGTGACTTCTCCATTGATAAATTGTGTGCAGGGGGCAAGTTGTGCAGGAGGCTTCTGACTATGGAGTGGCAATTAGGGAAGAGAGAGGAGCCTCTAAAAGGAGCATGGGTGCACCAGCTGCTAAGACAGCATGTGTCAGGGGGCCACCAAGATCACATTAAAATAAATGGCTAATGAGTCCTTGTAAAAGAAGAAAGGTTGCATAGCTGAGTCCATAAGGTAAGTAGGATACTGATAGAACTGAGCATAAAGATAGTTAGAGAGTACTCATCTTGTCTCCTAATGCACTGTTCCCAACCAGTGTGCCGCGGCACACTAGTGTGCCGAGAGCAACCAGTAGGTGTGCCATGGGAAATTGGCACTCTTCCCCCTCCTAGCAGTTCTTTCTGCCTCTTTCCCTCCCCAAAGATCCTCCCCGAGGCAAAGGAAGGGCTCCGCCGAATGCCGGAAGCTCCACGTCAGTGAATTGGGCAATGAGCGAACCTGGGAGCATTGAGAGGCTGAAGCATTCACAGGTTTCCAATAAACAAATTGAACCTCTTTGCTTGGAAATGTTTTTTTTTAAAAAAACTATTTTACTGGATTTTTCGAGAGTTGGCTCCCCCCCGGAACTGTTTATAACAGCTTCATGACATCCATAGTTATCTGGAAGCAAGTTTCACTCAGGGTGAAATTTCACAAGGGTCTGGAGAACAAGCCCTATGAGGAGCGGCTTGAAGAGCTGGGCATGTTTAGCCTGAAGAAGAGAAGGCTGAGAGAAGACATGATAGTCATGTATAAGTATGAGAGAGGAAGTCATATATATGTTGTGTTCATCGAAACAGGCCCAGGTTTTACACTGAGTGTATAAATACATTTAAAAACATATTAACTATATGTATTACTGTGTTAAGAGTGTCATTTTGTGTCATTTTGGTTGGTGGTGTGCCCCAGGATTTTGTAAATGTAAAAAATGTGCCATGGCTCAAAAAAAAGTTGAAAAACACTGTCCTAATGAATCCGCCTGCTGTTCATCGGTATGGCAAAGCGTTTGCTTGTCTCATCCATGGTCACAATTCTTCAGCGACTACAAGGAAAGTGAAATGAAGCTACCAAAAGATACCTTTTCCTTCACCCCTTAATCATTAGCACTTTTATTTTTTAACATAGTCGCATTTCTTTATTTCTCCTTTGTAGGAAGGTTAGGTTGTTGTCGGATCTTTCCCCTCTTGTGCTGCTTGTAAGACTTTCTCACGCTGTTTGATCTGATCTGTGTATGTGTCTCTGCATGCAGCCTGTGAGTCTTTCTTAACTGGAATCTCTGTACCCAAAGCATGTCATTTTGGAAGCAGCTCCGTACCCAGAAATCACTTCCTCTTTTGCTCCTTATCAGTCTTTTCCATTGAAAGGTATTCTAGGGTTGTGTAAGAAACAAAAAGAAAAAGGTCCGGCAGGTTCATTAACGCCCTGTCAGCTGAAGAAATTGTTGCTCAATTCAGTTGGGAAAAAAAAGTATCGTTCATTTTGCTTCAGGTTTCACTTCTGATTATGTTTGGTGTGATAAATGCAGGCCCGGATCAGGCCCTTTTGCCACCCTAGGCCAAAAGGGCCATCTGCCGCCGCCCCACCCCCGCCCCCTCGCCGGCGAGGAGGAGGAAAGCCCCACCCCCAGCTCTGCCCCGGCTCAGCCCCACCCCCGCCCCGCCCCCTCGCTGGCGAGGAGGAGGAAAGCCCCACCCCCGGGGCCTCCCCACGGCTCCTCCTTCCCTCCTAAAGCCACCATGCTGGCGTGGAGCCGGGGGTGGGGCGGGGGCAGGGGCAGAGCCTTTGGAGTGGACAAAGGGGGGGGGGGCGCACGCATGTGTACTTTATTTTTTTAATTAGTTTTTTGAAAATTTTTTGAATATTTTTTTTCAAACTTTCCCCCTGAATTTAAAAAAAAAACTTTGGGGGGGGGTCTGGATCTGCTGCCCCCCCCCATGGGTGCCGCCCTAGGCCTTGGTCTAGGGTGGCCTTATGAGTAATCCGGGCCTGGATAAATGGCAATTTGAAAGGTGTCCGTGATGATGATGATGATGTTCTGGCCGATCGTCTCCTTGAAACCTCCTGCCTTGTGTGTCTTCCTTCCTTCCACTGTTTGTGACTTGAAATAGAAAGCATTCGGGAAAACAACTCACAACAACTATGCCTAGAGGTCGCCTACTTCCCCCTCCCTTTGCAGGGTGGGACATTGAGCATGGAAATGTGACATGGAGGGTGAGCCCAACCAATCACCTTGCATGAAAGGTTTGTTTTCATTCCCCCCCTCCTTCCTTCTCTGTCTTTTTCCTTTGGCTGATTGGAGCAAAAGCACATTCAGTAACAGAGACCTTGTCCCTTGAGTTAAGAGTATGGTTACACTGTCAGCAGCTGCCGGAGCTTATCAGTTGCTGGAAGTGGGGAGACTCTCTCTCCCCCACCCATCCCTTCTTCTTTGTCAGTTTGATTCTATGTCACGGTTTCCTTCCTCCTGTCCTCGGTGTCTGTCTTTCTCTCTCTTTCCCCCACCCCCATTTCTTTTTTCTCTGACTTTCTCGCAGCTCCTCCTCACTTTCCATTCAGTCACTCCGGAGTGCTGTACAGATGAGAGTCTTCCAGCTGAGCCCTGGAGAAGGCGTTGATCCACCACAGAAGGAGACAAGAAAAGACTTCTGGAAGTGCACCAAAGCACACCAAAGGGAAGCCGGTGTCTGGCAACTCAGCTTTATGTCCCTGATGCAAAACTGGATGGTGCTTTGAAGGAGCCACACGTGGGGGAAGAAAGTTCTCTCTTAAGGTCACAGGACTTTGGTCGAAACTCAAGAGCACATTGGAGCTGCCTCTGCTGGTGGCCTTGAGGCTCTTCCTTGGTAAATGAAACCACTTGAGGAACATGAGATTTCTGACTGGCGAGGGAGGGAGGATGCCAAGCTGGGTGAGAAGGCAGCAAGGGGGATTGTGATTCTTCAGTGTGGCTTGCACTGAGGCCACGGTGGGGCGGGGGTGAGAAGGAGAGCGCCTTGGAGTAAATCAAAGTGGGAGGAGAAGTGACACAGGAGCTGATGCCAACTGCCAAGATGACCGAAGCCCTTCAACGCCCTGCACTGCAAGTCCCAGAGCAGCAGGAGGTGGACGGTGCCCGAGCCTGGTCCAGTTCATCAACGCCAACCTTACGCCGGAGGCGGTTCAGGATGCGGCGCACAAGGAACATTCACGAGCAGAGCCTGGAGGCCGCTCCTTCCTCGAATAAGGATTTCCTGCAACTTCCCTCCATTGAAATCACCCCTTCTAGTGATGAGGACACCCCCTGGTCAAACTGTTCCACGCCCAGTGCCTCTCCGCGACGCAAGCGCTTCCTGCTCCGCAAGTGGCTGAATGTCAGGGAGAAGAAGGAGTACAGTGAGAGCAGGTGGGTCATCTCTTTCACCTTTCCCATTGCCCATGGGGAAACCCTTGAAGAGCAGGAGCAATGGGGTTCCTGCTGCTTCCTGCAACTTCCTGCGCATGTCCTATCTTGTTTCTGTCTCCCTCTGCTGGTTAAACCAGATGAAGAGGGATGGCAACTTGATGCTTATTTGGCACTGATTTCTTGGTCCTTGATCTCAGCGAACAAATTTGTATCTCCAGACAGTTTGTAAGGAAAATGAGAGATCGGCTTAAAGAACCATCGTTATTGGAAATTTTCAATATACTGTATGGTTCCGATATGCTAGTTTGTACCACCATTTATTGCCCCTGTATTAAATCATAGCCAGAGAAGAAGAAATAAGTCTTTGATCATGTGTAGTGAATATTTATAATATCATAATGTTATAATAGTGACTATTTATAATGTAATACAATATAATACTACTACTACTAATACAATAATATAATTATATATTTTATATTACATGTAATATTACTAATAACATTACAATATAATGGTATAGTACAATAAAATAATATATAATACTGATATTGTACTATGCTAATAATATATATTGTATGTATATATGTCTTGTAAGTCGCTCCGAGTCCCCTTCGGGGTGAGAAGAGCAGCATATAAATGCCATAAATCAATCAATTAATCAATCAATCAATCAATCAATAATAGTGTAACACTTAGATGTGAAAAGCATGAATTCACAGAACACATGGTTAAGTAACTGATGGAAGCTTATAGGATTGTTGGTTTATATAGATCTCTGTTGTTTATATTGAACTGGAAGTTTGTAAAAAAAAACCCCAAAAACAAACCCTGAGAGCTGATTAAAATATATTTTATTGAGCGTTATCTGGCTGGGAAATATCTGTTTCGTTCACAGTGCTGTTTACTCTGAAATGCATGTAATTCTTAAACTTTTTTTGGTCGTGTCAGGAGCGACTTGAGAAACTGCAAGTTGCTCTGGTGTAAGAGAATTGGTCATCTGCAAGGACATTGCCCAGGGGATGTTTTGATGTTTTATCATCCTTGTGGGAGGCTTCTCTTCATGTCTCCGCATGAGGAGCTAGAGCTGACAGAGGGAACTCATCCATGCTCTCCCCAGATTCGAACCTGCGACATGTCTGTCTTCAGTCCTGCCAGCACATGGGTTTAACCCACTGAAGATGTTAAATGAAGAAAACACAAGATTGTGTTGTCAACTGTCCAAATGAAACCTTGCGGTTTGTAATTAAGAATTTAATCAATTAGTGCAATTGGATTGCGGTGGCGCAATGGGTTAAACCTTTGTGCCAGTAGGATTGAAGACCGACAGGTCGGAGGTTTGAATCTGGGGAGAGCACGGATGAGGTCCCTCTGTCAGCTCCAGCTCCCCATGCGGGGACATGAGAGAAGCCACCCAAAAGGATGGTAAGACAGCAAAACATTTGGGCATCCCCTGGGCAACTTCCTTGCAGACGGCCAATTCTCTCACACCAGAAGTGACTTGCAGTTTCTCAAGTCACTCCTGACACGAAAAAAAAGTTATACCCAGTTTTTTCTTTCTTTATCTCTTCTGTGTAGTATACTTGATTTGTATCAATTTTTTGATCAAAACCGCTAGCTTTGGAAACACCATCACAAAAAAGTGTCGCTTTTCACGTATAGGTCTGAGTTTGGCACCTGTAACAGTAAGCAAATACTATCAGCTGCACACAAGATAGCAAATTTGAAAAGACACACAAACCATAGGCAGTATTTGAATGTGTTGAATGCACAGCAAGAAGGTTGTTTGTGGATTATTCAAAGTAAAATATAACAATGTGTGAAGCGTGCAAGTAAGCATGTGGCAGGAAATGGTGTGTAGTGTGTACTCGATCTATAAGAAGGCAAGAATTGCCTTGGGTCAGAGCCGGAGTCTGCGCAGTCTTGCACTTTTTCTCTTCTAAATGTATTGAGTCAGGAAACTCAAAATCAGGGAATGAAAATGTCTTTCCATTCACAATTGCATTTAGTATCTTGTCTTTAGAGATACACCGCTGCTGCACATGCATGTCAGAGCTGTACTAATGGTTTCTTATTTATGTGTCCCCATGTCATCCTTCACCCCTGTGCCCGACTACATTTCTGAAAAGGTGTTTGGAAAAAGGCTGGGGAATGTATGGATTAGGGAGTATTAGCATACCAAGGCCAGCGTGGCATCTTGGCGGCTCATATAGCACTGACTCCAAAGTCATCCGGCTGTAGTAATAGAAAGCGCACCAGACTTTTCAAACCAATTCCTTCTGATATGCTAATTTTGCTGCTTTCATAAATATGGAAAGGATAACCAGGTTTTGCAAGGTCCTGCAATAGAAGGGGAAGTTGCTGAAGATGCCATCTTACTCTAGACAGGGGATGCCTGAGAGAACTTGAGGACATGAACGATTTTGTTCAGTTTAGCGTTAAACCGTCGGAAAGGAACATATCATGATGCACGTATCATCTTAGAACAGGCACTCTCTCCTCCTGTGAGAGAAGGCCACTACAACCAGCGCCGTCAGTGAGAAGCCTCGGCGTCCATTTGGACGCCCAGCTGACCATGGAGGCTCAGGTCTCCATGGCCAGCAAGGCTGCCTTTTTCCACCTCCGCCAGGCGAGGAGGTTGGCCCCCTATCTCTCCCGGAATGACCTGGCCACGGTGATCCAAGCCACGGTCATCTCAAGGCTCGACTACTGTAACGCGCTCTACGTTGGCCTGCCTATGTCGTCGATCCGGAAGCTCAAGCTGGTGCAGAATACCGCCGCCCGGCTCCTGTCTGGGGCTCCAGCAGGTAGCCGAATAACTCCAATCTTGCGGGACCTGCACTGGCTGCCTATTGAGCACCGGGTCGCCTTCAAAGTGCTGGTTCTTACCTTTAAGGCCATTTACGGCCTGGGGCCAGCGTATCTGAGGGACCGTCTTGCCCTATATTGCCCATCGAGATCACTGCGGTCAGAAGAGACCAACTTATTGGCAGTTCCATCGGCCAAATCAGCCCGGTTAACATCTACTCGCCGGAGGGCGTTCTCAGTGATAGCTCCTACGCTTTGGAACGCCCTCCCGGCTGAGACCAGAGCCCTGAGGGACCTACTCCCCTTCAGACGGGCCTGCAAAACCTATCTGTTTAGGCAGGCCTTTGGGGAGTAGGCCCATATATTGCTGCTGTGCTAAGCTGCTGTTTAATCTGCTACTTTTAATCTGTTTTAATTGTTTTAACTGTTTTAATTGTATTACTGTTCTAGTTTCTATTAATTGTATTTTATGCTTTTGTATTGCTTCCTGGCGCTGTGCCAGTAGTATGTTAGCCGCCGCGAGCCCCCGGGAGTCGGCGGCGCAGAAATCGCAATAAATAAATAATAAATAAATAATAAATAACTCTCATAACAATATGCTCAGCTCTTCGTTGGTTCAGACGAGAAGCCTTGTCGCTCTGCGTTTGGGCAACGGGGGGAGGGACCGTGAATGCAGAACGCACCCTTAAGTCCCAGATAATTTCAGCATCATAGGATTACAAATCCCTGAAAATGATCTTCACACTTCTGAAGGGCCCTGGAGGCCAAGCATTCGGGTTAATTGTGATTCCCAAACAGTTACAGATCAAAGTTATGGCCTTGGGAGGCAGATCGTCAAAAAGGACAAGGGGATGGACCACAGCAATAAGTCACCATGGGCAGAAATAAAAGCAGAAGTGCCCCAAGCAACGCATGCTCCTTATGGCAATCAGTTTCAATGCTGATAATACCTATGTTTGAGATGGATAGACAATGCTCTCCCTACAGATGTTGGTCGTTTACAATAGGTCTGCTAGAATTATAGAGTTGTAAGGGGTCCTATTGACCACTGAATCCAATTGCGTGTGCAAGGGTGACACACCTCGTGCCCAGAATAATGACACGGACAGAAGTGGTTGGATGAAAATGGCCACAACTCATTTATTGAAAACAGGAACAAAGGGTTGAGGGCCATGCATGGGTCCTGGATCGGGGCGGACAGCCCCCACGAATGCCCAAAGGCATTAGCAAGCCTGGGGTGCGAGCAGCCCAATGCCTGTCCATGGAAACTCGGCATCCCAGGGGCCTGGGCGTTATCCCCCTTACAACCAAGGGGCGATAAGCCAGCCTGATCCAGGGGCCATGCCACACGCCAAACACGGAGTTGTGACAAATTACGTAATAACGCATAACCATGCACAATGCAACAATGAAGTTAATAAGACCAAAATGGACACGAACAAACAATGCAAAAAATAGGGAGGGTGGGAGGAAAAACAAGACTGGCCCCACGTGCGGCCTGGCAGTCCCGGCCAGCTTTAAATAAGCTGCCCAGGTGGAATTATGGGCCGGCCATCTGCAAAGAGGGGGCAGGGCAGGGATAGCCCCATCATTGGCCGCCCGGCATGGTGGCAGGAAGCCTTCCCGCCACCCCAGGGGCCTCTGGGGAGAAAAAACCCCTTCTCCCAGGCAAGATGGCGCGAGGGCAGCCCCGCCCCGCAACCAGTCTGGCCGGTAAGTCAGCCAAGCCCATTCTTGGCTCAGTGCAGGGCATCCAAGCAGAGAATTGCCAGCCTCTTTTTGAAGATGTCCAGATAAAGAGGCCGCAGTGATGCAACAGGTTAAACCGTTAAACTGCCAAACTTGCTGTGCAGAAGGTTGGCGGTTTGAATCCATGGGACAGGGTAAGATCCTGCTGTTAGCCCTAGCTCCTGCCAGCCTAACAGCTCAGAAACAAGCAAATGTGAGTAGAACAATAGGTACTGCCTCGGCGGAAAGGTAAACAGTGTTCCATGCAGTCATGCTGCATGACCTAGGAGGTGTCTATGGACAACGCAGGCTCTTCAACTTAGAAATGAAGACGAGCACTACCTCCAGAGCCAGAGATAAAGGGGAAGCCTTTACCTTTGTGTGTGCAAGGGTGACACACTTCGTGCCGAAAACAATACACAGACACAAGTGGATGGATGAAAATGGCCACAACTCATTTATTGAAAACAGGAACAAAGGGTTGGCGGCCATGCATGGGTCCTGGATCAGGGTCGTACAGCCCCCACGAATGTCCTAAGGCGCTTGCAAGCCTGGGGCGTGAGCTGCCCAATGCCTGTCCACGGAAACTCGGCACCCCAGGAAAAACAGAACTGGCCCCTTCGTGCAGCCTGGCAGTCCCGGGCGGCCTTAAGTAAGCTGCCCGGGTGGAAGTGCAGGCCAGCCGGCTGCAAAGAGGGGCGGGGCCAGCCCCGTCATTGGCCGGCCAGCATTGGTGGCGAGAAATCTTCCCGCCGCCCCAGGGGCTACTGGGAAGAAGAAGCCCCTTGTTATATCCCAAGATGGTGGCGACGGCAACCCCGCCCCGCAACCTGCTCGGCCGGTAATTCGGCCAAGCCCATTATCTGTGTATCTGTGTTTCATTGTTTCAAGTCACAATGTTTGCTTTGTGTCTGTATATGTCTGTATATGTTGGAATCTGCCCTGAGTCCCCTCAGGGAGATAAGGCAGGGTACAAATAAAGTGTTGTTGTTGTTGTTGTTGTTGTTATCTCTCCACCTCTCTAGAGAATTGCTTCCATTGCTGAGAAACTCTTATGGTCAATCAGTTCTTTTTAATAATTATTCAAACTCTACCCTTCTGCAACTTCAGACCATTAGACCTGGTCCTGCACATCAAACCTACACCCTTTTCTCTCCAACAACTTACTAGATATCTAAAGAATGCAGTCTTGTCATCCTCCAGTCACCTCTTCACTAGTATGAACATGCCAGACCCCTTCAACCTTCCCTGATACGGTTTGCTCTCCATATTTCTTATCATCCTTGTTTCCCTTCTCTGAGCCTGCTTCCACTTGTCGATCTCATTTTTACAATGTGATGCTTCCCTTTTCTTGGAAACCACACTTGTATTAATATAGTCAAATACTTTATCTGCTCTCTATGCTGCAACATCACACAGCTGGGCAACACTAAATTTGTGATCAACAATAATCTCGCGTACAGTGCTGTTTGAACCAAGTATCCCTCGTCCTATAAGCATGCATTTGGTTTCCCTGCTTAAATGTATTTATTTTTATTTATTTATTTATTTATTTATTTATAATTCAAATTTAATAGACCGCATCTCCCGAAGCTCGTAGCGGTTTACATAGGTAAAAACACACAATCACACAACATCCCAACATCATTAAAAACATCCTAGCACGCATTAAAATATTACTAACAATAAAATACATCATAAGGTATCAAAAAGGAAGGGGGGCGCCAGTTCGTGGCTCGGTAAGCAATCAGCGGCGGGCTTGGTTCTTACAGAGCATTAATCAGTCGCCAAACGCCTGCCAGAATAGCCAGATCTTGCAGGCCCTGCGGAAAGCCATCAGATCGTGCAGGGCCCGCGTTCCTGCTGGCAGGGCATTCCACAATGCTGGTGCGGCCGCTGAGAACGCCCTCCACCGAGTGCTAGCCAACCTACATGATTTCGCATCAGGGATCTCAAGAAGGTTGTGGTCCTCTGAACGCAGTGATCTTCTGGGTACATATGGGGTAAGCCGCTCCCTCAAGTACACTGGCCCAAAACCATGTAAGGCCTTGAAAGTCAAGACTAACACTTTGAAGGAGATCCGGAACTCAATCGGTAACCAGTGCAGTTCGCATAGGAGAGGTGTTATACGCGCTGTTCTGGCAGCTCCTAGCAGGAGGCGTGCAGCCGTGTTCTGCACCAGTTTAAGTTTCCGGATCGCCGTCAGAGGTAGGCCAATGTAAAGCGTGTTACAGTAATCGAGCCTCGAGATGACCGTGGCTAGGTCACAGCGGGAAAGGTAGGGAGCCAGGCGTCTTGCTTGCCGAAGATGGAAGAAAGCTGTCTTGCAGGCACAAGCAATTTGTGCCTCCATAGCAGTGTTTCCCAACCTTTTTTGAGCTGCGGCACACTTTTAACATTAAAAAAATCCGGGGGCACACCACCAACCAAAATGACACTTTAACACAGTAAAGAACGGCTGGGGGATGGTGACCTGCTGGGAGCAGCTTATGGGAGTGCTGAAGCCGGGGAGGGGGAGGAGCCAGGCCGCACCATGCCCCGCCCCCTCCCTCCCAGCTTCAGTTCTACCACAGCTTCGCCAGCCTTGAGGGGGCAGTGCCAAGCCAGCATTGTGCTGGCTCTGCCACCGCTGGCTTGGCTCTGCCCCCTCAAGGCTGGAATAGCTGTGGGAGCACCAAAGCTGGGGGAGGGGGAGGAGCCAGGCCACACCATGCCCCTCCCCCCCGGCTTCAGCTCTGCCACAGAGGAGGAGCATGAGCGGTGGACGGGCTTCAGTGGGTGGGGCTCCTCCGCGCGGCTTCAGCGAGCGAGGGGCGAGAGTCATGGGGGAGTCACGGCGGATTGAGGCTGGCTGGGAACGGCCAAGGACGCGCGTCCCGGCCCCTTCTTTTTCTTCGCCGCCGCCCGGCCTTTTCCTCCTCCTCCCCAAGCAGCAGGAGTTCTGCAGGAGGAGGGGGAAGGAAGGGGGGCAGAGAGCTTGTCTCGTGGCACACCTGATGATCGCTCATGGCACACTAGTGTGCCACGGCACACTGGTTGAGAAACACTGCTCCATAGACAGCTGGGGGTCCAGCCGAACCCCAAGGCTCTTAACTGAAGACTGCGGGCATAATGCCACGCCGTCGAATGTCGGCAGCTGGATCTCCTTCCTGCCCGTGTGACCCAACCACAAGATCTCCGTCTTCGCCGGGTTCACCTTCAACTTACTGGCTCGCAGTAACAATGCAGTCCAGCGATATCAGGATGGCCACAGTGTTCTGCTTATGAAACATAGCATTTTCAGGACCTTTGATTGATCCATTCCACCAGAAAACTGCAGTGGGCTCTTCTATAAAAAGGGGTCTGGTGCTGTTGTCAAAACAAGATTCTCCTGAACCATTGTTTTTATATATCTTGTCAGAAGCAAATTGAGAACACCGTTATAATATATATAAAACCACAAAGTTAAAAACTTGGCATTATATTAAATTTCCTTTAATCAGAAGCTGGCCACTTTGAGTGCCTCTGGTGTTGATGTAATAATACTAATAATACTAATAAAAAATTTATATTCCACCCTTCTCACCCTGAAGGGGATTCAGGGCGGATCACAAGTACACATATACGGCAAACATTCAATGCCATTTGTATAGACATACACAATACACAAGAAGGTCCACTGTGCATGTGGCAACGCTCAGACTGCATTGTAGTAAGTGGTCTGTGGTTTGATCTTCTCCACACTCATATGTTGTGGACTCCACTTTGTAGCCCCATTTTTTAAGACTGGCTCTGCATCTCATGGTGCCAGATTTCAGTCTGTTCAAAGCCTTCCAAGTCGCCCAGTCTTCTCTCATCCAGAGATTGAGGTTCTGAGGTTTAACCTGCCACTTTTGGACTCTCGCTTGCTGAGGTGTTCCTGCATGTATTTCTGTAGATCTTAGAAAACTATTTCTTGATTTAAGGCGTTTGTTTGCTGACCGATATCCGAATAGGGGATGGGCCGGAGATGTTACTGCTTTGGTTCTTTCGTTATTGGCTGCTACTTCCCAACAGATATCAAGTGGTGCAATACCGGCTAAACAGTATAATTTCTCCAGTGGTGTAGGGCATAGACATCCTGTGATAATGTGGCATGTCTCATTAAGAGCCACATTTACTGTTTTAGCATGGTGAGATGTGTTCCACACTGGGCATGCGTATTCAGCAGCAGAGTAGCAAAGCACAACAGCAGATGTCTTCACTGTGTCTGGTTCTGATCCCCAAGTTGTGCCAGTCAGCTTTCATATGATATTGCTGCTTGTAAGTGAGAGCTTGGTCCAGAGCAGTGGTTCTCAACCTGTGGATCCCTAGGCCTTTTGGCCTTCAACTCCCAGAAATCCCAGACAGTTTAACAGCTGTTAAGATTTCTGGGAGTTGAAGGCCAAAACATCTGGGGACTCACAGGTTGAGAAACACTGATGCAGAGTAATTTCCAGGTGTTTTGGTGTGCTGCAATGCTCTAGTAGGATTCCTTCCTAGGCAATCCTCAGAGCTTGAGATGCTTGTGTGTTCTTAAGATGAAAAGCACACGTCTGCATTTTAGATGGATTAAGAATCAGATGGTTTCCTCTGTAATAGGCAGTAAGAGCACCTAAAGCTTTGGAGAGCTTCTGTTCAACCATTTCAAACCTCCCTGTTTGAGCAGTGATAGCAGGATCATCGACATAGATGAAACTCCCTGGCCCTTCTGGCAGTGGCTGATCATTTGTGTAAACGTTAAACATTGATGGAGCAAGCACGCTCCACTGAGGCAGGCCATTGTACTGTTTTTGCCATCTGCTTCTCTGGCCCTGGAACTCAACAAAAAGCTCCTGTTTTGTAACAGATTTCCTATGAACCATTAAAAACACTAGAAGGAGATATGTTGGATAGGGGTGGTTGAGGCATAAAAAAATTGATTCTAAACTAGGGGGGGGGATTTCCCTTGCTGGGTCATTATAGAAATTATTCTGAAAATTTTTAAATAAATTTTGTAATTGAAATGTAATTACTAATGAATTTTTGTTTTTATTTGTTACGCCAGCTGGGAGGCTAGAATGGAGGGCTTGCTCTCCACTCTTCCCTCCCTCCCTCCCCCCCAGGTCAGAAGCATCCCGGATTAAATTTAATGTGCGATGCCTCTCAGCGGGGGGGGGGGGGGAGGGAGAGCAAGCACTCCACTTCTCCCTCCCGAGCTCAGAAGCATCTCGGATTAAATTTAATGTGCGATTCCTCTCAGCTGGGGGGTGTGGCAGGGAGGGAAGAAGGGAGAGCAAGCACTCCACTTCTCTCTCCCGAGCTCAGAAGCATTGCACATTATATTTAATGCGCTATGCCTCTCAGCTGGGGGGTGGCAGCGAGGGAAGAAGGGAGAGCAAGCACTCCCCTTTTCCCTCCTTGCCCCCCCCTCGAGCTCAGAAGCATCGCACATTATATTTAATGTGCGATGCCTCTCAGCTGGGGGGGGGGGGCAGGGAGGGAAGAAGGGAGAGCAAGAACTCCACTCCTCCTGGGTTGGATTCTGAGCTGGCAGGGGTGAAGGGAGGCGCCTCCCTTCCCCTCTGCCAGCCCAGTAACCAACCCGCGTTCCCTTTAACCCGCGTGTCAGATGGCGACAGGAGGGGGGAGGGGGCAGCCTGGCCCCCTCCTCTTGCCAGCAGAGACCCAAATGGGGGTTATCTTTAACCCGTGTTTGGGTGTCATCTGGCGAGAGGAGATGCTGCCTTCCACTCCCCTCTCGCCAGCCGATAACAAAAGGCGGGTCAAAGATAAGAAAGAGCGGAAACGACCTAATAACACGCCCTTTACGTAAATGGCTGACCCAGTTTCGATTTAGAAAGGTCACTTCCGGGTTGGACGACGAGGGTCGATATAGGGTCAAAATAATTTCAAATACGAAAAATTAACAGAAATCAAAGTATTACGACCGGAGATATCCACCCCTATTGGATACATTGGAACCTAAGAATGTTTTATCCTATAGTTGAAGTTAGTAGCTGAGGTATACAGTAAAGGGGAGCCAAGACATCTTCTGTGGTCCTGATCTCTAGGCCACGAAAATATTGTGCTCTAAAGTGTCCTCCTCAGCATGTTGACCTTGCCTATTGAGATGGGATATTACCAGCCTTATTTGAGACAGTGCCTATCACAAGTGAGCATGAATATGAACAAAATTACCATTGAGCTTGCATAATGTGAGGCTCCATAAGTGATAAGACAGGCGTGAGCTAACTGATACCCTTTATGCAATGCAGGTTTAAGCAGCTGCCATGGCCTCTCTTCGTCTCTATCATTGACTTTCAGCTTGGATAACTCAGCCTTTCGTAAGACTGAAACTCTCACAGTTCCCCAGCCAGAGTGAACAGGGGACTTGCTGGCTGGGCAATTCCTAGAGTTGTAGTCCAAACAATCACTTTTCGAAGTATTAAAGAAAACAACAATCAATGCTTCCTGCATGAATTTTTCATTCCCGTGTCCATTATGCATTTATATCCTCTTGATATTAAAGTGTGCTCCACAGAGCATACAGAGAGGAAATAAAGAAATTGTTCACCGTGGAAAATAAAAGAGCCACGTTCTTCCACACCAATAACTTTTACGAGCAATACAGTATGAAAACTAGTTTCTATTAAAGAGAATTGGAAAAACTAAAAGGAGGGCAGAAATTACCCATTTCCTATCCAAAGTAGCTTTGATAGCTTCCTCCCTCCCTCCCTTGGTTGGTTGGAAACAGTTTCTTTAGCTATTTATTTAGCTTGTCACTTGGGCTAGCACAGGGGTAGGGAACCTACGGCTCGGGAGCCAGATGTGGCTCTTTTCATGATTGCATCTGGCTCTCCCTCTTCCTTCCTTTCTCCCCTTCACCCTTTCCTTCTCCTTCTCTCCTTCCTTTTCCCTCCCTCTCTCCCCTGCTCTCTCCCCTTCCTTCTTTCCTCCATTCTCCCTCTTCTTTCCTTCCTCTTCCTTCCTTTCTTTCTCCCCCTTCACCCTTTCCTTCTCATTCTCTCCTTCCTTCTTTCCTCCATTCTCCATCCCTCTTCCTTTCTTCCTCTTCTATTCTTTCCCCCCAAGTCTTCCTTTCCTTCTCCTTCCTTTCTTTTAACTTCCCCCTCTCTCCTTTATTTTCTCATTTTCTCTTCATTAATTTACTTTTTCTCACTCCCTTTCCTTTCTTTTCCCCACCCTTTCCATTTCCTCCTTCCCATTTCCTCCTTTCCTTCCCCCTCCTTGTCTCTCTCCTGCTTTTCTTTTCTTCCTTTTCCATGGTTTGTTCTTCTTTTCTTTCTTCCTCTCCCCCTCCCTCCCTCCTTTATTTTCTCTATCTTTCTTTCTTTCTTTCCCCCTTCCTTCCGTCTTCTCTTCCTTCCTAGAGTCCTGAGCATGCCTTTTGCAGAGCCAGGTCGGAAGTGTCTCGTCATTTTGGCGGGGGAATCCTTTTCTCATAGTATGTATGTATATACTCACATTTAGTTGAATTCAGTCTTAAAATATATTATATATTACAGTATATGGCTCTCACTGAAATAAATTTCCAAATATTTTGCTTTCATGGCTCTCTGAGTCAAAAAGGTTCTTGACCCCTGGGCTAGCAGAACACAGAAATCATTCCATTATGAATGTGTGACTTGCAAATTTCTATGGCTTAAGGAATATTTCAAAACTGATCCTAATCTAGAGTTGCTCACACAACATTGCAATGTGTCGGCGATTTTGCTGAATGCTTCCTGACAGACTTTCCTGCTTATTGGGAAACCATTTTCCTAGCTAGGATACAAATCGCAAATTAATATTCTCTGCATCTTTACAAGGCTGCCACTCATACCTGGTGAGCCATACAAGACTTAGCAAGAAATGAACGACACAAGAGTGTGCTTGTATCAGAAAGGAAGTTGTAGCAATTCTTCTAGTTGTTGTTGTTGTCGTCGTCATCATCATTATGTAGGAGCTCCCAGTGGTGCAATTGGCGAAACCCCTGTGCTGGCAGAACTGCTGAGCGAAAAGTGGGCGGTTCAAAGCGGGTTGAGCTCCCTGAGTCAGCTCCAGCTCCCCATGTGGGAACATGAGAGAAGCTTCCCACAGGATGGTAAAACATCAAACATCTGGGCATTCCTTAGGCAACGTCCTTGCAGACAGCCAATTCTCTCACACCAGAAGCGACTTGCATTTTCTCAAGTCACTCCTGACACAGACACACGCAAAATCATCATCATCATCATCAATTTCTTGTCATTTCTTGATCTTTAAGTCATTTAGCAGCCTGGAATATCCAAATCGCCTCCAAATATATCTCTCTAGATTAAGGCAATTGACGGATTTCTTTCTTTTGAGTCATTTCAAATTTGGTACAGGCTAAAATAATCATCACCAACAATATTGGCATCTATTGAAATCATGATTTTCCCTGGACACCTCTCATCACTGAGCACTGCCTACCCTGCAATGAGTCATTGATTCTTCTCTCCAGCTTGGAAGCAGAAAACTGAAGTACAGAACTCGAATTATTTTATTGATGTTATTTGGAGTATTTATTTAGAGAATTAGGATACTACTACCAGCCACTAGACTCAAGACAGCCAATAGAAGTACTGTGGTATGTTTAGAGTGTGGAAAATAAAGCAGGCTTGTATTGTTGTACTCTTGTTCATTGGCTCTTTTTGTTGGCTATACATATTATTTGCCTTATTCATTGCAACTTCCAAATATTGTGTATGCACTTTGAGATGACCTCTTCTTTCTGACTCAGAGGAATGAACCCATTATCTGGTAAATGTTACTCAATTTGGGGGGAAACACCATATTTTTGCAAAAACTTGGTGTCAAGTTGTATATTTGTTTTTGCTATGCGCCTTCTAGTAGAAATGTGCATTCGGGCAAAACCTTGTCCCGTTTCATGTCCCAGATTTTCTTGGGGCCCCCGTTCCATTTTTTGTAAGCCTCCCAAGATTGGGAGGGTTGTTTTCGGTTCTTTCATTTTGGGGCCAAAAATCAGACCATGGGGGGGGGGGGCTTCCCACCCACTGGCTCCCCTTCCCAGTGAGCATTCTTCTTACCTGTCACCTGCTGTTTCTACTCTTAGAGTAAGAGGTGCTTGGCTGTAGGCACTGGTAGGTGGTTGAGCCTGCATGGATTCCCCTCCACACACACACTCTCCTTGGAAAAAGGGTGCATGTGTGACAGGGCATGCAGGCTGGCCCAGAAAGTGCGCGCACCTGCCAGTGCTTGCAGTCAAGTGCCTTTTACTCTAGAATAGGAGGCACTCAGCTGCAGGCACACACACTCCGGGCATGCCTTCCTGCATGCCCCTGCCACACATGCCCACCACACTATCTGAGAGTGCGTGTGTGACAGGGCGTGCAAGCACTCCCAGAGTGTGCCTGCAGCCAAGCTCTGGGTCTGCCTACCTGCACGCCCTACCACACACACATACTATTTCCAAGGCAAGGAGGCAAGTTTGGATGCACACAAAAGCAGGCTTTCATGTCGAGCAGATTTTTGTTTAGGGAGGGGGCTTCCCGTTTCATGCTTCCAATGAAGTGGAAGACACAAAAGAAATGGTAGAAACGGTAGGAATGAATTTTGTGCACATGCTTACCTTCAAGACATTTCCGACCTACAGCAGCGCTAAAACGAACTTATAGCGTTTCCTTGGCAAGTTTTGTATTTCTTTGAGGCTGAGTGTACATACGCATAAAGAATTTCCGACAAACAGCCCACGAGATGTGCCAAATAGTTTTTAGGAAATTATTTAGATATGTATTTAGATATTGCATTGACTGTCTTCCATTCAAAACTCACGAGCCCCTCTCTTTCTACCATGTTTCCCCTGTGCTTTTTGTCACTTTTTGTTTGTTTTTTCCCCCTTGGTCTTTATTTGTGCTGTGCATTTATGTTGAAATGCTGTCAAAAGAAAGAAAGAATTGACAACCCTAATTACAGATGTTTGGATAACTGTGCAGAATTAATAACTTCTTACTCCATGAAGTAGTTGCCTTTTTGTTGAGTCACTCACTGCAGATGAATCATCAGCTATTTAATTTTCCTCGTATTTGGATATAAAAATTTGGCAGCGAGCTATGCATGCATGCATGTATGTATGTATGTATGTATGTATGTACAGTATATTCTACACTCTCAAAGATTGATTGTAACTTTGTCTGGCTTGTGATATGAAAATATGTCCATATGTAATTGTGCCAGTCCATTAAGATTAAACTCCAAAGCCATTGTATGGGTTTATCAGGACCAATCAGATCTCCACAATCGTGAACTCATTTCTATAAAGTCTTTTACTCTGTGAAACAATTCAAGATACTTCTGGTGAGTAAAGAAGAAGATAATTAAACAATGGCTTCAGGACCGGACAAAGGTAATTTCAAATGGTATGCAAACCTTCTTTTGGCGCTCCCTCGCTCTCCGTGCGCATGCATGTCGGTGGCACACCGGAGTGTGTGTGCGCAGACCACCTCCGCGCATGCGCACCTGTGTGCGCATGTGCAGAGTCAGCTAGTTTGGCACATGTGCCATTCACGCGGGCGCAACACCAAGTGGATGAAGACGCAAAATGCCCCGGCTGCAAAACGTCCTTCTTTTCGGCCTTGTGGAGTGCGTTTTGCGTCACCACCCACCTGGAGTTGCACCCGCGCACCAGCCTGCAGCAATGGCGCAGCATGCGCTGAACCTGGCGGCTGCGGCCGGATGCACCCCTGGCCACGTGTCGCCCGTAAGCTTACTTACTTAGCATACCGTCAAAATCCGCCCCTGAATGGCTTGGACAGAAAAATTGGCTACAGATAAGAGCCATGTGTACATATCTCAATATTAAAGGAAATATTAATATGGTAAAAAAGAGAAGACACCGCCTTTGAAAACAGAATGAGAGAAAAAGTGGAAGGAAATAAGGCACAGGCCAGTAATTTTATATATACAATGCTAACAGAGGCTGACAGGTGTACAATACGGGACTTGAAACTTATGTAGGAAATTGAGTTACAAATTACAGAACAAGATATGAGACAAGTGATAGAGACAATAAGAATGAAAAGGAATATAAAAGTAAGAGAAATGAGGAGGAAAATATTACATACTAGCTGAGGACCTGGCTGTGCTTGGGTTATTTGAGGAAGGCATTGTGTGCCAAGGTTGGTTCCCATTAGATGCTTATGTGGCTTGCAGTGGTCTCAAGAACTTAGTGAAGGTACTGCGAGTCCCAGGGGCCTAGTCGGGAAAATCAAGTTGACGGAGCCTAACAGTATCCCATGTGCTGAGGCCTAGTCAGGAAAATCAAGTTAAGGAAGCCTTGCTGTCAATTTTGGGCCTGATCTGTGATGTATAGGAGCTACAGTGTTGTTTGGGAAGTGAATTAAGTGAAGGTACTGCAAATCCCATCATTCGTGGCCCATCCTGCCCTAAATCACACCAGGTTGTGAAGTGGGCCTGTGGGCCCCTGTTTGCCAAGTTTGGTCCTGTTCCGTCATTGCTGTGGGCCTCAGTGGCTGACTGCCTGAGGCCTTTCCTTTTTCCGCTGAGTCACTGTAGAATGTTGGAATGTGGTTAGCCAATTGGAGCCCTTTATGCAAATACCATTTTAGTGGTAACCAATCCCCTCTGTCTGGGGCCATAGAATTTTGGAGTTTTGAGGCTGGCCAGTCATAACCATTTATGCAAATAATCCCAGAGTGGCAGCCAATCGAAACGCTGGCACATATTCCTCCCGTCGCTCGACCGCAAACACTGACTTTTATTATATGTAATAGAAGTGGTCTCGTACACCCTGTCAACTACTAGCGCACTATTATAAAAAGGGGAGCAGTCAGTGTTGACATGGATGTCAGCAGAAAGGGTGGATTATGCACACAACGTGGGAATGCGAACAGGTACAGTACCTCTGGTAGACTACACAAAATGTGTCAAACCAAATATTAGGAACTGATTGGGTTATAACAAAAGAAATGGCGGTCTTAGTAGAAAGAGAGGGAATGGGAAATTACAGGGAAATATAGGAAGCAGTAACAGAGCACACAAGCGGTGATAGTGCTTGGGATGGAAAGACAAATCAAAGTGGACAGTAAAGAAATGGTATCTGTATATGGGGGACCAGGTGGAATTCGAAACTATGGATGTAAAATTAAATTATTCAAAAGGTAATGGAAATAGAATGTGAGAAGCTGAAGAAATAAGGACCCTAAGTCCCTTCGGGGAGAAACCGTGGTCTAGAAATAAACTTGTATTATTATTATTATTATTATTATTATTATAAACACAACAAGATGAGTCCACAGCAGACAATATCGTTCTGCTGGCTGTTGTATTGGATCACACGTCAGACACTTCCCAAGTGTCTAGGACTGTGTGATGTATCCACAAATAATGCATGCAGATCCCAGTAAGGTGGCCTTCTGCAGATGGTAATTTTGTCAGCGCCGATTGTGTTTAAGTGCAGGCCAAGGCCTTTAGGCACTGCACCCAGTGTGCCGATCACCACTGGGACCATCTTTACTGGCTTTTGCCAGTCTTTGAAGTTTGATCTTTAAATCCTTAAATAATTATTTAAGATCTTTAAATTATTATTATTATATGTAAAATAAAATAATCCTTATGGTGGTGAGAAATGTAAATGTTGTGTATGTGTATGTATATGTCCTAAAATAATAATAATAATAATATTTTTTTAAAAAGATGCTTCTGGTGGCTAGCCTTTACCCTTTAGGTTAAATTATAATAGACATTAATATGGCCAAATTCATGGAAGGCAACATGAATCACACATAAAACTGGGGCATGAAAGTTCATAGCATTCATATCCCCCATTATATTCCTCAACCGTCTGTCAAACTCCTGTGCAAACATACCAGTGAAAGACGTTTTTAATTAATCTCATTTAAATTGGCACAAGACTCTGTGTTTGTGTGACATTTGGATCAGATTCTTGACCCTCTCTCCTTGCTCCTCAGATTAATGGCTTTAATTGGCCAATCTGGAGTGAGCAACCTTGTTCTTTGAAATTCAGGTGACAACATACATTTATTAGTATGCTGTGCTATTTCTTCTCAGGCTCTTCAGTGCCATCTTCTGGATAGCTTCTATATTGTCTTAGAGCAGAAAAGTTGTTCATTTATTTGCATGGCTAATCCTGCTTTTCTTCAAGGAGCTGAAGATGATATAGATAGATCACTGATTCTCAAATTGGGCAGTACCATCCCCTGGTGGTTGGTGAGGCAATCCAAGGGGGCGGTGGGAGGCTCAGGGGAATTTGGGGGGTGGTGAACCCCTTTAAGGGGGGCGGTGAACGATTTGGATTAAAATTCGTAAGAGTAGCAAAATTATTTCTGAAGTAGCAATGAAAATATGGTTGGGGGTCACCACAACGTGAGGAACCTTATTTAGGGGTCATGGCATTAAAAAGGTTGAGAACCACAGCATTAATACATATATCTTTCTGTTTAATTGCTATTAAAAATTTTAAAAATAATTTCTAGGGGGGCGGTGAGTAAATTTTTTTCTGGAAAGGGGGCGGTAGGCCAAAAAAGTTTGGGAACCACTGATATAGATAATATGCAGACCCCATAAAAGGGAAATACAGATGATTTCCGTCTGTTATATGTGTGACTAGGGGGGTGCTCCGTGTCTGAAGTGCAACAGTGGAGGTCACAGTTTCTCTGGTTGTAGGTGAACTACAACTCCCAGAAAAGAAGGTCAGTTCCCCCCTCCCCCAAGACCCTCCAGTAGTCAAATTTCGGCATTTCAGGAATGTGTGCCAAGTTTGGTCCAAATTCATCGGTGTTTTGGTTCACAGTTGTCTCTGAAAAATGCTGCACTCGCAGAGCTCAGGCAGTGTTGTCTTTCAGTGACCGTGTTGACCGTTGTGGAGAGGTGCCTGCCATGGGAGCAGAAATGGTCAACACTTTCTCATGTTGCACAATTAAGCTGTATTTCTGACATTGCATAGGGATTGGCTGGGTTTGCTATGTGTGTAAGGTCTGTATATAAAACTGCATATGTTTAAGCTTTGTGTTTAGACTTGGATCCCATCTCTGAGATATTTCATCATGTACGTGCAAATATAGTCATCTGAAAAAGAAAATCTGAAATCTAAAACATGCTTGGTCTCAAGTAGTTTGGATAAAAGTTACCAAAACTGTAGTGTATTTCTCAGAGTAATACTAAAGCTGAATGCAAAACATTTAAAGTAGAAATTCTTATAAATTACTTGTACATATACTTGGTCTTATGGAATACAAGGAAATAAAAAGAAAAATGTCTGCAACTTAAGAGTGAGGCAGGAAGACAGTGGAAGCAACAAGCAGCAAAATTTATTATTTATTTACTACATTTATATGCCGCCATTCTCACCCCGAAGGGGACTCAGAGCGGCTTACAAGTAAAATGTAAATATATTAAATTATTGCCATAGCACAATATTAATATTATATAGCCTCTCGGCATTACTTCGCAAACGAAGATTCTTAGGAAGGACTCATCCCATGCTTTTTACAAGCGCGTTGATGACCAAAAAGGCCAATCTGAGAGAGGCAAGTTTGGTTGCAGCAAGCACAGCAGAAAGTCTCCTTGGGTGATGTTGTTTCCAAGTTGTGGTTCTTTCTGTGTTGTCACTTCTCTTCGAGACCCATTCGGCGTGTCTTCTCGAAAAAGGCCGCAGCATTCTGGATAGTGCATCTCCATGCCTCCCTATGTGAGGCCAGGGTGGACCATTGTTGATGATCAATCTGGCCGAGCCTGAGATGTTGTTTCAGGGAGTCCTTATATCTCTTTTTTGGGGCGCCTCTCTTGCGCTGACCCGTGGCGAGTTCACCATAGAGTAGTATCTTTGGGAGGCGGTGGTCCTCCATCCGAGAGACGTGCCCTGCCCAGCGCAGCTGTGTTCTCAATAGCATGGCCTCAATGCTGGTGATCCCTGCTTGCTCAAGGAGAGCAACATTAGTCACATAGTCGATCCAGTGTATATTTAGGATTGTGCGAAGACAGCGCTGATGAAAGTGTTCGAGGAGTCGTAGGTGTTGGTGATAGGTGACCCATGTTTCAGACCCATAAAGGAGAATAGACAGTACGATAGCTCTGTACACACAATATATATATAGGACATTGTACTATAACATTATAATGTAATATTATTATTAATCGTCCTACATATATACTCCGTCTAAGCTCCAAGAGAGTATCATGCAAACTAGGAATTAGTGAGTATAGCCATGCAAAAATTGCTTACTCTAACACTGGGAACGATTTGAATGATGGCAAATTTGAAACCGTCTAGAAACTGAAGCATGGCTCTGCATGCCGGCAATCATGGGAAACATACAGGATTTATTTATAAAGGGAAATAAATGGATTACGCCCCCAGATGCCTGGAAGGTAGCAATATTTCTCAGCATTGCAGGCAAAGAAGCTATTCCATTATTTAACAGCTGTTAGACAACTGTTTCATTATTTACTAGCTTTAAGATCAAAATAACTATACATTGATGAATCAAATTTCATTTGATGTCTGCTTTTGTCCTTTTTTGAAATTAGCCTCAGCCTTGCAAATAAGCCAGAGGTTGTTTTTAATTGATTTTCATAAGGGTTGTGTTTATTTAATACTAGCTTGGGGACCCGGGCCTGCCTGGGTTATTTGAGAAAGACATTGTGTGCCAAGTTTGGTCCTTATCAGTTCTTTGTTTGGCTTGCAGTGGTCTCGGGAAGTGAGTGAAGGTACTTCAAGTCCCATAATCCATGGTCCAGCCTCCTCCAAATTGCACCAGGATATAAAGTGGGTCATGGGGGCTCTGTGTGCCAAGTTTGGTCTTGATCAGTCATTGGATGAGGGTCGCAGCAGTCTCGGGAAATGAGTGAAGGTACCTCAAGTCCCATAATCCGTGGTCCACCCTCCTCCGAACTGCACCAGGATGTAAAGTGGGTCATGGGGGCTTTGTGTGCGAAGTGTGGTCTTCCTCAATCACTGGATGAGGGTCACAGCGGGCTCGGGAAGTGAGTGGAGGTATGTGAAATCCCATCATCCATGGTCCACCCTCCTCTAAACTGCAGTAGGATGGAGTGTGGGTCATGGGGCACTGTGTGCCAAGTTTTGTCTTTATCGGTTTTTGTTCAGGGCTGCAGTGGTCTGTGGAGGTACTTCAAGTCCCAACATCCATGGCACACTCTTCTCCAAACTGCAGTAGAATGTACTGTGGGTCATAGGGGCTCTGTGTGGCAAGGTTGGTTACTGTCAATTCAGGCCATACGCAATGTCCCATGAGCTGAGGCCTAGTCGGGAAAACCAAGTTAATGAAGCCTTACTGTCAATTTTGGACCTAGTCTGTAATTTGTAGGGGTTACAGTGTTTTTTGTGAAGTGTATTGGGTGAAGGTACTGAACATTCCATTTCCAACGCAAAAAACTGTCAACTGGCTAACTGCCCAAACCAAGGTATATGTCCCTTGTATCTACACAGCATGATACCGTGTTTCCCCGAAAGTATGACACCCCCGATTGTAAGACGTATCGGGGGTGTAAGAGGGGTCGGCTTATATAAGCCGTACCCCGAAAGTAAGACGTACTGCGGGCGGCATGGCGTGGCTTCCTGGCTGGGCGACGAGAGGCTCCCAGAGGGGCTCAAAAGAGGCCCGGAATTCTCCTCCTCTTCCTCCTCTTCCTTCCAGCGGCGCCTTCCATCCTCCTCTTCCTCCCAGCGGCGCCTTTCCCTCTCGGGGTTCGCCCCCCCTTCAGTGACGGGAGGAGGGGCGGAACCGCCGCCGGCGAGTGGGAAGAAAGCGCCGGCGGAAGTCCTGCCTGCAGAGCGACTCAGCGCTTTCCCGCCGCCGCCCGCTGCTTGCCCGCGCTCCAAACACGAGCGGGCGGGCGAAAGCGCCTGAGTCGCCCTGGGGGCGGGACTCGCCGCGCCTTCTTCCCCGCTGGCGGCGGCTCGCCCCTCCTCCCTTCAGTAAAGGGAGGGGGGCGGAACCGGCGAGAGGGAGAAGGCGCCGGCAGAAGTCCCGCCCCCAGGGCGACTCAGGCGCTTTTCGCCGCCCCCCCCCGCTCGTGTTTGGACTTTCATTTCCATTTTACCCTCTCTGGCAGAATTCTCAGGAGGTGAGTGGAGGTACTTCAAGTCCCATCATTCATGGTTCATCCTATTTGAAACTGCACCAGGATGTAGAATGGGTCATGTGGGCTCTGTGTGCCTTGGACTTTAACTCCAACCATTTATGTCTGCCTCGGGCCCTTTCCTTTCCTCTCTGTGCTGTGTTGGAATGTTGGGTGGCTGGCCAGTCAGAGCCATTTATGCAAATAATCCCAGCGTGGCAGCCAATCGAAACGCTGCCACATATTCCTCCCACCGCTTGGCTGCAAACACTGACTTTTATTCTATACATAGATTTCACACAACAGAATTAGCCACTCAAACCCTCCCTGCAAATATGAGTGCCATTCTTCACACCTAGTATATGAATGCAACATTGCTGCATCTGTAATTGAATTGTGGGTAAAACAAATTGCACTCTTTGCTGCTTAGCGGGAGTAGGCATCGTTCCTTTTTTCTCTCTCCTGTGCACCCGTGTGAAGCATGGGGATGCAAAGGAATAAATAAGGCCTGTATTTGAGTTATCTTCCAGTCCAATTAAAAGATTTTATTCCAAAATTATGTATAAGTAAGCAATAAATAAACTAATGGTTTGCATCCAGGAATCTGGGCATTGGCTTTAAATAGCTCCCACATGCTATGCAAAGGCAACGTCCACCCAGTACCCTTTCACCCCACCTGCTGTGTGAACTTTGCAATGTGCATGATCCTTGACTGCCATCAACTCAAGAGGGGATGGCAAGACTGGGAAAGCAATGATGACCAGAAGGTTTAATGGTTAAATCAAGTGGGTTAATTTTTTCTGGGAGCTCCTGAAATGATGTGTAGAACATGAGTTGCAGTTGACTTGTGACCATAGGAAGAGGAATTCTGAGTTGGGGTTTGGATAAATGTGTCACCAAACCAAACAGGAAGTAGAGAGATCATGAGCCATTGGCCAGAGTTTAGCTTTTGTTGGCTCTGCTTGGACTGATAGCCGAGTCTGCTCAGTTTGGAGGGAATGAGGTAAGAGTCACATTGATCAACAACACTTTCTGCAAAATTGTCAGTCTTGGTTCCAATTGTTTTTGTTGTATATGAAAACAGAATTGAAGTGGATATTGTTCAGCCCATAGATTATAGGGTTAGGGTTTATAGGTCTATGTTGTTCAAACTTTTGGATACTTGCTAGGAATAAGTTCCATTGTATATAAGACGAGCTGTACCCACCACGTGGCCAACCTTCCCTTCCTATTTCTCTCCTTCTTTCTCTCCTTCCTTCCCTTTTTTCTTTCCTTCTCTCCTTCCTTCCTTCTCTTCCTCTTCCTGTCCTCTCCCCCCCTTTTTTCTTTCCCTTCCTCTTTTCCCCTTTCTTCCTTCTCTACCTCTTCTTGGACTGCAACTCCTGATCTATCTACCGACCTACTTATCTATCTCTATTTCTATCTCTATCCAATCTATCTGTCTGGAGGATTGCTAGGAGTTGGAGTCCAGGAATAGGAAATTGGAAAAATACGGATTGGGATATTCTCAAAGAAATCCAAGGAGAAGAAAGCTTGCAGCTTGGAAGCAGTGCATTTGGATCATCCTCCTCTCCTAAAGGGCCTGGTCTATGGGGATGCTGGGAGCTGTAGTCTGGAAGCGAGTGTGGATATGCTATTGTGTGTTTGTTTGCCGGAGGTAGGGTTGCCACTTTTTGATATAAGAATATGGGACAGGTACCTAAAAATAGGAAATTTTTCACAAAAATAGGGGACACTTCATAAAAACTTGAAAATCATCAATTGATTTTCAAGTTTTTATGGTCCCTTATTTTTGTGAAAAATTCCCTATTTTTCAGTACCTGTCCCTTATTCAAGTGGCAACCCTAGACGGAGGACTCATTTTTGCGCCTGCGCTGTAGCATCTCTTTGCTTTTTCTGGCCCTTTAAGTCCCTTCTGTTGTGTTTTTCAGTGTTTCTATGAGTGACAGTCACTTGTTGGCCTGATAGGTGTATTGTGTCCAAATTTGGTTTCAATTCGCCCAGTCGTTTTTGAGTTATGTTAATCCCACAAACAAACATTACATTTTATTTATGTAGATTGCAGCCTTGTTGTTTTCATAATTTGAGAATTTTTGTGTCTTGCTTTGTTTTGATACACAAATATCTAATGGACGTGTAAGAAGCGAAGAAGAGAAGCAATGAGATGTAAAGTCTCTTCTATACTTTTGTTTGGGCTTATTCTCATAATTCAGAGGATACGAGAATATCCTTCAAGGCCTTGTGGTATTGATGGATTTTTTTTTGTTCTAGATGGGAATTGGATGGGAATGATATGCCTTGGAAATGGGTCTGTTGTGTGATCTTACTCTGTATCTTTTGGAAAGTTCCTTTGAAACTTTTAAGATATGCTCCTCATGTAAGTTTTATCTACCTTGAATCTAAAGGAAGTCCTGTTATTAGACTTCAGGGGCTCATAAAACCTTAACATTTTGGTGCTGCACATCTCAGAGATAGGAAGATCAGATAGAAAAGACTTTCATTTCCACGTTTTGTCCTAGGCCCTCGAAAGAACATTGAAAATTCAGAAGCGATGAGTGATTAAATACAACATGGAAGTTACTATCAACACAGGCCTCCTTCCTTGTGCCCTTTCAACCCATTTGTCCAAGGATTCACTTTCAAGCAGCAACATTGGCCATGATTTTAGAGCAGGGGTGGGCAATTATTTTTCTCCAGGGGGCCACACGAGAGCCAAAAAATATTATGGAGGGCCGCACCTAAAGGCTGAACTGCATTCTAATCGACATTATTTATTTATTTATTTATTTACTATATTTACTATATATTACACATCATTAATATTAACATATTAATATATCAAATATTCATATATTATTAGTATTAATATCATAATTATTATACTATAGTATATATATAGACATTATAATATATTGAAATTATAATATATAACATTATTATATTATTTATTATATTATTATAATAAAATTATTATATTATAATAATAAAAACCACTAAAATAAAATAAAATTCAAGAAGACAATGTGCGAACCAAGATGGAATGGCCCAATGGACCCAGCCCAGAGGATGGCAAAGCGGACCCAGCCGCTGCCGCAGCAGAGGAGAGCAGAGCAGCAGGCGATCGGAGGCTGCAGGCCTCCACCCATTCTCGCCCCCAGCCGTCCCTCAGCTGGTCGCCCTGCTATGGAGTGCCTGCCATCCCTAGAGGCGATCCGGGCCTGCAGGGGGAGCAGTCAGCGATCTGAGGCGGCTGACCGCTCTGGTGACCCGGAAGACGATCAAGTCTTCCAGGTCACCAGGGCAATCAGCGGCCCGGATTGCCAACAGGGATGGCAGGCACTCCAAAGCCGCTGCTCCTCCGGCATGTCTGCCGACACAGGCGCCACAAAGCCCGCGATGGGATGGCGGCAGCGGCACCCCTTCCTCTTGACCCCGCCCCCAACGCCCTTCTCCCGGGCTGGACAAAATCGGTTGCCGGGCCGCATCCGGGCCGGGGGCTGTAGGTTGCCCACCCCTGCCTTATACCTTCAAAATGTAGCTGCCAGCTTTATTTTTCCTTGTAGAAGTGTACAATGAGGGCAGAGAAAATGGGGAGGACTTGAAGTAAGTACCCAGGGGGCCAAATCTGGCCCCTGAGTTTTAGTTTGCCCATGCCTGGTCTAGATGCATTCTGAGTTGATTTTGCACCCTGGCCCACTGTATCAGCTATAGGAAATGGCCACGAATGGCCAGTTAGACTTTAGAACAAAGAATAATATGGAACTTTGACCAGAAAAAGCAGAGTTTTAAAAATCACAGACATCTTTATTTTATGTGAAAGGTTATAATGTATAAAGAATTGGCACACATTGGTGGCTAGTAAGCAAACTGTGACATCTTGTGGACAGAGTAGGCAATTTCCTAAGAAAGTCATATCCTTTCAGACGTAGAGAGACTACAGACTACCTATTACAATGCAGCCTGAGCCCTGCTACATGCACAATGGAGGACCTCCTTATAGCAACACCAGGGGCTCTCCAAGTGGCCAGCTCCTGGTCAAAGGGCATTTAGTATAATGCCAAGTTTCTTAAACTTTGTGTTTTTTTAAATACATTACAACTGTACCCCCGGTTCCCTTCTGTGAGCTTTCACATCATTTCAGAAGCCACTTGAAAACCCACAACAATGACCAAGGCACAATTTTAAAATTGCAAATGATATGATTTAATGTTAGTCTGAGCGACTAGTTCTGTTTGCAGACTTATTCACAAGTCCCTCGTATTTGTTCCTACAGCAGCCAACAGAGCAGCCAACAGAGCAGCCAACAGAGCAGTCATGACGATGACACCTCCCGATTCCTAAGTCCCCGAATGCGTGACGGCAGGTAGGTCTGGGGAAGAAGGGACAGGCTTGACTTGAAGGATGAGAAGGCCCATAGCCTACCTAAAACTTTTCAGACTACCAGATGTGGTGGAGCAGACATTTCCTCCACCTTCTAGTGAACCAGGGCATCATGTTTGCCCCATATTTCTGTTATTGTATTTGCATACTTTCCTGAATTTAAGAGAAGATGGGGTGTGTGTGTGAAAGGATGAAGAGAAGTGGTGAAAGGTGAAAAGATTGCCCTCCTCAAATACCTTGAGGACATGCTTGTTCTTACTTACTTACTTACTTACTTACTTACTAAGGCCATCCCTCGTAGCCTGGGGATGATGGTCCTCCAAGTCTAGTGTCTTGGCGGAGGGGCCATAGGTGATTGTGGAGCCCTATTCTTGATCTGCATGTTCTCCCGCAGTGAGAATATCGATTTCCAGGTGAAAGTCAGTCCCGGTCAGGGTTGGCTTGACATGCTTTCCTCTTGACATGTTTTTCCCTTTCACCCTCCATTCGTTCCTCTTCGAATTCTACAGCACTGCTGGTCACAGCTGACCTCCCGTTGGAGTGGTCAAGGGCCAGGGCTTCCCAGTTCTCGGTATCAATGCCACAGTTTTTAAGGCTTGTTCACAGGGCTGCCCAGGAAGTCGATCGCGATCGACCAGTCGATCCCGGAACCAAAGGAGGCCGATCCCAGCCGGATGGGGTGCTTCTCAGAGGGGGCGGAGCCAGGCCGCGCCAAGACCCGCCCCCCTCTTCGGCACTTCCAGCAGCTTCTCCAGGCTTGAGGATGGCAATGCCAAGCCAGTGGTGGCATAGCTAGCAGAAGGCTGGCTTGGCATTGCCATCCTCAAGCCTGGAGAAGCTGCTGGGAGCTCCAAAGCCAGAGGGGAGGGGGCGGGGCTTGGTGCGGCCTGGCTCCGCCCCCTCTGACTTCCACTCTACCAGCAGCTTCTCCAGGCTTGAGGATGGCAATGCCAAGCCAGTGGTGGCATAGCTAGCACAAGGCTGGCCCCTCTGACTTCCACTCTACCAGCAGCTTCTCCAGGCTTGAGGATGGCAATGCCAAGCCAGTGGTGCCATAGCTAGCACAATGCTGGCTTGGCACTGCCATCCTCAAGCCTGCAGAAGCTGCTGGTAGTGCTGAAGCCCAGGGGGTGGAGCCAGGCCACCAAGCCAAGCCCCCCAGCCTTGAAGAGGTAGGTAGATCTTTCTGATTTGGTTTTATTATAAGTAGCTCGCATGCTGAAAAAGTGTGGGCACCCCTGTTCTAGAGGGTAGGACTAGGACTAATGGCTTCAAGTTACAGGGGAGTCTATTTTGATTCAACATGAGAAGGAACTTCTTGACAGTAAGAGCAATTTATCAATGGAACTGTTGCATGAAAATTTGGGTCTGCCTGGCATGCTAGAGCTCCAAATTGATCCAATGTCACCCTAAACTAAAACCTCGATTTAAGGAAGGGTAATGTTTGATTTTTTTTTATAAAAAAAAAATCTAAATATTGCATAGGTTTCTATTTCTTCCTAAGTGACCATAAGAACCACTCCCCCAGATGAATAGCTTTAGAATATCTGGATGTATTTCCTCACTCATGTGTAAACTTCCCATTCATCTCTAGAAGTAACCGAATGCCTGTAGGGGGGCTATTGTGCAAAGTCTGTTACCAGCATAAAGGCAATTATCTTTGCAGGTGGTTTTTATTTAGCATAAATCTCAAAAATGCCAACCCCGGCTACCAGGAAAAACGAAACCACAGACTAAGGCAATTGTGTAGATGTCAAGTGCTTTTGAAATACTATCGATTTGTGCAAGTATAATAGCTGTAAGTCTGGTTATATTCTGAGAAGCAAATTACTTGAGAAGTTAATCATGATCCATGAGAAATATTATGGAGGCTCCTTTTGACCAGTACAAGGAGAAGACAGTGCCGTATGTGTGGGACAAATAGATATTAATATTTTCCCCCCTAAATAAAAGCAATTTTATCTAAGCCATGTCCAATTGAGATCCATGAGTGAATTGTATTGGGATGAACAGGCATGCAGCCTTATGCATAATAAAGGTGAATTTATTGAGTGCTGAAAGGCATTCTCATTGCTGCTGCTTTTGTCATCCTGGTGCAACATTGCAGTCAGCCGGTCTATAGCAGTATATGGAAGAACACACTTTGGATGATGATGATGAGAAAGAGGAGGAACCCCAGTGGTGCAATGGATTAAACCCTTGTGCTGACAAGTTTGCTGACCAACAGACCAGCGGTTCGAATCTGGGGAAAGTGGGTTGAGCTCCCTCTGTCAGCTCTAGCTTCTCATGTGGGGATATGAGAGAAGGCTCACACAGGATAGTAAAACATCCGGACGTCCTCTGGGAAATTTCCTTGCAGATGGCTAATTCTCTTACACCAGAAGCGACTTGCAGTTTCTCGTCACTACTGACATGGGAAAAAAAATCACAACACAGTGCCATAGGAAAAAAACTGAGTTTCTAGTTCTGCAATGAAATACAGCCTTTTTTCATGTCAGGAGTGACTTGAGAAACTGCAGGTCGCTTCTGGTGTGAGAGCCATACCTCCACATTTGATGGAATCAAGGGTACAGGACACCCATAAAAGTGGAGGACACCACAAATTAATTAATTAATTAATTATTTCTATTTGTCCATTGCCACTCCCGTCTGGCTCGGGGCGACTTACACAAGATAAAAATACAGTAAGATACAAACACAATAAAAACAGTTTAAAACATCAGAATTTACACCAGAATTAAAGCATACAATGTGACATAGCACCCAGTAGATACTCCCGGGCCTATGGCTAGAGTTGCTAGCCAAATTGTTGTCTAAATAGGAAAGTTTTGCAGGCCTTCCTGAAGGCCAGCAGTTTGGTGAGTGCACGGACCTCTGGAGGAAGAGCATTCCACAGAGTTGGAGCTATGGCACTAAAGGCTCTCCTCCGTGTCGAGCTCAGATGGAGTGCCACCTCTGTGTTGATGGAGGCAGGCAGGATTTCCCTGGGTACTGGTTGTGGGGGGTCGGGAGCAGGTGAGGGTTTTGCCCTCCTTTCTGCTAGAGATCCCTGTGTACAACTAGTGGGCCACTGTGTGACACAGAATGCTGGACTAAATGGGCTGAGGCCCGATTCAGCATGGCTCTTCTTATGTTCTTATGTTCTTATGGAGGGTTTTGACGCTTGGAACCACAAGAAGGTTAAAGGACTCTGAACGCAGTGGTCTAGCTGGGCAATATAGGGAGAGGCGGTCCCTTAAGTACACCGGCCCCAGACCATTCAAGGCCTTAAAGGTTAAAACCAGCACCTTGAAGGTGATCCGGTGCTCAATCGGAAGCCAGTGCAGTTCGCGCAGGACAGGCATCACGTGACAGGAGGATGGTAGGCCTGCCAGTAGCCGAGCTGCAGCGTTCTGCACCAGCTTCAGCATCCGGATCACTGACAAGGGAAGGCCAATGTAGAGAGCATTACAGTAGTCCAATCTTGAGATGACCGTGGCTTGGACCACTGTGGCTAGGTCGTGGCGGGACAGGTAGGGAGCCAGCTTCCTCGCCTGCTGAAGATGGTAAAAATCTACTCCACTGACGATGGAGATATGTTTCTCCATTGTCAGTTGAGAGTCTAGTCACTCTAGCGTAACTCCAAGACTTTTAACGGATGACGACGTCCCTCTGGGATTTCCTTGCAGAAATAAAAACGGCCAAAATTTTTTAACCTAGGGACACATATCTCTAGGAATAACTAGGGGCCCTTCCACACTGTCCTAAATCTCAGAATATTAAAGCAGAAAATCCTGTGCAACGTCCTTGCAGGTAGTCAATTCTCTTACACCAGAAGCGAGTTACAGTTTCATAAGTCGCTCCTGACACACACAAAAAATTAATGATGATGATAGCAAACAGGGAGATATCTTATGAAAGCAAAGTTATGTACGGGATTGGCAAAAAAAAAAGCTTCTTGACTGTGCTGCAAATCAAGGGTATCACTCTATTTGCATAAAATGCAGATGACGTTTATTCGACACATTTGGATATGTTGTGATAAGACTCAGTTTGTAACTTGCCTTTGTATTTGTCGTCATAATAAAAGTAAACATTTTTAACAAAATCTAAGCTAGTTTGGCGGCAGGTTTTCTTGGTGATCGCCTGACTAAGTGGAAGGGAAAGGAGTGGCACAATAAGTCCATTGTATAGTTTTTGCTTTGGTTCATTTTTAAATAAGCTCAAGTACAAAATTGCACTTTTGGAGAGTATGTGCCTGTGGAGACACGTGGAAAACGAGATGGACCTTTTCCTTTTTCTTTGACGTTATTATAGTAATAATATGATACCTTGAGGATCCTAAAACTTCTGACTTGACTTCAAATTGTTAGGTTGTGGTTTCTCCTCCTCCTCCAGCTGCCACATATGCAATCACAAACCTCATGTGGCCGGGTTTGTTACCATAGTGGTTTTCTGTGTCACACAGCTACTAAAAAGTCATACTCGTGTTCATCTTTTTAGTTCTCAAAATCTTCCAGTCCCAGGGTCCTCTTTCTTTTCTCTTATATCTCTTGTTCCTCTTTCAGTCTTTCTCATAGCAATTGTGCACCTGGGTGTACAATCACGGAGGCAGATACTATTCTTTTAAAACGACCTATTTATCATATGCTTTGCAAGGGAAAAGCAATGGGTGAGTTTCCCCTCTCCTTTTGACTTTAAGGGTTATGTTAAGTCTAGGAACCAGTTTAAATGCAACATCATTTTGGCCATCCACCGATGCTAATTCGTCGTCTTATTGTGTTACTTATTTATTTAAAAAATTTGTACCCTGACCTTCTCATCTCCATGGAGTGACTCAGACCGGCTTACAGCAAAATTCAATGCATGCAAATTTAAAACATCTTAAAACAGCATATTAATATACATAAAAGCAGAGATACATAAAAAACCACATTGCCATTAAAACCACATTCAACTCGGTCTATAAAAGTGGTCACCCATTTCAGCCTGAAATCAATCTCAGCTTATTCTGGGAAGGTCTCGTTCCACATCCAAGTCTTCACCCGCCTCCTGAAGGACAACAGGGAGGGGGCAGATCTAACATCGCTTGGGAGGGAGTTCCACAGCCGAGGAGCCACAACAGAGAAGGCCCTGTCTCTCATCCCCACCAGACGCGCTTGCGAAGAGAGCCTCTCCGGAGGATATTAATGTCCTTGATAGTTCATAGGGGAGAATCCGTTCGGACAAGTAGACTGGGCCGGAACCGTACAGAGTTTTGTAGGTTAAAATCAGCACTTTGAATTCAGACTTCGGAAACTGCAGCTGGTGCATGTTTTTTCCCCCTCCTGACCCAACCGTTGACAAGTTAGTCCTTCATTTATTTGAGCCATCGTTGCATTCTGTCCAGTTTTCCCCCAATGTTCATCTTCTGGTGTAGCTTCCTGTATCCAGTTTTTGAAGGGAAACCAGATTTCTTTGATTTTCTTCTGCTTTTCTGTCCATAGTTTTTCATTTCTGATAATGTCCATAATTTCCAACTGAACTTGTTCCCACACATATTCATACCATTTTTCAAGGGTCCATTTCTTTTTTTCTTTCCACCCCCAGGCAATCACGGCTGGTGCATAAGCTTTAACTGCAAAAGCTCTCCCGGCCACCGCCGTGACCTGGGGCTCCAGGCTCAGCGATGAGTCCAGGATCACTCCCAAACTGCGAACCTGCGCCTTCAGGGGGAGTGTAACCCCGTCAAGCACAGGCTGTAGCCCTATGTTACCCACAAGTAAAAAATTGCATGTGATTGTTGCTTCCCATTTTTGTGGTGGAAGATCACAGGGGACGGGGGAAGAAGGTATCGAACGGGAGGGAAAGTTTAATTTGAAGATAAATTTGGATTCATACATTTCTGGCTCCTTGGATTTGATTTATTACAACTCCAAACTGCAGCATTGGCATAAAGCAGACTGGGTCAGGGGAGAGGGAATGAAACGCTGAAAGGGAACCACATGACTTATTTTTGTTGTTTTGAGCAGACCAGCACAATGTGTTATCTTGCCACTCCCTTTCTCCTTTTGCTGGTAAAAGTTGCAGAACTTCTTACATTCCATCTCATTTAGGATTTAGTGTGCTAACACATATTTAAAACCAATCTAGATCCATTTTGTGTGGCACTTACTTAATACTGCATCTTTCTTTGCCCTCTTCTATTTAACATCCATGCTGAGAAGACATGAAATATATGTTCTTAATTGCTGTGGGGAAAATGTATATATATATTATGCTTAGGCAACTTTTCTAGTATTCAGGCTATAGGGGAATGCCTGCCTCCAGCAATACTCGAAAATCCAAATTATGCCATTATGCATAACCCTGTATCTGTGGGACTGTTACTCATTTGTTTCATTTGCCCGCATCTGACAAAATATATCATCCCTAGGGATTTTCTAGGCCCAACCAAGGTATGCTTCTACTAGAAGTTGACCATAGCTTTTTATTGGAGGATCTATGCCTATGGAGGTGTGGTGTCTAGACATTCCCTGGGTCCTTCAAGATTCCACATATAAGGTATGCTTCCACCAGAGGCTGACCGTAGATTTGCTTTGGAGGATCCAGCAATGCCTAGAGAGATGTCCTTTCTACACATTTCCTATGCTCTTCAAGCAATTCCATAGGATGCTTCCATCAGGGGCTGACCATAGATTTGCTTTGGAGGATCCAGCTATGCCTAGGGAGATGTCCTTTCTACACATTTCCTAGTTTCTTCAAGAGATTCCATAGGATGCTTCCACCAGAGGCTGACCATAGATTTGCTTTGGAGGATCCAGCTATGCCTAGAGAGATGTCATTTCTACACATTTCCTATGCTCTTCAAGAGAGATCAGGGGTCATAGATTTGCTTTGGAGGATCCAGCTATGCCTAGAGAGATGTCATTTCTACACATTTCCTAGATTCTTCGAGAGATTCCATAGGATGCTTCCAACAGAAGATGACCATGGATTTGCTTTGGAGGATCCAGCAATGCCTAAAAAGAGGTCCTCTCTAGATATTTCCTGGGTCCTTCAAAAGATATCATGTGTCCACCAGAGGCTGACCATAGATTTGCACTGGTGATTTGCACTGGTGATTTGCACTGGTGGATAGATGTCTTCTCTAGGCATTTCCTATGTTGTCCAGTACAACTTTATGGTATATTTCCACTAGAAGTTATTTATTCAATAGGGTTGGCTATTATCCACATTTGCATGCATCCATGCAAAACCTGAAAGATTTCCTCTACAGATTTGGGGGTCATATTGTATCTGCATTTCTTTCAGATTTCCAGTTGTCGTCTGGCTCTATTATGCATCAAGGTTAACATATTAATAGCACACTATAATTTCTGTCAGACCCCCCATTACATTAGAAAGTGTGTTTTAGGTTAAATTGATAAATAATTATACAATCAGTATAGCAAAGCACTTTGGGGGCCCATTTCAATCTCCCTTGCCCTGTAGGTTGTTTCAAGGTATGTTGAAGGCTGTCTTTTGCACTATACCAGTGGATCATAAAAGCCGGCTAACAACTTCATAAGGAGTGAATAGATGAAACGCAATCCATAGCCACCTGCTTGTGAAAATCAATCATTGACCAAAAAGCTTGATTTTCTAAAAAGATATTGACGAAGGATGTACTCTAACCTTGTTTTCTTATTACCGAGGCCACCTTTCCTTTCTCCCATCTGACAAGCAAATTCCCATTAGGGACGCACTTGCAATTATAGCTAAGTAGATGGAAGCAACATCTGAAGAGGCTTTGTCTCCTTCTAAAGAGAACAGTTTATCCCTCTGAGGGCCAATTAATAACCCATGAGAGAACCTGGCTGAGAATTACCATTTGGTAGCTGAGCAGCTTAACCTTTTGCTCCATATGGTTTCTTCCAATTATCAATGCCTCCAAAGTAATGTTGTTCCTGGAGGTAATAAAAGAGAATATGGTAGAGGAAGATGTACCATCCTCTGCTGTTTCAAGTCCAGAAGGCTTGCTAACCCCAGAAGGGTTTACCTGACCCAGCTTAGTAGCTCACATACATTGCAAGACTTATACTACTAAAGGTAATAGAGTCGGCCCTCCATATTCATGGGTTTACCTTTTGTAAATCTGACAATCCATGCATTTAATAAATATGGTATCTCAATGAATATCTCTAGATCAGGTATGAGCAAACCCAGTCTGGGTAGTGGCCCCTTGGGCGCTTTTCTCAGGAGCTCCTCTCTCTCACCATCCTATTCTTCCTTCCTTCCTCCCTTCTCCCCTCTCCATTTCTCCCCTCCTTCCTTCCTTCCCTCCCTCTTTCTCCCTTCCTCCACTCCTTCCTTCCCTTCCACCCTTTCATCCTTCCTTCACTCTCTCCTTTTCTTCTTCCTTCCTTCCCTTTTGTCTTTCTTTCCTTCTCTCTTTCCTCCCTCCATTCCCTTCTAGCCTTCTCTTCCTCCCTCTCTTCTCTTTTTCCATCCTCCTGGGAGATGTTTAGCTGGGAGAAGAACAGGAAAACCATGTTTCAAGATTTAAAGGGGTGTCACATTGAGGAGGAGGGAAGGGGAAAACTGGCCAGGGCACAAGGGAGCAATGGTTTCAAATGGCAGGAAAGAGATTCAACTGAAAAGATTAGGAAGACCTTCTGGAGAGTAATTTCTGTAGGAGAGTGGCATATGCTGCCTCAGGGTGTGGTGAAGTCTCCTTTTCTGGAGGCTTTTCCATAGAGGTTGTCTATTGGGAGTGCTTTGATTGTACCTTCTTGCATGGCAAGGGGTTGGACTGGATGGCCCTTGGGGGTCTCTTCCAGCTCTAGGATTCTAGGATTATGTATCAGAAGTAGGCAATATGGGGTCTAATCGACACACTTTTTTCTCTCCCGTCCACCATCTCATCTTGACCAAGACATCCTTTTTGGGATCCAAACATTTCCCGCCTTTCCTTCACTTTCTGCTTCTGAAAGAGAAGATGAAAGGGAGGAAAAGGCAGGGAGGGGACTTGGGGAGAACCCCCTCCTGCCCGGCCCACCCCACTCCGGCCCGCCATGTGGCCCCTGAATTTGAAAGTTTGCCCATGTCTTCTCTAGATCCTCCAGTGTGACTCAGTGGTCAGCTCCTCCTATATGTTGACTTCCAAGTCTCTTGATGATTTATGGCAATCATACTAATGTCATAGGGTTTCTTAGGCAAGGGAGACTCAGAGGTGACTTGTGAGTTCATCTCCCAAGTATAGCCTACACCACCTGGGATTCATTGGTTGTCTCCCTTCCAGGTGTGAACCAGTGCTAGCACTGCTTTTCTTCCATAATCAGATGGAAACTATATGGTATTTTGAACCATTAGTGGTCCCTATGTTGATCTCAGTTGTGGACATGGATTCAAATATGCAGGCCCGGATTAGCTTCTTTTGGCGCCCTAGGCCAAAAGAAGCCCCACCCCCAGGGTGAGGAAGCCCCACCCCCAGGCTGAAGAAGCCCCACCCCCAGGGTGTGCTGCGCATGTGTGGCAGCAGCCCCGAGGGTGGGGCTTCCACCCGCCGCCTCCTCCTCCTCCTCCCGCGCAGAAGTGCCCCAAAAATCGACCTTTTTTAAATTTGGGGGGTCCGGATCTGCTGCCTCCCCATGGCTGCCACCCTTGGCCATGGCCTAGGGTGGCCTTATGGGTAATCCGGGCCTGCAAATTTGAGAGGCAGCAACTTACAAAACATGGTGACAAAGATATTGAAGAGACAGAGAGAAAACAATTCTTTTACCAAACTGAACTACCTTTGCAAGGAATGCAGTCTTGCTCCAGATAATAAAGAAACCTTTAGGTGTAGGCAATGGTTGCTGGCCTTTTCTTCCTCTTCCTCATTTAAGAAAGAGTGAAGCTGCTCAGCATATTCCCATGATGCTAAAATGGCTTGCTAAATTTGCAGTCTGACCTTCTTCATGGAGCTGAGAGCAGTGCTTTTGGGACTCCTATGCCCTGCCCATTCTAGTATTGATCAGGACTGGATCTCTTTAGCGCTAAGGAGGAGTGTAAGAGAGTTGGTTAGTAAAATTGAAGACTGCTGAAAGCCACAGAGACGCCACCTGAAACGACCAGAACGTGGTTTTTTTCTCCTGTTTTATATCATCTTCCCAGGGAACCATCTAAATGTTTAAGGAAGGGAAAGAAACTGATGTGTGCTAAGCATTTGTAGGATCAAATGTTTTCGGCTTTAAAAAAAAAGCTATTTTGGATCTAAGGAGATGTGACCGCGGATTGAGAGTGGATGTTTGTTTATATATTTATTTATTGTTCATTTTATATACCACCCCTCCCTGCAGGCTCGGGGCGGTTTACATAAAACAACAGATTAAAATATAGATAAAACACTTTTTTATATAAAACACAAGGACATGGTCAGAGTTGTCCGGGGGAACTTAGATTGAAGGCCTGCTTAAAAAGGGTCGTCTTGCAGGCCCTCCGGAAGGGGGCTAACTCCGTGATAGCCCGAACGTCGTCTGGTAACGCGTTCCATAGCGTCGGTGCCACCACGGAGAAGGCTCGTTGTCTTGTCACTGAGAGGCGAGAGGAACGAAATGATGGAATCATCAGAAGGTTTTGTTCTTCTGAGCGCAGAGATCTCAGGGGAACGTATGGGTTGAGGCGGTCCCTCAGGTACACTGGCCCTAGACCATACAAGGCCTTAAAGGTCAAAACCAGCACCTTGAAAACACTCAGGTACTCTATTGGCAGCCAGTGCAATTGCTGTAGGATTGGTGTGATGTGCTCTCTCGCAGGTGCTCCCACCAGCAATCGAGCGGCAGAATTTTGCACCAGCTTGAGTTTCCAGGTTGTCGACAAGGGAAGGACAATGTAGAGGGTGTTACAGCAGTCTAACCTCGAGATGACCATTGCCTGGATCACCGTAGCTAGGTCATTCCTGGATAGGTAAGGAGCCAGTCGCCTAGCCTGTCGAAGATGGAAAAATGCTGTCCTGCTAACCATGGAGATCTGACGCAGTTCCAAATCCAAGTGTCACCTAAGCTTGCGAGCATGTTGAGAAGATCCATGTTGCCTGTATAGCACAGGTTCTTCAAGATTTGCTGGAACTCTTTTCAAAGTTTGGGACTTCAGGTGTGCCCAGAAGGCAGTTTGCATAGCTTTGAGAACCAATCCAGAACAAGGAAATGATCTGGATGGAATATGGCTTTTGTGGTGTTCTGGGACTTTTGTGTCCACACTCTGCGTAAGGCTCTCTGAGGCTACACTCTGAGCTTTATTCAGGTGCTTGCACAGTGAGTTTGTTTGCTGATGTGTGTGAGAGGGAAAAGTTTGCACACCTCAGGGAATCAATTTTCTCAGGTGCTGTGCTGGGATTTCAGGAGCAAACGCTTTGCCCCTCCCTGCAGCACAGAGCGCCGGCAGGGCTGTGTTGTTTCTTGAGAACTGGGACAGAGAAGACCTTCTTGCATCTCGCTCCACACAAAGCCAGAAAACTGGTGAGGTCTGACTACTGATATCCCATCCGAGTTTAGAGCAGGAAGCCCTTGGAGACTAAATGTGAAGCAAGAGTCTCACTCACGGCCATTGGGATCATGGTTGAAGAATGATGATAGAGATACTGCTGCTTCGGTCCATGTTGTTTACTCCAGTGGCTTCTTCCTAAATCGACAAAATATGGAGCCAGAACGAATGCTGGCAAATATACCAATCAAGTAAGAAGAGCTAACGCATACTAAATTTCAGAGGTGCGCAATGACTATGGACTGAACTTTGAACCATCTCTTCCTTTGGGACTTCAAGCTATTTGGGACTTCTGACTTTGTTTTCTTTTGTATGTGGGATGTAGTTGCTTGTGTTGGTTGGAGCAGTCCTAAAAAGCACGGCTATGGTTCAAAACCTTCACCCCAAGGAGGTTTCCTCCAAAATAACTGTGAAGCAGGTCTGCCATTTCGGTGTCGCTATTCTCAGGAGAAAGCTATCCTTCCTTAGAGCCATGTAAGTATCCTGCTAAACAGGGCAGGAGGGAGAGAAGAATGGGTTATGCTTAAAAGTGTGCTTTTGTTTCATTATCTGCATGTCTGCATGTGCAAAATGTGCATGGTCATAAGTGCAAGCATCTGAACCTAAGAACAGCCCTGTTGGGTTCGACTGAGGGTCTATCTCAGCCATTCTTTCCTGGGAGTCAAGTCAGGTGGTGAGAAGATCATAATCTTGAATGCTCTTGATATTCAGAAGCACCAAGCTTATGAACATGGTAATTCCATCTGCCTATCACAGCTATGGCCAGAGTCCTCTTCTCCAAGAATTTAGCTCCTTTTAAAGCCAAAATTTGACACAGTGAATTCCATATGATTATGCAGATGGATTCTCAATCTCAGGACATTCAAACTTAGGAACAAATAATGGACTTTGCGACAAAATATATCTGTGTGGACTGTTTCTGTGTATGGCCCCAACCACCAGACTCTCTTCCAAGATGCATACGAATTCCAGTTTGAGGCTTGTTAGGTCAATGTCTTGTTCTTGAGCCACTCTGAGAACCTTTATTTATTTATTTATATTTTCGACTTGTTGGTCACCCCTTCCGAGAGTCTCGGGGCGACTTACACATGCTTAAAGCCATAAAAACACTGTAAAACAACGGACCAAAGTCCACATATTAAAATAGAACAAACAGATACACTTTAAAATAGCTCTTAAGTCCTACATTACAAGTAGCGGGCTAGGGTTGTCTACGGACCGAATGCCTGTACAAACAGGAGGGTTTTACATGCCTTGCAGAAGCCTAACAGATCGGTCTGTGCGCGGATTGTGGAGGGAAGAGCGTTCCATAAGGCTGGCGCGATGGCACTAAAAGCCCTCCTCCGCGTTGAGGACGGATGGATTGGCAATTGGGTATCACCAGGAGGTTCTGAGACTCAGATCGCAGTGGTCGTGGGGGATTGTATTGGGAGAGGCGGTCCCTTTAGTACACTGGCCCCAGACCATTCAAGGCCTTGAAGGTCAGAACCAGCACCTTGAAGGTGATCCGGTGCTCTATTGGAAGCCAGTGCAGTTCGCGCAGAACAGGCGTGATGTGGCAGCGAGATGGAAGGCCTGCCACCAGCCGAGCTGCAGCGTTCTGCACCAGCTTCAGCTTCCGGATCACCGACAAAGGAAGGCCGATGTAGAGGGCATCACAGTAGTCCAATCTTGAGATGACCGTGGCTTGGACCACTGTGGCTAGGTCATGACGGGGCAGGTAGGGAGCCAGCTTCCTCGCCTGTCAGAGGGGATGGAAAGCCACTCCGCTGACGATGGAGATGTGCTTCTCCATCGACAGTTGGGAGTCAAGTGTCGCCCCGTCCAGGATTGGGTGCTGTATCCCTCCCACACCTGGACGACCCAACCACAGGATCTCCGTTTTAGCCGGATTCACCTTCAACCTACTGGCTCACAGCCATCCAGTGACGGCTTCAAGGCAACGATGGAAATTATCGGGTACGGAGTCAGGCCGGCCTTCCATTCCCAGAATGAGCTGGGTGTTATCCGCATACTAGTGACACTCCAGCCCAAAGTTGTGTACCAACTGAGCAAGTGGTCGGACGTAGATGTTAAATAATAAAGGGGAGAGAATTGCCCCCTGAGGCACCCCACAAAGGAGGGGGCACCCCCTGAGACAACCTCGCCCCTCCTCACTCGCTGTGACCAGTTCCGGAGGAAGGAGGACAGCCACTTAAGGGCTGCCCCCCTCACCCTGGCAAGACGGTGGGTCAAAAGATCGTAATCGACAGTATCGAACGCTGCCGTGAGGTCCAATAACACAAGCAGCGCCGATCCACCCTGGTCTAGTTGGCAACGCAGTTGGCAACGCAGCTTTTGAAGCTGAAGAGTAGCATATACCAATGAAACATAAAATAAAACAAAATATATCACATTACTTTCTATCAGATGTATTACAGAATCAACCTTTGATTTCCCCAGTTTTGCTGATCTGTTTTGCTTAGGTGACTGTGGACAGTCACCATCTGCTGCTTTTTGATCCTGGGACAAAAAAATATAGATGTTGGCCATATGAATATGAATCTGCAAGTCACAAAAGCACAGCCCATAGCTCCTATCTTACCCAGCTCTGGAGGAATAAGATCTCCCAGAGCCTTTGGATTTGCTTTCCTCAGCATGTTGGTTGCAGTTAGGAGCATCATTGCCTTCTCCCTCTGACGCTAGCATTGTTCCTCCACCGAGGCAGAAGAAGTTTGCCTGTTAATTATAGCATGAAGTGTAGCTGGTCCTTGCAGACATTGTTGAGGAAAGTACAATTTCTGACATGAGGTCAGAAGAAGATGAATGCCTCCCTTTCTCTCATAGCTTGCCGATTTCGGCACCTGGTCTCACAGTTCCAATAGCCACTCTGAAGCCCTTGAAAACCACTCCAACGCTGGAGAAAAGAACTATTGTCCCAATGCTGCAGATGCTTGAGGACATTCTGTTCTTAGAACAGGACTTGCAGCTGTCCCTGAAGCTCCAGCCTCTTGCAAGATGATGCCACTTTGGCCTTCTCTCCTTCATCTGCTCTAGCCTCCAAATAGCTAATGTTTGGTTTAGGAAGGGTGGGTTATGTGATGTACCTCCAAAATCTTGATGATGTGATTTTATGTCACAGACACCATCACATCACGGTATATAACGGGACATGAGCATCCACAGATTTGGGTGTCTATGGAGAGGTTGCTGGAACCAAACCCAGCAGACACCAAAATGCCTTCTGTAATATGGGAATGCATTTTCTTCTGGGAACATGGACCTGAATCAAATTCTCAGACCAAACTGGGGAAGACCTAGTGATTCAAGAGTCATGGACTTACTTTGTTTCGTTAGAGCTACTCTTTTTTATTTATTTATCGTTTCGATTTGTATACTGTCCTTCCAAAATGGCTCAGGGCGGCTCAGCATATCAACCAATAACAGTTAAAAACAATCCAAGTGCACAATAACATCACAGCAATTCAGACAGATTAGTAGCATTAGCTCAACCAGAGTGGTTACTGGTTAAATGCCTGACGGAAAAGGGTTGTTTTACATGCCTTCCGAAAGGTGAGTAAGTCAGTAATTTTAAGACTAGCAAATGAATTTAGCCCATTACTATATTTTAAAAGCATTTATTGAGTATGTTTCATATCTTATACGTTCAAAGTGTAGCTGCCAGCTTTAGTTTTCCTTGTAGAAGTGTACAATGATAGGGTGATAAATGCATGCTTTCACCTGACGCGCACCAAAAGGCCTGTAGGATTGGTGGGGAGGATTAGCTGTATTTTTTCTCTCTTAATATATTGCCTCCCAAAACTCTTTCAAAAGGGTGAGAGACTCAAGCGTTTTCTTGCTTGTTCCCATTGTGTTATTGCATTCCACCTGCCGATCTTATCTAGCATTCATTTCCTTAGAAGCAATTCCTCAGATACCTAGTGGATTTCTGGAATATTAAGGTCATGCTCTTGCCCATGAAAGGGAAACTGGCAGAGATGAACTGGATTTAGTTAGACCAGTGTTTTTCAACCTTTTTTGAGCCGCGGCACATTTTTTACATTTACAAAATCCTGGGGCACACCACCAACCAAAACGACACAAAATGACACTCTAACACAGTCATACATATAGTTAATATGTTTTTAAATGTACCTATACACTCAGTGTGAAACCTGGGCCTGTTTCGATGAACACAACATAGATATCCTGGCAGGAATGGCAGAAAGACACACACGAAGTTATAGTCAACAGCTGGGAGTTATAGTTCACCCGCAATCAAAGAGCATTCTGAAATCCACCAATGATGGAATGGAATCAAACTTCCCACACAGAACTACCATAACCAAGAAAAAATACTATAAGAGTTTGGTGGGCACTGACCTTGAGTTTTGGAGTTGTAGTTCACCTATATCCAGAGAGCACTGTGGAGGGGAGGGAGGAAGACGTGGGGTGAGTCTGCGCAGTAGTGCCCGCACAGGTCACGTCTTCCTCCCTCCCGCAGAAGGTGTTTGCGGTGTATCAACTACTGTTAGTAGAAGGAACGTATTGTATAAAGTCTTCCACATTCACTAAAGTTAGAGGTGCAAAACCTTCCTAAAAGTGGAAAAAATGTAAATAAAAAAAACACTCTCTAAGATCTCTAGGCCCTTCATTGCAACTTCTGCTGGATATTGATCATGGGACCTATAAACACATAGATAGGAATCTCTAGGTTCTCCAGAGCAACTTCATGGTGGAAATTGACCATAAGTCATGTCAGAGGACCTAAAGAATCCACAAAAGTGAAACTCATAAATGAGTTGTTATTGTGTTGTTGTTGATGAAGTTACATTTTTTCCAATAATTTTTGACTTATGGCACCCATAAGACCACCCTATCTCAATGTTTTCTTGGCAAACTTTGTTCAGAAGTGGTTGCCTTTGCCTTCTCTAAGGCAGAGAAAGTGTGCCTTGCCTAAGGTCCTCCATTGCGGTTTCCATAGCCACGCAGGGAGTCATAGTCCAATGCTCAAACGTTATGGAATACTGCCTTTTGCAGAAAGTATGCATATTATTAGAGGCACATCCCTTCAAACATCTGCTGACCTCCATTTATTTCAAGATTCTGATAAAAAAGAACATTTAATAAACACAGATGCTAGAGCAAGGGTCGGGAACGTATGGCTCATGAGCCAGGTGTGGCTCTTTTGATGATTGCATCTGGCTCGCCGACAGGGGCAGCTCAAGGTGGTACGCCCATTACGCATTTGCAAGTCTTTTGTTTGCCTTCAGCTTTTTAGAGGATTCTGCATATCGTGTTACAACTGACTCACTTTGGAAACTCTTTAGAAGTGGCCCAAGGGGCGCCCCGGAAAGGCACAAGGGGTGCATGCGCACAGCTACTGTGCATGTGAGCGGCGAGAGCGCCAAACTGCACATGGGCACTGCTGTAACTGGGCTCCTTCGTGGGGCAAGCGGGGCTGTGCCTGGTGCCGGTCTACCTGTGCAGGGAGTCTCCCTCCTTCCCTCCCTTTCCTCCTCCTGTTCTGTCGCCGTGGGGACATCTCCTGACATGCACGGATCGAGCGCTTACCCCCCCCTTTCGCCCCCAACCAGGAAGGATCTCATGGCGAGCCTTGCCTCCCTGCTGCCGCACGGTAGCATGGCGCGCCCCAGGGAGACATTGCAGCTGGTGGGCAGCAGCCCACGAGGGGCCCCCCTCCTGCCTCCTCCGACTCAAGAGGTGAATGGGGGGTGGAGGGGGAGGAGAGGGGAGGGGAAGGGGGGAGAGATGTCTTCGTTCCCAATGAAGAAGACCCCCCCTGCTCCTGCAGTGGACCTCTCAACGGCAGCCCTCCCCTCCCTTCTCCATTGATTTCAATATTCTGTTTTCTCCATTATATAAATGTGACTTTCCTTTGGTCACTCAGCAATTCATTCTAGAGATATTTGTATAGTTCTCTTTGTAGAGAATTGGTATGTTCACTCTGTCTTTCTTGCCACCTCTCCAGTTTGCTGTGGTCAAAACTGGATGTCAATAAGGAGTTCCACAAAAAGAAGATGCCTCTTTCAAATGACTTGGCTATACTGGGTGTAGTATATAGAACTAAAGATAGTGTGGAATTACAGGGTGGGTTCACAACATCGTAATTTGGGAAAGCTATAATAGAAGTAAAGATTATTTTGCTGTTAAGAAATATCTGAGAGTCCTTTTCACACAAACACTGAAATTGGTCATCACTGACAAAGAAGGCAGAAAGGCAAACATGGGCAGCATAAAAAAATACTGGATGTTGACGGGGAAGTGAATAACCATAGAATACCCTTAGAAGAGGACAAAGCAATCAATCACAGTGATAGACACACCACTCTTAATTCGCAAACATTGTTAGAGAGAGAACTCCATGTTTTGCTTTCAACAGATGTCTTTCTTCCAGTTGAGGTTTTTTTAAAAAAAAAACATTGATTTTTTAAATACAATACGAAAAGAAAAAGATAAAGAAAATTCGGAATGCATGGATAAAAAGTAACATGTAACATGTAGAAAAAAAGGGAAAAAAGAAAGAGAAAGGAAAAAGCTTCAAGAAAGAAAATTACAGAGTGTGTGCATTGAAGTTTTGGGGTGGTGTTGACATATCTAACATTCTTCCACCTAAGATTATTAATTATATGTTAATCGAGGTCTTCTTGCATTTTCCAACAATTTCATTAATAGTTCCTAGAATAGAATACAAGAGACATGAGAGGAGAAAAAGAAGAGAAAAACAATGCAAATTTGGTTGCCCAGAGTTTCATTTCTAGTGATGTTAAATTCAGATCTATGTTGCATTCATTCTTGCAGTAATCTTGTAAGAGAGACCAATCCCATTTTGGGATTGATAACTCTTTTTCATTCCTTTCCTTTAGGGACTCTGTCAATTTTTCCATTTGGCTTGTTTCAACTATTTTTTGTAACCATTCGTCTTTGGATGGGTTGTCATTTGATTTCCAATAATTTGCGCAAAGTAATTTGGCAGCTGTTGTTGCCAAAATAAATATCTTTCTTTCATTTGGTTTCGTGTCCATGATTCCCAGCAGAAATGTTTCTGGGTTTTTTATTATGTTTTTTAAAATATTTTTTAATGTTTCTCTGTGAATCATGTTCCAGAATCTCCTGGCTTTTTGGCATAGCCACCACATATGAAAAAATGTGCCATTTTCTCTTGTTACAATTCCAAGAGAAATTCCAGCAGTTTGGTTTTTTTGTCTTGTATATTTTGGCTAACTTTTCTGGAGTTAAGTACCACCTGTATAGTAGCTTAACCCAGATTTCTCTATATTTGTAACTATATGATATATTTACATTGTTTTTCCATATTCTTTTCCATTCCTCTGGTTTTATCTGGTAGCCGATATTCCTTATCCACTCTTTCATATATCCTTTAGTTTGATATTTTCTATTTTCCTCTTTTAAGAGTATCTTATAGATTTTTGCTACTAGTTTTTCATCCTTTCTCATAAGCACATCTTCTAGTTCAGGGCTGTCCAACAGGCGGCCCTGGGGCCGTATACGGCCCTCGAGCCCCTTCCCTCCGGCCCCCTAACTTGTTTTAATAAAATACAAATAAAAAATAAAAAATAAAATAAAATAAAAAATAAAATAAAATGCCTACTTCCGGGTTTAGGCAAGCATCGCGAGACTACGCCAGCCACAGACGGGATTTCGAGGGAGGTTGAAATCCCATCTGTGGCTGCGTAGTCTCGCGATAGCTGCCGAAATCTCGGGTCCCGCGGCATTGAGGTGTTTGGGTTTTTTTTGGTGTGTCCCAATTTGAGTGTGGACTCAAATAACTCAAAGGTATTAGGAAACATTTCCCCAAATCCACCAGTGTTCCCATTTGGGTATATTGAGTACTCATGCCAAGTTTGGTCCAGATTCATCATTATTTGAGTCCACAGTGCTCTCTGGATGGAGGTGAACTACAACTCCACAACTCAAGGTCAATTGTAAGTAAATTGGAGCCGGAGAGGGGGCGGAGCCAGGGAGGGGGCGGAGCTGGGGGAGGGGGCGGAGCCGGGGCGGAGCTGGGGCGGAGGCAGACCCTTTGGCCCCCCAGGTCATCAGTGACCGGAATTCCGGCCCTTGGGCCCGTAGAAGTTGGACAGCCCTGTTCTAGTTCATTACCTAGAGCATCAAAGCCTATTTTTTCATCCTCTTTATATTTTTCTCTTATCTTTATTCCAATTGAGGTTTTGATATCTTTTGCAAACCAAAGTGGGAGGGCATGGCTCCTAGCAAAGAAATGCTGACTAGACAAGTAAGAGACTAGAAGGAAGCAAAAGCACCCAGGAATAGGACTTGCAGTTTATCTTCATCACATGTCCCTCCCTTGTCCCAAGTGGATGGATCTGGAACATGGAATAATAATAATTATTATTTATGTATATTCCACCCTATCTCCCCGGAGGAACTCAGGGCAGATTCCAAACATAAAAGGCAAACATTCAATGCCCGAACACAACAACAGCATCCATAGTAACGAAATTTGGCAACCCAACACATAAAATCAAATTATAACTTAACAACTAAAATTAAATAAAAAATGCAGCCTGTTATATCAGACATAAGACATAACATCAAACATTGATCAAAAGCATCCATTTTCCAGTTCCTTGGGGGCAAATAGATTGATCATTGCTCAGGATATCTATTGAGCTGGTGGGGCGAACAAGGCACGGATATGGATGGTAACTATTAATCAGAAGTATAATGGTAGTATTACTAACGCTTCCTCCTCCTCGAAAGCCAGTGAGCAAAGGTACATCTTCAGCTGCTTTTTGAAGGTGGGAAGGGAGGAGGGCACTTTTAACTCCTTTAGGAAGGGAGTTCCAGGGGTTGGGGGGGGGAGGAGCCATGGAGAAGGCCCTTTCCCTCATTCCCACCAGTCATGCTTGGGAAGGGGGTGGGACTGAGAGGAGGGCCTCCTCCGATGACCACAGTGTCTGAGTTGGTTTATAGTGGGATGTTTGAAGGGGAGGAAGACAGGCAAGGGTTAAATATTTTCCTCTCATTGGCTACTTCTCTTCTGGATATTGGGATTTTTCATCCTATTTGGCTGAACCATCATACAAGCTTTGAAAACCGATACAGTCCTTCTGAAACAGGTCCAGATTCCTGCTTGGTAAAGGAAATCCACTGGGGTTTTTTGGGCAAGTCCCATCCTCTCAGCCTCAGTGGAAGACAAAACCCGTTTTCTGAACAACTCTTTGTTAAGAAAATCCTGTGATAGTGTCACCATAAGTTGGAAATGATTTGAAAGTACACAACAACATCATTATCATCATCAACAACAACTAACAAACAATAAACATGCCTATGTGAGTCCATGCAGACCACTGTTTTTTCCAGAGCCCCCGGTGACAGAATGGGTTAAACCCTTGTGTTGGTAGGACTGAAGACTGACAGGTAGAGGTTTGAATCCGGGGAGAGTGCGGATGAGCTTCCTCTGTCAGCTCTAGCTCTCCATGTGGGGACATAAGAGAAGCCTCCCACAAGGATGATCAAACATCCAAACAACCCCTGGGCAACATCCTTACAGACACCCAATTCTCTCACACCAGAAGCAACTTGCAGTTTTTCAAGTCGCTCCTGACACAAAAAAAACCCCTGTTTTTTTCCACTACTAAAGCATTGCCCAAAGATGGGTACATGTCTTTTCAAAATTGATCTGATTCTGAACAACAGAGACAGAACAGATCCCTGACTGTGATCAAACATTAAGAAATATCAAGGCAACATTTTTTACTAAACCTTCCCTGGAGTAATAACTGCTGCTTGCCATCTGTCCTACATATCCAAACATGGGAGCAAGTGATGTCGAACACATGGAAATCATTTCTGAGTATATCCTGTCCTGGGAAGAGTCTTCATAGTTAAAGGCTGATCTTGGATGGGGACAGTTATTTGTTCTCCTCTTGCAAGTGGGCAAAATGAATACCAATCTGCCTGCCAACATTGAGGGCTGCTCACCTTTAATACAGTCCCAAGATCTCTGACTATATAATCTATTCAGATTTTTTTTGGTCATGTCAGGAGTGATTTGAAAAACTGCATAGAGGCTTCTCTCATGTCCCTGCATGAGGAGCTGGAGCTGATAGAGGGAGCTCATCCGTTCTCTCCCCGGATTTGAACCTGCGACCTGTCGGTTTTCAGTCCTGACAGCACAGGGGTTTAACCCACTGTGCTACCAGGGGCCAGACTTTGATACAAGCTTTTACAAAAAGGGAGAATGAACAGGCCCAGATTAACAGCTTTTTGCGCCCTAGGCCACACGTTGGAATTATGCCCCCTTTAAACCAACCTCTATCGCACCTCCCCTCTCCCCCCCCCTCCCGCCTTGTGCCGCCGCAACTTTCTCGCCCTGTGCCAATGGGGCTGAGGGGAAAGGTGTGCGCGTGCTGTCACTGAAGAGAAGGGAATGGGCCCCTTTGTGTGGCAGGGAGCGAGTTCGTTACCCCTTGGGAAGGAGGCAGAGGAGAGCAAGAGAGTGCCACAGAGCTGAGGCCCAAAGGGACAGGGAAAGCCAGGCTGGGTCCGGGGCAGCGGCTTCAGAGGTGGACCCATGTGTGGCTCATGGCCCAGCGGCTGCTGAGAGTAGGGGCCTTCCTCCACATCAGGCTCCCCTCCGGGCCTCCACGCCGCACGCCGCCCTTCTTTCCCATGGCCTTCTCTTCCCTCAGCAGCCTGCGAAGGAAGCCGCTCCTAGCCAGGCCAGGCGCCCCCTCCTCTCCCCTCAGGCGCAGAAGCACTGGCTGAGAAGCAGCGGCGTAGATGGATGGGCTGAGGCTGACGCGGCGAGCACGAACGCTGCCTCCGCGGAGCCCGGCCATGGCTCCGCCTCCTTTTGGGTACCAGGTGGCAGGAGCCAATCGCGGTGCGATTTAAAAAAATATTTTATAACATTTTTTTTTGGTCCGTGATCTGCGCCCCCCTCGGCTTGCGCCCCTAGGCCATGGTCTAGGTTGGCCCTATTGGTAATCCGGGCCTGGGAATGAAAGAGCAAAGAAACAAAAGAAAAGGTGATGGAGAGAAAACGACATTGGATGAGGCTGCAGTCATATCTATTCTGATTTATTGGACACCTTGGAGTTTATTGGGCAACTCGGAATGAACAGCGTATAGAGGTTCCAGACAGTCTGAATTCTTGCTGTGGGAAGCAAAATCTTTCTCGCCAAGTCTCCCGATCTTCCGTTATGGGATACTTTACTCTGCGTTGAACATCTTGAAGTGAAGTTGGGAAAGAGCATCTCCTTGAAGGCAAACACAAATAAGTGGTTCTCTGAGGAATGCAGCCAATTATCAGGACGGAGGAAAATCTTGCCTTTTGAATGGTTCAGCAGGAAGCAAAGGGAGAGCGCAAAAGAGTCACCTGGTTGATCGGAGTAGTTGCATTGAACACATCTTCTGTTCACATGCATCACTTGCTGGGCAGGAAGAAAAGCAACGGAGCATTTGGGCTGTTCTCCCCCCTTTCCAAACTACAACCAAAATGCTCCTCTCCTTTCCCCGGCATCCTCATTTTTGCCTCAGAGGGAGCCATCTGGATTATCCTTGCTGACAGCCGCTGTCCTTTGTCTGGTCCCTAGATGCAAATGTGCGCATGGACTCGCAGGCAATGCAGAGAGGGAAAGCACTTTAAATGAAAGCCAACAGCTTGGAAGAAAGTCTCAACTGCCTGGCTAATCCTAGTCACGGGAATTCGATTCTGGCGATTATTCATCTCCGAATCCTTCCTGATCTAGAATTCTTTTTTTTAATCTTACCTTGCGTTGTGTTGTTTCCAGTTGCACTTTATTCTGCGGCAGTGTTGCTACCATCAGTAACAATGAGAGCGCGGCTGTAGGCAACTTCACCGGAGAAGCATGAAGGTGGCTGTGCCTTTAAGATGGGTTCTCCCACAAGAAAGGACATGAGAGAGCCAACTTTTCCCTGTGTGGCTTTGCCTTTCTGGAGCTCGGTTAGTGCCTTACTTCAAAAGCAAACTTTTCGAAAGAAAGTATCGCAGAAATTTCGACTAATGCTTCAATGACTTTGCATCTGTTACAGGATTTAGGCTCTCTTTTTTCCCCGGACTTTGTATATCACAACCAATGTATATGGTGTGTGTGATCAGTATCACCAATCCCTGAGGTTCTCTCTCTCTCTTGGATTTGGCAGCCTCTTTTTTGTAATTTCCCTCCAAACATTTTTAGGAGGTGCTTAATGAGCTCAGAGTTTTGTTTTTAATGAAGCTTTGACAGGGTCCTTATAAGCTGAGTTTTTGGCACAAGCCTCATACTATTTCTACTGCCTTTTAGTTCACATTTGCTTCCTGATCAGTTGGATGTCTGTTTCTTTGAATTCAGGTGGGAAGATGGAATCGTATATCTCCCCAATACATCATGCACCCTAACAAGGTCAGCCCTTTCCACCACTGTTAACCTCTCTTTCATTCTCTTTCTCACTTTCCCCCCAGCTTTGCCTGTGTTCTCCCTGCTTGCAGAAATCTCATTTGAATGTGGGCTGTTCTTGCATTCCCCCCCTTACACCCCCCCTCCCCGGCATAACCCTTCTGCCTTTGCTGCTGCATCAACCCCTGTCTTTCATCATTTTGGAAAATGTGTTGCGTGTGCAAGGGTGACACACCTCGCACCAAGAAATAACACAGACACAAGTGGTTGGATGAAAATGGCCACAATTCAATTTATTGAAAACAGGAACAAAGAGTTGGCGGTCACGCATGGGTCCTGGATCAGGGTCGGACAGCTCCCACGAATGTCCAAAGGCGTTTGCAAGCCTGGGGTGCGAGCGGCCCAATGCCTGTCCACGGAAACTCGGCACCCCAGGGGGCCTGGGCGTTATCCCCCCTTACAACCAAAGGGGTGATAAGCCAGCCTGATCCAGTGGCAATGCCACACGCCACACACAAAACACGGAGTTGTGACGATGAACATAATAACGCATAACCATGAACAGTGCAACAAAGAAGTAAGTAAAAGACAAAAAGGAAACCACAAGCAATGCAAAAGTAGGGAGGGTGGGAGGAAAAACCGGACTGCCCCAGCATGTGGCCTGAGCAGTCCCAGGCAGCCTTAAGTAAGCTGCCTGGGTGGAAGTGCAGGCCGGCCGGCTGCAAGGAGGGGGCAGGGTGGGGCCAGCCCCGTCATTGGCCGGCCGCCTTTGCTGGCGGGAAACCTTCCCCCACCCCAGGGGCTTCTGGGGAGAAGAAGCCCCTTCTCCATCACCAAGATGGCGCAAGGGCAACCCTGCCCCGCAATCAGCTTGGCCAGTAAGTCGGCCAAGCCCCATTTTTGGGCATTGCTCAAATCAGAGCTTCTTAGGATGGGGCTTCCCTAAGGGCCCTATTTAGATACGTTTGACTGGTTTTCTCTGCACCTGATGGTCAGACTCAAATATCCCAATAAAGGCCATGATATCCTGGATGCAGATTGATTGAAAGGTCTCAGATTTTGTTCTTGTTCTTTCTGATTTTATACTGAGATTAAAACCAAAGTGGCACCAGGAGCTGTGGTTGAACTGGGAACTGATAGACTATTGTGGTGTGCCTCCAAGTCATTTCTGACCCAATACAACCCTAAAACGAAGCTATCACAGGGTTTTCTCGGCACGATTTACCCAGAAGAGCTTTGCCATTGTCTCCCACACCTGGAATAGTCCAATTCTGGGCACTGCAATTGAAGGGAGATATTGAGAAGCTGGAAGGACGACTAAAATAATCAAGGGTCTGGAGAACAAGTCCTATGAGGAGCGGCTTAAAGAGCTGGGCATGTTTAGCCTTCAGAAGAGAAGACTAGAGGAGACATGATGAAGGCCATGGATCAAGAGGTGAGGGGAAGTCATAAGGAGGAAGGAGCAGGTTTGTTTTATGTTGCCCTGGATACTTGGATGCAACAGAACAATGGCTTCAAACTACAAGAAAGGAAATTCCACCTAAACATGAGGAAAACTTCCTAATTTTGACAGCTGTTCAGCAGTGGAACTCTCTGCCCCAGTGTGTGGTGGAGGCTCCTTCTTTGGAGGCTTTTAAGCAGAGGCTGGATGGGCATGTGTCGGGGATGCCTTGAATGTGATTTTCTTTCTACTTGGCAGGGAGTTGGACTGGATGGTCCATCCACTTAAGTGGCTGAGGGGGGAAAGGAAGGGGCCGGAGGCTGTTAAGAGTTGTGGTAGTTTGAGTCCAAAACACCTGGAGGGCTGAAGTTTGCCCATGCCTGCCATCGAGTCATGCTGGACTATGTAGAGATTTGTAGAGATAAGTTTTCTCTCTATTTTTAATTATTTTTAATTTATGTTTTCGTCACATTTGCAAAGGTCTTGTGCCTCTAGTTCCAACGAGTGTAGAGTGCTGTCTGATCTCACAGTTGGAACTATAGCTCCAACTATGTATATACAGGGGCGGTCCTACTGGTAGGCAAAGGACGCCACTGCATGGGGCGCCATCTGGGTAAAGGGCGCATTCCCCCGCCCCCTAGACAGCGTCCGGCCGATGTCCCGCTTTTGGGCCTTGTGCGCTCCGATGCCGCGCTGTAGCAAACCTCCCTGCGTGCTGTCGGCACGGTGCCGAATAGGGAGTGCTGTGTTTACAGGCTTCTGCGCCTGCGCACAGGAGCTTCTGGGCATGTGCTGGTTTACAGGGGGGGCGTGCCGAATAGGGAGTGCTGTGTTTATAGGCTTCTGCGCCTGCGCACAGGAGCTTCTGGGCATGCACGGAGGGGGGGCGTGCCGAATAGGGAGTGCTGTGTTTACAGGCTTCTGCGCCTGCGCACAGGAGCTTCTGGGCATGCGCGGAGGGGGGGGCGTGCCGAATAGGGAGTGCTGTGTTTACAGGCTTCTGCGCCTGCGCACAGGAGCTTCTGGGCATGCGCGGAGGGGGCGCATGCCGAATAGGGAGTGCTGTGTTTACAGGCTTCTGCGCCTGCGCACAGGAGCTTCTGGGCATGCACGGAGGGGGGGGCGTGCCGAATAGGGAGTGCTGTGTTTACAGGCTTCTGCGCCTGCACACAGGAGCTCTGGGCATGCACGGAGGGGGGCCAAAATAATGTTTTGGGGCGGGGCGCCAAAATAATGTTCGCTTACCATTAAAAATTACCTTAGACCGCCCCTGTACATATAGATCCAGCCTTTCTCACCGTTACAAGACACTCCCAAAGGAAGAAGAGCCAGTTCCAAGCAGAAAGATGTCTTTGGGAATATATACTCTCATGACAGCAGCGACTCCGGGGCTACAGAATGCTGACTCAGAGACGATTCAGCATTTGTACACTCCAGGCTTTACTGCGAGGGGTCTGTGTTCCTTTTCAGTTCCTGCATTTCATTATACATGCCAAGCAACCGTTCTCCCTGTACTGCTCTCATTTGGAGGACTTTCTTTTCTTTGCCCTGATATTTCAAGTCTTTGTTGCCGTTTCTCGTTCTTTTCCATTGTTGTGATGCTGCGGCGTGTGACAGACAACGATCTCAGACAGCCTCAGCATCTTGCAAATTATTTCTTTGTGTTTCGGGAATACGGTGGCTGGCATCTCACAGTGCATTGTTCACCTTGAAAAGGCAGCTGGCTTTTTATTGGGCCAGTAAGATGGGCACCTTGTGATCACCGAAGACCCCAGAGTCTTTTAGAGATGAGGCTGCCTTCGCCAAACAAAAGCTGAGCATTGCTTTGTCAACATTCGATCTTTAGAAGGTTCTCTCGGCAGCTCTTTCCTCTCTCGAACACACTTCAGTCTACTCCGTTTTCATGTGCTATATGGTTTGTCTTGGAGTCTCCTCAAAGAGTCTTGGAGGACCAAGACCACCAAGTCCAATCAATACATACGAGGGCGGGTCAATAAGACCGTGGCTTTTTGAATTTCCCGCCTCTTAACTGGAAGGTCCACACTGCTCCTGTCAACAGGCATCTGTCAGTTGACTCCTGTCAAATTTTGAACAAGCTGGGTCATTTAGTTTGTGTTTGACAGCCATTGATAGCAGACAACCGCGTGATTTGAGGAGAAAATGGAAAAAAGTGAATTTTGTGTGCTCATTCAGCCTTATTTTTTGCGGGGAAAAACCATCAATCAAACCAAGACTAAGCTTGATAAATACTATGGGGACTCTGCACCATCAATTTCAATGGTAAAAAGTGGTTTACTGAATTTTGTAGTGGCCATACAAGCACGGAAGATGCCGAACGTTCTGGAAGCCCAGTTGAGGTCTCTACACCCGAAACAATTGAAAAAAATTCACGATATGGTGTTGGCCGATCGGAGATTGAAAGTTGAGAGATTGTGGAAGCCATAGGCATCTCACATGGCTCAGTGGTTTCAATTTTAAACGATCACTTGGGTATGGGAAAGCTTCTGCAAGATGGGTGCCGCGTTTGCTCACAATGCAGGACAATGCAAGGGTGCACACATGTGCAGTTTCCATGGCAACAATCCATGAATTGGGATATGGATTGCTCCCTCATCCACCCTATTCTCCGGATTTATCCCTGAGTGACTATTTCTTGTTTCCAAACCTGAAGAAATGGCTCGGCGGAAAGAGATTTGACTCCAACAATGAAGTCATCTCACAAACAAATACCTATTTTGATGACCTTGACAAATCTTATTTTTGGAAGGGATAAAAAAAATTGGACAAAGTGTATAGATCTCAAAGGAGACGACGTTGAAAAATAAAATGATTTTTTAAATCCAAAAACCTGTGTTTCATTCAAAAAGTCATGGACTGATTGACCCGCCCTCGTATAAACATTTGATGTTGTGTGCCTTCAAGTCTTTTCTAACTGATGGGGTCCCTGAGGCAAGTCTATCATGGGATTTTCAAACCACTGTATTATCCTGTCCCTTTCTATATGTACCAAGACCCCCCAACTCTACAGTTACCTGAAACCACTAATTATTTATCATCATCATCATTATATTTATTTATATCTCACTTTATCTCCCCCAAAGGCAGATGCAGCATTAAATTACTTGACATCCAGTTGCAGCACACTATATAGTCACTCTGGAGGACCTAGAAATTCAGTATTTCATACCATGATCTCAATCTTCTTGACATCCTAATTTTGTCCAGTATTTCTCCACATTTTATTTATTTATTTCATTTAATTTCATTTCACTTCATTTCTATTCCGCCCTTCTCACCCTGCAGGGGACTCAGGGCGGATTACAATGTACACATTACAATGTACACAAACACACAAGACAGACAGAGGCAATTTTTTTACATCTGGCCACCAGGGGGAGCTGTCGCAGTCCTTCATTCCTCAGCGTGTTTCCAGGAGATCTTTTTATGGCCTCGTAAATCAGTTAAATTTGCCTCCCCACTAAGTGGTACCTTTAATTTCCTACTTGACAGATGCAACTGTCTTTCAGGTTGCAAAGGTCGACAACAAGCTACACAATAGGTCGAGAGCCCACTTTGACCCGAGCAGGCCTCAAACTCATGACCGTCTGGTCAGTAGAGATCTTATGCAGCTGACACCCAGCCAGCTGTGCCACATTCCCTGGGCTGCCTCAGCATCTAATGCTTTTTTTGTTTATTGTGTCAGAAGCAAATTGAAGGTACAGTTATAATGTATTCAAAAACACAAACAAAGTTAAAACTTGGCATTATACTAAATGTCCTTTGACCAGAAGCTGGCCACTTGGCGTGCCTCTGGTGTTGCTGTGAGAAGGTCCTCCATTGTGCATGTGGCATAGCTTAGGCTGCATTGTAGTAAGTGGTCTGTGGTTTGCTCTTCTCCAAACTCGCATGTCATGGACTCCACTTGGTAGCCCCATTTCTGAAGATTGGCTCTGCATGTCGTGGTGCCAGAGTGCAATTTGTTCAGTGCCTTCCAAGTTTCCCAGGAAGGAGTCTGTCATCCGGTCTCAGCCACTGATTGAGGTTCTGGATTTTAGCTTGCCACTTTTGGACTCTCGTTTGCTGAGGTGTTCCTGCAAGTATCTGTCGATCTTAGAAAGCTATTTCTGGATCTAATGCTGGAGTGATGGGACAAAGGCTTGCCTGATGCTATCTTATAAACTGAGGTTTTTTGGACTTTGTAATTCACTGCCTGTGCAGTTGGGTTTTTTAAAAAAAATAAAAAAACCAAAACACTGTGACTGAATGCCACAAGCCAGTTCATGCAATCCTATCATCTTTTTAATTTATTCGTCTTTTGGAATTATGCTCAATATTAGCAGAATTTGAGCTGTATGACATTTTTGCTCTCTCCAAAGTGAGAAATTAGGGTCCCATGAGAAGCTTGCATAATAAACACCTGCCGTGCTTGGTCTCTATGCACAGAGCATGTTCTGCAGAAGAAGAACCCTTGGGAGAAGGTTCACATCAACATTATTCTCTCTTGAGGCTTTCGTATTTCTCAGGCTTTGCTTGAGGGGGCTCTATGCTATGCTAACATGTTCTCTTTAGTAAAGGCTATAGCAAAGATGTAGGTGAATTGGATAATGTGCACTGTGTATAACCCTCAATTATATGTGGGCGCATTAATATATGCTGGATGAGTATTTCTGCATCGATGAACACTGATAGTGGCACTTCATCTAGTTGGGATGGTGGATCAAACTAGTTAGCTAGTTATCTAGATACTAAAGGGGTGACTTTTGGGGGTGCAGAATATTTGATAATCTCTCTGTTCTATCTAATAATAATAATAATAATAATAATAATAAGCATTTAGAACAAAAATGTCATCAAAACCAGAATTGAAAAGTTGACAAGAAATTCCAAGTATAGATTCTGCAAAGAAGCAGATGAAACAATGGATAACATACAGAGCTGCTGCAAGAAGATTGCATTGACAGACTACAAGCAGAGGCATAATACCATTGCTCACATGATCTATTGGAACTTGTGCCACAAATACCATCTGCACGTGGGATCACAAGCCTAAAAAAGTTAAAGAAAACGAACACGTCAAACTACTCTGGGACTTCCAAATTCAGACTGACAGAGTTTTGGTGCACAAGACTTCTGACCTCATGTTCGTGGGAAAACAAAAAAACAAAATATGGATAATTGATGTTGCAATCCCAGGTGACAGCAGAACTGATGAGAAGCAACTGGAAAATCTGATACGAGGATTTAAACATCGAACTGCAAAAACTCTGGCACAAGCCAGTCAAAGTGGTCCTAGTGATGATCGGCACACTGGGTGCAGTGCCTAAAGACCTTGGCCAGCACTTAAAAACAATTGGCGCTGACAAAATTACCATCTGCCAGCTGCAAAAGGCCACCTTACTTGGATCTGCATGCATTATTTACAGATACATCACCTAGTCCTAGACACTTTGGAAGCGTCTGGCATGTGATCAAGGGCAACAGCCAGCATAGTGATCTTGTTTGCGGTGTACCAATCTTCTTGTTGGACACCTAATAATAATAATAATAATAATAATAATATTGTTGAAGGCTTTCACGGCTGGAATCCTGGGGTGTTTCTGGGCTGTATAGCCATGTTCTAGCACCTGAAGATGCCAGCCACAGAAGCAGGCAAAACATCAGAAGAAAATGGTGCCAGGACATGGCCATACAGCCTGGAAACCACACAACGCCCCAATAATAATAAGCTTTCTCTCCTCAAGATGGGTTTCCACAATCTATTTAAATAAGCTGCATAAAATGATGACAAGAGCATCACTATCCTTATGATTTTAAACAGTAACATTGGGGGGAAAAGAGAAATGTTTACCTAGGATAATCTCTCTCTCGGCATTACTTCGCGAACGAAGATTCAGGAAGGACTCATCCCATGCTTTTTACAAGCGCGTTGATGACTAAAAAGGCCAATCTGAGATAGGCAAGTTCGGTTGCAGAAAGCACAGCAGAAAGTCTCCTTGGGTGATGTTGTTTCCAAGTTGGGGTACCTAGGATAATATAAAGTTTCTATTTAGACAGTACTTGTCAAGAACGAGAGAACGAGAAAGGGAAGTTTGGATCCAGCTCTGTACATATTATTGAATTTGGCGCTGAAGAAGGAAGACCACATTTTGTATGTGGCATGCCTTTAAAAAAAATAGTATGAATGAGCAAGTACTTCGAGCGGTGACACCTTTGCTGCCCCAACGCTTCCCTCCTGTCTAGGGACACCATTCGCTTTCTGCTCCTGTCCTTCCAGTCAGTTGAACTCATCCTTTTCTGGAGCTGACAGTTCAGAGAAATCACATTGATTTACTGTAGTAAAGTAGGCCAGGAAGGAGAGCTGCAGTCCGGGTGAACAGGGAGAGAGAAGCCATCCCTGCTGGGCAGGGAACCTCGAATGATGAATGGGGCTGCATGAAGTCATCCTTGCTCCTCCAATCCCAGGGCCTGATCGACTCCGGAAAGGCAGGGCCTCCGCTGCAGATACGGATGCCTCTCAATACTGGGAGCTAGTACACATTTACCTTAGATGATGACTTGATGTTTTCAAGGCCAGGGCAGGCTGGCTGAGGCAGACTCCTCAGGGAAGGACCCGTCTTTGTCCAAGTGGGCTTTGTGGGGGGGTGGAGGTGAGGTGAGTTGTCTTCCTTTGTCTCCCTGAAAAGTATGGATGATTTAGAAAGAGAGCCTCACCTCCTCCCTCCTTTCCTTCCTTGCTGCACTAGATCTCTTTGCATTCCACATCCATGCTTCCTTGCCCCTTTCCGGCACCCTCCTTGCACCTTGCTCTCCTATCCTAACCTTGCTCTTTGCCTCTTGCCAGAATTGTTTCCCCATATTTTCCCTCTGAATTGTCTTCTTCCTATGCTTTCCCACATTTTCTGACATCTGATATCCATACGGGCAGAATACCTTCCTTTTCCTATGAAGGGGAGGCCGGTCATCTGTCCTGAAAGAACAGGGGATGGGAGGGACAGGAAGGTGGCTTTCATCCTCAATGACATGTTAAATCTCTGCTTATCACTAGAGGAAAAAAGTTTACAGTTGACTCCTGCTCCGTATCTTATCTCAGGAGTGTTGGTGCCCCTTGATATAGAGCTTGGTGTCCTCCATGTCCTTCTAATGCAGCGTTTCTCAACCTGGGGGTCGGGACCCCTGGGGGGGTCGTGAGGGGGTGTCAGAGGGGTCGCCAAAGACCATCAGAAAACACTGTGTTTTCTGTTGGTCATGAGGGTTCTATGTGGGAAGTTTGGCCCAATTCTATAATTGGTGGGGTTCAGAATGTTCTTTGATTGTAGGTGAACGACAAATCCCAGCAACTACAACTTCCGAATGTCAAAGTCTATTTTTCCCAACTCCACCAGTGTTCACAATTGGGCATATTGAGTATCCGTGCCAAGTTTGGTCAAGATCCAGAGAGCACCTCTGGACGTAGGTGAACTACAACTCAAAAACTCAAGGTCAATGTCCACCAAACCCTTCCAGTATTTTCTGTTGGTCATGGGAGTTCTGTGAGCCAAGTGTGGTCCAATTCCATCATTGGTGGAGTTCAAAATGCTCTTTGATTGTAGGTGAACTATAAATCCCAGCAAGTATAAATTGCAAATGACAAAATCAATCCCCCCCAACCCCACCAAATTTGGGTGTATCGGGTATTTGTGCCAAATTTGGACCAGTGAATGCATATCAGATATTCACATTACAATTAATAACTGTAGTAAAATTACAGTTATGTAGTAACAACAAAAATAATTTTATGTTTGGGGGTCACCACAACATGAGGATCTGTATTAAGGGGTCGCGGCATTAGGGAAGTTGAGAACCACTGTTCTAATGGGAGCTTCTTGCAAGATTGGGGAAGAGCCACCTTCTCACCACCTTCCCGTCCCTGTTTCACCATCCGGCTGTAGAACTGTACGTCCTCACCTCTATCGCCACCTCATGTCTTCTCTTCCCTTCTTTCCCTCCCCTCCCTTCCTTCTCAATGGCTTTGTTGACCTGAAGGCCAAGCAGAAAACATGGAGGCGTCTGATATGGCGACAGCAAAGGTAGGATGGAAATGCTGCCGGCCTCCTTGTGCGTAAGTGGCTTCGCTTGGCAAATTCTTCCTTTTTCTTGAGTTTCCGTTACTTTTCTTACACCCAACCCCTGGAAACTAGAGGGATAGATGTCTTGGTGAGATGTCTCAAGAAGCGGGGAGTTTTGGGACCCATGGCAGAGGGAGGGTTTCCTGTTCCTTCATCTGTCCCATCCTCTTCTCCCATGGTCTCCTCTTTCCTCCTTGTACAACTTGGATGCTTTCAAGTCATTCAGATAGCATAGATACTTACCCTGTCTTTTTGCAGAGAATGTGACTATATACAAGGAATGGGCAGATGTGTTCCGCTGTAGAGTTGTTAGCCTGAAACTCCATTAGCTCTAGACAGCAATACTTTCAAGTCATTTCTGACCTATGGCAGGCTGTGACGACTTGGCTATGAAACTTTGGAGGATTTTAAAACTCTTTGATTGCTGCCACCAACCTAAAATATTAATCTTAGGATTTCTTATAAAAATAACAGTTAACCTAGGCTCCAATTATAATCACCAAAAATAACGGAGAGGATTCGGAGGTAAAATCTTCTCCCAGACTGGGAAATGAGAGATTGCTGGAACTGGCACACACTGATGGAAATGAGGCATACTGAAACTGTCTTGAAAAGTTAATAACGATGAATATTTATTAAACTAACAAGCAGCTTTGAGAGGCACGAATGCATTACGGTTATCCATTAAGGTTCATTAGTGTGTTGGTTACAGAAGATACATTCTTAGATCTTAAAACAGACAGTGTAAAAACTTGTCTCACTAAAACTCCCTCACACTAATATTTAAACTAGTGGTGAGCAGTCTACAAACTAACTATCCTAGTTAGTACCCTGAGCTAACTCTCAGTCTACCAGAAGCCCACCTAGCTATAACTGTATCTCTTAGAGCAGGGATGGGCATTTGGTGGTCCGGGGGCCGGATGCGGCCCCTTGGGCGCTCCCATCCGGCCCGAGGGGCCTTGGGCAGCGCTGCTTACCGGGGGAGAGAGGGAGCCGGTTGCAGCGCTGCTTACCGTTCGCCTCCTATGCTTGTTTTTCGCCAGATACAAAGCAAAAAGCAAGCATAGGAGGCGAATGCGAGGTCCCCTTCCTCTCGTTCACGTTGCCAAACAAACTGCGGAGGAAGCGCCGTCCCCTGAGCGTGTTTGGCGATGCCAGCTGCGACGTCATCGCGGGAGACGCTCAGGGGGCGGGGCGTCCTTCGGAGTTTGTTTTCAAGCGTGCGTGAGAGGAAGGGGACCCTGCGTTCGCCTCCCTTGCTAGCTTTTGCCGTAAACAAAGCCACGCATGGCTTTCTACCTGCCCGGGCCTCCCTTTTTCGCCCGGTAAACAGCGCTGCCACCGGCTACCTGGCTTCGCCAGGGAAGGCGCGCTGCCCGGACCTCCTCTTCCAAAGGAGGAAAGAAGAGGTATGTTATTGTGTTCTGGGAGATATATTATTAAATTGATTGCTTCATTAATATAATTGTGTTCTGGGAGATATAATATAAATTTAATTGCTTCATTGATATTATTGCCCAACCCTGTACTATAATATAATAATTATGATAATAATACTAATAATATATGAATATTTCTTGATATATTAATATGTTAATATTAATGATGTGTAATATATGGTAAATATAGTAAGTGAAATAAATAAATTATGTAGATTAGCATGTAGTTCCACCTTTAGGTGCGGCCCTGCATAATATTTTTTTGCTCTCATGTGGCCCCTTGGAAAAAATAGTTGCCCACCCCTGTCTTAGAGTGTTCCTATAGCTGGCTTCTTCAGAGAGATGAGCTAATCCCTAAACCCTAGAGATTTCTGAATGTCTGTGACTTACTACCTGCCAGCTATCACACAGAGCTTTCACTGTCAGCTCACACCAGCTGTGTCAAGAGACTGCTTTAAACTCACAGCTCTGACCACAGACTGCTCTCTCTCTCAGAGCTCTGACAAGAAGCTCTTCACTCTTTGAGTCCTGACAAGAGACTGACTAATAAGCTACACTCTTTCCCACTCAAGTAGCTGGGCTCCTCCCCTCAGCTCTGGGCTCCTCCCAGGCAGCTCTCTCTCTAACTCCCTCCCAGAGAAGGCTCCAAGCCACTCCCCCTTTTCCTGGCTTTCCTGATTTGTCCTGGTTGCCAAACTGCTATGCTGGTCTCAGCCCAGCATTACAATGGGTGAGTCCTCATACAGGCCTATAACAGGACTTTCTTGTCAAAAGTTGACAAGCTACCCTGGAGGAACTGAGCGACCATATTAATCTAATCCACAGAAGTGAGACACATAAATCTGGAGATATGACTCCATACCATACATTCAGTTTCCATAGGTTGTCCTATTCTCATCCCAAAGATTGATGGAATGGGAGAGAGGTTGAGAAGATGATGTTTTAGATCACTAACCTAGAGTATGTATCTCTGAACTCTGAACTCAACCCTCTTAGTCAATATTTTGTACCAATTCTCTTGTGTTTGACACAAATGCCCTGAAGACCTTCACAAAGGACTGGACCATAATTGTGCTGGTCAGTGACGATAATAAAGTTTTGTATTGTATTCTACTGGGCCATAATGAATAGGAGCCTAGGGTCTAGATCCAGGGAAGTCATGTTACCCCGCTCATCGGCCTTGGTCAGACCATACCTGGAATCACACTGTGTCCAGTTCTGGGCACCACAATTGAAGGGAGATGTTGACAAGCTGGAATGTGTCCAGACTAGGGGGTCTGGAAAACAAGGGTCTGGAAAACAAGCTCTCTGAGGAGCGGCTGAAAGAGCTGGGCATGTTTAGCCTGCAAGAAGAGAAGGCTGAGAGGAGGCATGATGGCCATGTATAAATGTATTTATTTATTCAATTTTATATACTGCTCCTCCCTGCAGGCTTGGGGCGGTTTACAACAATCAGTTAAAATACATGACAATACAAAACACATAAAATACATATAACCAATTAAAACATTTGTCAGATAGGGGCATGGTCAAAGATGACGGGCACAGTAAGTCAGTTCAATGGGGCTTTAGCCGCGCTTTGGTTAAAGGTCCAAGCTTAACAGCCCAGTCATTTTACATGCCACCCCCTCCGGAAAGGGGTCCGAGGGGCAAGCTCTGACTGCTCCTCCCTGCAGGCTTGGGGCGGTTTACAACAATCAGTTAAAATACGTAAAACACATAAAATACTGGCAACATTTGTCAGATAGGGCATCCAGAGCCGGAGGGCTTTAGTTAAAGGCAAGCAGAGTCACATGCCTCCGGAAAGGAGAGCTCTGAAGGCTCGCTGTCTAGTCACAGAAAGGTGGCAGGAACAGACTGATGGAACTGTCAGAAGATTTTGTTCTTCTGAATGTAGTGGTCTCAGGGGAACATATGGGGTGAGACGGTCCCTCAGGTACGCTGGCCCTAGACCATACAAGGCCTTGAAGGTCAATACCAGCACCTTGAATATGATACGGTACTCTATTGGCAGCCAGTGCAATTGCTGCAAGATAGGAATGATATGCTCTCTCGCCGGTGCTCCCACCAGCAATCGAGCGGCAGCATTTTGCACTAGCTTGAGCTTCCGGATTGTAGACAAGGGAAGGCCAATGTAGAGGGCGTTACAGTAATCTAGCCTCGAGATGACCGTCGCCTGGATTACCGTGGCCAGGTCATCCCTGGATAGGTAAGGAGCCAGCCGCCTAACCTGTCGAAGATGATGGAATGCTATCCTGCTAACCGTGGAGACCTGGGTCTCCATGGATAGCAGTGGCTCCAACTGGACTCCCAGACTTTTTACCAAGGGTGACGGGCTTAATTGCTCGCCATCCAGGGTAGGCAACCAGCACTCACCCATCCCAGGGCAACCCAACCACAGGATCTCCGTCTTCGATGTGAGGGGAAGTCATAGGGAGGAGGGGGCAAGCTTGTTTTCGGCTGTCCTGGAGACTAGGACACGGAGCAATGGCTTCAAACTCCAGGAAAGGAGATTCCACCTGAACATTAGGAAGAACTTCCTGACGGTGATAGCTGTTCAGCAGTGGAACTCTCTGCCCTGGGGTGTGGTGTAGGCTTCTTCTTTGGAGGCTTTTAAGCAGAGGCCGGATGACCATCCACCGGGGGGTGCTGTGAATGTGATTTTCCTGCTTCTTGGCAGAATGAGGTTGGACTGGATGGCCCACAAGTTCTCTTCCAACTCTATGACTCTATGAATATTTGGTAGCAACCCACTGTAAGTCTTTGATTCAGGAGTTCTTTACTGCCAGTGCCAACGGTTCCTTCCGACCACTTCTTGTTGGGACTCCTGTATCCGCTGGCAGTCTGCTTGACCTCCAGAGTGGATTCAACGTCTCTCTGTTTCCCCACCTTAAATTTCTCAACATTTCTGCAGAGCCGCTTTGTCCCAGATTTCCCCAGGCATGCAAATCTCCTGATCCATTTCTGTACATCATTGCAGTTCCCCTCCCCCTGTCCTCCAGAAAATGCATGCCAATGAGGTCAGATCCCATGGAAACATAGAGGGCAGAAAAGACATGTGGGTTTGAACTGGAAGAAAGTTTGAAAGGATATTACTGTGGTTTACTGGTGTGCAGCTTGAGAAAATGTTCCCTGTTCCTGGCCATTAGAACCTGTTCACACATTTATAACAGAAGGAATGATATCTCAAGGCCCTTCCACACAGCCATATAACCCAGAATATCAAGGCAGAAAATCTCACAATATCTGCTTTGAACTGGGTTATCTGAGTCCACACTGTCTTATATTCCAGCTCAAAGCAGATAATGTGGGATTTTATTCAGCTGTGTGGAAGGGGCCTCAATCACTAAATAATAGTGGTGATACAAGGCCCAGGATCAATGTGTAAGTTGTTTCTCAATGTGTTTGCAAGTGAAATATGTGATCCGGTTGTAGTTGATGCTATTCAGGCATGTTTGTGCAAATCTATATCTATGCTTTAATGTCATCTGTGGCTGTTTCCATATGGGATCTGGATCAGCCGCTCTGAGTCCCCCCTCGGGGGTTGAGAAGAGCGGGGTAAAATCCAGAAATAAATAAATAAATTTTATTCCTGTGATTTCTGGTTTGTGGTTTGTGGTGACCCTATCATGAAGTTTTCTGGGATTGAGAGTGTAGCACCGGGAATGTGGCGCAGCTGGCTGGGTGTCTGCTGCATAAGATCTTTACTGACCAGAAATAAGCCCAGTCTTTCTAAAGTGTGCCATGGCAACTAGTGTGCCGTGACAGATTGCCTGTGAGCTCTCTGCCCCCTTCCTTTCTGGAACTCCTGCTTGTGGTGACCTCCTTCAGCCATTTCCCCAGTCAGCCTCCAATCCGCCATTTGACTCGCCCCGGGTTGAAGCGTGGAGGAGCCCCGCCCACTGAAGCCCGGCCACCACTCATGCTCCTCAGTAGGAGAGCTGAAGCTGGCTGGCATGGCACGGCCTGGCTCTGCCCCTCTAATCGGCACTCCCAGCAGCTGCTCCAGCCTTGAGGAAGTGCCAAGCCAGCATTGTGCTGGCTCTGGCACCGCTGGCTTGGCACTGCCCTCCAGCTGAAGCAGCTGCTGGGAGAGGAAGCTGGGGTAGGGGTGGGGCATGGCACAGCCTGGCTCCGCCACCTCCCCAGCTTTGGCACTCCCAGCAGCTGCTCCCAGCAGGCCACCAACCCCCAGCCGTTCTTTCCTGTGTTAGAGTGTCACTTTGTGTCATTTTGGTTGGTGGTGTGCCCCCGGATTTTTTTAACGTTGAAAGTGTGCCACGGCTCAAAAAAGGTTGGGAAACACTGGTATAGCCTGTTGTCGACCTTTGCAACCCGAAAGACAGTTGCATCTGTCAAGTAGGAAATTAAGGTAAATTAGTGGGGAGGCTAAATTTAACTGATTTACGAGGTCATTTAAAAAAAGATCTCCAGGAAACAAGCTGAGGAATGAAGGAGTGTGACTGCTCCCCCTGGTGGCCAGACGTTAAATTGCCTCTGTCTGTTTTCTGTGTTTGTGTGTCTAAATGCAATGTGTACATTGTAATCCGTCCTGAGTCCCCTGCGGGGTGAGAAGGGTGGAATATAAATGAGGTAAAATAAATAAATAAATCACTCCCCAAGTTCACATAATTGGTTTCTATGGCTGAACTCTGAGATTGCGATCTAACTATCCATGCTATGACTCTAATTCAAACTTGCTACTCTTCAAGCTGTATCTAGTTGAAGTTCACCAATACTTAAGATTCTCAAGTCCTACAAGAAGTTTTGTTTTGTTTTGTTTTTGCTGCAACAAAATAACACCCCCCCCCCCAAATAAACCCTTATTTGGTTTGCTGTGAGTTTTCCGAACTATATGGCCAATATTTTAGAAGCATTCTTTCCTGATGTTTTGCCCACATCTACGACAGCTATCATCAGAGGTGTGCGGTCTGTTGGAAACTAGGCAAGTGAGGTTTATATATCTTCAGACTATACAGAGAAGCCACTGAAAGCCACAAGAAAGTGGACAATTTCAACAGAAAGGATAAAACCATGAGAATGAACAAAATCTGGCTACCAGACAGTAAGGAAAGAGCAACACTAAAAAACAGGGAATTCCAGACAGGAAACAATCTGGTCCAGCGAACACTTCCCAACAAAGGATTTCCCTGGGCAGGAAGCAGCCAAGCTTTAAAGCTGCAATGTCATTGAATGCTAATGAAGGTGGCCAATTGCAACATTCACACTGGGACAAGAGTTTTTTTCTCCCACCCTGGAAACCCTACTTCCCTAGTTTCCAACAGACCTCACAACCTCTGAGAATGCCTGTCATAGATGTGGGCAAAACGTCAGGAGAGAATGCTTCTGGATTCATCGCTGAGCCTGGAGCCCCAGGTCTCAGCGGTGGCCAGGGGAGCTTTTGCACAGTTGAGACTCGTGCGCCAGCTGCGCCCCGCACCTTGGGAAGTCTGATCTGGCTACGGTCGCCCACGCTCTGGTCACATCCCGAATAGATTACTGCAACGCACTCACGGGGCTGCCTTTGAAGACAGTTCGGAAACTGCAATTAGTCCAGCGGGCGGCAGCCAGATTACTAACGGGAGCTACATACAGGGAGCATACCACCCCCCTGTTGTGTCAGCTCCACTGGCTGCCTGTCCAATTCCGGGCTCAATTCAAAGTGCTGGTTTTGACCTTTAAAGCTCTATACGGTTCTGGCCCAGCTTACTTATCCGAACGCATCGGCCGCTACGTCCCACCCCGTAACCTAAGATCATCCGGGAGGCCCTGCTCTCGCTCCGCCGACTTCTCAAATGCGGTTGGTGGGGACGAAGGACAGGGCCTTCTCAGCGGTGGCTCCCCGCCTGTGGAATGCGCTCCCTATGGAGGTACGGTCCATCTCATCCCTCCTGGCATTCAGGAAGAAGGTAAAATCCTGGCTTTGGGACCAGGCGTTTGCACACCAGCACTAAGCAGCATGTTAGACGGGGATTTTAATGGAATGGATGAAGAGGGCCAATGTTTTTATGGAGTGAATATTGTTTTAACTTGGAATGACTGTGTATGTTGTTGATGGAACTGTAATTTAATGTTGTTTTAATGTATTTTAATTGTTGTGGGGTTTTGGGGTTTTATACTGTATGATGTGGCATCGAATTGTGCCGTACTGTAAGCCGCTCTGAGTCCCCCCTCGGGGGTTGAGAAGAGTGGGGTAAAATCCTGAAATAATAAATAATACAGCCAAGAAAACTCACAGCAATGCAGTGATCCAGCCATGAAAGCCTTTGACGACACATTAAACACATGTTTCTAAGGATCCCCCCCCCCCCAAGTATAGAAATAGACAGTTGATCAAGCAGAAGTTTGGAGTCAAACTTTCCTAAAGTTAAGAGAAAGATAAGATATAAAGAATAATATCATTTCCTTCTGGTTTTATTGACGTGGCTTCTCCTTTATTGTTGTGTTATTAAAAATAGTCTGGGGAATATGTCACTGCTTTGTAGCTTGTTGTACATATCCACCCTCCGTGATTGCAAAAAAAGAAGTGCTACCGTGTTTCCCCGAAAGTAAGACAGCGTCTTACTTTCTTTTCCCCCCGAAAAGTCCCCCTACGTCTTACTTTCGGGGTACGTCTTATATAAACTAAGACGTACCCCATCGCCACGCCCACGCCGCCGCCACCGCCGCTGCCGCCGTCACGCTGCCGCGGCACACCTCCGCGGCGCAGCTTTCTGGACAAAGGAAGGGAGGAGGAAGAAAGCCAGAAGCATGGCAAAGCGCCGCTGCGTCAGAGTGACGCGTCGTCGCTTTGCCCCGCCCCTGGCTCTCTTCCCCCTCCCTTTCTTGGACAAAGGAAGGAGGGGAAGAGAGCCAGGGGCGGGGCAAGCGACGACGCGTCAGAGTGACGCGTCGTCTGCCCCGCCCTGGCTCTCTTCTCCCTCCCTTTCTTGGACAAAGGAAGGGAGGGGGGAGAGAGCCAGGGGCGGGGCAGCGACGAGGCGTCAGAGTGACGCGTCGTCGCTCTGCCCCGCCCCTGGCTCTCTTCTCCCCTCTTTCTTGGACAAAGGAAGGGAGGGGAAGAGAGCCAGGGCGGGGCAAGCGACGACGCGTCACTCTGACGCAGTGCACGCTTTGCCATGCTTCTGGCTCTCTCCCCCTCCCTTGGAGGCCTGGCAGAAAGGAGGTGTGCCGCGGAGGTGTGCCGCGGCCGATGGGCCGGTTGCGGCGGCGGCGGCAGCGTGGGCGTGGCGACGAGGTACGGCTTACATTCAGGGTACGGCTTACATTAGCCGACCCCCCTGACACCCCCGATATGTCTTACAATCGGGGGTGTCATACTTTCGGGGAAACACGGTATATCTGTTTGAGCCTATATCATCATTTCGGAAAGACTGGCCAAATAAGATTCTCCGTTGCTATTACAGAAATGAGGTTGAAGGGCAAATCTGAGACTAACAAATAATTGGGTTAGTTGCATCATCCAGTAACAGGAACTAATTGTGTGTCAACACTGTAAAAATAATGCAGTTTAACTGCCATGGCTCAATACTGTGGGATCCTGGGGGTTGTACTTTCGCAAGGCCTTCCAACTTTTCCAGCCAAAGAGGATTGGCATCTCACCAAACTACAAATCCCAAGAGTCCATTGCATTAAGACATGGCAGTTACGGTGGAGTCAAACTGCATTCATTCTACAGAATAGATACACTCCCAAAACAGCAACTGACAGAATTGAAGACATTTCCCTGGCATTGCTTAGCATCCCACACAATTAAAATGACACAAAACTAGGCTCTGGGTTTCTTTGGGGGGGGGGGGGGGAGGTTGCTTACATAGCTGAGGGGGAAAAGGAATGGTGGGCATTGAAGTCCAAAATGGCCAGAGGACCCATGTTTGCCCATGCCTGCCCCAGACCACCCCCTTGGCTACAGGCTTGGTATCATTCTGGGCCAGTTGTGGCTCAAGGTCTTGAGTTGGGTTAGTTCTTCCCTGCGATCTATGGTATTGAGCCAAAGCAGTGCGAGTAGGGCGGAGTGGCATTTTTCCTCCAGTGTGGATCCTTCATTTTAACCCCCTCAATCTGAGTCTATTTTGGAGTAAGGGGTGTTCCTTTCCCTTTTGTCTTCCTCTCTTTCTTTATCTCAGTGCTTCTCAATCTGGGGATTGGGACGCCTTTGGGGGGGGGCATGAGGGAGTGTCGGAGGGGTCGTCAAAGAGCATCTGAAAACACAGTATTTTCTATTCGTCATGGGGGGTTCTGTGTGGGAAGTTTGGCCCAATTCTATCGTTGGTGAGGTTCAGAATGCTCTTTGATTGTAGGTGAACTATAAGTCCCAGCAACTACAACTCCCAATTGTGTATTGGGTATTTATGCCAAATTTGGTCCAATGAATGAAAATTACTTATTTATTTACATCATTTATATTCCACCCTTCTCACCCCGCAGGAGACTCAGAGCGGATTACAATGTACACATACTTGGCAAACATTCAAAGCCATTTAGACATACAACATATAGACGGAAACTCAGAGGCAATTTAATATTCCAGCTTCTGGCCACCAGGGGGAGCTGTCGCATTCCTTCATTCTTTTGCATACTTCCTGGAGAGATTTTATCGCCTCGTAAATCAGTTAAAATTAGCCTCCTCACAAAGTGGTACCTAAATATCCTACTTGACAGATTGTCTTTCAGATTGCAAAGGTCGACAACGAGCTACACAATTTGGTCAAGAGCTCATCCCGACCCGGGCAGGCTTCGAACACATGACCTTCTGGTCAATAGACTTCCAGTATTTTTTGTTGATCATGGGAGTTCCGTGTGTGCCAAGTTTGGTTCAGAATGGGGTGTTGTAGGTTTTTCAGGCTATATGGCCATGTTCTAGAACCGACTGTGGGCAGCCAAGGACATGGGCACCGGCTTCTCGGGACTGTCCTCATGAAAGACTTCATATGGCCTGAAAAACCTACAACAACCGAGTGATGCCAGCCATGAAAGTCTTCGACAATACATGGTCCCGAATGCTCTTTGATTGTATTTATTATTTATCATTTATTTCCAACATTTCTACCCCGCTCTTCTCAACCCCCGAGGGGGGACTCAGAGCGGCCTAACAAAAGGCAACAATTCGATGCCAACACAATAAATACAATATAAAACAAACATTTAGCATTAAAATACATTAAATACAGTTAAAATTAACACATCATACACATTCACTTAGGTTAAAATCAATGTTCCATCCATAAACCGAGGCATTGAGCCATATCCATCAACTTGCCATTACCAATCCAATCCAAAGTGCTGTATTGTGCTAATGTGCAAACGCCTGGTCCCACAGCCAGGTTTTCACTTTTTTCCTGAATGCCAGGAGGGATGGGGTTGATCGTATGTCGCTTGGAAGCGCGTTCCACAGACAGGAAACCACCACCGAGAAGGCCCTACCTCTCGTCCCCACCAACCGTGTTTGGGAAGCTGGCGGGCACGAGAGCAGGGCCTCCCCGGATGATCTTAAATTACGAGGTGGGACGTAGAGGCTGATGCGTTCGGACAAGTACGCTGGGCCAGAACCGTATAGAGCTTTAAAGGTCTAAAACCAGCACTTTGAATTGAGTTCGGAAGTGGACAGGCAGCCAGTGGAGCTGACACAACAGGGGGGTGGTAGTCTGGCTGCCGCCAGTAGTAGTATCTTTGGATTTCCTTCCCCTTTGTGACTCTTCACATTTTGGCCCTACTCCATTTATCTCCCCCAGTTTTTTAAAACATCTTATATGTACATGTGGCCTGCCCTCTTGTCTTCTTTTTTTCTTTTGTTTTAGATGCATTTGTTATTGTGTTTTTGTTAGATGTATTCATTTTACTGTGTTTACTGTTTTTATTGTGTTTATTGTTTTTTGATGTCTGATATTTTGTGATTTGTGGTCTGGGCACGGTCCCATGTAAGCCGCTCCGAGTCCCCTTTGGGGAGAGGGAAGCGGCTTATAAGTAAAGTTTATTATTATTATTAGTAGTAGTTAGTAGTCTGGCTGCCGCCCATTGGACTAGTTGCAATTTCCGAACTGTCTTCAAAGGCAGCCCCATGTAGAGTGTATTGCAGTAATCTATTCGGGATGTGACCAGAGTGTGGACGACCGTAGCCAGATCAGACTTCCCAAGGTATGGGCTTCCCAGATCAGACTTCCCAAGGTATGGGCTAGGGTTGCCATTTTTTGATATAAGAAATAAGGGACATTTACGGGATTTTTCACAAAAATAAGGGACACTTCATTAAAAACTTGAAACTCAAACCTTAGGTAGAAATAGTTTTATTAACAGAATAAGATAATGATTGAAACTCACAAAAGAAACTGACTTATACCCTCTTAACAGTACATGGGGTATGTTTCTGCATGTTTTGTCATGCAGAAAAAACATTATTAGAACTACCTAATTTTCTCCATCTGTATTTAGTACTTGACTTTGCTGACTTTAAAAGTGCACTGTCTAAACATTAAAATAAAATAAATTTTATAAGACAGTACATCTTCATGATTATTATGTCAATAGTTAATGGTATAGTATAGTATGGGATGCACAGCATTGTATAGTATTGGGATGCACAGCTAGGCCTATTTTAATAGTAACTCTCAAGCAACCAGAAACTATCTTTATCCAACATGATCCAACATTCCCCTTGGGTAACGGTTAATTAGTCTACTGTACTTTGAAAAAGTCCTGTATCGCCTCTTCCTTCCAATGGGGATGCAGGCTGCCCTGCGAGTTGGAATCTCCGGGCAGGCATTGCCGTGGAAACCGCAGCGCGCCTTCCTCTGGTCAACCCCGCCCAGTCCTGTCCTGCTAGTCAAAAATAAGTGACAGGGCCTGAAAATAAGGGACACCAATGTTAGGGCCAAAATAAGGGACGTCCCTAAGAATAAGGGACATATGCAGGGCCGTAGCCAGGATTTTGATTCGGGGCTGAGTTTGCCGGGGGGCTCAAATAAGAGGGTCTACCCTAGCAAACCTTTTGTATTGTCCCTCATGAACTATGGTGATCAGTAGAAATAAATAAATAATGGTCCAGAATGCTCTTCGACTGTAGGTGAACTATAAATCCCAGGAACTACTGCTCCCAAATGACAAAAACCAACCCCAACCCCATCAGTATGGTCCAGAATCGATTGGGCGTCTTGGGTATTTCCAAATGACAAAACCAACCCCAACCAATCAGTATTGATCCAGTGAATGAGAATACATCCTGCATACCAGATATTTACATTGCGATTCATAGCAGTAGCAAAACGACAGTTGTGAAGCAGCAAGGAAAATAGTGTGATGGTTGGAGGGGCCACCACAAGATGAGGCTCTGGGCATTAGCAAGAGGGAGAAGCACATCTCTCTCTCTCTCTCTCTCTCTCTCTCTCTCTCTCTCTCTCTCTCTCTCTCTCTCTCTCCCTCTCTCTCCCTCTCCCCTCTCCATTTCTCTGGTGACAGCTGGGCGCCTTTAAAGGGCGTGCGCCATCCCTGCTGCTGCTGCTGCTGCTGCTGCCCGGCGGAGCGAGTGGGCAAGGCTAGTAGGCATCAGTTGCAGGGCGGAGGAAGAGGAGGAGGTGGTGGAGGGGGATTAGCAGCAGAGGCAGCAGCAGCAGAAGGGAAGGGAAGGCTGGGGAGAGGGAGAGAGAGAGCGGTCCAGAGATGGCATGATCTCCGCCTCGCTGCCGGAGCCCCGGAGCTGCAGGGGCGGCGGGGGCAGCGCTTGCTGGGCCGGGGCCGAGCTCCTGCCTCCAGCTCCTCCTTCTGCTTCCTCCTCCTCTTCCTCTCCGAGCCGGCTTCAGGCATCCTTCCACGGCGGGACGGTGCCGGGCCTCCTCCACTATGTCTTGGGAGCCGCTCCGGCGCCGACTGCGGGCAGCCAAGGCCACGGGCACCGGCTTCTCGTGACTGTCCTCATGAAAGGCTTCAAGCTCGCCTGGTAAGGGGTTAGGTGTGGCCAAGAGGGGCGGAGGGGATGGGAGGGGGGCTCGAGACCCACCCAGGGCTCCCAGCGCCACCCCCATCCTTGCATTGGGCCCGGCCGGGCTTGAGGTGCCTTTCACCGCAGTGAGGGGATTGGGAGGGCAAGTGAAAGCATCTCTCTCTCTCCCCCCATTCTCTTCCACCCCCATTATGGTGCTCTTCCTAAGGGGCAAGGCCAAGGGAAGAGCCTCCCACAAGCAGGGAGAGGATGCAGGGATGGAGAGAGAGAGAGAGAGAGAGAGAGATGATGCAGGGATGGATGGAGAGAGAGAGAGAGAGGGAGAGAGAGAGCAAGCACAGATAGGGATTTAATGCACCAACTGCTCAGACTCCTAGAATCCCAGAGTTGCAAGAGACCCCACTTGCCATGTGACTTTGACCTATTGCAACTGATACTATCTCCCATCCAGACTAGAATCTTGGATTTGGAAGAGACCCCAAAGGCTGTCCACTCATTCCATGCAATCATAGAATCTAAGAGTTGCAAGAGGCCCCAAAGGCCCTCCACTCGTCATGTGACATTTACTTATTGGGACTGATACTACGTATCTCCCAACCAGACTAGAATCTCCAGACCAAAGGCCATCTTCCACTTTTGAATCATAAGATCTCAGAGTTGTAAGAGACCCAAAGGCCATCTGTCATGTGTCGCTGACTTATTGGGACTGATACTACGTATCTCCCAACCAGACTAGAATCTTGGATTTGGAAGAGATCCCAAAGGCCATCATCCACTCACTCCGTTGAATCATAAGATCTCAGAGTTGTAAGAGACCTCGAAGGCCATCCACTCGTCATGTGTCGCTGACTTATTGGGACTGATACTACGTATCTCCCAACCAGACTAGAATCTTGGATTTGGAAGAGATCCCAAAGGCCATCATCCATTGACTTATTGGGACTGATAATCATAAGACTCTCAGAGTTGTAAGAATCCCAAAAGGCTGTCCACCATTCCACAGTCATGAATTTGTCCGATGACTTATTGGGACTGATACTATCTCCCATCCAGACTAGAATCTTGGATTTGGAAGAGACCCCAAAGGCTGTCCACTCATTCCATGCAGTCATAGAATTTAGAGTTCCAAGAGGCCCCAAAGGCCATCCACTCGTCATGTGACATTGACTTATTGGGACTGATACTATCTCCCATCCAGACTAGAATCTTGGATTTGGAAGAGACCCCAAAAGGAGGCCCCCTCCATTGAATCATAAGATCTCCCATCAAGTCAACCAGACTAGAATCTTGGATTTGGAAGAGACCCCAAAGGCTGTCCACTCATTCCATGCAATCATAGAATTTAGAGTTCCAAGAGGCCCCAAAGGCCGTCCACTCGTCATGTGACATTGACTTATTGGGACTGATACTATCTCCCATCCAGACTGTGGTTTTGTAAAATCCAACATTCAACGTCCTCTCATTCCATTGAATCATAGAAGAATTGCAAGAGACTCCACAGGCTGTCCACTCATAATGTGACATTGACTTATTGGAACTGATACTATCTCTCATCAAGACTATCTTTTGTAGAATCCAACATTCAAGAAAGGGGGAGAAAGATGATAGGGATTCCATCACACTTAAAATCTTGGCTTTGTAAGAGACCCCAAAGACCGTCCCAGCATCGTGTGACTTATGGGAACTAATACTCTCTCTCTTCATCTTCAGTAAGGCCATCTTTTGTAGAATCCAACATTCAAGAAAGGGGAAGAGAGATGATAGGATTTCATCACACTTAAAATCTTGGATTCGGAAAAGACTCCAAAGGTCATCCACTTGTCATGTGACATTGACTTATTGGAACTGGTACTGTTTCTCATTAAGAGTATGTTTTGTGGAATACAACATTCAAGAAAGGGGGACAGAAACTATAGGGATTTTGTCCCATGCACAATCTTGGATTTGGAAGAGATCCCAAAGGCCATCCACTCACTCCGTTGACTTATAGGATCTGAGAGTTGTAAGAGACTCCAAAGGCCATCCACTCATCATGTGTCGTTGACTTATTGGGACTGATACTATCTCCCAACCAGACTAGAATCTTGGATTTGGAAGAGACCCCAAAGGCTGTCCACTCATTCCATTCAATCATACAATCTAAGAGTTGCAAGAGACTCCAAAGGACATCCACTCACCATGTGACGTTGACTTATTGAAATTGATACTATCTCTCATCAAGACTATGTTTTGTAGAATCCAACATTCAAGAAAAGGAAAGAGAGATGATAGGGATTATGTCCTATTTAGAATTTTGGATTTGGAAGAGACCCCAAAGGATGTCCACTCATTCCATTGAATGATAGAATATATTGTGACTTATGGAAACTGATACTCTTTCTCTCTCATCATCTTCACAATCTTTTGTAGAAGCCAATGTTCAAGAAGGGGGGAGAGATGTTAGAGATTTCATCCCACTTAGAATTTTGGATTTGGAAGAGACCCCAAAGGCTGTTCACCCATTCCATTGAATCATAGAATCATCAGGTTGCAAGAGACCCCAAAGGCCACCCAGGCATCATGTGACTTTGGCTTATAATAATTTATACTCTTATCATCTTCATGAAGAATACATTTCATTCGAAAGACTGTGTCCAATTCTGGGCACCACAGTTCAAAGGAGATATTGACAAGCTAGAAGGTGTGTAGAGGAGGGCAACTAAAATGATCAAAGGTTTGGAGATCATAAATCCCTGTGAGGCGCGTCTTAAAGAACTGAGTATCCTACAGAAGAGAAGGTTGAGAGGAGACACGAGAGCCATGTATAAATATCTGAAAGGATGTCATAAGGAAGAGGGAGCAGTCTTGTTTTCTGCTGCCCTGGAAACTAGGATTCAGAGCAATGGGTTCAAAAAACGGGAAAGGAGATTCCACCTGAACATTAGGGAAAACGTTCTGACTGTAGGAGCTGTTCAGCTGTGGAACTCTCTGCCTTGGAGTGTGATGGAAGCTCCTTCTCCTTGGAAACTTTTAAACAGAATCTGGATGGCCATTTGTTAGGGATACTCTGTGCTTTTCCTACATGGTAGGGGTTAGACTTGATGACCCACGTGGCCTCTTCCAACTCTATTATTCTATGAATCATTGAATCTTAGCATTGCAAGAGACCCCAAAGGCCACTCAGGCATCATGCGATTCTGACTTATTGGAACTAATGCTATCTCTCATCACCTTTACAGAGACTATATTTGATAGAATTATATAATCGAGAGAGAGAGAGAGAGAGAGAGAGAGAGAGAGAGAGATTGTTGATAGGGATTCCATACACCGGCCACTTAGAATCATGGAATCTTAAGAGTTGGAAGGGACCCCAAAGGCCCCTTCCAACCCCCTTCTTCCAATTAGGAAAATACAATCCAAGCCCTCTCAACTGATGGCAATCCAGCTTCTGTTTGAAAATACCCAGAGAAGGGGTCATCTGTTCAATTGCCCAACAACCCTCATTGTCAGGACGTTCTTCATAATGTTGAGGTTACAGAGCATCCTCTTTGGTGCCACCTGTGCTTCCATCCTTCTTGCAAAGTTCTCAGGCCATGCCATTTGGTGACATCTATGAAAGCTTGGCGGTGGTGTACCATCAGGTCAGCTGCAACTTAGGGTCAAAGGCAACAATGTGGATACCTCTGCTTCAAGAATGGATGGTGTAGCAGCACACTTGCCTGTTTCCCTTTCTTTCTCTCTCTCCCGCTCCTCCCCCTTATTGTACCTTGTTCAACCTCTTCCCCTCTCTTCTAGGCCACCAGGGAGTGGGTCTGTATGTGATGTTGGGTTGCCATCCATTCCTGTGCTGCAGGCGAGAGACCCCAGTAGATAGGGGAGGGCTTCCTATGAACTTGCAACGACTTTGTGATGGCTTCTTCTACTTTGCTTAGGAGTTGTGCAGCATCATGGCTCAGCTTTTCTGGATGGAACTCAGAGAATAGGGCAGGCTATGGGTTAGGAGCATGCAGCCATTGGAGTTACATAAATCCCTTCGAGGACCATCCTTTCTGTGCAGAAGGCAAGATACTGCTGCTAAGTGTTGTTTTTTTAAATGGAGCATTTTTAGCTCACCTTGATCTCTCTCTGTCATGTTGGAGGTGGAGTTGTCTTTCTTTTTTCCTCGATGGGATGGTTCTGTGTCATTCCGCCACATAACTATTCAGTGGGAGGAATGGGAAACTCTGATATCCATAGTTGCTGTAGCATTTGTCTAAGAGGTTGCATAAATTACTTGCTATGTAATTCATACCAGATTCATTATCATTGCTTTATGGCAGTGGTTCCCAATCTATTTTTGACCAGGGACCACTTGACCAGGGACTACTTTGACCAGGGTTCACTTCACCAAGGATCACTTTGACCAGGGACCACTCTAACCAGGGACCACGTGACTAGGGACCCCTTGACCAGGGACCAGTTTGACCAGGAACCACTTGACCAGGAAGCACTTTGACCAGGGACCACTCTAACCAGGGACCATGTGACTAGGGACCCCTTGACCAGGGACCAGTTTGACCAGGAACCACTTGACCAGGAAGCACTTTGACCAGGGACCACTCTAACCAGGGACCGCGTGACCAGGGACCCCTTGACCAGGGACCACTTTGACCAGGGACCACTTGAACATGAACCACTCTGACCAGGAACCACTTTAACCAGGGCCCACTTTGATCAGGGACCACTTTGACCAAGGATCTCTTGACCAGGAATTACTTTGACCAGGGACCCCTCTCCAACGTTAGTACCGAAAGGGTTACGAATCAGTTTTTGGATCAACTTTAGCTTTGGTTTGGTTTGGTTATTTGGGGTGCTGATTCAAAAAATTGCATTGGATAGACCACATCAACTCTAATTTCTGATACAGAACATATGCCATCCAGTAGTTGCCATCTGCTCACCCACAGGAAACCATATTTAGTAAGCCTTCGCACTATAAGAGTGTTTTGCAAGACTAGTCACTCTCATTGCAACAGTGTAGTAATGGTGAGGCTACGGACCATATTTAAATTCTTACGGACCACTGGCGGTCCACAGACCACAGGTTGGGAACCACTGCTCTATGTTCCCGTGGAGATTGAAATGGATGCAGAAGAAAAAGGGGTGCAATACTTGTACTGCAGTCATGCCATAAAAGCATGGTTATTATCGGATGTGTTTGTGTAAATTTTTCTGACATGGCTTTCTTTGGAAGAGATATAATATTTACCAAGGCCACATGAAACCAAACTTGGTTAACCAAACTTGATTGGTTAATCGAACTTCTACATAAACACACATAGATACATGTACCAAATCCACATAAACACACGTAGATACATGTACCAAATCCACATAAACACACGTAGATACATGTACCAAATCCACATAAACACACGTAGATACATGTACCAAATCCACATAAACACACGTAGATACATGTATCAAATCCACATAAACACACGTAGATACATGTACCAAATCCACATGAACACACGTAGATACATGTACCAAATCCACATAAACACACGTAGATACATGTACCAAATCCATATAAACACACGTAGATACATGTATCAAATCCACATAAACACACGTAGATACATGTACCAAATCCACATAAACACACGTAGATACATGTACCAAATCCACATAAACACATTAGATACATGTATCAAATCCACATAAACACACGTAGATACATATACCAAATCCACATAAACACACGTAGATACATATACCAAATCCACATAAACACACGTAGATACATGTATCAAATCCACATAAACACACGTAGATACATACAGTATACCAAATCCACATAAACACACGTAGATACATATACCAAATCCACATAAACACACGTAGATACATGTACCAAATCCACAAAAACACACGTAGATACATGTATCAAATCCACATAAACACACGTAGATACATGTACCAAATCCACATAAACACACGTAGATACATGTACCAAATCCACATAAACACACGTAGATACATGTACCAAATCCACATAAACACACGTAGATACATGTATCAAATCCACTTTATAAGTGTATATCAGTTAAATTTGTGTGTTATTACAGTTCCCAAATAATTTGTACTTGAGTAGAAAGAAGACTTGCTCATTCTAATGCGACACGATACTATGAAGGAGCCTGCGTGCATCTGTATTACATCTCCGTGTGTGTTTGTTTGTATATATGATACAGAAATCCAGTTTTTATCTGACATGATTACATATTCCCTTTAAGAGTTAAGAGACCGCTGTGAAGCGAGATCAATAGGATGAAAGGATAAATGGGAGAAAAGGAGGCTTAAGAGGAGGAAATGTGTATGTTGTTCAAATAATTTGGAGTAGTATTTGTCTTTAAATGGTATGTTTGTAATCAAAGGTCATTCAAAATGACGTCAAAGCCATCTTGAATGGTTGGGCTTTGGGTTGGGGAAAGAGGCTGACTTATTAGACCTTTAGCAATTGAAATGCCGTGTGCATTGTGGAATCGAAAGGCAAAACAGCACTTGCAAGAAGCCAGTACAAACAAACTGGTAGGTGGACTGCTATTATAACCTTGCGGGCTCTCTCTCTCCCCCCCCCAAATTGCCGGTGAGTAGCCTACTCATATGCTCTTGAATGAATGAAGCATTGGATAGAGCTGGAGGGTTGCATAATAGCTTAGCAGTGCTTCTTGGCAAGCCCAACCCCTCCGTTAGACAGGCTGCGAGTAGCAGAATGATAGCATTTGCGTTCGGCTTGTGCATTTCCTCTCATAAAAATACATTTCCCCTAATTATGTAATAGTTCTGTTTGTTTGTGTGGAAGCATATATTCAAGCTGATTGATGCCGCAGAAAGGCTGTGAGTCCCCCGCCCCCTTTCCTTCCTATTAAATCGGAGGCTAAGTAGGATTGAGCAGGGACAGGACATGTACCGTGCTTTTCATAGAGTCACATCCAGTGCTGAAAAGAGAGAGATGCTATCGGTGTTGTTAGGGTCACTTTTACTGCCGAGAATGAAGGATGCTAGAGGGCAGTCCATCATATGTAAGTGTTAGGAAAGCAAGCTTTCTTTCTTCTCTTCCTCCTCCTCCTCCTCCTTCTTCTTCTTCTTCTTCTTCTTCTTCTTCACCATTACCATCATAGAAATATTATCTAACAAGGAGGGCAACTAAAATGATCATGGGTCTGGAGAACAAGCCCTATGAGGAGCAGCTTAAAGAGCTGGGCATGTTTAGCCTGAAGAAGAGAAGGCGGAGAGGAGACATGATAGCCATGTATAAATATGTGAGAGCAAGTCATAGGGAGGAGGGAACAGGCTTGTTTTCTGCTGCCCTGGAGACTAGGACGTGGAACAATGGCTTCAAACTACAGGAAAGGAGATTCCATCTGAACATGAGGAAGAACTTCCTGAATGTGAGAGCTGTTCAGCAGTGGAACTCTCTGCCCTGGAGTGTGGTGGAGGCGCCTTCTTTGGAGGCTTTTAAACAGAGGCTGGATGGCCATCTGTCAGGGGAGCTTTGAATGGGATTTTCCTGCTTCTTGGCATGGGGTTGTACTGGATGGCCCATGAGGTCTCTTCCAACTCTCCCTCTCTGGCATTACTTCGCGAACAAAGATTCTTAGGAAGGACTCATCCCACGATTTTTACAAGCGCGTTGATGACTAAAAAGAAGTTGGATGTGTCCTTCGAGCCTGTGCAATGGATTTTTTCTGGTGGAGCACAGCATGCACAGAATTGGCCTCACCCTTTAAACCAAAGGTTCATCTGCCGGGGCCTAGCAAGCTGGGACGGTGGCGGCGAGGTCCTCAGGTCGTAGGTTTGGTTTGAGTTTCCTTCTCTTAGATGGTTGACCCTACAGGCACCATCTGCCCGGCTTTGAAACCAAAGTTTTCCGTCTCCTGGGATGGTTGCCAAAAGGCTAGAGAGCCCATCCTGCCCGTTGACGCTCTTTGTCAGATCCTTCAGTTGTGACCTGTCTGGCATGGGAGGCCTAGCGGTGATTAGTGGCACTGGAAGCTTAGCTCACAACTTCATTAGGGTACGCAAGCCTCTCCCCCTCGACAAGGGGGTGCCAATGGATTCTATGATTTGTTAATTTTAAAGGTCTGGTACTTTTATGCTTTTCCCATCTTTGGTAGGAGTGCATGCTTATTCAATAATAAACACAGGACTTTGATGAGAGGGAATGGGGAATAGATGAAGACTATTTTTATTTATCGTATCAGAAGCAAACTGAGGGTACAGTTGTAATGTATTTTAAAAACTTGGCATTATGCTAAATGTCCTTTAAGCAGTAGACGGCCACTTGGAGTGCCTCTGGTGTTGCTATAAGAAGGTCCTCCATTGTGCATGTGGCGGGGCTCAGGCTCCATTGTAATAGATGGTCTATGGTTTGCTCTTCTCCATACTCGCATGTTGTGAACACCACTTTGTGGCTCCATTTCTAAAGGTTGGCTCTTCATCTCGTGGTGCCAAAGCGCAGTCTGTTCAGCACCTTCCAAGTCTTCTGTGTGTCCAGGGGGGAGTGTCTCATTCGGTATCAGCCATGGTTTGAAGTTCCGGGTTTTAGCCTGCCACTTTTGGACTCTTGCTTGCTGAGGTGTTCCTGCAAGTATCTCCGTAGATCTTAGAAAACTATTTCTTGATTTAACATGTTGGTGTGCTGGTTGATATCTGAACAGGGGATGGGTCTGAGATGACATTGCCTTGGTCGTATCATTACTGGTTGCTACTTCCTGACAGATGTCAGGTGGTGCAATACCGGCTAAACAGTGTCATTTCTCCAGTGGTAGAGGACGCACACATCCGGTGATAATGCAGCATGTCTCATTAAGAGCCACATCCACTGTTTTAGCATGGTGAGATGTGTTCCACACTGGGGGTGCATTCTCAGCAGCAGAGTAGCAAATTGCAAGGACATATGTCTTCCCTGTGTGCATTGCAGCACATCCAAATACCTGGTAGTTATCCTGGACCATACTCCAACCTACAAGAAGTACTGCTTGAATATCAAGCAAAATGTAGGTGCTAGAAACAATATCATACAAAAGCTGACTGGCTCAACCTGGGGATCGCAACCACATACTGTGAAGATAAAGACTATAATGCTATTTATCAAGGATTTTCCTCCATGAACTTTATTTGGGAAAATAACACATATCCTTTCTTTTGTGTGCGCTCCATTAATTTCTATGGAGATAACATCAGAATAGATCCCAGGGCCTTACTTTGTGTTGGATCAATCCAGCTTTTTAAAAAGTGTTACGTAATATTGTCGAAGGCTTTCATGGCCAGAATCACTGGGTTGCTGTGAGTTTTCTGGCCCAGGTAACACCTCCCAACAAAGGATTACTTCCAGGCAGGAAGCACCCAGGCTTTGAAGCTGCAAGGCCATTCAGTGCTAATCAAAGCGATCAATTGTAACATTCACACTTGGCTCAAACAGGCAAGAGTTCTTTCTCCAACTCTGGACATTCCACAAGTATATAAACCTCACTTGCCTAGTTTCCAACAGACCTCACAACCTCTCAGGATGTCTGCCATAGATGTGGGTGAAACGTCAGGAGAGAATGCTTCTGGAACATTTATTTATTTATTTACATCATTTACTGTATATTCCGCCCTTCTCACCCCGCAGGGGACTCAGGGCAGATCACAATGCACATATACAGGCAAACATTCAATGCCATAGACATACAACATATATAGACAGACACTCAGAGGCAATTTAACATTCCAGCTTCCGGCCACCAGGGGGAGCTGTCACATAACCATACAACCCGGAAAACTCACAGCAACCGAGTGTTACCTAGCGTAGCATTTTTCCATCAGTGGAGTGCTGGGCGAGGATTCTGGGAGATCAGGGTCAAATCTGCACTTGGCTATGGAAACCCATTAGACCACATAGCCAAGCTGCACTTTCTCAACTGTAGAGGAAGGCCAATTTTTGGCGACATATCTTGCCGTCACAGAACAATGGCTTCAAACTACAGGAAAGGAGTTCAACCTGAACATGAGGAAGAACTTCCTGATTGTGAGAGCTGTTCAGGAGTGGAACTCTCTGCTGTGAAGTATGGTGGATCTTTCGTTGGAGGCTTTTGAACAGAAGCTGGATAGCCATCTGTTGGGGTTGCTTTGAATGTAATTTTCCTGCTTCTTGACAGAAAGGAGTTGGACTGGATGGCCTACGAGGTCTCGTCCAACTCGATGATTCTCTGACAAAAGCAACATAAAATAGGGTCACTTTAGGATAAGTTTCCGGTCTCTTTTCTATTAGTCACTATGGCAGTTCCTAGTTCTCCTTGGCAGAATTAATATGTGTGCATCATGATTCAGGTCAAAGAATAATATGGTCAATTTCTGGAAGGAAAAGTGGGGGAGTTCGTATTGATATGCACAGAATAACCACGGCCTGCCTCTGGTCTTAGTCAGTCCTGACCTGTCATGCTGATACCCATCGGAAAACCAGAGCGGAGGAGAGAAGGACCCTTCTGGCTACCCTATAATTTGAGCACTGCCAGGGCAGATTTGCTTCTGAGTAAACATCATTAATGTAAAACATAGCTTGTAGATCTGTAGGGAAAATGGATCCCTTGCGGGTTCAAGGATGGAATACATATCAGGAGGGATTTTTTTTTTGCGCTTTTGATAATGATACACATGGGCAGAGTCCATCTTTCAAACTTTGCATCAGTGCAAATATAGACCTGTTTGTACCAGTTCTTTTGGGGGGAAGTTACCCACTAATAGCATTTAGGTGTGTAGGTGTCTTCAAGTCAACTGCCATTGTATGGTGTGACGACTTGGGCTATAAACTGAGAGGCTCTAACCACTTTGAATGCTGTCACCAACCTAAATATTGTTTTTAGGATTTCTTTTAAAATAATAGTTAAACTAGGCTCCTAAACTGAAGGTAAACTAAGAGGCTTGCTGAGGTAAAATCTCTCCCCTTTGACTGGGAATATGGGAAGGCTGGAACTGGCACACTCTGATGTAATGAGGCACACTGAAAGCTTTCTTGTAAAGTTAACAAATGGAACGTTTATTAACTCAACAGGCAGATCTTAAAGCACAAATGCGTAACGGTTACACAGAATGTTACTAGAGCGTGTTGGTTAATAAAGATCGCTTTCTTAACTTAGTTACTAAACTAGACAGTTCAAAACTTGTCTCTCTACACTCCCTCACTCTAATATTAAAACTAGACGTGGGTAGTCTTCAACCTAACTAACCTAGTTAGTTCCCTGAGCTAACCCTCAGTCTTCCAGAAGCACCCTAGCTACTAACTCACTCTTAGAGTTTTTCTATAGTTGGCTTCTCCAGAGATGTGAGCTAATCTCTACCCAGTGCCGGCCTTTGGCATTCCGCCATGTAAGAGGCCGCGTAGGGCGACGGGTCCTGGGGGGGCGTCGCCGCCTGCGAGGGGCGCCGCCATGCTGGCCGCCCCTCCGCCGCGCCTCCTGCCCGGGAGCCAGTGCTCCCTGCCGGCGGCGCAGCCGGTGATGCAGCCAGTGGCGCAGGCGGCACAGCTGGTGATGGAGCCGCACCAGGCGTCACTGCGCATGCGCAGGCGTGCGTGACGCACTCGCGCAGCTGCGCGTGACGTCACCACGCATGCGCAGGTGTGTGTGACGTCGCAGCGCAAGCTGCCGCGTCCAGCAGCCATGGGGGGGGGGGCGCAGAAATAAGGCTCGCCTACCCCCCCAGGAGAGGGGAGACCGCCCCGTCTCTACCCTAGAGATTCTAAAAGCCTGTGACTGACTGCCTGTCAGCTTCACACAGAACTTTTCTTGTCAGTTTTACAAGACAACTGTCTTCTCAGACTGCTCACTCTCAGCTCCGTCAAGAGACTGCTTTCTCTCACAGCTCTGACAAGAGACTGCTGAATAAGCTACATTTTTCCCTCTCAACTAGCTCGGCTCCTCCCTTCAGCTCTGAGCCACTCCCAGGCAGCTCTCTCTCTCTCTCTCCCTGAGAAGGATCCAAGCCACTCCCCCTTTCCTGGCTATCCTGTTTTACCATGGATGCCAAACTGCTATGCTGGTCTGGGCCTAGCATAAAATGGGTGAGTCCTCACATATGGCAATACCATGCACCTTGCAAATAATCCTTTTACCACACCCTGAGATTTTAAGTAATTTTATTGTACATGTGACACACTCACTACTGTTATGTTTGTTTATTGCTTTCTTATGTTTTGTGTATATTGCTCATTGTGTTTTACTGTGATATTGTTTGCGTTTCGGTTGTTATTTTATTGTATTTTATTTTATTGTAATTTGTTGTTTGGGCCTGGCTTCATGTGAGCCGCCCCGAGTCCCCGTTGGGGGAGATGGTGGCGGAGTATAAATAAAGTTGTTTATTATTATTATTATTATTATTTTCTTAGGCAAGGACAACTCAGAAGTGGTCTTGTTAGTTCTTTCCTGTCAAATATAGTCTATAGCAGTGATTTTCAACCTTTTTTGAACCGCGGTATATGTTTTACATTTACAAAATCCTGGGGCACACCACCAAACAAAATGACACAAAATGACCCTCTAACACAGTAATACATATAGTTAATATGTTTTTTAATGTATTTATACACTCAGTGTGAAACCTGGACCTGTTTCAATGAACACAACATAATATATCCTGGCAGGAATGGCAGAAAGACACAAACTTCCCCCACATAACTCCCATAACCAAGAGAAAATACTATAAGAGTTTGGTGGGCATTGACCTTGGGTTTTGGAGTTGTAGTTCACCTATATCCAGAGAGCACTGTGGACTGAAACAATGTTGGATCAGGACCAAACTTGGCATGAATACTCAATATGCCCAAATGTGAACACAGATGGAGTTTGGGCAAAATAGACCTTGACATTTGGGAGTTACAGTTTCTGGGATTTATAGTTAACACACAATCAAAGAGCATCCTGAACTCTTGCAACAATGGAATTGAACCAAACTTGGCAAATTGAGCTCTCATTACCAACAGAAAGTACTGAAAGGGTTTGCTTGGGAATTGACCTTGAGTTTGGAAGTTGTAGTTCACTTACACCCAGAGAGCACTGTGGACTCAAAACAATGTTATGTTATGTTGTTGTTTATTTTCTATCCAAAATCACAATGTTGGAAGGAGGCTCACCACTTTAAGGTCCTTAAAACAGGCATGGGAAAACTTCGGCCCTCTGAGTGCTTTGGACTTCAACTCCCACCATTCCTAACAGCCTGAGGCCTTTTCCTGCTTAAATGGCTGAGGGGGGGGGGGAGGAAAAGAGCCCGAGGCTGCTAGGAATGGTGGGAGTTGGAATCCAAACACCTGGAACGTCCAAGTTTGCCCATGCCAGCTTTCGACAGAGACCTCTTCCTCCCCCTTCCCCTTCGTGCCCTTTCTTCCCCCTCCTGCCGAACACTTACTTTTTCTTCTACACTGCCGCTTCTGCCGCCATTTTGATCCGAGGGGGCAGCGTGAGCGTGTTCAGGAGGGGAGGGGGGGGGGAGGAAGACGTGACCAGTGCGGGCGCTACTGCACAGACTCGCCCCAGAGCAAAGCGAGGTAAAGCAAGCAGAGCGAGGCTGGGAAGAAGGGAGCCCGAGTGGAGAAGAAAAAGTGTTCAGCAGGAGGGGGAAGAAAGGGTATTGGAGGTTCCAATTTCCCATGGCACACCTGATGATCGCTCATGGCACACTAGTGTGCCACGGCTCACTGGTTGGGAAACACTGGTCTATAGCACAGGCATGGGAAAACTTTGCCCCCCCCCTGATGTTTTGAACTTCAAGTCCCACCATTCATAACAGCCTCAGACTGAGGGGGAAAAGGAAGGGGCCTGAAGCTATTAGGAAATGTGGGAGTTGAAGACCAAAACACCTGGGGGGGGGGGGGGAGCTGAATTTGCCCATGCCTGTGCTATAGCACCGAGTATTCATCAGTGGTCTCCCAGCTCACTGTTAAACAGAAGTGATCCTGCTTTGCTCCCAAGACCAGATGGAATCTGGTACATTTAAGGTAGCATTTCTCAATTTGGGGGTTAGGATCCCTGGGGGAGTTGCAAGGGGGTTATCAGAGGGGTCGCCAAAGACAATCAGAAAACAATATTTTCTGTTGGTCATGGGGATTCTGTGTGGGAAGTTTGACCAAATTGTCATATTCTTGGTGGGGTTCAGAATGCTTGTTGTTTGTAGCAAAAGGTAAAGGTAAAGGTTTTCCCCTGACATTAAGTCCAGTCGTGTCCGACTCTGGGGGTTGATGCTCATCTCCATTTCTAAGCTGAAGAGTCAGCATTGTCTGTAGACACCTCCAAGGTCATGTGGCCAACATGACTGCATGGAGCGCCCGTTACCTTTCCGCCAGAGCAGTACCTATTGATCTACTCACATTTGCATGTTTTCGAACTGCTAGGTTGGCAGAAGCTGGGACTGACAGTGGAAGTTCACGCCGTTCTCCGGATTCGAACCCGTGACATTCCAGTCAGCAAGTTTAGCAGCTCAGTGGTTTTGATAAACTATACATCCCAGCAACTACAAGTCCCAAATGTCAAGGTGTATTTTCCCCAAACTCCACCAGTGTTCACATTTGGGCTTATTGAGTATTCTTGCCAAGTTTGGTTCAGCTCCATCATTCTTTGAGTCCTCAGTACTCTCTGGATGTAGGTGAACTACAATTTCAAAATCAAGGTCAATGCCCACCAAACCCTTTCAGTATTTTCTGTTGGTTATCGGAGTTCTTTGTGCCAAGTTTGGTTCAATTCCATTGTTGGTGAAGTTCAGAATGCTCATTGATTGTAGGTGAACTATAAATCCCAGCAACAACAATTCCCAAATGACAAAATCACTCCCCCACCAAACCCACCAGTATTCAAATTTGGGTGTACTGGGTGTTTGTGCCAGCTTTGGTCCAGTGAATGAAAATACATCCTGCATATCAGATATTTACCTTACGATTCATAACAGTAGCAAAATTAGTTTTGAAGTAGCAATGAAAATAATGTTATGGTTGAGGGATTGTGGCATTAGGAAGGTTGAGAACCACTGCTTTAATGTATTCAGGCAGATCTTGGCTCCTCTCTTCCTCCATATCAAAAGTAAAATTTTTAGATATTTAACTTCAGTAAAAAGCTGCATCAACCCTTCCAAAAGCTCATCATGCACATCAACTTCACTTGCCTGTACAGATACTGGCCAGCCAATTGCATACAAAAGCAAATCATAGGTGCATTACACTAATCATTAAACAGCAGTCATTAAGCCCCAATGGAAAGTTGCTAAGCAAACGCTAAGTAAAAAGTGTATCTGATCTTTACCTTTCAGATTATTATCCTTATTAATAGAAAATGCAAGTTAGTTGATATGAGGCTCAAAATGTACTGTAAGGACTTGGTTTGCTGTTCCTTGAACTCTGGAAGGACTTAATAATGTTGTTGTTGTTGTTGTTGTTGTTGTGTGCTTTCAATTCATTTCCAACCAATGGTGACCTGAGCTCAGAGTGAAGAGAGGGGCCAGGAAGGCAGTTCCATCTTGCCTCCTGCACTGTGCATATAATATAATATAATATAATATAATATAATATAATATAATATAATATAATATAATATAATATAATATCTCGGCGTTACTTCGCGAACTAAGATTCTTATGAAGGACTCATCCCACGCTTTTTATAAGCGCGTTGATGACTAAAAAGGCCAATCTGAGATAGGCAAGTTTGGTTGCAGAAAGCACAGCCGAAAGTCTCCTTGGGTGATGTTGTTTCCAAGTTGCGGTTCTTTCTGCGTTGTTGTTTCTCTTCGAGACCCATTTGGCATGTCTTCTCGAAAGAGGTCGCCGCATCATGGATAGTGCATCTCCATGCCTCCCGATGTGAGGCCAGGGTGGACCATTGTTGGTGATCAATCTGTCCGAGCCTGAGATGTTGTTTCAGGGAGTCCTTATATCTCTTTTTGGGGGCGCCTCTCTTGCGCTGACCCCTGGCGAGTTCACCATAGAGTAGTATCTTTGGGAGGCGGTGGTCCTCCATCCAAGAGATGTGCCCTGCCCAGCACAGCTGTGTTCTCAATAGCATGGCCTCAATGCTGGTGAGCCCTGCTTGCTCAAGGACATTATAATAATATTATAATGTAATACAATATACTACTAATAATAATATATTATAATTATATTTTTGTATTACATGTAATATTACTAATAATATTACAGTATAATGTTATAGTACAATGTAATATATAATAATAATATTGTGCTATGGAAATAATAGAATATATTGTATTTGCATTTTACTTGTAAGCCGCTCTGAGTCCCCTTTCGGGGTGAATGTCGTAAATAAACAAACAAACAAACAAACAAATAAGACACATCTATTGTGGGGTTTTCTTGGCAATATTTGTTCAAAGGGAAATTTCTCTGAGGCTGTGAAAGTGTGACTTGCCCAAAGTAATTCTGTGGGTTTCAGGCCTGAGTCGAGTTTCAAACCCTGCCTCCAAAGTCTTAATCCAGCATTCAAACCACACATCATGCTGGCTTGGTTGAGGATACTTTAGCCTTCCCGCTCACCTTCCAAGCTTTCCACATCAGGTCCATGGTTCTATAATGCCTTTCTTTGGAGGGATGGTGTGTTTCTGCTTAGGAAAACAGCCAGCTCATTTCCTCAGATATTAATTGTTTGAGGATACATCCAACCTTCGAAAGCAGGAATCTTGCAGAAAGAGTATCCCCATCTGGCTACAGGAGATTCCTCTATATGGGGAGAGGGAGGTTTTTTCAGTTGGAATGTGGCAGTTGGAGCTTAGGTAAGCCTCTTCTTCTAGTCACTAAGTTTTGGTACCCAACAGTTGGTCAAAAAGGTCAGTTGCTTCCCTAAACTATGAATTATATGAGTGGTGATATGAGAAAAGGGTTCTCATTTTGATGTTGGTAGTTGTCTGACTGCTAAACTCATCCATTGGACATTAGTTGGGGTGGGCCTCATGTGCATGTTGCCGGTGGACTGATGGCAACTGTCAAATGTCATAGGGTTTTCTTGGGCCAGGACTACTCCGGTATGGTTTTGCCAATTCGTTCTTCTGAAATGGAGCCTACAGTACAGTGTTCCCTCACTACTTTGTGGTTTGCTTTACGCGGACTCGCTGTTTCGTGGATTTTTAAAAAAGGAATTTAAAATATTTACATCACAATGAGCCTCAGAAAGGGAGGCTGGTGTGTGGCCCCTTATTTATTTATTTATTTATTTACTTTATTTCTATTCCACCCTTCTCACCCCGCAGGGGACTCAGGGCAGATAACAATGTACACATTACATTTAGACACACAAACACACAAGACAGACAGAGGCAATTTAACATCTGGCCACCAGGGGGGGCTGTCGCACTCCTTCATTCCTCAGTGTGTTTCCTGGAGATCTTTTCATGGCTTCGTAAATCAGTTAAATTTAGCCTCCCCACTAAGTGGTACCTTAATTTGCTACTTGACAGATGCAACTGTCTTTCGGGTTGCAAAGGTCGACAACAGGCTACACAATAGGTCGAGAGCCCACCCCGACCCGGGCAGGCCTCAAACTCATGACCTTCTGGTCAGTAGAGATCTTATGCAGCTGACACTCAGCCAGCTGCGCCACATTCCCAGTGCTTACGTCCTGTCGCTTTTTTTGCTCATTCCTTAATGTATAAATAATGTATAAATATTACACAAATATAAATAATGTATAAACATGAAAATTAATGTAATTTTAAATATATAAATGATGGATAAATATTACAATTAATATAGTTTCCCTACTTTGTGGAGTTTCACTTATCACGGGTGGTCCTGGAATGTAACCCCCCGCGATAAGTGAGGGAACACTGTACCTGTTACGTCTTGGGTGCCTCTATCTAAGTACTAACCAGGACTACCTTTGGTTTGTTTCCAAGATGGGAAACTGGTGCCTTTAGGATTTTTAAGCCTTATAATACTTTTATGGAGCCTGTGGTGGCATAGCAGAGATGCCGAACTTGCTGACCGAAACATTGGCGATTCGAATCTGGTGAGTGGGGTGAGCTCCCACTGTTAGCCCCGGCTTCTGCCAAACTAGCAGTTTGAAAACATGTAACAGTGAGTAGATCAATATGTACCACTCCGGTGGGAAGGCAACGGCACTCCATGCAATCATGCCGATCACATGACCTTCGAGGCATCTACGGACAATCTTCGACTTAAAAATGGAGATGAGTACCAATCCCCAGTGTTGGACACAACTAGACTTCATGTCAAGGGGAAACCTTTACCTTTAATGCTTCCATCATACCTGACCAGTGGCTATGTTGGGTGATGTTTGTGGGAGATTGTACTCAAAACACTTCTTGTCCTTCTTGTCTGTTCCCAAAAGCAAATGGATGGTGCCCACAGGAAGAAAAACGATTTCTGCTCTTATAACCTGTATAGAGAATAGATGTGTTTGTGTTGAGTCATTTGTCTGCATGTGAACAGTTGAACCTCAACTTTTGGAGATTTGTTTATTTGTGAGTTTGCCATCAATCATTAAATTGAGTTTTGGGGAGAGTTTTGTAGAAAACTGCAGAAGAGAAATTGTAAAAAAATTCTAAAAAAATCTTTCCTGAGTCACAAACGCATAAAATATACATTTTGTACTTCTGGTGTGTGCATTAAATGTAGTCAACAGCATTAAGAATTATGGTTTAGGAGCCTAGATACACTTTTGCAGGTGTCCTGTGCAACCAACACCCATGATTGTGAAGGATTGATTGTATTTGCTTTCAGGTATAGTCTTTCATTCTGTGTTGTGGATGTGGTTTTATTCTAAGTAGCCTTCGCAGCATCAAGCTGAGCTCTAGGATATAAACAGTTGATCACTTGAGAGAATAATTGGAGAAAAGTTTCCTTTATTTTATTTATTTATTTACAGTATTTATATTCCGCCCTTTTCACCCCGCAGGGGACTCAGGGCAGATTACAATGTATATATACATGGCAAGCATTCAATGTTATAGATAGACACACAACATATATAGACAGACAATCAGAGGCTATTTAACATTCCAGCTTCTGGCCAACAGGGGAGCTGTCACTTCTTTGCATAGTTTCTGGAGATTTTTATGGCCTCATAAATCAGTTAAATTAGCCTTCCCACAAAGTGGTACCTAAATTTCCTACTTGACAGATGCAACTGTCTTTCAGGCTGCAAAGGTCGACAACAAGCTACACAATTTTGGTCGGGAGCTCACTCTGACCCGGGCTGGCTTCGAACTCATGACCTTTCAGTCAGTAGTGATCTTAATGCAGCTGACTCTCAGCCAGCTGTGCCAGAGTCCCGGTAAAAAAAAGCCCAGTCCTTGCTTTTTCTCCCATCAGTCCACACTGTGGATACTACATATACAGCAGATACCTGCAGTGAAAGGCAGCACCATGGAAAGCTCAAATATGAATAGTACTGTCATATATGCTACATATACTTGCATGTAGATATTGATACTCAAGGCTTATGCCATGATATGTTGCACATGCTTGAATGCATAGTATGTCCACAGTTGTCACATATGTTCCTACATACTGATTGTAATTGATGTTTTTGCCATTGTGCATTGTATATACTCCAATGTGTAGACCTATGTTGTACTACTTTGCTATTTAGCCTCTCCCATTACATTTGCTATTTTTGATACTACAGTCATTGCATTATTGCCTTTATTAACAGTGCGAACCTGATCATTCACTGCGGTTCTCAGTGTTGTTCCTTTGAATAGTCAACATGTCAATCTCTGTCTATATGTATGTATGTATGTGTGTGTGTGTTTATCCTTAAACAGTGGTCTCTAGCCATTGATCCTCCAGATATTTTGGATTTCAGCTCCCAGAATTCTTGACCATTGGACAAGCTGGCCAGTTCTTCTAGGGGTTGGGGTTCCAAAACACCTGGAGGACCAAAGGTTGAGCCCTTAAGCTCCACCCGAGTTCTCTTGTGGGTCAAGTTTCCATTTCACATAGACTGTAGCCCAGAAGATGGCCTTCAGCGTTGGACACATGGAGTGAAATGGAGGCACTTTTCAGGCAAGTTGAAGAAAGGTGCCTATGAGGGTCCTGGCTTAGCCTGAACTTCTGTTCACTGGTAGCAGAAGTAATCCTGAACCAATCCATTCATCTCTGTCTCAGATCTCGAGGCCACATCTATGGGGGATGAATCATTTTAAGAGAGCACAGTGCAACTTTGATATCTGTGGGACTAGTAGATGCAGTTATATTTACAATGATGGCTTGACATCTATCAAGAAAGTGTGCTTCTCAATGCTCTAGGCATTTTCGAGGTCCTCAGTCGCGATATTATGGCATGCTTCTTCTGTAGGTTAACCATAGAGTTGTGCTGTAGGGCTTTACTTATTTACTTAGGTGATCCCTCATTATCCGAGTAAGTTTGTCCTCCAAGTTCGGTGTCTTGGTGGTGGGTACATAGGTGACTGTGGAGCCCTATTTTTGACCTGCATGTTCTCCCGCAGTGAGGGCATCTGTTTCTAGGTGGAAGGCGGGCCTGGTTGGGATTGGCTTGACGCACCTTCCTCTTGGCACATTTCTCTCTTTCACCCTCCATTCTTGCCTCTTCAATTTCTACAGCACTGCTGGTCACAGCTGACCTCCAGCTAGAATGCTCAAGGGCCAGGGCTTCCCAGTTCTCGGTGTCTATGTCAGAGTGTTTGAGGTAGGCTTTGAGCCGATCGTTAAATCTCCTTTCCTTTCCTCCAACATTCTGTTTTCCATTCTTGAGTTCGGAGTAGATCAACTGCTTTGGGAGACGGTGATCGGGCATTCGGACAATGTGGCCGGTCCAGCGGAGTTGATGCCGGAGGACTATCGCTTAGTACATGCCTAGAGATGTGTTCTTTCTAGACATTTCCTATATCCTACACCATGACTTTATGGTATATTTGGACTGCCATTCAATCGGTAGGGTATGGGTTTTTCCCTTGCGGATGTGAGTGTCATACTGTATGCGTTTCTCTTCTGCTCTTGAACTAGAGACTAAATTTAGGTGCTAATCTGATGATGCCATCGTGTAGAAAACTGTAAGGAGCGACAATGTAAGAAGTATTTGAGATGTAAGGGGGAGGGATGCATGCATAATATGTACATAGGAACAAGTGTATGGATTTCTTTAACAGTGAACTGAGGATACCCCTTCAGAGGTAAGTGCCTATCAATATTTGTTTGCATGCACATAGATACCCTTTTCATACCCCATGGATACAACAGGGTTTGGGAGGAGCCCCTGGTGACACATTGAGTTAACCCTTGTGCTGGCATGACTGAAGACTGATAGGTCAGAGGTTCGAATCCAGGGAGAGTGAGGACGAGCTCCCTCTGTCAGCTCCAGCTCCCCATGCAAAGATATGAGAGAAGCATCCCCTTTTTTCTTAGGCAATCCCTCATTGCCTGAGTAAGATTGTCCTCCAAGTTCGGTGTCCTAGTGATGGGTACGTAGGTGACTGTGGAGACCTATTCTTGACCTGCATGTTCTTCCGCATTGAGGGCATCGGTTTTCAGGTGGCGGTCACGGTCAGGGTTGGCTTGACACACCTTCCTCTTGGCATGTTTCTCTCTTTCGCCCTCCATTCGTGCCTCTTCAAATTCTACAGCACTGATGGTCACAGCTGACCTCCAGCTAGAGCACTCAAGGGCCAGGGCTTCCCAATTCTCCGTGTCTATACCAGAAATTTTAAGGTTGGCTTTGAGCCCACCTTTAAATCTCTTTTCCTGTCCATCAGCCTTCCGTTTTCCGTTCTTGAGTTCAGAGCTGCTTTGGGAGCTGCTTTGGGAGATGGTGTCCGAATGCCTGAGAAGCCTCCCATAAGGACGATAAAACATCAAAATATCTGGACCTCCCCTGGGCAATGTCCTTGCAGACAGCCAATTTTCTCACACTAGAAGCGACTTGCAGTTTCTCAAGTCACTGACATGAAAAAGGTTTGGGGCATGGCCATCATGTATTATCCCATTTTTCTTTCCATGGCACAAAGTAGGACAGCATGATTGAAAGTATGCAAACGATATTGTGTTGTCCCTTTCGTTCCCTTTTGGTTTTTAGACAGAAGGCAGAAGTGTGTGTGTTGTATGCCTTCAAGTCATTTCTTACTTATGGGAACCCCAAAGTAAACCTAGAATCATAGAATCATAGAGTTGGAAGAGACCCCATGGGTCATCTAGTCCAACCCCCTGCCAAGAAGCAGGAAAATTGCATTCAAAGCACCCCTGACAGATGGCCATCTGTTTAAAAGCCTCCAAAGAAGGAGCCTCCACCACACTCCAGGGCAGAGAGTTCCAGTGCTGAACAGCTCTCACAGTCAGGAAGTTCTTCCTAATGTTCAGATGGAATCCCCTTTCACGAGGTTTTCTTGGCAAGGTTTGTTCAAAGTTGGGTTGTCTTCACTTTCCTCTGAGGCTGAGAAAGGAAAGTCGCCTCCATAAAATCCATGGCTAAATGGGGATCCAAACCATCGTTTCCAGGGTCATAGTCCAACAGAAAAGAAATGAATGCGAGACCTAGGGCAAGGTTCCCTTAAGGATTATGTCTGAGGCTGTGTACTAGCAGCCAGTGGCCCAAAGAGGGCACAGCTACCCATCCTTTCTCTCTTCTCTTTCCATCACTTCCTTCTCTGTCATTCATACTTAGGGACCATGAGACACTTTTAAGGCGAGATGTCTCGAGGCTAGCTGGCAAGTCATTATGAATTTTGCATACTTGCATTCATGTTAACAAGCAACAGTAAAAAACAAACAAACCCACAAGATATAGCACCTAACCAAATGGCCCTGTGAAGATGCTAGACCACCCAGAAAACATGTAAGAAACCTAACCTGAACTCTTGCACTCTGTTTTTCATCTCTCGTTGGCCTCTCTTCACACTTGTATGAAAGGGTCACAGTTTCCTCGTTGTGCTGTAGGGAAATGGAGAAAAGAACAATTCAAGATAATCCACTGCGGCCTTCCTTTAAGTGAGGAAAGAGTGATACGCACCCTTCTTTTAAAAATCTGTCGTCCTTTTGATAAGCTTCTGTAGGTTTATCCATGACTGAGTTTCAATTAACACTGCACAGGACTCACTGCTCCAGAAAATAAATAGTAAAGGCAAAGGTTTTCCCCTGACATTAAGTCCAGTTGTGTCCGACTCTGGGGGTTGGTGCTCATCTCCATTTCTAAGTCGAAGAGCCGGCATTGTCCGTAGACACCTCCAAGGTCATGTGGCCAACATAACTGCATGGAGTGCTGTTACCTTCTCGCTCTCTCAGCACGAAGATTCTTAGGAAGGACTCATCCCACGCTTTTTACAAGCGCGTTGATGACTAAAAAGGCCAATCTGAGATAGGCAAGTTCAGTTGCAGACAGCACAGCAGAAAGTCTCCTCGGGTGATGTTGCTTCCAAGTTGCGGTTCTTTCTGCGTTGTCGTTTCTCTTCGAGATCCATTTGGTGTGTCTTCTCAAAAGACACCACAGCATTGTGGATAGTGCGTCTCCATGCCTCCCGATGGGAGGCCAGGGTGGACCATTGTTGGTGATCAATCTTTCAGGGAGTCCTTATATCTTTATTTGAGGGGCGCCTCTCTTGCGCTGACCCGTGGTGAGTTCACCATAGAGTAGTCTCTTTGGGAGGTGGTGGTCCTCTATCCTAGAGACATGCCCTGCCCAGCGCAGTTGTGTTCTCAATAGCATGCCCTCAATGCTCGTGATCCCTGCTTGCTCAAGGATAGCAACATTCATCACATAGTCCGTCCAGTGTATATTTAGGATTGTGCGAAGACAGCGCTGATGAAAGCGTTCGAGGAATCGTAGGTGTTGGCGACAGGTGACCCATGTTTCAGACCTATAGAGGAGAATCGACAGTACGATAGGTCTGTACCCACTGATTTTGGTGCTTTGCCTCAGGCGCTTGTTGCTCCAGACTCTTTTGTGAAGCCTTCCAAATGCACTATATTCCTTCTCGCTAGAGCGGTGCCTATTGATCTACTCACATTTGCATGTTTTCGAACTGCTAGGTCGGCAGAAGCTGTGGCTAACAGCAGGAGCACACCCCATTCCCCGGATTAGAACCTGCAACCTTTTAGTCTGCAAGTTCAGCAGCTCAGCAGTTTAACCCGCAGCTCTACCGGGGGCTCCGTCAGAAAATAAATACATGGAGAGTATTTGTGTATATAATTTTTGAACATAGTGCCTTTTTTTGGCACTGCGGTGTGATAGAGCAGCCCAAATAATCATATCTGAGGAGTATAACTCAACTGGAATATATATCCTGGTATATGTATCTATAGTTTGGGGATGATTTCATAGTAATGGTTGTGTGTTGACATAGATGTCATAGCAATTCAGGTGTTGGGTTCATTCAGTGAAGGGCTAAGGAGCCTTGGCAAACAGAAATGTTACTGAGCTTTGCAAAACTTCAAGGCAAGTTACTCCCTCTTCTCCCTCTTTGGATGACAATCTCAGCTGAGTGAATTCTGATCACTTCGAGCTCTTTACAATTACACCGTGTTTGTTGATCCAGTGGCGCTTCCATTGCTGTCCAGTCAAGTGGGGGTCATCTCTTAGGAATTTTAGAAGCTTCTATTGCAGAGGCTCTTAATTAAAGATGTCACCGGATCCCCAGTTGGATTCTTCCTTCCCGGAGTCACTTTGCTCAGGAACAAAAGAGGGAGAGAAGAGAATGCTGATAGGTAATGCGCTCGTGGTGTCACCATGCATCAACAGATGTCTTGAAGGCATGCGTGCTTGCATGAACACACACACATATACACAATGCACCAAAGCACTGCTCACTCTGGCACAACTTGTGTTTGAGCTTTTGATGTTCTGTAAGTTCTTATAGGCTCCTAAACAGAAGATTTTTAGGGGGCAACAAAGACGTTTTAGGATCTAGGGCAGCTTTAGAAGGTTGGTAGCAGTTCTGTGGTTCTCAATTTTGGCCATAGCCATTGTTCGTTAGGAGGAAAACATTTTATTTATGCATGATATATTCATAGATGATTCTCCTGACAAATCCAGTCCTTGACTTTATCAGATGGAAGGTTTCCTACTCAGAGGAGACTAAGTCCCTTCTGGCTTTGTACAAAGCGACATCCATAGGATTGAGGCCACCCAGTGCAGTAACTCATAGTTACTTACTTACTTAGATGATCTCTCGTAGTCCGAAGATGATGGCCCTCCAAGTGTAGTGTTTTTGGCAGTTGATACGTAAGTGGCTGTGGAGACCTAATGTTGATCTACATGTTCTTCCGCAGTGAGGACATTGGTTTACAGGTGGAAGGCAGTCCCAGTCCGGGTTGGCTTGATATTTATTTATTTATCTATTTATTTATACTTCACATTTATAGACCGCCACTCCCTGAAGGCTTGGAGCGGTTTACAAAGTATAAACACACAACTAAAAGCAAACAAGTACAGCAATAGACAACACAATAAGGGCATACATAACACACAACATCAGAACGGCCAGTGGTATTCAATTGGAGTCTGTTGAGGGTCAGTTTGCGACAAGTCCCCAGAAAAGGGGAAAGAGCCGGGCTTGGTGGGGTATTCTCTGGTTTGGACAGCATACGATACTGCGGTGCCATCGGCGGCTCGCTTGGAACTGGTAGAATAGATAGAGTTCCCGGAGGTCGAATAGGGCCTGCTGGAATTTTCAGACCATTAATATTGTCTTTGAGGGAATGGGAGGGGAGTGATCTCCCTTCAGACTTAGCCATATTCTGGCTTCCTAGTGGGGTATTGTTCTGGTTCCCCTGTGAGGCTGGAGACAGGGATCTTTTCCACCACCCAGAACCCACACCCCAAAAGGTCCGCGATTTAAATGTCCTTTGTGTCCTTCGAGGCCTGCAGGGGCCATCTCTGTCCTTAGGCTTCTCGGTTTGCAGACCTTTGAAGCTCTTCTTGCCAGGAAAAGTGCTTGCTAAGTCCCTCCTTCGTCCAAGTGGGACTTCTGAGCGCTTCTTCCTGGACTTTCGCATACTTGCGCGCCTTCTGTGCTTGCGCTGTGGTCTAGTGCTCGACTCTAACGGAAGAGAAGACGGTGACAAGTGGATGACGTCTTCCTGGCCAGTCCTCTCCTCGGCGTATTCAAGGACATGCGCCATCTTGGGAATTCCCTCGCACAGCTGCCTCTCTATGAGGGAGGCGTTGAACTATTACACAGAGGCAATATATCAAATATCAAAATAATATCATTATTATAGACACAAAGGGACTAAACCAATTTTCACATACAGAACCTTAATGCACAATACAAAGCCATAAATTACGGATATAGTCTCACATGGCCAGGCTTATGCTCATCTTTTGAGGAGTCAACAACAACTCCTTCATGTCCTATCATGTATTGGCAAATGCCTAACTGACATTGGGGAAGCCGCACCTTCACGGAAACAGAACCTTTTGCACTCCAATTCACATGACTACGTACTAAACGGACTGTATTCCGGACTTTCCGGCTGATGAACTGATGATACCGATAATCGGCCATGTGAGACTATATCCGTAATTTACGGCTTTGTATTATGCATTAAGGTTCTGTATCTGAAAATTGGTTTAGTCCCTTTGTGTCTATAATAATAATATTATTTTGATATTTGATATATTGCCTCTGTGTAATCGTTCAACGTTTGCACAACCCTTGCTCTCTTTTGTTGTCTCTACGAGGGAGAGGCAGCGGCGATGGTGCCGATCCGCCGGTTGTCGCTGTCCCACGGCCGCCTTCGGATCCCTCCCCAGGATTGCCGAGATGTCCAATGGCTGAATCGGCGACAGGCCTCCTGGTGTGGGGATATGTCTGTCCACTTTCGGCTTGCGCCTGCTAGACCATGGGCAAGGTCTGGCCGAGCCGCCATCAAATGGGCAGTCCTTTCCAAACAAACAATCATGTACAAGTGAGCCTTGCGTGTCCTCCTCTGAGTCCAGGCAAACTGGCTCCAGTTCAGATCTCAGTCCTAAGTCGCCCATTCTATCCGATGGAAATGCTCCCGGGTCAAGTCTCCAGATCCCTGCATCCGTCCTGATCGTGGGCCGATTCTCAGAAGACTTATTAGTTGATGAGTGCCCTTCTTCAGGGAAATCCCACGTTTGGTCCCAAATAAGGTCATTCACCTCCCAGGGGGCCAGGTTTGTTGTTGTTAGAGTTGTTGTTTTACCGGCATCTGGTGCTGGGGTTGATAGTAATGGTGGGCCCCTTAATTTTTTAAGTAACTCACCGAAGCGATATGCCTTCCTCTTGGCACATTTCTCCCTTTTGCCCACCATTTTTGTCTCTTTGAATTCCACAGCACTGCTAGTCACAGCTGACCTCCAGTTAGAGTGCTCAAGGGCCAGTGCTTCCCAGTTCTCGTTGTCTATGCCACAGTTTTTAAGATTACTTTTAGGCCCATCTTGAAATCTCTTTTCCTGTCACTCAACATTCCGTTTTCCATTCTTGAGTTGAGAGCATAGTAACTGCTTTGGGAGACGGTGATCGGGCATTCGGAAAACGTGACCTGTCCAGCCAAGTTGATGACATAGGAAAATCACTTCAGTGCTGGTAGTCTTTGTTTCTTCCAGCACGTTGACATTTGTCTGCCTGTCTTCTCAAGAGATTTGCAGGATTTTTCGGAGGAAACACTGATGGAATTGTTTCAGGAGTTAAGTGTGATGTCTATAGACAGTCCATGATTCACAGCCGTATAGCAAAGTTGTCATGGTGAGGGGTGTGCATGTTCCAGTGCGTGTAACTCATGGTGTCACCCTCATGGACCCCCTCCCCTATCAGATCAGACCAGACCAGAATATTGTAGACAAAGTACCTGAAAATATGACATAATCGGTGACAATAAAGAAACAGTAGAAATGAAAGCAACAGTATGGATTTGTAGTGTATGCAGATGAAACCATGTAATCTAATTTATTTATTTATTTATTTCTGGTATTTCTACCCCGTCTCTTCTCAACCCCCGAAGGGGGACTCAGGACGGCTTACACTTGGCAATGATACAATGCCGCTACATAACAATTACAATAATAAAACCACCATTAAAATACATAAAAATAATTAAAACAGTACATAAAGCATTAATAAAACAGTAAAAACATTATAATCAGCCGTGTCACTATTCCAGTCAAAGTCCAACCAAAGTGCTAATTATGTCTGCCTGGGACCAGGCTGGAAAGCCTGGTCCCAAAACCACGATTTTAATTTCTTCCTAAAAGCCAGGAGGGACGAAGCTGATCTTACCTTATTTGGAAGCGCGTTTGTAAGGACTCACCCATTCTGAGCAGGCCGAAGCCTGTGTTGCAGTTTGGCCTCCCTGGATAGAATAGCTTGGCATCCATCTTAGGAGGGAGTTGCCACGGGGCAGCCATGATGGGAAGGTATTGCCAGAGACAGGGGGAGTGGTTTTAGAGCCTCTCTGTCTGGATACAGTGTCTCCCTGGAGATTGGCTGAGAGCCAAGGGGGAGGAGCTGAGCTGGCTAGGAGGAAGAAATCCTTTCAGAAGTTGAGGAGTCTTGTGCTAGGCTTTGGGGGAGTAACATCAAAGCCTAAGCAGAGTGTCTGAAGCAGTCTGTGCTCTATAGCGAAGCTTCCAGTGAATATTCTGAGCTAAGGGGTCAGGGTAGCTGATAGCGCTTAGGGTCAGAAGGGAATTCAGGGTGACGCTTAGAGTTTAGAGCCGGTAGGGCTGACTTGTGATAGTCAGTCAGGACGCCTTGTAATCTCTGGGTTTAGAGAGAAAGGTGGGCTCTGAGACTGAGAGCTAACAGGAGACTCTTAGACAGAGGAGTTTGTTAGCTGATTCAGACAAGGCTCAGGGAACTTTCAGTGACTAGGAGTTCCAGGTTGTAAACATCTGCTCACCACTAGTTTCAATATTAGTGTGGGAGAGCTTTAGAGACAAGTCTTAGAACTGTCTGGAATTACATCTAAGATCTAAGAAAGACTTCTTTAGAAACCAATATGCTCTAAGTAACCATTACGCTCTTGTGCCTCATTTGTAAACCATTACGCTCTGCACCTTGTTTTAAAAGCCTTTTAAGTTAATAAATTTTATCTTTGTTAACTTTTAAAAAGCCTCAATCATGCATTTTTACGTTGTAGTGTGCCAGTTCCCGCCTTCCCACCGTTCCAGTCAAAGGGGGAAGAATTTTTACCTCAGATTCCTCTCAGTTGGTGGTTTAATAGGAGCCTAGCTGGAAATATTATTTCATTCAAAATCCTAAAGAGAACTTTAGGTTGGTGGTAGCGTTTTAAATAATTTTGATAGCCCAAGTAATCACAGCGTTCCATAGGCAGGGGACTACAGCCGAGAAGGCCCTGTCTCTCATCCCCGCCAGACGCATTTGCAATGTTGACGCGAGCGAGAGCAGGGCCTCCCTGGATGATCTTAGATTACAAGGTGGGACGTAGAGGCAGATGCATTCGGACAACTAAGCTGAGCCACAACCCCTCTGGAGCACATGTGCATTAGGGGGTTGAGAAAGTACATTAGCCTATTAAGCTGGGTTTACGTTTTTGTGGTTACATCTAACTAGAGGGATATTCGCCGCCAGTGGTCGCCACGACTCCTCCAACTAAACTTACTGTATGTTCCAGGCCCCAGGGAAGTACGTCTCGAGAGCACAAGACGTAGGGCCTTCTCCATCTCTGCCCCTGTCTTGTGGAACTCCTTGCCTCCTCACTTGAGGGCCATGCGTGACCTGCGACCCTTTGCTCAGGCACTCAAGACCTGGCTGTTTAGCAGAGCTTTTAATGTCTAATGCAGTCTATTTGGTATTGTGTATTTTTAATGCTATTGTTTTATGTAAATCGCCTGGAGCATTTTAATGGAGGGCGATTAACAAGTGAGAAACTGATGATGCCAGCGTTGTCCATAGTTGCCTCTTAGGTCAAGTGGCCAGCATGGCTTCATGGAGTGCCATTACCTTCCTGCTGAAGCGGTACCTATTGATCTACTCACATTTGCATGTTTTTGAGTGGCTAGGTTGGTTGTAGCTGGGGCTAACAACAGAAGCTCACCCCTTCCGTGAATTCGAACCCCCCAACCTTCTGACCAGCAAGTTCAGCAGCTCAGCGGTTTAACCTACTGCGCCACCCCAATCCCTTAAAAGAACATACATTGCATAAATTAATGACCAAAGCATGCAACCAAAATGTAAACATTAAAATAGAATCAGTGAATCATTCAGTCAATTAATATGTTGCATTTTAGCATCATTCTTTCACAAGGTTATTGTTGTTTGCATGTATCCACTGCTGTTCCTGGTTTTGCCCCGATGCGGTGAAATTAATATTCACCATAACTTGGTCAATATTACAATTTTGTTCATTCCAGGATATAGGAAAAATGTGCTTGAGGTGGAACAAAGAGTTATGTGTGGGTTGGAAGCTCAAGAGATATTGTAAAGTACCACTTGCAACCTTTTGCCCACCTTCTGAGTGGGTGGCAGCAACGAAGACGTACCTATGCCAGTGGTACTTTGTAACAAAACTGCAAATTGGCTGATGCTGTGTAGATATCAATCCAGCCTTCATTGATGATTAGCTTTTCTGCCATGAGAATAAAGATTGGTTAGAGAGAAGAAAGGAGCCCCCGGTGGCGCAGTGGGTTGAACCGCTGAGCTGGTTGACTGTAAAGGCCGCAGGTTCGAATCCGGGGAGCGGTGTTAGCTTCCACTGTCAGCCCCAGCTTCTGCCAACCTAGCAATGTGAAAACATGCAAATGTGAGTAGATCAATAGGTACCACTTCAGCGGGAAGGTAACGCTCCATGAAGTCATGCCGGCCACATGACCTTGGAGGTGTCTACGGACAACGCCGGCTCTTCGGCTTAGAAATGGAAATGAACAGCAATCCTCAAAGTCGGACACGACTGTTCTTAATGTCAGGGGACAAACCTTTACCTTAGACAGAAAGGGAAATAGTCTGCTTGAGAGCCAACCAGTAAAGCTCTCCCATTTAGTGGCGTTTTGTTTGTGAATATGTCCATGGCCATAATTAGAAGCTGTAGTAAGCTTTGTTTGGAATTGCCAGTACCCAAGATTTTGTGTATCTATATCTGACAAAATATGTTATCTCTAGGCATTTTCTTGCTCCACCAGTTTGACTCTATGGCATTCTTGGGCCTGAAGGTCTTCATTTTGATGATTTCTTTTGGGTATTCATGCAAAGTTTAGAAATGCTCTTTGTTTATGAATTTTTTTGCTTGTTTTGGAACAAGACAGGAGGCATAGTCCAGATTGTATGATAAATCCTCGTTTGTTGAGCAGAGAGAAGCAAATCCGAGCAAGGAGGTGTGCCTTTCATTCAAGATAAGCTCAAATTCTCTAGTGCCCGTATATCATTCCATATGTGTGTCTTGTCTTTCCATGCTTTGGAAAAGCAAGAGTCTTGACGAATTACTTGGCAACAGTCTTGACCAATTACTGGTGTGAAGTTTGCGTTGTCAGGCACTCTGACACTTGTTTCAAGGGATGACAAAGCACTTGGAGTTTGCCAACGTGGGGCTGGAAATAGGATGTTCTCTCAGAACAAGAGAGAGTGAATTACCTGCAGGCTATGGATATGCCTCCAGTGCCTAAAGGGACTTGTCCAGAAAGACACTAGCTGTCCTTGTGGGTTTATGTGACATGTCCTTGTGAGTCTGTATGACATTCCTGAGAGGGAGAAAAACTGAAAATATGGTTAGCTTTCTGCCTCTGTCAGCTAAGAACTGATGATAGCTTGGTTAACAATATCCCCCATTGATTCATAATAAATTTGTCACGTTAATAACCCTCCAAATACCCTATCTTCGCAATCTGATCTGGAGAGAAGCTGCTGCTGCTGCTGTTGATGTTGTTATTTGATCACAATAAGATAAGTACACTATGCTGGCTTTTGTATTTGATCACTCATCAGACACTTCCCAAGTGTCTAGGACTATGTGATGTATCGGTGAATAATGTCTGCAGATCTGAGTAGGAGGGCCTTTTGCAGCTGACAGATGGTAATATTGTCAGCGCCGATTGTTTTTCAGTGCAGGCCAAGGTCTTTAGACACTGCACCCAGTCTGCCGATCATTATATTACATTTAAGATTTTTTTCTGCCATAGTATAATATTATCAATATTATATCTATCTCTATCTATCTATCTATCTCTATCTCTATCTCTCTATATCTCTATCTATCTATATCTATCTATCTATCTATATTTATCTATATCTATCTATCTATATCTATATCTATCTATATCTGTCTATATCTATCTATATCTCTATCTATATCTATAATAAAAGTCAATGTTTGCGGCGGGAGGTGCGGCGGGAGGTGTGGAGGAAGGGAGGCATATGTGGCAGCTTTTTGATTGGTCACCAATGTGTGATTATTTGCATAAAGAACTCTCATCGGGCAGCCACAAAACTCCAACACTAAGGCACCAGACAGTTTTTCCGTTGGAAATGGAATGTTCATTTCCTAATAGGATTTCCCTACAGAGAGAGGGTTTCCTGATGTACTGAGAGCATTACTAGCATTACAACCTAGGCCCCAGATTTCACTACAGAGATAGAAATTCCCGATTTACTGAGAGCACTACCAGCATAACAAGTTAGACCCAAAAATAGACATACATCCTTCCAGCCAAAGGTGAAAACGCCACTTTTCCCAACAGGCCTCAGCCTAAATTAACAGTAAGGCTTCCTAGGCCTCAGCCTGCATTGACAGTACGGCTTCCTAGGCCTCAGCCTGCATTGATAGTAAGGTTTCCTAGGCCTCAGCCTCAATTGACAATACAACTTGCTAGACCTCAGCCAAAATTGACAGTAAGGCTTCCTAGGCCTCAGCCTAAATTAACAGTAAGGCTCCCTAGGCCTCAGCCTGCATTGACTGTAAGGCTTCCTAGGCTTCAGCCTAAATTGACAGTAAGGATTCCTACGCCTCAGCCTGAATGGACAGTACGGCTTCCTAGGCCTCAGTCTGAATTGACAGTAAGGTTTCCTAGGCCTCAGCCTGAATAGACATTAAAGCTTTCTAGGCCTCAGCCTGAATTGACAGTAAGGCTTCCTAGACCTCAGCCTGCATTGACAGTAAGGCTTCCTATGCCTCAGCCTGCCTCCAGCCTCAATTGACAGTAAGGCTTCCTAGGCCGCAGCCTGCATTGACAGTAAGGCTTCCTAGGCCTCAGCCTGAATGGACAGTAAGGCTTCCTAGCCGTCAGCCCATTCCAAAGCTAGTTATATTATAAGTAGTGGATTGTCATGCTATTGTCATGCTATTGAAAACACAACTGCTCTGGGCAGGGCACGTCTCTAGGATGGAGGACCACCGCCTCCCAAAGATACTACTCTACGGTGAATTCGCTATGGGTCAGCGCAAGAGAGGCGCCCCCAAAAAGAGATATAAGGACTCCCTGAAACAACATCTCAGGCTCGGCCAGATTGATCACCAACAATGGTCCACCCTGGCCTCACATCGGGAGGCATATAGATGCACTATCCACAATGCTGCGGCCGCTTTCGAGAAGACACGCAGAACGGGTCTCGAAGAGAAACGACAAAGCAGAAAGAACCACAACTTTGAAACAACATCACCCAAGGAGACTTTCTGCTGTGCTTTCTGCAACCGAACTTGCCTATCTCGGATTGGCCTTTTTAGTCATCAACGCGCTTGTAAAAAGCGTGAGACGAGTCCTTCCTAAAGAATCTTCGTTCGCGAAGTAATGCCGAGAGAGACGAGAGGATTGTCATCAGTTTTCTTGTTTTTCTGTTGTTGTTGTTGTTGTTGTCATCCTGCCTTCCTTCCAGAATTGGGACTCAAGGCAGCTTATACTTGAAAATTGCAATACAATTGTATTGTCGAAGGCTTTCATGGCCGGAATCACTGGTTTGTTGTAGGTTTTTCAGACTATATGGCCATGTTTTAGAACATGGCCATACAGTCCGAAAAACCTACAACAACCCTGCAATACAATTTTCTTCCCCTGAGATTGTGGCTGGGGCACCATCTACACTGCCATATAATGCAATTTGAAACTGACTTATGTGGTCAGCCTGCATTATATAGCAGTGTAGATCATGAGAGAATGTGACTTGCCCCAAGGTCACCTAATCTATATATATAAAGGAACAGTCGTCATGTGAAGACTACCTCAAACAGAGAAACCTTACAACGCAGAAACACAAAACTTGCCAACAGAAATAGGCCTCAAGCAAGGTACGTTTGTAGCAAAGAAACTTCCCCCCCCCCCAAAAAACCTAAAAGGCCCCCAAAACGACAAGTAAAAATAAAACTACATTTCCCAGCATCCTCCGGGGCTGCCAAAGACTCCCCCAGCCTCTACATTCTGACAACATGATTGGCTGCCAATAAGGACGGATTTGCATAACTGATGTACTGGCCAGCCAACATGAACATTCCGACCCATAACAAACTGTCAGATGAGTGCCACAGCCTCCTCCAACACTTTCAAATCAGAAGACCATGATGGAGATCAACACCATTCAAGGGGAGCTCTTCTTCCTTTCCCAAAAGATCTCCAGTGGCTTGGAATTCCAGATTAATAAGAGGACCATCCAGCAACAATGGGGTTTGCCAAGGAGGGTGCTCCAGCCCCTCTATATGCTGGCTCCAAGGGATGGAGGTCATCACCAAGTACCTTCTGATGCCCAGTGCTGGAAGAGCTCCCTCAGATGGCCTGTCCATGAGGAAAGCCTCATCGGACATCGACCAATGGGTGCAAAAGACACAGAGCAGGACATCTTGAAAAAGAGAGGAGCAGAAAGTAAGCTAGACATGAAGATCTTGAGAAAGGTGGCTAAAAAGGATACGGAAAGGATTTTTAACAGTCCCCCAACAGACACTGGACGCACCTGTGAAGATAGAGATCCTCTGACAGGACAAGCCCTCCCCAAGCTGATCCGTCCTGGCCATGGTACAAGTCAAACCCAAAGGACTGCAGGCAAAGAGCTGAGGCACAAACATAAAACACCCAATTCACTAACAACAATTCCAACCCTTACATACTCACATCTCCTAAATAGGGCACAGCAACGCGTGCCGGGTACAGCTAGTAGGTTTCTATGGTTAAGGCTGGATTTGAACCCTGGTCTTCCCATTTGTAGGCCAACACTAACCGCCGCTGCATCCCTTTGGCTCTCAAATTTAAATGTAACACTTGGCAAAGCATTGTTTCTGATTCTTTGATAACTACATTTACAGCATCAAGAGTTCTAAGGGCAAAGAATGAAGTTTTCCACAGTTTTAGTGAACTATTTTGAGATAAGAACATTATATTCAGGGGCTATATGTTAAAAATGAGTGGGGTGAAAGACGTGTGACTTAGCATACACTTTCTTCTGCAGCTTTTCTTTAGATATCTCAGGCATGGGCAAACTTTGGCTTTCCAGGCGTTTTGGACTTCAACTCCCATAATTCCTAACATAATCTGTGTGGTTTGTGATTAGTTTTAATTGCTGGCACTGTGTGTGTGTGTGCGCGCGCACGTATTTCTCTGTGTGTTACACCATTAAGGAGAGCTAATTAGTCCCTTTTAGCGCAGCCTCCTTGCGGAGGTAGCTGACCTCCTTGCTAATCCTAGATTAAGTTCTTAATGGAGAACGGGCTCTTTGTGTGTCCCACTTAAGATGTTGACACTCTGCTTTTGAAGGAAAGATCTCCCAGCTTTCCCTTGCTCTCCTTCCAGCGCTGACAAGTGAAGTTGCTTTTCCTGTGCGTCATGTCAAGCCATCCTTACTTTTCATGCCATGAAGCCATACTTCCAGTCATACTTTAGTGCCGGCCCAGTATCTCCAAAGCTGAACCACTGTTTGAAAACAGTTGTATACATGAAAAGGAATCACAACGAACATTCACAAAACTTGCTTCATTTTGATACTTGTCAAAGAGTGAACCAAGATACCTTGTACCAGGCCTGTCCAACAGGCGACCCGGGGGGCGCACACGGCCCTCCAGCCACTCGGATCCGGCCCTCCTACCCTCCTGCAAGAAATCAGCTGGTTTTTAAAAAAAGAATTTTTTTGAAAAATTGTAGCGGCTGCATAGCTGTCCGCCATTACCTGTCCTGGCTCTTCAGCAGAAAGGAAATTAGCCAGGACAGGAAATGATGCAGTGGAGCCAAAGGACTACAAGTCCCAGCTTCCCCTCCGCGGCGCCATTTCCTTTGAGACTAGAAGAGTACAGGAAGTACTCTTCTGCTGTGTCTTCGGCTCCTGCCTCTGTGTCTTTGCCTCGCTCGTGCTCCGGCTCCTGGATCCTCGTTGGAAGAGAGAAGCCGGACCGGAGCAAGGCTGTGTGGAGCTCCGTTTGGGCAGCGGTCGTTTGGGAAGGATACTGAACTAAGGTAGGCTGAAGCAGAGGGCTGTTTTGCTGGGGTGGGCTCTTTCTTCCTTCCTTCCTTCAATCCTTCCTTCCTTCCTTGCTTTTATTCTTGCTTTTATTTTATTTTATTTTTATTTATTTTTATTTTATTTATCTCCTTTTATTCTTGCATTTGTTCCTCCCTCATGTCTTCCCTCTATCCATCTTCCTTCCTTCCTCTCTTCCTTTCTTTTATTTATTTTCACATTGCGGCCCCCCAGGTGATTAGTGACCGGAATTCCGGCCCTTGGGCCGGTAGAACTTGGACAGCCCTGCCTTGTACCATGCTAGTCTTTAGGGATATCTCACCTAATATTCTCTATAGCAGTGGTCCCCAAACTTTGGTCTTCCAGTCGTTTTGGACTTCAGTTCCTAGAAATCCCAACCACTGGGAAAGTGGCGCAGCTGGCTAAGTGTCAGCTGCATAAGATCTCTCTGACCAGTAGGTCATGAGTTCGATGCCTGCCCAGGTTGAGGTGGGTGCTCGACCTTTGAGTGTAGCCTGCTGTCGACCATTGCAGCCCGAAAGACAGTTGCATCTGTCAAGTAGGAGATAAAGGTACCACATTAAGTGGGGAGGCAAATTTTGACTGAATTATGAGGCCATTAAAGAACTCCAGGAACGCTGAGGAATGCAGAAGGAACAACAAGGGATGCTGGGAATGCTGAGAGATGAGGAGTGCGTCAGCTCCCCCTGGTGGCCAGAGTTTTCCTCTGTTTGTCTATATGTATGTATGTGGAAACGGCAGGGATTGTCTGCTTAGTATGTGTACCTGTAATCCGCTCTGAGTCCCCTTCGGGGTGAGAAGAGCAGAATATAAATAAAGTAAATAAATAAATAAATAAACCATCTTACCAGCTGATAGGAATTGTGGGAGCTGGAGGAGAAAAGGCTGGGAACTACAGCTCTATGGTGTCAAAAAGAAGTCTTTACCAGTGTGTTTTTAATAGGAGATGCAGAGGTTGCACCTGGGACTTTGTGCATGCAAAACATGTCAGCTGTGAGGTCTTAATGCTTAGCCTGTTCTTGTCAGGTGGCGAGAGGCTTTCTTCAATGTTCAAGTTGTTCTACAATGTAAGACAAGACTTATTATTATGTCAATAGTTAATGGTATAGTATAGTATGGGATACACAGCATTGTATAGTATTGGGATGCACAGCTAGGCCTATTTTAATAGTAACTCTCAAGCAACCAGAAACTATCTTTATCCAACATGATCCAACATTCCCCTTGGGTAATGGTTAATTAGTCTACTGTACTTTGAAAAAGTCCTGTATCGCCTCTTCCTTCCAACGGGGATGCAGCCTGCCCTGCGAGTGGGAATCCCCGGGCAGGCATTGCCGTGGAAACCACAGCGCGCACCTTCCTCTGGTCAACCCCGCCCAGTCCTGTCCTGCTAGTCAAAAATAAGGGACAGGGCCTGAAAATAAGGGACACAAATTTTAGGGCCAAAATAAGGGACGTCCCTTAGAATAACGGACATATGGGAACCCTACCTTAGACTCTAGATGCCCAGGTCTGCCTTAGAGCATGCTCCTCCCGGTGTTTTGGTTTCCTGACCAAAAGCCAATGGGATTTTGGCCTGCATATATAGGAGTCTAGTGTCTATATCCAGGGAAGTCATGCTACCCCTCTTTTCTGCCTTGGTCAGACCACAAGGAATACTGTGGACAATTCTGAGCACCACAATTGAAGAGAGATGTTGACAAGCTGAATGTGTCTAGAGGTGGGTGACTAACATGAACAAGGCTCTGGAGAACAAGCCCTATGAGGAGTGACCTAAAGAGTTTGGCATGTTTAGCCTGCAGAAGAGAAGACTGAGAGGAGACATGATGAGGGCCATGTATCAAGATGTGAAAGCAAGTCATAGGGAGGAGGGAACAGGCTTGTTTTCTGCTGCCCTGGAGTCTAGGATGTGGAACAATGGCTTCAAACTACAGGAATGGAGATTCCATCTGAACATGAGGAAGAATTTCCTGACGGTGAGAGCTGTTCAGCAGTGGAACTCTCTGCCCTGGAGTGTGGTGGAAGCTCCTTCTTTGGAGGCTTTGAAACAGAGGCTGGATGGCCATCTGTCATGGGAGCTTTGATTTTTCACGCTTCTTGGCAGAAAGGGATTTATTTATTTATTTACTTTACTTTTATACCTCCCCTCTCAGCCCGAAGGCGACTCGAGGCGGTATAGACATGGCAACGAATGCCCACAAGATAAAACACATTAAAACAATTAATAAACAACCATATAAAAACAATACAATTTGCAATTAAAAATATAAAATACAGATCTCAGGGGTTGAACAAGATGACCCACGAGGTCTCTTCCAACTTTATGATTCAAGATGTGAGGGGAAGTCATAGGGAGGAGAGAGCAGGCTTGTTTTCGGCTGCGATTTTCCTGCATCCTGGCACAAAGGGGTTGGACCGGATGGCCCATGAGGTCTCTTCCAATTCTATGATTCTATGACTGTTGGCCAAGTTTAAATATGCCAAAATCCAATACAGCTGGTTGAGATGATGTGTCCTCTGTTTTGTGATCACCCAATGTGCCCAAACTTTGTTTCATGCACAGCTTTATTAAAACACTAGCTGAGGACCCGGCGGTGCCTGGGTTATTTGAGGAAGGCATTGTGTGCCAAGGTTGGTTCCTATTAGATGTTGATGTGGCTTGCAGTGGTCTCAGGAAATTAGTGAAGGTACTGCGAGTCCTGGGGGCCTAGTCAGGAAAATCAAGTTAAGGAAGCCTAACAATATCCCATGAGCTGAGGCCTAGTCAGGAAAATCAAGTTAAGGAAGCCTTTCAGACTGGAATGGAATGACCTTCAGACTGTGTGTATAACGCAGGCACGGGCAAACTTTGGCCCTCCAGGTGTTTTGGATTTCAACTCCCACAATTCCTAACAGCCGGTAAGCTGTTAGGAATTGTGGGAGTTGAAGTCCAAAACACTGGGAGGCCCCAAGTTTGCCTATGCGTGTAGGACAAAGACTCATGAATTTGGTGTTTATACTTGGGGCCAGCCTCCAATATTTCTCATTATATGGATGTTTGCAGATATGGATATTCTAACATCAGAAATAAAACTCCAAATCGAAACTACTTCTGCTTTCAAGCATGTCACATAAGGATACTCAACCTGTGACAAGACAGTGACAAGACAATGCCCTTGGAGTCAGGTCTAACATAGTCTTGTAAGAAAGAAAGTGCCCTTTGTGAACTTGGAGGGACTGTACATCCCCAATAATTCATCTGTAATGGCAATTTTATGGAAAGGCTTATTTCACACTTTAAAGTCCCATGATTTGGTTTACGAGACAGTCCGAACCCCCCCCCCCATTAAATTGGCTGTTTATTGCATCGGGATCATTGCCGCTGAGCGTCTAGACTTCCTCGCACCCTTCCCTCACCAGCCTCAGGCTTTAATTACCTGGACAGGTGAGTCACTTCCCCTCACCTGAGAGATGTAATATTAATGGGAAAGCTTGGGTTACTGATAAGGCAGCCAAACAGAAGCCTCAGCAAATGGGGAAAATAGACAGTGGCACGGTTTCTGTTTCTGTTACCAAGGGAAGAGTTCCAAGCCAATGTCTGGCCCTATCCTCCTTGTACAAGCTTTGAAAGTCCTCTTCAGATGGTAGTTGTTCCCCAAAGAATTAGTTGCTTATGAACTAAAAAAAGAACAAATGTGTTTGAGGACATCTTATTAAAAACACTCTGCCACATTTTTGGGGCATCACGGAGAAGAAGAGCTTCAAATGTGAGAAAATGCGCCATGATAGAACAATTATGCTCATCCTGTTTCTTGTTGTCTCTACAAGTTATTTCCGAGTCATGACTCAAAGGCCCCCTTTACACTGCCATATAAAATCCAGATTATCTGCTTTGAACTGGATTATATGGCAGTGGAGACTCATATAATCCACTTCAAAGCAGATAAAGTGGATCATCTGCTTTGATAATCTGGATTATATGGCAGTGCCAAAGGGGCCTAAGGAAGTCCCATCACAGAGTTTTCTGGGGTTGAGAGTGTTTGACTTGTCCTGGGTCCCCTGTAGGTTTTCATGATCAAGCAAGGATTTAAATTCTGGTCTCCATAGATCAGGGGTGTTCATTAGGTAGATAGCGATCTACTGGTAGATTGCGTAGGGCGTCCTGGCATGTGGCAGGGCTCAGATTGCATTGTAATAGGTGGTCTATGGTTTGCTCTCGCATGTTGTAGACTCCACTTTGTAGCCCCATTTCTTAAGGTTGGCTCTGCATCTTGTGATGCCAGAGCGCAGTCTGTTCAGCGCCTTCCAAGTCGCCCAGTTTTCTGTGTGCCCAGGAATGAGTCTCTCATTTGATATCAGCCATCAACTGAGGTTTCGGGTTTTAGCCTGCCACTTTTAGACTCTTGCTTGCTGAGGTGTTTTCTGAGAGTGTCTCTGTAGATCTTAGAAAACTATTTCTTGATTCAAGGCATTGGCGTGCTGGCTGATATCCAAACGGGATGGGACAGAGATGTCACTACCTTGGTCCTTTCACTATTGGTTGCTACTTCCTGTTGGAATTTCTCCAGTGGTGTAGGGTGCAGGCACCCTGTGATAATGCAGCATGTCTCATTAAGAACCACATCCACTGTTTTAGCGTGGTGAGCTGTGTTCCACACTGGGCATGTGTACTCAGCCGCAGAGTAGCAAAGCGCAAGGGCAGATGTCTTTACTGTATATGATTGTGATCCCCAGGTTGTGCCAGTCAGCTTTCATATAATATTGTTTCTAGCACCTAGTTATGGGACCAAGCGTTTGCACATTAGCACGATCGGCACTTTAGATTGGATTGAAATGGCAAACTGGTGGACAAGACCCAATGCTTCAATTATGGACGGAATACTGTTTTAACTGATGTGAATATATATGATGTATTTTAATGTTAATTGTATTTTAACGAATTTTAATGACAGCTGTAATGTAATGTATTTAATTTTAACTGTTTTGGGGTTTTTATTATACGTATGCTGTGTTGGCATCGAATTGTTGCCGTTGTTAGGCCGCTCTGAGTCCCCCCTCGCGGGTTGAGAAGAAGCAGGGTAGAAATGGTGGAAATAATAAATAATAATAGCACCCACTTTTTGCTTGGTATTCAGGCAGTGCTTCTGAATGGTCGGAGAATGATCCAGGGTAACTCCCAGGTATTTGGGTGTGCTGCAATGCTCCAGCGGGATTCCTTCCCAGGTAGTCCTCAGAGCTCAAGATGCTTGTCTGTTCTTAAGATGGAAAGCACATGTCTCTGTATTAGATGGATTAGGAATCTACTGGTTTTAAGCAGTAAGAGCACCTAAAACTTTGGAGAGCTTCTGTTCAACTATCTCAAAGCTCCCTGTTTGAGCAGTGATGGCACAATCGTCAGCATAGATGAAACTCTCTGTCCCTTCTGGCAGTGGCTGCTCATTTGTGTAAATGTTGAACATAGATGAAGCAAGCACATTCCTCTGAGGCAGACCGTTCTTCTGTTTTTGCCATCTGCTTCTCTGGCCCTGGAATTAAACAAAAAGCTCCTGTTTTGTAGCAGATTTCCTATGAGAGATGAGGAGTGCGTCAGCTCCCCCTGGTGGCCCGAGTTTGCCTCTGTTCGTCTATATGTTGTATATGTGGAAAACAGCAGGAATTGTCTACTAAGTATGTGTACCTGTAATCTGCTCTGAGTCCCCTTCGGGGTGAGAAGAGCGGAATATGGTAAATAAAGTGTATTATTATTATTATTAGTATGAGCTGGGTGAGATGGTAGTCCTTTTGTTGTGATATTATAATTTTTTTCTCAGGAGAAGGCGATGATTGACAGTGTCATAGGCTGCTGACAGGTCTATGAAGACAGTTCCCGTAATCTGCTGCCTTTCAAAACCTTCTGTGTGCTGAGTCAGGTCATGAAAGCCTTTGACAACAAACCTACAAATGCTGGAAATAACAGTGGAGAAAATGTGATGCCAAACAATCTATAATCATCTTATGCAAAATATTATCTTATGCCTCCCCTAAACTTATAACAACCCAAGGGATGGCCATGTTGGCCTGAAGAAGGAAATGGTACCTTGGAGTTGAAAGAATTGATTACAAGACAAGCTTTTATGTCTCCTTTATCAGATGCAAACATTAACAGACGGATAACTTCACAGCAGTCACTCTTTGATATGCATATACGGTCAAGTAAGAACCAGATCGTTTTAAAGGATTCTTTGATTCACGTGGGCATTAAGGGAATTATTGAACGCTTTTATCCGTGAAACCTTCTAACTAGTCTAGACTTTTATCCACTTCAAACTAAACAGGAAAGTGACATTATAGCGAATGATCCCAGAATCTGAATCTGGCAGAATATAGGACCTGATAGCATCAATCCATCCATCAATCAACTCAATCAGTTCACTAGTGGGTCTGTTAAAGAAAAATGTGGATTTAATTTCTTTGTGAATTGCTATGAAAGAGCTATATCCTTCCCTAAAGATATTAGCTACTTTGCTACCAATGTGCAGCAAACTGGATCATTCAAGATTGCGGAGATGAAATAGAAATATAATTTCTTGTTGAAGGCTTTCATGGCTGGAATCACTGGGTTGCTGTGAGTTTTTTAGTGTGCGGCCATGTTCCAGAAGCATTCTCTCCTGCATCTCTGGAAGGCATCCTCAGAGGTTGGTAGGTCCGTTGGAAACTAGGCAAGGTGTGTGTGTGTGTGTGTGTGTGTGTATATATATATATATATATATATATATATATATATATATATGCTTGGGGACCCGGCAGTGCCCGGGTTATTTGAGAAAGGCATTGTGTGTCAAGGTTGGTCTTTGGTACTTCAAGTCCCATCATCCATGGTCCACCCTCCTGTAAACTGTGGAAGGATGGAGACTGGGTCATGGGGGCACAGGGTGCCAAGTGTAGTCTTTTTAGGTCATTGTTCCGGGCTGCAGTGGTCTGTGGTAAATGAAGGCTTTGAAAGTACTACAAATCCCATAATCCATGGAGGTACCTCAAGTCCCACTCTTCTCCATACGGCAGTAGAATGTAGAGTGGGTCATAGTGGCACTGTGTGTCAAGCTTGGTATTGCATTGGGCCTCTGTGTGGCAAGTGTGGTCCTGATCCGTCATTGGTGTGGGCCACTGTGCTCTAAGCAAGTGAGTTAAAGTACTGCAATTTCCATCATCCATGGTGCATCCTACCTCAAACTGCACCAAGATTTAGAATGCATCTTGGGGGGGGGGGGGTGTCTGTGGCCCAAGTTTGGTCTTGTTCTGTCATTGTTGTGGACCTAGTCAGGAAAATGAAGTTGAGGAAGCCTTACTGTCAAATCTGGTTGTGGCCTAGTCAGGATAATCAAGTAGGCGGAGCCTTACTGTCAAATCAGCTTGTGGCCTAGTCTGGGAAATTAAGTAGAGGAAGCCTTACTGACAAATCAGGTTGTGGCCTAGTCTGGAAAATCAGCTGAAGGAAGCCTTTTTGAAAAGTGCACTCTCTGGCACCTTTGAGATTTTGGATGTTGGAATGTTGGCCATGCAGAGTCCATTATGCAAATTTTCCCTCAGTGGCAACCAATCTCCTCTGTCAGGTGCCTTAGAGGGTTGGAGTTCTGAGGCTGGCCAGTCAGAGCCATTTATGCAAATAATCCCGGAGTGGCAGCAAATTGAAACGCTGGCACATATTCCACCCGTTGCTCGGCCCACCCGCCCACCGCCCGCAAACACTGACTTTTATATATATATATATATATATATATATATATATATATATATAGTCAGTGTTTATGTCCAGTTTCATAGAAAGAACTCTTGTCTGTTTGAGATAAGTATGAATGTTGCAATTGGTCACCTTGATTATCATTGAATAGCATTGCAGCTTCAAAGCTTGGCTGACTCCTGTCTGGGGAAATCCTTTGTTGAGAGGTGTTAGCTGGCCCTGATTGTTTCCTGTTTGGAATTCCCCTGTTTTCTGAGTGTTGTTCTTTGTTTACTGTCCTATTTTTAGAAGTTTTTTAAATACTGGTAGCCAGATTTTGTTCATTTTCATGGTTTCTTCCTTTCTGTTGAAACCGTCCACATGCTTGTGGATTTCAATGGCTTCTCTGTGTAGTCTGAAATGGCGGTTGTGAGAGTGGCCCAGCCTTTCTGTGCTCTCAAATAATATGCTGTGTCCAGGTTGGTTCATCAAGTGCTCTGCTACGGCTGACTTCTCAGGTTGAATGTGTCTGCAGTGCCTTTCATGTTCCTTGATTCGTGTTTGGGCAAATTGTTAATGAATTGTTGGATCTGTATAATGTTTTAAAATGGATTTTATAGTTTTAATTGTGATTTTATTGGTATATTTATGTATATGTGGATAGCATATTCGGATGCTTATGTAAGGCCGCCCTGAGTCCCCTTGTGGGGAGATGGGCGGGATAAAAATGTATGTAATAAATAATAATAATAATGCGTTTGGTGGTCCCTATGTAGACTTGTGCACAGCTGCATGGTATCCAGTAGACCAGGGGTCGGGAACCTTTTTGACTCAGAGAGCCATAAAAGCAAAATATTTGGAAATTTATTTCAGTGAGAGCCATATAATATATACAATATATTTTAAGACTGAATTCAACTAAATGTGAGTATATACGTGCTTACGATGAGAAAAGGATTCCCCTGGCAGAATGACGGGACACTTCAGACCTGGCTCTGCAAAAGGCACGCTCAGGACTCTGGGAAGGAAGAGAAGACGGAAGGAAGGAAGGAAGGGGAAAGAAAGAGAGAGGAAATAAAAGAAGGAGGGGGAGAGGAAGAAAGAAAAGAAGAACAAACTATGGAAAAGGAAGAAAAGAAAAGCAGGAGAGAGACAAGGAGGGGAAAAGGAAGAAGGAAATGGGAAGGAAGGAAAGGAAAGGGTGGGGAAAAGAAAGGAAAGGGAGTGAGGAAAAAGTAAAATAATGAAGGGAAAAAAAGAAAAGAAAGAAAGGGGGAGAGAGGGAAGTGAAAAGAAAGGAAGGAGAAGGAAAGGAAGACTTGGGGGAAAAGAATAGAAGAGGAAGGAAGGAAGAAGGAGGGAGGGAGAATGGAGGAAAGAAGGAAGGGGAGAGAGGGAGCAAAAAGGAAGGAGAGAAGGAAAGGGTGAATGGGAAAAAGAAAGGAAGGAAGAGGAAGGAAGGAAGAGGGAGAATGGAGAAAAGAAGGAAGGGGAGAGAATGAGGGAAAAGAAAGGAGAGAAGGAAAGGGTGAAGGGGGAGAAAGGAAAAGGAAGGAAGGAAGGCCCGGGCTGCTCTAGAGAGCCAGATGCAATCATAAAAAGAGCCACACCTGGCTCCCGAGCCATAGATTCCTGACCCCTGCAGTAGACTCATGCAGAAGTCTGAAAACGGGAATTTGGGTTGATTTCATAGCATTGGGTTAGAAGGTATGTACAGTTAGTCTTCCACATCCACTGGCATTTGAGGCATAGGACCCTCATGAAAGTGAAAAACCATAAATTCACAAAATGCTATATTTCTTACCTGATAACCCCCTGCACACACACATACACACTTCTGTAGGAAATGAGAGCCTATAGTCAACATCCACGAAAAGAATGACAAAAAGGGACCTGGAGAGAACATTTTAATCAAATCTGTAGATAATCAAATCTGCAAAGGTTCAACCCGCAAATGTGGAGAGCTGACTGCACTCAATCTGACTATTAAGAGTAACCATGGAAATACCTACACTGGCTGGAAATTTGACATTGTGTGATATTTTCAATGAAGTTGTTGCTTCATTGCAAACCTTGGAGGAGATGTTCTGGGAACAAATTACTGCTGATTGATTGATTGATTTGTATTTACAACCCGAACCTGCTATTCAGCCATAAAGGCTCTCAGGGCAGTTTACAAATTGTTAATTTGACAGTATCCTACTTTTAGGCGTACATGACGCACAAGGAAAAGGAAAGGGCAGTATTATGTCCAGGAGACCCAGGGCATCGGCAATTGGTTGGATGGAAGGCCTTTACATCATCTGCTTCTGGGCCTGGACGTGATGGAACTGTGTCCTCTGCACAATATGTTATTTCTTTGTATCAGGCATAGGCAAACTTGGGCCCGCCAGATGTCACAAATGGATGGTGAAGCGACAGCTCCCCTGGTGGCCAGAATACCCTCATCAAAAGCTGTGACACTGATGATGTACTTCCTCATTCTTTGCATGCTTGCTGGAGATTTTTATGGCATCATAAATTAGTTAAATTACCCTCCCCACATACGCGGTATCTACATTTTCTACTTGACAGATGCAACTGTCTTTCGGGCTGCAAAGGTCGACAGCAAGCTACACAAATTAGTTGGAAGCTCATTCCGACCTGGGCTGGCTTCGAACTCATGACCTTTCGGTCAGTAGTGATCTTAATGCAGCTGATTCCCAGCCAGCTGCACCATAGCCCCGGATCTTCTTATTACGTTTTATTTATTTATTTACTGTTTTTATTTATTTATTGTTTTTACTGTCTGTGCCACTTTTAAAGAATTTTATTTTGCAAAGCGGTTTATAGATTTGAGTTAGAAGCATAGAATCATAGAGTTGGAAGAGATCTCGTGGGCCATCCAGTCCAACCCCCTGCCAAGAAGCAGGAAAGTCGCATTCAAAGAGTTATAAGTAACTGTGTGGACCTCTTGTTTGCAAAGTCGTTTCTGGATTTGAGTTGCAGGTAACTTTGGGCAGTTGTCTTGTTTGTTGCATGTGGGATACTGTTGCCTTTGTTGGATATTTATTTTATTTTATGGTTTTAATTGCTAGTTGTTTACTGTTTTTATATAGTTACTAGCTTGGGGAACCAGCGGTGCCCGGGTTATTTGAGGAAGGCATTGTGTGCCATAGTTCGTCATTGGTGTGGGCCACAGTGCTCTAAGGAAGTGAATTAAAGTACTGCAAGTCCCATCATCCATGGTCCATCCTTCCTCAAACTGCACCAGGATGTAGGGTGCACCTTGGGGGGGTCTGTGTGCCAAGTTTGGTCTTGTTCTGTCATCATTGGGGGCCTAGTCAGGAAAATCAAGTTGAGGAAGCCTAACAATATCCCATGAGCTGAGGCCTAGTCAGGAAAATCAAGTTAAGGAAGCCTTGTTGTCAATTTTGAGCCTGGTCTGTGATTTATAGGGGCTGCAGTGTTGTTTGGAAAGTGAATGATGTGAAGGTACTGCAAATCCCATCATTTGTGGCCCATCCTGCCTAAACCACATCAGGTTGTGAAGTGGGCCATTGTTTGCCATGTTTGGTCCTGATCCGTCATTGCTGTGGGCCGCAGTGGCTGACTGCCTGAGGCCTTTTACTTTCCCTATGAGTCACCTTAGAAGTGTATTGGGTGAAGGTACTGAACATTCCATTTCCAACAGAAAAAACTGTCAACTGGCTAACTTGAACTCCAGCCTCGGGGCCTTTCCTTTCCTCTCTGTGCTGTGTTGGAATGTTGGGAGGCTGGCCAGTCACAGCCATTTATGCAAATGATCCCACAGTTGCAGCCAATCGAAACGCTGGCACATATTCGCTCGGTTGCTCGGCCCACTCACCGCCCGCAAACACTGACTTTTATTATATGTAATAGATAGATGTAATAGATTGTATTAATTGTTTTGATCGTATTTTATCTTGTGGGCATCGACTGCCATATGTAAACCGCCTCGAGTCGCTTTCGGGCTGAGAGGGGCGGTATAGAAATATAGTAAATAAATAAATAAATATAGGCTACAATCTGACATATCGAGCTTCTGTAAATAATCAGAAATAAAGGTTTGTGATGATAGGAACTGAGATATTGGGTGCGATCCTATAGCTTTTGGAGGTGCAACTGTCCTCTGCCTCGTGAATTTATGAATGGAACATACCAACGTGTGACACAGAAAGCCTGTAATTTTTAACCCTCCCATATGTCTTGTAAAAGTCATGTGATGTCTGGGGATGAATGGCAGGATGTTGGCATTGTTGTTGTTATTTTTGCAAACAGGCATGTTACTAAAGATTGTCCTCATCCCACATTTCTCTGAGGCCCTGATGGGACTAAAGGGGACAACAACAACAACAACAACAAGGGAGCCCCCGTTGAGCTCCATTCCAGCAGGCGTGAATAATTGAGGACGCCAACTGCACCAAAGGATTGCATTATGTAAACAGGCAGCGAGAGCAGGCTGTGAATGTGCACGCCTGTGTGTGTGCGCCTGTGCGTGCGCATGTATGTGTGTGCAAGAGAGAGAGAGAGAGAAACAGCGCATTGATGTGAGAGAGAAGGCAGTAGGCAGGCAGGCAGGGAGACCTCAGCGCTGGCTAGCAAAAACCCTCACAGTGTGGAAAGGCTGGCCACAGGAGAGAGAACCAGCAGCTATGGCTAAAGATAGGCAGCTCTGCGGCACTGCAGGGAGAGGGGGGTCCCTTTCAGTGTAAGGTCCCCATCCTTGGGAAGGAGGGCTTCATGATGTTCCAGGAGGGACACAACAACCCTTTCACCTCCTCACTGGTCCACCCCTCTGTCTTCCCTTGGCCCCATCACCCAACTGCATGAATGAATGAACTCCCAGCTGCTCCACTGTATGCTACTGGTCCCTCATGGCTACCAGGTTAGTGGTGCTCTGCTCTGCTCTTCCTTCAGCTGCCGCCTTGCCTCTCTCTTGCGTTGATCTGTTTCTCTCTGTGTTTCTCTCTCTCTTTCTCTTTCTGTGGGTCTGTGTCTGTACCTCATGTGCCACGGATGTTGCCTCCATGTACGTGAGTGACTTTCTGTGCAGAGCGAAGGCTGCCAGGGAACGTACTGTTTCCTGCTTGGACAAATCCGGAGTCCATGTTGCATCGGTTCCCTCTCTCCTTCTCTCGCTCTCTCTGTGTAAGGGGGATGGGGAGCTGAGCATGAAAGCAGCCAGTGTGACATCATGTTGCAGAGATACCTAACCTCCCTTTCGAGGGAGGATGACGGCCGGGCCTTCAGTTCCCACCTGCCCAATTCCTCCTCTGCAGCCGCCTCCATCACCTTCCCCTGCAAACTGAATGGGGAAGCATTGATTTGGAGCACAGCAGAAAGGGGCATTCTGCGCATAGGATCCTCCTGGCCTTTTCTTTCTTTTTCTTTCCACCTGTGGGGAGGCAAAGAGAGAGGATGCCTCATTGCTTTGGCATGGAGGTGGCTGATTGAATTCTCAGTGCGTCATTCATGTGTTTGTGTATGCCCATGTGGTCCTTGGCTACGAGTTGTCCATCCTGAATCCCATCGCCCTTCCCTCATTGGCATCTCTCTCTCTCTCTCTCTCTCTCTCTCTCTCTCTCTCTCTCTCTCTCTCGGCATTACTTCGCGAACGAAGATTCAGAAAGGACTCATCCCACGCTTTTTACAAGCGCGTTGATGACTAAAAAGGCCAATCTGAGATAGGCAAGTTCGGTTGCAGAAAGCACAGCAGAAAGTCTCCTTGGGTGATGTTGGGTTCTTTCTGCGTTGTCGTTTCTCTTCAAGACTCATTCGCCGTGTCTTCTCGAAAGAGGCCGCAGCATTGTGGATAGTGCATCTCCATGCCTCCCGATGTGAGGCCAGGGTGGACCATTGTTGGTGATCAATCTGGCCGAGCCTGAGAGGTTCTTTCAGGGAGTCCTTATATCTCTTTTTGGGGGCGCCTCTCTTGCGCTGACCCGTGGCGAGTTCACCATAGAGTAGTATCTTTGGGAGGCGGTGGTCCTCCATCCTAGAGACGTGTCCTACCCAGCGCAGCTGTGTTCTCAATAGCATGGCCTCAATGCTGGTGATCCCTGCTTGCTCAAGGACAGCAACATTTTAATGGTGATTGAAAGGGGCAAAAGAGCAGTTGCGGAGACCATGGCATGCTGTCTCTTTGTGAGTTTGCGCCTTCTACAGTTCTTGTTGGCAAAGATAAGCGATGGGAGGTGACGACGCAACTATGTGACTTTATTTTATGTGTATCTCAGTCAGTTACAGACACGAGAGGTGGAGAATAGATGCAGCTCTATGGCCCACCCCTTCTTTGACTGTCTGCTTGCCCACCCCCTCTTCCTTGTTGCTCCCTTTCGTTATTCATGAGCACATGCTGGCAATACACTCCCTGCACACACCCCTTTGTGCTTTTGTAAGCACTGGACTAAATAGGAAACCTCTGCTTGGAAGAGGTGGCGTCTTTTCAGGGAAGAAACCAAGCTCTAAATATTTTATGCCTGTGGGTGATGTCTGTTTTCTATTAATTGAATCTATATAAATAAAAAAATGTAATGTTCCACTGGAGGAATTGTCACCAAATTTGGACACTACACCTAACATACCAACAAGTGGCCATCATTCATGCAACCCCCCCCCCCCCCAAAAAAAAACCAGCAGAAAGGACTTTAAAACCCCAAAAAGCTAAATAATGATACAGAAATAAAGGGAGGGAAGAGGGTGGGAAGGAAGGGGAGAAAGAGAGAAAGAGGGAGGGAGAGAGGGGAAAGAAAGAAGCATGGGAGCAAAGAGGGAAGGAAGGAAGGAAGGAGGTAGAAAAGGAAGAAAGGAGAGAAAAACAGAAGTAAAAGAAAAAGGGAGGGAGGGAGGAAAGAGTTAGAGAAGGAAGGAGAGAAGGAAAGAAAAAAAGGAAGGAAAGAGGGAACGGAGGAAAGAAAAAAAGAGAAGGAAAGATGGAAGCGAAAAAGCGAAGGAAGGAAGGAAAGAGGTAGAGAAGGAAGAATGGAGAGAAAGCAGAAGGAAAAGAAAAAGGGGAAGGAAGAAAAGAGGTAGAGAAGGAAGGAGAGAAGGAAAGAAGAAATGGGAAGGAAGGAAAGAGGGAGCGAAGGAAGGAGGAAAAGAAGGAGAGAAAGAGGGAGGGAAGGTTGGCCACAGCAATGCTTGGCGGGTACAGCTAGTTTCATAATAAGCTTTTTTTTCCAAGTACCATATATGCTTGTGTATAAGTTGACCTCATATTTAACTCAAAGACAGATTTGGGAGTCAAAATTATGGATTTTGAAGTGACCTATGGATAAAGAGATGGTCACTTCACAGAGAGGAGAAAGTGCCAGTGAAACCACTATTTTCCCATTCAGGCATCCAAAAAGGCCAGAAAAAGTGTCATGATGAAAAGTGTAGAGCGTGTTGATGCTTCTTTTAGGTTCTTCCAGGACATCGTAAGGTTTTCCCTTTTAGCACTCAGAGAAGGAGGTGATTTCCCCTTTGATAACAGTTAAGGCATAGTACTTACATGGACCTTTGGATAAATCAATACATGTTTTTGGGGCAATTTGTGACTAAAATGTGTAGCCATATATACAAATATATACAGTAATACACTCTATTAATAAAGGATACCATTCTTGACTATATCTTGTGAATTTTCTTTTATTAGTAGTATTATATTGTATTACATTATAATATTATTATCGATATTATATGTGGCCCCCTGGTGGCGCAGTGGGTTAAACCGCTGAGCTGCCGAACTTGCAGACTGAAAGGTTGGCGGTTCGAATCCGGGGAGCGGCGTGAGCTCCTGCTTTTAGGCACAGCTTCTGCCAACCTAGCAGTTCGAAAACATGCAAAAGTGAGTAGATAAATAGATAGCCTTTACCTTTTCCTATACAATATATTATATTATTAGCGTAGCACAATATTAGCATTATATATTACTATACTATACGCAATTGTACTATACCATTATACTGCAATATTATTAGTAATGTTATATGTAATATATAATATATAATTATAGTATTATATTGTATTTCAATAGTATGATCAATATTATATGTACATACAATATATTATATTACTAGCATAGCACACTATTAGTATTATATATTACTATATTTTACTATTCCACTATACTGCAATATTATTAGTAATATTACATGTAATATATACTATTATTATATTGTATTAATATTGTTATTATATTGTATTACATTATAATATTATCAATATTATATGTATATGCAATATATTATTAGGATAGCACAATATTAGTATTATATATTACTACTAGCCATCCCCTGCCACGTGTTGCTGTGACCCAGTCTTGTGATTTGGAAAATAAAGTAATTAGAAAGTGTTGGTTTCTGATATATGTAATTTCTTTATGCTTGTGGGTAAACAGTATTTCTAGTTGTTTCTTTGTCAGTGTTGATGTGGAGGTTGTCTGGTTGGCCTACTCTGGAACATGCAACATATAATGGTCCTTCTTTAGGGTCCCTTTCAAATCTATGATACTATATCTCTCTGTGTGTGAATCATATATATCTATACCTGTGGCTGGATGGCTCTTTGTCAGGAGGGCTTTGATTACGTTTTCTTGCCCTGGTGAAGGGAGTTGGACTGGATAGCCCTAAGTATTTTCTGTTGGTCATGGGGGTTATATATGGGAAGTTTGCCCCAATTTTGGGGTTCAGAATGCTCTTTGATTGCAGGTGAACTATAAATCCCAGTAACTCCAACTCTCAAATGTCAAGGTCTATTTTCCCCAAACTCCATCTGTGTTCATATTTGGGCATATGGAGAATTTGTGCCAAGTTTGGTCCAGATCCATCAATCCGCAGTGCTCTCTGGATGTGGCTGAACTACAGGTCCCAAACTCAAGGCCAATGCCCAGCAAACCCATCTAGTGTTTTTTTCCCCTTTTAGTCATAGGAGTCCTGTGTGCCATGTTTGGTTCAATTCCATCATTGGTGGAGTTCAGAATGCTCTTTGATTGTAGGTGAACTATAATTCCCAGCAAGTACACCTCCCAAATGACAAAATCATTTTTTGAGTGATGGTCACCTCCTTGGGTTAGCAGGTGTCTTGTGGCCAAATTTGGTGGCAATTCGTCCAATGGTTTTTGAGTTATGTTAATCCCACAAACGAACATTACATTTTTATTTATATAGATACTAGCTGTACCCACCACACGTTGCTGTGGCCAACCTTCCCTCTTTCTCTTCTTTCTTTTTCTCCTTCCCTTCCTCTTGCCTTCCTTCCTTCCCTTCTTCTTCCCTTCCACACCCCCCTTTTCTTTCCCTTCCCCTTTCTCCCCTTTCTTCCTTCTCCATCTATTTTTGGACTGCAACTCCCAGCAGTCCTCCTGATTCATCTACCTACCTACCTACTTACCTACCTCTCTCTAATCTATCTGTCTGGAGGACTGCTGGGAATTGCAGTCCAGAAATAGATAATTGGAAATATGCAGGGATTGGAATGCTCTCAAAGAAATCCAAGGCGAAGAAAGCTTGCAACTTGGAAGCAGTGCATTTTGATCACCCTCCTCTCCTAAAAGGCCTGATGTAGGAAGCTGTAGTCCGGAACCGAGTGTGGATATGCTATTGTGTGTTTTGTTTGTCAGGGCGAGTCGTTTTTGCGCGTGCGTTGTAGTGTCTTTTTGCTTTTTTGGCTTTTTAAGTCCCTTCCGCTGTGTTTTTCAGTATTTTATGAGTGATGATCACTTGTTACCCAGATAGGTGTATTGTGTCCAAATTTTCCGCCAATTTGTCTAGTGTTTTTTGAGTTATGTTAATCCCAGAAGTGAACATTACATTTTTATGTATCGTATTTTCTGGCATATAAGACTACTTTTTAGCCCAAGAAAATCTTCTCAAAAGTCAGGGGTCGTCTTATACATGGAAGTTCTCTTATACGCGGGAGTCGTCTTATACGTGGGAGTCGACTTATACACCAGGAGTCGTCTTATATGCCAAGAGGCGTATTATAGAGTGGATGCAGAAACTTCCAATCCGGATTGGAGAATCTGTGGTTGCCGCATATGGTGGAGGGAGCTCGAAAATGGCAGTGGCCGCGTACCTGCCATATGCAGCGACTGTATGAAAGCATTAAGGGTGACGCTGTACAAGTACTGTAAAAGAAAATCAATTCATCAGGATTCGTGGACTTAATGCGGTCCCGATGGTGAGGTGAAGGGGCCACTTGTTGCATATTATGATTATGTAAACCTCCTCGAGCCTACGGGGAAGGGCGGTATAGAAATGGAAATAATAAATCTATATATATAAAAATGTAACATCCGTGGTTATAAGCTTATAGGCAGCAAAACCACACAACGCCAAAATCAACAATACCTTCCGCGAGGCCCTTCACCTCCTCCAACTCCTACCGCACAGACAGCCCTCCTCAGGCTCCAATAAGCGGCACACGCCAATGCCAGCCCCAAGAAGGGACTAGCCTCACGCCAAACCTCCTCTTCTCACCCCTCCCATCGGATCACGCCAAACCTCCTCTACTCACCCCTCCCACCGGATCGTGCGCGATCTCCCAAATAAAGGAGAGAGAGAAGTTGGCCCCAAAAGGCCAACGGCTGCCCTGGGGAAGCAGCAGGCCCTGCCCATCAACAGAACGAAGGAAGGAAAGGCCTCCTGGAGTGTCTCCCATTTGCCAGAAGGGGGTGGACTAGATGGTCCTTGGAGGTCTCTTCCTACCTTAGGATTCCACTACTACTACTATTATTATTATGCTGAGGCTGAATGGCCATCTATCAGGAGTGGTTAGATTGTGTGTCTCTCATTTGCCAGAAGGGACTGGACTAGATGGCCCTTGGAGGTCTCTTCCTACCTTAGGATTCCACTACTATTATTATTATGCTGAGGTGTCTATGGGCAGCGCCGGCTCTTTGGCTTACAAATAGAGGTGAGCTGTGCAGGCAAACAGGCCGAATGGCCTTGGAGGTGTCTATGGGCAGCGTCAGCTCTTTGGCTTACGAATGGCCTTGGAGGTGTCTATGGGCAGGTGTCTCCCAGCGCCACAGCAACACGTGGCCAGATAAAGCTAGTAAATAAATAAATTTGGTCCAGATCCATCAGTCCGCAGTGTAAGTGAAGGGCAGAGCAAGCTGCCGGGGGTATGGAAAAAAGAGATAGAGTGGCTCTGGGCCCAGAAAAATACACCTCTTTGACCTGTCTGGCCCGCCCTTGTATCCTATTACCGTACCTCCTCCTCTGCCTCTCAGATCTCACTCCTGAAGACTGCAGTGAAGCGGTGTAGGTGTGCATGTGCGAGATCTGAGAGGCAGAGAAGGTGGTACAGTAACAGGAAAATTACCATATTGAAATAAAATCTGATGCTTAAAAAATTTTATTTGGTGTGTGTTGGAAGAGGGAGAGTATATCCCAAACTCTATATTTTAACTGGAAATGTTGGGGGTCGTCTTATATGCCTAGTCGTCTTATACGCCGGAAAATATGGTATATAGATTGGTTTTGTGGGGAGGGGCTCCCAACTGATGACACAGGAGACCTGGTGTACGTGTTTGTTTTCCTGGCTCCCTTTCTTCAAACTTAAAGAAATCCCTTTTTTTTTTGATAATCTTTATTAGGTTCTTTTTTGTAATTTTAAAAGACAAAAGGTGGGGTAAAGGGGGGGCAAGTGTGGATGGGAAGAAAGATACAACAAATATACAGTGTACACACATATTCTGTCCTCCAGTTCGGGCCTCCGCAGACCTCCCCTACTTGAAATATCGGCTGGTGGCTCATACGAGCCTTCACCAGGTGGGCCTTTTTTCAAGATACAACCGCACAAGTTGCCAATCAGCCTTAGCCTTCTCACGTCTGCCATATACCTTGCTGTACAGTTCATCGGATTCCATAAAATCCCTTATTTTATAGAACCACTCCTCCATTTGCGGTGACTCCTCTTTTTCCATTTTTGGCAAATACAAGCCTACGTAGCTATAAAATAAAAAAATGTAACCTTATTTTGATCCCACCCTTCATCGGTAAGATTTAACAAGTAAATTTCCGGTTTGAAATCAAAATTATATAATAGAATTTTTTGGGTATGCCTATGTATCTCTTTCCAAAACTTTTGTGCTTTACCACATGACCACCAGCAATGGATGTAGGTCCCCACATGAGTTTTGCACTTCCAGCAGTTGCTGTTGGCCTTTGGATAGAACCTAGCTATTTTCCATGGGGTCATGTGCCACCTATAAAACATTTTATACCAGTTTTCTGCTGGTGCTGTAGATCCCAAAATTTTAGTGGTTTCCCTCCAGGCCCTTTCCCAATCTTGCAGCAAAATACTATGACCCACATCTTGTGCCCATTCTACCATCACATTTTTGACCAGCTCCGATTCTGTATCCAGCTCTAACAGTTTATTGTATAAATTTTTTATATATTTTTTCTTTTGTTTAAGTACTCTATCCCACATATTCTCTTCACAGTTAAAATCTTTTTTACAGTCCTCCCTGAAGTAGTCCTTTAACTGTGTATACTGGAACCAGGATATTTCTACCCCAGACCCTCTTAGACTCTCCAGTTCTTTCAATTCCCATTTTGTGCTGGTCTTTCGGATCAGTAGTTTATATGTGTACCATTTGGCCATGGGTATCTCTCTTTTATGCTGCGCTTCCATAGGAGAGATCCATAATGGGGTCTTCCTATACAGTTGGTCTTTGTATTTAGTCCATACTTTGAGCACGGCAGCTCTAATATGATGGTTGTTAAATGTTTTCTCTATTTTCGATTTGCCGTACCACATATACGCGTGCCATCCCCTGTTGATGTTAAATCCCTCCAGGTTAAGCAGTCTTGTTTTTTGGAGAAGTGCCCAGTCCTTTGCCCAGCTAAGAGCAGCAGCCTCGTAATATAACTGAAGATTCGGGAGGGCAAGTCCTCCCCTTTCCCTTCTGTCTGTCAAAATTTGGTACTTGATCCTGGGTTTTTTCCCCTCCCAAATAAATTTTGTGATGTCAGATTTCCATGTCTTGAAATCATAAGCCGTCCTCAAAATGGGTATCGATTGAAATAAAAAAATCATTCTCGGAAGCACATCCATCTTTATTACCGCTATTCTTCCTAGCAAATTGAGATTCAGAAATCTCCAACTTTCCAATTTCTTCTTGATGTGCTTCCATGTCATTCCATAGTTATTTTTTAAGAGCTGGTTGTTCTTCATCGTTAAATGTATACCCAAGTATTTTACTTGTTTTGCTTCTTGTATCCTAGAAATGTCCTGCAAGGTATGCACTATCCTATAGGCAAGATGGTTTGTGCTCTTGAGCACCTGCATGTGTAATGTCCATTGACTTTGAACAACCTTAAGGCGTTCAAAGGTGAGGTTGTGTCAGTCTTATTAGTTGAACTGTTGTTGTCCTGTGTGGCCAAATGTGAATGCAGAGCAAGAGTACAGGCTGCTGAGACTGGAGAGGAAACTGGATAGTAAATGAAAGGAGTGTCAGATAACCCCTGTAAAGGAGAGGGAGTTGATCCTGCTTGCTCAACAACACTGAAGATCACCATGTCTCGTGTTAGCCCATGAAAGCTGATCCTATTTGAGCTGCTGCTACTGAGTGGGAGGTTATCAGATGTTTCCTGTATCTTTCAGCTCTTGGAGTGAAAAACGTTCCCTCTTCTCACTCTGTCATCAGCACACGACAGTCTCCTAGGCGAGATCATCCGACACAAGACAATCCCTAACACCATCCCCATTCAGTCAAGGGGGGCAACCTCTGTCCCAAACATGCAACAACAGCAGGGGTCGGGAACCTTTTTGACTCAGGGAGCCATGAAAGCAAAATATTTGGAAATTTATTTCAGTGAGGGCCATATAATATATACAATATATTTTAAGACTGAATTCAACTAAATGTGAGTATATACGTACAGTACATACGATGAGAAAAGGATTCCCCCGGCAGATTGACGGGACGCTTCCGACCTGGCTCTGCAAAAGGCATGTTCAGGACTCTGGGAAGGAAGAGAAGACGGAAGGAAGGGGGAAAGAAAGAAAGACAGACAGAGGAAATAAAGGAGGGAGGGGGAGAGGAAGAAAGAAAAGAAGAACGAACTACGGAAAAGGAAGAAAAGAAAAGCAGGAGAGAGACGAGGGGAAAAGAAAGAAGGAAATGGGAAGGGAGGGAAGGAAAGGGTGGGGAAAGAAAGGAAAGGGAGTGAAGAAAAAGTAAAATACTGAAGGGAAAAGAAGAAAAGAAAGAAGGGGAGAGGGAAGTAAAAAGGAAGGAAGGAGAAGGAAGTCTTGGGGAAAAGAAAAGAAGAGAAAGGAAGAGGGCGAATGGAGGAAAAAAGAAAGGGGAGAGAGGGAGGGAAAAGGAAGGAGAGAAGGAGAAGGAAAGGGTGAAGGGGAGAAAGGAAGGAAGGAAGGAAGAGGGAGAATGGAGGAAAGAAGGAAGGGGAGAGAGGGAGGGAAAAGGAAGGAGAGAAGGAAAGGGTGAAGGGGAAGGAAGGCCCCGAGAGCAGCGGGAGATGAGGAAGAGGCGGCGATGGTGGCGCAGAATTGGCAGTCACGGCGCATTTGCACCACTCCTCCCCGCTGCATGCTGGGAAACTGAGGCCCGGGCTGCTCTGGAGAGCCAGATGCAATCATGAAAAGAGCCACACCTGGCTCCCGAGTCATAAGTTCCTGACCCCTGCCCTAGAGTGTTTTGTTATTAACTGCCTTCCAATTGACATCGAATTATGGCGACCCCATGGATGAGACATCTCCAAATCATCCTGTTCTCAACAACCATCTTTTAGTGCACTCACTTTTGAAACTCATGCTAAAAAAGTAAATAGAGAAGTCAAGTATCACTCTATGATAACTCTCATCTAGATAAATAGAAATGTAATGTTCGTTTGTGGGGTTAACATAACTCAAAAACCCACTGGACAAATTGCCGCAAAATTTGACCACAAGACACCTAACGCAAGGAGTGACCATTACTCAAAAATTGATTTTTTTTCATTTGGGAGTTGTAGTTGCTGGGATTTATAGTTCACCTATAATCAAAGAGTATTCTGAACTCCACCATTGAACCAAACGTGGCATACAGGACTCCCATAACCAACAGAAATGTATTTATTTATTTACACAGGGGACTCAGGGCGGGGGTTGAGAAGGGCGGGTTAGAAATACAGTAAATAAATAAATAAATAAATAAATAAAAACATTAGAAGGGCTTGGTGGGCATTGACCTTGAGTTTGGAAGCTGTAGTTCACCTACAGCCAGAGACTCAAACAATGATGGATCTGGACTAAACTTGGCATGAATACTCCATATGCCTGAATATGAATATAGATGGAGTTTGGGGAAAATAGACCTTGACATTTGGGAGCTGTAGTTTCTCAGATTTATAGTTCACCTGCAATCAAAGAGTATTCTGATCCCCACCAATGATACAATTGGGCCAAACTTCCCACACAGAACCCCCATGACTAACAGAAAATACTTAAGGCCATCCAGTCCAACTCCATTCACCGGCGCAAGGCAACATAATCAAAGCCCTCCTGACAAAGAGCCATCCAGCCATAGGAATAGATAGATCTATATGATTCACACAGAGAGAGAGAGATATAGTATCATAGATTTGAAAGGGACTCCTAAAGAAGGACCATTATATGTTGCATGTTCCAGAGTAGGTCAACCAGACAACCTCCACATCAAAGAAGGGAAAGAATATGAAACGATTCCCAAATGGGTATTAAATCAATATCAATATTCAATATAATATTCACGGTGTGGAACAATCTTATATATCAATTAGTATAACAGAATAACAGAATGTTCATTACTCACGCAACCAAATGAATTCTATAAATGTTCAAAAATAAAGTAGGATTGATCCCAAACCTATGAAGTTCCGTTAGTTCAAGAAGCAAAAGTTCTGGCTCTAAAGTCAAGTAAATTATAATCCATTCAAATATGTTCAAAATTGAAGATGATTCCAAGATATGGAGAGCCAAAGTAAATTGTAATCCAATGAGCATAAATAGCTCGGTTAGGAAGTCAAGGTTGCGTTGAGTATATGCAATAGTCCGAATGAGGAAAGATGTCCACACTGCGATAATCCACAATAAGGAGTGATCCGCCTACGGGGGAAAATACGCAGATCCGTCCCGTTTCGAGTCCTTCTTCAGGGCGGTCACAATGGAGTAAATTTCTAACTATAACGATCAATACATCAAATATCAATTGTCTAGATGGCAAAACCGATAGTTCGGCAAATCATAACATGCCTCAATGGCGGCGACCAAAAATCCACATCAACACTGACAAAGAAACAACCAGAAATACTGTTTACCCACAAGCATCAAGAAATTACATATATTAGAAACCAACACTTTCTCGTTACTTTATTTTCCAGATCACCAGACGGGGCCACAGCAACACGTGGCAGGGGACGGCTAGTAGATGTATATTTTGGTAGGATTTCCCTTTGTTGTAATAACTCCTAGACCTTTTAAAGTCATTTTCTAAATACAGGAAAAATGACGTTATTTGGAATTTGGGTTCTCTGCTTTTTGAACTGAGGAGGAACTGACAACCTCTACTCATGTCGTTCGGTAGTTTCTTGCTGTTAGCTGCCTTCGAGTCAGCTTCAACGTATAGTGATCTCATGTATGAGAGACCTGAAGTCACCGTGCCCTCAGCTGACTTGCTTATGCCTTGCAGACTCAGGGCTTTTGCGTCCCTGACTGAGTCTATCCATCTCGAATGTGGTCTTCCTCTTTTCCTACTGCCTCCTATCTTACCAAGCTTTGTCTTTTTGGGGGAGTCATCTCTTTTCATGATATGACCAAAGTACGACATTCTCAGTTTAGTCATTTGGGTTTCTAGGGAAAGCCCAGGCTTGGTTTAGTTTAGGAACCCCATTCCTTCCTATCAGCTCTTTCCTATATCCAGCTTTCATACGTAACTATGTTGAGAAACGGAAAATATGATAGCATTGCCCATCTGACTTTAGCATTCAGTAATATATCTCGACACTTCAGTTCCTTCATAGCTGCCCTTTCAAATCCATGATGTCAATCATCTGTGGTCATTATATTTGTTTTCTTAATGTTGAGTTTCTTTCTGTCTTGACTTCCTTCAATAATACTATGTAACCAAAGGGGTCCTGGTGGTGTAGCGGGTTAAACCACTGAGCTGCTGACTGAAAGTTTGGCATTTCAAATCCAGGGAGCAGGGTGAGCTCCTGCTGTTAGCCCCAGCTTCTGCCAACCTAGCAGTTTGAAAACATGCAAATGTGAGTAGATCAATAGGTGCCACTTCTGCGGGAAGATAACGGCGACCCATGCAGTCATGCTGGCCACATGACCTTGGAGGTGTCTATGGACAATGCCAGCTCTTTGGTTTATTTATTTATTTATTTGTCACAAATGGAGATGAGCATCACCATCCAGAGTCGGACACAACTAGACTTAATGCCAAGGGGAAACTTTTACCTAACTAAATTTGAAAAAAGAAATCCTGCTTCAAAAGTATTGTTTCCTCTATACTTGCGCAGTACATACTTTGACTGTAGCTGAAACTTCATTTTTGCGGCTGCCTCAAACTATGTTGAATTGGTTGAGACTCGATGAGATATAGCAAAATGTGCTGTAGGATGTCCAGCAAAAACAAAGTTTTTGCAGTTTAATTCTCAAGATGTTGAGAGCCATGCATTCCCCATATCTGATGATTTGAGTCCATGGCTGAATGAGGGCATGAATGTGAGTCTCAAATGACCTGATTTGATAATCCCTAATTTCTAAGCAGTGGTCTGTGCCATCAATGTGGGCTTGTCTTCTTCTTTCGGGATTATTGCAGATATAGTGGGTGACCAATAGGAAAAGCTTTGCTGGAAAAGGCCATTATGAACGTCATGTGATTCTATAATGAAGCAGAGAAACTAAGCTGTCATATTTGACCACAGTCAAATAATGAGTAGTTAATTTATTGGAATTCTTCTCCTAAATAAGGTGGACTGTGTTTTGGTGTGTGTGTGTGTGTGTGTGTGTGTGTGTGTCCGGAGCGACTTGAGAAACTACAAGTTGTCTCTGGTGTGAGAGAATTGGCTGTCTGCAAGGATGCTGCCCAGGGGACGCCTAGATGTTTTAATATCCTATGGGAGGCTTCTCTTATGTCTCTGCATGAGAAGCTGGAGTTGACAGACAGAAGCTCACCCCGTTCCCCGGATTCGAACCACTAACCTTTCGGTCAGCAGTCCTTCTGGCACAAGGGTATAACCCAGCATTTCTCAACCTGGGGGTGGGGGTCACGAGGGAGGGTCAGAGAGGTCACCAGAGGCCATCAGAAAAAACAGTATTTTCTGTTGGTCATGGGGATTCTGTGTGGGAAGTTTGGCCCAATCCTATCATTGCTGGGGTTCAGAATGCTCTTTGATTATAAGTGAACTAGAAATCCCAACAAATACAACTACCAAATGTCAAGGTCTATTTTCCCCAAACTCCATCAGTGTTCACATTTGGGCATATTGAGCATTCGTGCCAAGTTTGGTTCAGATCTATCATTGTTCGAGTCCACAGTGCTCTTTGGATGTAGGTGAACTACAAATCCTAAACTCAAGGTCAATGCCCACCAAACCCTTCCAATGTTTTCTCTTGGTCATGGGAGTTCTGTGGGCCAGGTTTGGTTCGATTCCATTGTTGATGGAGTTCAGAACACTCCTTGATTTTAGGTTAACAATAAATCCCAGCAGCTACAACTCCCAAATGACAAAATCAATTTTCCCCAACCCCACCAGTATTCAAATTTGGGCATATTGGGTGTTTGTGCCAAATTTGGTCCAGTGAATGAAACTCCGCCTTGCATATTGGGTATTTACATTATGATTCATAACAGTAGCAAAATCTCAGTTATGAAGTAGTAGCAGAAATAATGTTATGGTTGAGGGTCACCACAACATGAGGAACTGTATTAAGGGGTGGCGGCATTAGGAAGGTTGAGAACCCCAGGTCTCGGCGGTGGCCAGGGGAGCCTTTGCACAGTTAAGACTCATGCGCCAGCTGCGCCTGTACCTTGGGAAGTCTGATCTGGCTACGGTTGTCCACGCTCTGGTCACATCCTGAATAGGTTACTGCAACGCACTCTACGTGGGGCTGCCTTTGAAGACAGTTCGGAAATTACAACTAGTCCAACGGGCGGCAGCCAGATTACTAACCGGAGCTACATACAGGGAGCATACCACCCCCTTGTTGCGTCAGCTCCACTGGCTGCCTATCCACTTCCGAGCTCAATTCAAAGTGCTGGTTTTGACCTTTAAAGCTCTATACGGTTCTGGCCCAGCTTACTTGTCTGAATGCATCTGCCGCTATGTCCCACCTCGTAATTTAAGATCATCCGGGGAGGCCCTGCTCTCGCTCCCGCCAACGTCTCAAATGCGGCTGGTGGGGACGAGGGAGAGGGCCTTCTCGGTGGTGGCTCCCCGTCTGTGGAATGCGCTTCCTAGTGACATACGATCAATTCCAACCCTCCTGACATTCAGGAGAAAAGTAAAAGCCTGGCTATGGGACCAGGCGTTTGCACATTAGCACAAGGCAGCATTTTAGACTGGATTTTAATGGAAAGTTGATGAATAGGGCTCAATGCTTTTTATGGACGGAACACCGTTTTTAACTTAATGAATGCGTATGACATGTTAATGTAATTGTATTTTAATGTATTTTATCGTTGAATGTTTTTGGGGGTTTTATACTGTGTTTTACTGTGTTGGCATCGAAATTGTGCCTTTTTGGAAGCCGCTCAGAGTCCCTCCTCGGGGGTTGAGAAAAGCGGGGTAAAATGCCGGAAATAAATAAATAAATAATCTCTCTATATAAAGGAAGAGTCGTCATGGTAAGACCGTCCCAAACAGAGAAACCTTACAACGCAGAGACACCAAACTTGCCAACAGAAATAGGCCTCAAGCAAGGTACGTTTGTAGCAAAGAAACTCCCCCAAAACCTAAAGGCCTCCAAAACAACAAGTAAAAAAACCCTACATTTCCCAGCATCCTCCGGGGCTGCCAACGACTCTCCCAGCCTCTACATTCTGACAACATGATTGGCTGCCAATAAGGGCGGATTTGCATAACTCCTGTACTGGCCAGCCAACATGAACATTCCGACCCATAATTAACTGTCAGAGGAGGATAAGGCAAAGGGCTGAGGCACAAACACCCAATTCACTTCCCACAGAAAATTTACACCCCTACAAATCACAGACCACGCCCAAAATTGACAGTAAGGCTTCATTAACTTAATTTCCCTGACTAGGCCTCACTTAATGGAATGCTGTTTACGTTCTGAATTGACAATAAGGCTTCATTAACTTGATTCTCCCGACTAGCCCTCAGCTCATTGGACATTGTGTATGGCCTGAATTGACAGTAATGCTTCATTAACTTGCTGTTCCTGACTAGGCCTCAGCTCATGGGACATTGTGTATGGCCTAAATTTACAGTAACCTATCTTGGCACACAGAGCCCCTATGACCCATGCTACATTCTACTACAGTTTGGAGGAGGGTGGACCATGGATTATGGGACTTGAAGTACCTCCACGGATAATGGGATTTGTAGTACTTCAAAACCCATCATTCACCACAGACCACTGTGTCCAAGAACCAAGACCGATAAAGACCAAACTTGGCAAACAATGCACCCCATGACCCACACTCCATCTGACTGCAGATTAGAGGAGGACACACCATGGATAATGGGATTTCAAGTACCTCCACTCACTTCCAAAGTACCCCACCCACACACGCATCAACCTCTACATCAACACAGCAGACGGAAAGACAAAAAACATTGTATATCCACAAGCTATGCAGAACGCCAGCAACACCACACAACAACAACTCCACAGGACTCCAACATCCCACCCACCAAAACAACCCACAACAACACAGCCATGACCCCAACAACACCATAACTAACAACAACTCCAACCCTTACATACTCAGACTTCCTCGCATCTCCAAAATAGGGCACAGCAACGCGTGCCGGGTACAGCTAGTAAATAAATAAATGAGAGCCACTGGTTTAACCTTTTTCTTCTTTTTCTTTTTTTGCCACTGGGGGCTCTGGCTGTGTTTATTGGGCTGCATTAATGGAACTATCATAAGTTAAAGAAATCCAGTAGAGGGGTATAGAGACCCAGCCTGATGGGGTTTGACCATTGGAGTATAACTCCGGAGACTAGGGTCTGAATCCTTGCTCAGATATGACACCCGTTGGATGACTTTGAGCAAGTCCCACTTTATTAGCCTCAGAGAAGGGCAAAGGCAAAGCTCCTCTGGAGACATCTTGCTAAGAGAACCATCTGATAGCTTCACCTTAGGGGTTGCCGTAAGCTGGAAACGACTTGAAGACACACAACAAAGTTTGCAACGAACCTTACCCAGTGTTTGTCCTTGCTATTTAGTTATAACGAGAGCTCAATCACCAAATAACCTTCCAATACTGCCCAATAGTACTATATTTAAAAAAATTTTGAACTTGAGAAGGATCTAGCACAGGCATGGGCAAATTTTGGCCCTCCGGGTGTAGCTCTCTCTCCCCTACAGATGATCTGCTCCACTCCTATCTCACCCTGGGTTTTTAACATTTTATCTTTTACATGTGGCCCACTCATTGTGGCTCACTGTCTCTGAATGATTTTATTTTGTTGTATTATTTTATATTGTTTAGTGTATTTATATGATTTACTTACCTTACCGTGTTGCTGTTTTGTGTTTTGTTTTGTATTATTTTTTGTAATGCACTGTTGGGCTTGGCCTCATGTAAGCTACCCCGAGTCCCCGTTGGGGAGATGGTGGCGGGGTATAATTAAAGTTATTATTATTGTTATTATTATTATGGATTCCAACTCCCACAATTCCCAACAGCCCCAGGCCCTATTCTTTCCCCCTTTAGCCACTTAAGGATGGTGGTGGGGTATAAATAAAGTTTATATTATTATTATTATTATTATTATTATTAGGGACTCCAACTCCCACAATTCCAACAGCCTCAGGCCCTTTTCTCTCCCCCTTTAGCCACTTAAGAATGGTGGTGGGGTATAAATAAAGTTTATATTATTATTATTATTATGGATTCCAACTCCCAAAATTCCCAACAGCCTCAGGCCCTTTTCTTTCCCCCTTTAGCCACTTAAGGATGGTGGTGGGGTATAAATAAAGTTTATATTATTATTATTATTATTATTATTAGGGACTCCAACTCCCACAATTCCCAACAGCCTCAGGCCCTTTTCTTTCCCCCTTTAGCCACTTAAGGATGGTGGTGGGGTATAAATAAAGTTTATATTATTATTATTATTATTATTATGGACTCCAACTCCCAAAATTCCCAACAGCCTCAGGCCATTTTCTTTCCCCCTTTAGCCACTTAAGGATGGTGGTGGGGTATAAATAAAGTTTATATTATTATTATTATTATTATTATGGACTCCAACTCCCACAATTCCCAACAGCCTCAGGCCCTTTTCTTTCCCCCTTTAGCCACTTAAGGATGGTGGTGGGGTATAAATAAAGTTATTATTATTATTATTATTATGGACTCCAACTCCCACAATTCCCAACAGCCTCAGGCCCTTTTCTTTCCCCCTTTAGCCACTTAAGGATGGTGGTGGGGTATAAATAAAGTTTATATTATTATTATTATTATTATGGACTCTAACTCCCACAATTCCCAACAGCCTCAGGCCCCTTTCTTTCCCCCTTTAGACACTTAAGGATGGTGGTGGGGTATAAATAAAGTTTTATATTATTATTATTATTATTATGGACTCTAACTCCCACAATTCCCAACAGCTTCAGGCCCTTTTCTTTCACCCTTTAGCCACTTAAGGAAGGGGCCTGAGGCTGTCAGGAATTGTGGGAATTGGAGTCCAAAACACCTGGAGGGCCTAAGTTTGCTCATGCCTTATCTAGCATTAGTGGCTATATTCCTGGCAGGACTGTGATATTTTAACTTCAATATATCATTTGAATTGCATGGGATGGAAGGAGGCCCCCAGTGTATTGCCAGTTCCCCTTTACTGGTTTCCCCCTCCAACCTTGATAGCCGGGAACATCCTTTACCTAAGGTTTCAGAGGTTAATTTTGTCCCAAGTCCTGCAACCGAAAGCCATTCCCAGCCTCTATGTTGTGCTTCCATTGTGGAGCTTGGTCAGACTGCTGAGAGGGACGGTCGTCTGGGGTTCTGTGACTCTCTGGCTGTTTAGTTTCATAAAGCATTATTATATTTTTTTTCAAAGTGGGTCAAGCTGTTTTGTCATTTCAAGCGTGGATTCCTGGTTCTTTTACAAGCCCTGGTTACTATGGGAACAACAGAAGGCATTTGTCATGGCTGTTCTTGGGACAGATTCAAAATCCAGGGATTGAACAGGGAACAGCAAAGGTTTTGAAAGATGAGGTTGGGAGCTATTGAGAAGGGCAGCAAGGAGGAATTGTTACGATGCCTAGATGTTTGTTTTGGAGCACAGTCGACTTGATATTCAGATGTCATAAGATTCAATGAAGTTTTGCCTTTCATGGGTTTGTGATATTGGATCATTTCACAATTAACCACGGATATTGTGCTGTTTCCAACACCCTTTCCACTTACAGCTAGTTGCATACTGCCTCTAATCCAAATCATGATAGTTTCATTTAGCCAACTAAAGCAGTCTTTCCCAACCACTGTTCCGTGGCACACTAGTGTGTTGTGAGCGAGTGCCTGGTGTGCCGCAGGAAAACCTCTCCCCCCCCCTCCTGCCGAACTCCTGCTGCTGCTGCTTGGGGGAGGAGGAGGAGGAAGGGCCGGGTGGTGGCGGCAAATAAGAAGGGGCCGGGGCGCCGCCTCCTTCGGCCGTTTCCCCAGCCAGCCTCCAATCAAGGGAGGGCGGGGAACGGAAGCGGAAGTGAGGAGCGCAGTCCGAGGAAGGCCCACAAGGAAGGAAGGCAGGCAACTGCGGACCGAGTGAGTGCCTTCCCTTCTGGTGTGGAAGAGGGAGAGAGCCATTCAGGAAGGGAGCCACCTGGGGGTTCTGTGTGGGAAGTTTAGCCCAGTTCTATCATTGGTGGGGTTCAGAATGCTCTTTGATTGTAGGGGAACTATAAATCCCAGCAACTACAACTCCCAAATGGCAAGGTCTATTTCCCCTGAACTCCATCTGCTTTCATATTTGGGCATATTGAGTATTCATTTCAAGTGTGGTCCAGATCCATCATTATTTCAGTCCACACTGCTCTCTGGGTGTAGGTGAACTACAACTTCCAAACCCCTTCAGTACTTTCTGTTGGTAATGAGAGTTCAATATGCCAAGTTTGGTTCAATTCCATTGTTGCAAGAGTTCAGGATGCTCTTTGATTGTGTGTTAACTATAAATCCCACAAACTGTAACTCCCAAATGTCAAGGTCTATTTTCCCCAAACTCTATCTGTGTTCACATTTGAGCATATTAAGTATCCATGCCAAGTTTGGTCCTGATCCAACATTGTTTGAGCCCACAGTGTTCTCTGGATATAGGTGAACTACAACTCCAAAACTCAAGGTCAATGCCCACCAAACTCTTATAGTATTTTCTCTTGGTCATGGGAGTTCTGTGTGGGAAGTTTGTGTCTTTCTGCCATTCTTGCCAGGATATCTATGTCGTGTTCATCGAAACAGGCTCAGGTTTCACAATGAGTGTATAAATACATTTTAAAACATATCAACTATATGTATTACAGTGCTAGAGTGTCATTTTATGTCATTTTGGTTGGTGGTGTGCCCCAGGATTTTGTAAATGTAAAAAATGTGCCACGGCTCAAAAAAGGTTGGGAAACACTGAACTAAAGATCCATCACATACATACTGAATTCCTGTCTATAGCGGGGTTAGTAGTAATCGACTTATCTTCCAGGAGAAGTTTCATATATTTGCATCTGTATGATGACGTTCTTTTTTTTTAAGGATACATCTCCCCTATTGCATTAATACAGTTTTGCACCACATGAACTACCATGACCCATTGCTATAGATCATAGGAGCTGTAATTTGGTGATCCATCAGCACTCTTTGGCAGAGAAGGCTAAAGAATTTATAAATCTATAACTCCCATTATTCCATAGCACAGCGCCATGGCCGTTACTGATGTCAAAGTGCAGTAATCCTGCAGACTCACTTACGTTGGGGCGCTGTTAGGTTGTGTTATAGTTTTTTGGGGTCACCTGTGGTCATCAAATGCCCCTAAATGCATATCCCTGAGAGTTTCAAGATTGTAAATCCAGCTTATGAACTCATAGCTGTTTAACTGGATGCCAGCCAGGGTCTCTAGAACTTCAGTACCTGCCTAGAAATTGAGTAGAAATACAGTAGGCTCTCCACTTTCATGGGGAATAGAAACAAAAGAGCCCCACGAAAGTTTAAAAAATGCAATTAAATTAAATAACTCTATTTTCTAAATATTTATTTGTTTATTTATTTACATAATTTCTACCTCGCTCTTCTCAACCCCCGAGGGGGGACTCAGAGCGGCCTAACAAAAGGCAACGATTCGATGCTGATACACAATATAAATACAATATAAAACCATAGACATTCAGCATTAAAATACAGTTAGCATTAACACATAATACACATACACTTAAGTTAAAAACAGTGTTCCATCCACAACATAAGCATTGAGCCATATCCATCAACTTGCTATTACAATTCCAGTCCAAAGTGCTGCATTGTGCTCATGTGCAAAAGCCTGGTCCCACAGCCACGATTTCACTTTTTTCCTGAATTCCAGGAGGGATGGTGTTGATCGTATGTCGCTTGGAAGCGCGTTCTACAGACGGGGAGCCACCACCGAGAAGGCCCTCTCTCTCGTCCCCACCAACCGCGTTTGAGAAGTTGGCGGGACGAAAGCAGGGCCTCCCCGGATGATCTTAAATTATGTGGTGGGACGTAGGGGCTGATGCGTTCGGACAGGTAAGCTGGGCCAGAACCGTATAGAGCTTTAAAGGTCAAAACCAGCACTTTGAATTGAGGTCGGAAGTGGACAGGCAGCCAGTGGAGCTGACACAACGGGGTGGTGTGCTCCCTGTATGTAGCTCTGGTTAGTAATCTGGCTGCCGCCCATTGAACTAGCTGCAATTTCCGAACTGTCTTCAAAGGCAGCCTCACATAGAGTGTGTTGCAGTAATCTATTCGGGATGTGACCAAAGCGTGGATGACCGTAGCCAGATCAGACTTCCCAAGGTATGGGCGCAGCTGGCGCACGAGTCTTAACTGTGCAAAAGCTCCCCTGGCCACCGCCAAGACCTGGGGGTCCAGGCTCAGCGATGAATCCAGGATCACTCCCAAGCTGCGAACCTACTTCTCTGGGAATCCTTAGGTCCTTCAGCATGACTCCGTGGTCAGTGTCCACCAGGGGTTGACCATAAAAACATGCAGGAGGATATACAAATATCTAGAGAAGATATTGGAGTAATTTCTTCTCTATAGTCAACTTTGAGTAGAAGGTGACCATATGCAACAACAACAACAACAACAACTTTATTTATATTCTGCCCTATCTCCCCAGAAAGACTCAGGTTAGATTCCAAACATAAAAGGAAAACATTTAGTGCTCGAACACAACACCTATACATCCATAGTAACAAAATTTAGCAACCCAACATATAAACACAAATTATGACTTAACAACTAAAATTAAATAAAAAATGCAGCCTGTTATATCAGACATAAGACAAAACATCAAACATTGAACAGAAGCATCCGTTTTCTAGTTCTTTGGGGGCAAGTAGATTGATCATTGTTCAAGATGTCTATATAGCTGGTGGGGCCAAAAGGGCACGGATACGGATGGTAGCTCTTAATCTGAGGTATAATGGTAGTATTACCAACTACTACTCCTCTTCCTCATAAGCCAGTGAGCAAAGTTACGTCTTCAGCTGTTTCTTGAAGGCGGGGAGAGAGGGGGCCATCTTTAACTCCTTAGGAAGGGAGTTCCAGAGGTGTGGTGCAGCCATAGAGAAAGCCCTTTCTCTTGTTCCCACCAGCCATGCTTGGGATGGAGGTGGGATCGAGAGGAGGGCCTCCTCCAGTGACTGCAGTGCCCGAGTTGGTCTATAATGGGAGATGCAGTTTCTCAAATAGTCTGGACATTAGCTATTTAGGGCTTCAAAGTGGTAAGCCTCCTTCCAACATTGTGATTCTGGATAGAAAACAAACAATAACATTACATTGTTTGAGTCCACAGTGCTCTCTGGGTGTAGGTGAACTACAACTTCCAAACTCAAGGTCAACTCCCAAGCAAACTCTTTCAGTACTTTCTGTTGGAAATGAGAGTTCAATATGCCAAGTTTGGTTCAATTCCAGTGTTGCAAGAGTTCAGGATGCTCTTTGATTGTGTGTTAACTATAAATCCCACAAACTGTAACTCCCAAATGTCAAGGTCTATTTTCCCCAAACTCCATCTGTGTTCACATTTGGGCATATTGAGTATTCATGCCAAGTTTGGCTCTGATCCAACATTGTTTGAGTCCACAGTGTTCTCTGGATATAGGTGAACTACAACTCCAAAACTCAAGGTCAATGCCCACCAAACTCTTATAGTATTTTCTCTTGGTTATGGGAGTTTTGTGTGGGAAGTTTGTGTCTTTCTGCCATTCCTGCCAGGATATCTATGTTGTGTTCATCGAAACAAGTCCAGGTTTCACACTGAGTGTATAAATACATTTAAAAACCTATTAACTATATGTATTACTGTGTTAGAGTGTCATTTTGTGTCATTTTGTTTGGTGGTGTGCCCCAGAATTTTATAAATTTTAAAAATGTGCCGCGGCTCAAAAAAGGTTGAAAAACACTGTCTTAGAGGACTTCGAGCATTTGGATGCTCTCAAAGAGGACTTAGACATTTCTAGAAAGAAAATGTTAATCAAATCCACAAAAGTTAAATCCATAAACGTGGGGGTCCAACTGAGGTGTATACGTATAGAATTACGGAGTCCGTTTCACATAAAAGGTGGCTTAACACATACATGTGCATCACCTGATTAATCAATTTCTGCTTATGGACTACTGTACGTAAGATGAATCTGTTGTAAAAGATTATACTTGAAAACATGAGTGTTCTCTTTTTAGTTCAATATGAACAATGAAGCATTCATGCGTGCGCAAGCCATACTCTCCAAGAGATGGGCACATCTGTGCAGAAGCATGATTTTGTGTGACTATTAGTGCATTTGCATTCGTGCCAGAAATAACTCAAATGAGCCTGCCAAAATAATTTGCAAAGGGTGCCTATGTCATTCCTTAGACTTGAGAAGGAGAAGGCAGCAATTCCCCGGGCCCGGCGCCACTCTCCGCCATGACTCCAGCCCCTCGCTCGCTGAAGCCCGTCCACCGCTCATGCTCCTCCTCCGCGCGGCCTCAGCGAGTGAGAGGCCGGAGTCATGGTGGAGAGCGGCACCGGGGACTGGGGCCGCTCTCCGCCATGACTCCCACCATGACGCAATCAGGCACGAGCAAGCTTCTGCCGCTGGGAAGGGGGCGGGGCCCGAGCAATGTCACCCTTCCCTCTTCCCTCCCTTGTTTGGAGGCTGGCTGGGGAAACGGACGAAGGAGGCGGCTTCCCGGCCCCTTCTTCTTTTTCTTCACCACTGCCCAGCCCTTCCTCCCCCCCCCCCAAGCAGCAGGGGTTCAGCAGGAGGGGGAGAAGAAGGGGGGGGGGAGAGAGGTTTTTCACGGCACAACAGATGATTCATCACGGAACAGTAGTGTGCCGCGGAACAGCGGTTGGGAAACACTGATGTAAATAAATAATAAAATAAATAAATAAGGACCTCTCTAGCTGAGCATTCAAATGACCCCACTCTAAACTACATTTCCCAGAATTCTGCAGGCACCAGAACAATGAGGCTGCCCGCTTTCAAGCCCCAGTGTGATAACATGGATAGTCAAATTAGTCAGCCTTAAGAGGTCTTGCTTATTGTCGCTGCCCATTATCCCCATCCCATCTTCCACTCATCCTTTGGGTTCCTTCTTTTAGGAAGTCAGACATGATTTTAGAGGGAGCATCACAGAGTGCTCAAAGTCTCCCTGGGAAGCCATATTTGGGAAGTCCCGATTCATCTGACCTATAGTCTTCAAATGTCTTGTCCTAGCTGCACTTTGCTGTGTTTCTGTGCTGGTGATTGACTTGCCTCTCTCCCTCTTTCCCTTTAGCACTGCCAGTAACTCAAACCGCAGCACTCCTGCTTGTTCCCCTATCCTGCGCAAACGCTCCCGGTCTCCAACGCCACAGGACCCCCAAGGAGACGCCATGGTGGAGAAAGGTTCAGACCACTCTTCAGACAAATCCCCTTCAACGCCAGAGCAAGGCGTGCAACGTAGCTGTTCCTCCCAATCAGGTCGTAGCGGGGCCAAGAATTCCAAGGTGAGTATCGTTGTGCTCTTGGGATTGTCGTTGTCGCCCCTTCTCTTCTCAGTTTCTTTCTTTCACTTCTTCAAATAAGGACATTTCAAAGTAAAGCAAAAATCCAATGGTTAGAGAAGTTCTCCATTTTCTCCCTCTGAACTATGAAAGAGATATAACTCTATTATCCATGAATTCAATATCCACAGTTACCTTCTTTGCAAAATATATCCCCCTGCATCCTAAAAGCATTTGTGGTGACACTCCCTAGATCCTTCTAGGTTTTGTGATACGTTATATAGGAGCCGCGGTGGTGCAATGGGTTAAACCACCGTTTCTCAACCTGGGGGTCGTGAGAGAGTGTCAGAAAGATCGCCAAAGACCATCAGAAAATACAATATTTTCTGGGTTGTTGTAGGTTTTTCGGGCTATATGGCCATGTTCTAGAAGTATTCTCTCCTGACGTTTCGCCTGTATCTATGGCAGGCATCCTCAGAGGTTGTGAGGTCTCAGGATGCCTGCCATAGATGCAGGTGAAACGTCAGGAGAGAATGCTTCTAGAACATGGCCATATAGCCCGAAAAACCTACAACAACCCAGTGATTCCAGCCATGGAAGTCTTCGATAATATAATATTTTCTGTTGCTCATGGGGGTTCTTTGTGGGAAGTTTGGTCCAATTCAATCATTGGTGGGGTTCGGAATGCTCTTTGATTGTAGGTGAACTATACATCCCAGCGACTACAACTCCCAGATGTCAAGGTCTCTTTTCCCCAAACTCCACCAGTATTGACATTTGGGCATATTGGGTATCTCTGCAAACTTTGGTCCATATCCATCATTGTTTGAGTCCACAGTGGTCTCTGGATGTAGGCGAACTACAACTCCCAAACCCAAGACCAATGAAAATACATCCTGCCTATCAGATATTTACATTATAATTCAGAACAGTTGCAAAATTACAGTTATGAAGTAGCAACGAAAATAATGTTATGGTTGGGAGTCACCACAACATGAGGAACTGTATTAAGGAGTCATCGCATTAGAAAGGTTGAGAAACACTGGGTTAAACCCTTGTGCCGGTTGAACTGCTGTCTGGGAGACGGAGTGAGCTCTCGTCTGTCAGCTCCAGCTTCCCATTCAAGGACGAGAGAGAAGGCTCTCATAGGATGGTAAAACAGCTGGGTGTTCCCTGGGCAACGTTCTTGTAGACGGCCAATCCTCTTACATCAGAAGAGACTTGCAGTTTCTCAAGTCGCTTCTGACACTATATCAAGGCCCAATAATAGTCTAATTATCACTGGCCAACACACATTTAAGACACATTTCGGTGTCTTAAATGTGAGCCTAATTCCTGGATATATTTGACTTGCTTATTCCAGACATGGCACCCATTTTCCCCTATCGGCTGTAGTTTTTGAGAGAAATAATGTATACCATCTATCAGTCACCATGTGCTCACCCATAAAAAACCATGATAACCATATCTAATAAACTAGAGCTGATGTTTTCTTTCCAGTGCAATTTTCGGAATCAATGCTCCAAATAACCCCAAGAACATGTCTAAAACCCAAGGCACTAAGACATTTTTTCCCCATTGGGCTGTGTAATCCATTATATTTGGAGACAGTTTTCGCTATAGATGATATTATTCACAGTTTCAGTTATTCAGTAGGGTGGGAGATGGGCTCATGAAACATAGCCTTGTGGATATGTGGGTTGCGATGTCTTTCCTATTTGTTCTAAATTTCTGTCTCTTTCCTTGCAAGTTTAGTTACATTTTCCCCTTTCTGTATGCTCTACTATGCTTTTAGTCACACAAGTGCTTCTCCAAAGTAGGCCTTTGGAGCCATGCAGCTGGGTTTTCCATGATGTCCCCAGCCATGCATGGATATTCCTCTATACGTCTGAATGGTAACCTTTCAGCAAGTGGTCTATGATGTGGTAATGCCTACTAATTACAAATAATGGGGGTACATTAGCCTCTCTTCTGTGTCCCCCTCAAAATCTTAGCAGTGGATTAAGGGCCCGTCCACACAGCCATATAACCCAAAATATCAAGGCATATAATCCACAATATCCACTTTGAACTGGGTCAGTGTTTTTCAACCTTTTTTGAGCCGCAGCACATTTTTTACATTTACAAAATCCTGGGGCACACCACCAACCAAAATGACACAAAATGACACTCTAACACAGTAATACATATAGTTAATATGTATATACACAGTACATATATGCATATACACACACAACACATATAGCCTACACAGAAAAGGAGAATGGTGGGAGTTGTAGGCCAAAACACCTGGAGGGAGGGCCCAGGTTGGCCCACGCCTGCCTTAAGTGAGCAAACCATGTTAGTTTTCGGCCCCTGCTTAAAGGTGTCTCAACCCTGTGTCCCAAACGCCCCTTGACCCGCCTTGGCTGAGTGAGAGGGAATCACAGGAGTGGTAGTTTGACACCATCCTGAGCCTCCCCATACTACAAATCCTGGGATTCCCCAGCCTTGAGATGGGATGGGGATGGTCCGTCCTCCTTGTGACTTGAGACACTCCTGAAGATTACACACCCTTGAGGACGTCATTGCTATACATCGCTCTCAGTGCGGCTCTTTCTGCCTAACGCAGTCCCCGCCTTTCGGCTCAAACCCTTCCGAGGCCGAGGAAGGAGCAGAGGGGAGGAGGAAGCCCAAGAAGGCAAGTGGTGAGTCCGGCGGCACAAGGCTTCCCAAAAGGAGGCTGTGTTTGCGGGACTCAGGCAAGGGATCGAGCCCCGGCTAGGGCTTCCCGGTAGGACAGGAGGGCTCTCTCTCTCTCTCTCTCTCTCTCTCTCTCTCTCTCTCTCTCTCTCTCTCCAATTTCCCATGGCACACCTGATGATCGCTCACGGCACACGAGTGTGCCATAGCACACTGGTTGGGAAACACTGAACTGGGTTATCTCAGTCCACACTGCCATATTATCCAGTTCAATGTGGCTTTTATACAGCTGTGTGGAAGGGGCCTAATAGATTCATGGCAAACCCAGAGTTTACCTTAAGATCTCTCATAGGATCCATTATTTTCTAACATACCAGATCATTGTCCTCCTTAACACGTTTAAGATGAATATTTATTTATTTCACGACATTTATATGCCGCCCTTCTCAACCCCGAAGGGGACTCAGAGCAGCTTACAAGAAAAATGCAAACACAATATACTATATTACTGCCACAGCACAATATCAGTATTACACATCACATTGCACTATAACATCATATCGCAATATCATTAGCAATATCGCATGTAACACAAAATATACAACTATAATATCACATTATCATTAGTAGTATTGTATGGTATCACATTACAACATTATCAATATTATATGTATATACAATAGATTATACCATAATCATATTATACTATATCATATATTATATTATACTACATTATATTATAATTATAATATAATATAAAATTATATTATATTATTATTATTATAAAATAGTAATAATAAAAATAAAATAATTTATTTAAATAAAATATTCATGATAGAGTGAATTCTATGGAATGTAGCTACCCTATTAATGTCCAGGACACATATTACCTCATTTCCCAATGTATTCTGGGAATAGATGCACTTTGCACGAAAGTGTGTCTTTTGTTGGATCTGTTTTCCTGCAAAAATATATCCATGGGAAATTTTGGGGAGAGAGGAGCATCTCCATGTGCCAGGGAGGTGGATGAAGTTAGCGAACCCATTCTTCCCTACCAGCCTTTATTAGAGCCCCTGGTGATGCAATGGGTTAAACCCTTGTGCCAGGAGGACTGCTGATCAAAAGGTCAGTGGTTTGAATCCAGGGAGCAGGGTGAGCTCCTGTCTGTCAGCTCCAACTTCTCATGCGGGGACATGAGAGAAGCCTCCCAGAGGATGGTAAAACATCTGGGTGTCCCCTGGGCAATGTCCTTAGCAGGGTAAAGGTTTCCCCTTGACATTAAGTCTAGTCATGTCCGACTCTGGGGGTTGGTTCTCATGACATTGTCCATAGATGCCTCTGAGATCATGTGGCTGGCATGACTGCATGAAGCACCATTACCTTCCCGCCGGACCGGTACCTATTGATCTACTCACATTTGCATGTTTTCAAACTGCTAGGTTGGCAGAACCTGGGGCTAACAGCGGGAGCTCACTCCGCTCCCCAGATTCAAGCCACTGACCTTTTGGTCAGCAAGTTCAGCAGCTCAGCAGTTTAACCAGAGGCTCCTGGGCAATGCCCTTGTAGATGGGCAATTTCTGTAATCCGCCTCAAGCCTTTGGAAGTGGCGGTGTATAAATTGAATAAATAAATAAATAAATTCTCTCACACCAGAAGCAACTTGCAGTTGGGTTGTTGTAGGTTTTTCAGGCCATATGGCCATGTTCCAGAAGCATTCTCTCCTGACGTTTTGCCTGCATCTATGGCAGGCATCCTCAGAGGTTACGAGTGGCCATGTTCCAGGAGCATTATCTCCTGACGTTTCCTCACAACCTCTGAGGATGCCTGCCATAGATGCAGGTGAAACATCAGGAGACAATGCTTCTGGAACATGGCCATACAGCCCGGAAAACTCACAACAACCCAACAATTCAAATAGTTTCTTAGCTTAACAGTTTCAAAACAGTAAGTTACATATCAGGATTGGAAGTAGCTTCCCAAATTGCTCCTGACATGGAAAAAAAAGCCCTTATTCATGTATGCAGTTAGGTATTGCCTTTTTTTGTGTGCTGGAAGAAGTTTCAGTTCGCCAAATGATCCTATATCCCAGAATCTTGGTTGTCATTTGTTCTGTTTCTTTCCTTTCCCGCTTCCCATCCAAGAGGGCTTCCTCTTTTCCAAACGTAAGAGCTTATGCTCAGCAAGCTTCTTCTGGTTCTGTGGATGGTTATGACACTACTGTGCCATTGGAGGGAGCCCCTCCCTCGCTGTGGTTTCCAAACGCGTGCCCTTGAGCCAAGTGAATGCTCACTGCCTTTTCACAAAGGGAGTGTGTTTACTCCACTGCTGCGTATGTGTAGAACTATTATTTTTGAAACACACCCACAAATACCCATCGTAGTATCTCCAATGCGCAGTCTGTGTGCAACGGCACATCACTGGACTGCATAGCAGATATATTTGCTGTTGTTGGCTTCCAAGTCTTATGGAAACTCTAAGGTGAATCTGTCATGAGTTGCTTTTTTTCCTTTTTTTGGCAAGCGTTTTCCAGAGGGCTTTGCCTTTGCCTCCCTCTGAGATTGAAAGAATGTGACTTGGTCAAGAGACACAATATCCCACAACATCTCCTTTGAACTGGCTTTTCAGAGTCCACACTCAGATAATGTGGGATTTTCTGCCTCGATATTCTGGGATATCTCGGTCTGAGTCCCTTGATAGAGGTGAGAAGGCCAGGGTACAAAAGTTTTAAATAAATAAATAAATACTTCGTGAACGAAGATTCTTAGGAAGGACTCATCCCACGCTTTTTACAAGCGCGTTGATGACTAAAAAGGCCAATCTGAGATAGGCAAGTTTGGTTGCAGAAAGCACAGCAGAAAGTCTCCTTGGGTGATGTTGTTTCCAAGTTACGGTTCTTTCTGTGTTGTCGTTTCTCTTGGAGACGCATTCGGCGTGTCTTCTCAAAAGAGGCTGCAGCATTGTGAATAGTGCGTCTCCATGCCTCCCAATGTGAGGCCAGGGTGGACCATTGTTGGTGATCAATCTAGCCGAGCCTGAGATGTTGTTTCAGGGAGTCCTTATATCTCTTTTTGGGGGCGCCTCTCTTGTGCTGACCCGTGGCGAGTTCACCATAGAGTAGTATGTTTTGGAGGCGGTGGTCCTCCATCCTAGAGACGTGCCCTGCCCAGCGCAGCTGTGTTCTAAATAGCATGGCCTCAATGCTGGTGATCCCTGCTTGCTCAAGGACAGCAACATTCGTCACATAGTCGGTCCAATGTATATTTAGGATTGTGCGAAGACAGCGCTGATGAAAGCGTTCGAGGAGTCGTAGGTGTTGGTGATAGGTGACCCATGTTTCAGACCCATAGAGGAGAATAGACAGTACGATAGCTCTGTACACACTGATTTTGGTGCTTTGCCTCAGGTGCTTGTTGCTCCAGACTCTTTTGTGAAGCCTTCCAAATGCACTCTATGCCTTTGCTAATCTGTGATCTATCTCTTTATCAATCTTGGCGTCTGAAGAGATGATGCTTCCCAGGTAGGTGAACTGCTGAACAGACTTAAGCACAGATTTGCCTATGCTGACGTGGGGATGATGGTGTTCTTCCTGTGGTGCAGGCTGGTAGAGAACTTCCATTTTCTTCATGCTGACTTCCAGCCCAATTCTGGGATATAGGGCTTTGTGGAAGGGCCTTCAGTGGGTTTCCGTGGCTGAGCAAGGATTTGAATCCAGCACTCTTAGTCCAACACTCAGCCTGGATCTACACTGCTATATAATGCAGTTTCAGAATGTAGATTACCGTATATACTCAAGTATAAGACAACCCAAATATAATCCGAGACACCTAATTTGACCACAAAAAAACTGGGAAAACATTTTGACTTGAGTATAAGCTGAGGGTGGGAAATGCAGCAGCTACTGGTAAATTTCAAAATAAAAATAGATACCAATAAAATTACAGTAATTGAGGCATCAGTAGGTGAAATGTTTTTAATATTTACATAAATCTGTAATTTAAGATAAGACTGTCCAACTCTGATTAAACTATCATTCTAACCTTCTTCAATGTAAATGTGCTTATGTATCCTTCCAATAATAATAATAATAGAGTAAAATAATAAATATAATAGCAATAAGTAGAGTAAAATAATAATTGTAATAATAATAGAGTAAAATAATAAATATAATAAGAATAATTGAGTAAAACAATAATAATAGAGTAAAATAATAAATGTAATAAAAATAATAATAGAGGAAAATAATGTAAATTTAATAATAAGAATAATAAATGTAATACAAATAATACTATTTACAGAGTAAAATAATAAATAACATTGACTCAATTATAAGCCGAAGGGGGCTTTTTCAGCCTAAAGGAGGGGCTGAAAAACTAGGCTTATACTTGAGTATATATAGTAACTGCTTTGAACTGGGTTATATTGCAGTCTAGACTCATATAATCCAGATCAATGTGGTTAATCTGCTCCATATGCTTGTCTGAGAGACATCCCGGTGCTTTGCTCTTGAAGCAGATGGGTCGCACTTTTATCTGTGTAGGGATACTGGGCAAAATATAGTGTGCCATCCACATTTACAGGTTTACCTTTTGTGGATTGGATTACTCATGTATTTGATTTGTATATTCTCTCTATCAATCCCTGTATCTTCCATTGTGACCGTGCTAGGCACTGACTCTAAAATTACAGTGGATGACATATAATTGTGCTGGTGGTGATCGAGATTCTTAGAAAGACATGCTCTCAAGTTTTAGGGGTTTTTTGTTTTTTTTTAAAGTTTTTCATTTGCATCTTTACCACTTTTGTTTTATGCCTCTAATCCCTGAGGAATTGGAGGACCTACTATCATATGCGTGAGAAATCCGAGGATCAGAACAGAGTGGGTCTCCTGTGAAAGCACTGAGTCAGAATCAAGTGGCAGTCAAGAGCCTTGTTTCTCTGTTTCTCTGTTTTGGTTGTTGGGCAATCCACTTCCAGATTATCATCATAGATAATCTTCTAACAGTATACTTGCAGCACCTGCCAATACTGTAACCCAGTCCTTTGTGTGCCCATGGTATAATGTTTGTTGGTCTTTCATGCAAATTTGGGGCCATCAGGAACCAAAAGAAGTGGTAGAGAGACTTTATAGATACCCTATATCAAGGGTTAGGAACCTTTTTGACTCAGAGAGCCATGAAAGCAAAATATCTGGAAATTTATTTCAGTGAGAGCCATATAATATATTTTAAGACTGAATTCAACTAAATGTGAGTATATACGTACATACTATGAGAAAAGGATTCCCCCGGCAGAATGAGGGGACACTTCCAATATGGCTCTGCAAAAGGCATGCTCAGGACTCTGGGAAGGAAGAAAAGACGGAAGGAAGGGGGAAGGAAAGAAAGAAAGAAAGACAGAGGGAAGGAAGGAAGGAAGGAAGGAAGGAAAGAGGGGGAGAGGAAGAAAGAAAAGAAGAACAAACTATGGAAAAGGAAGAAAAGAAAAGCAAGAGAGAGACAAGGAGGAGAAAAGAAAGAAGGAAATGGGTAGGAAGGAAAGGAAAGGGTGGAGAAAAGAAAGGAAAGGGAGTGAGGAAGAAGTAAAATAATGAAGGGAAAAGAAGAAAAGAAAGAAAGGGAGAGAGAGGTGGGAAGTGAAAAGAATGGAAGGAGAAGGAAAGGAAGACTTGGGGGAAAATAATAGAAGAGGAAGGAAGGAAGGAAGGAAGGAAGGAAGGAAGGAAGGAAGGAAGGAAGGAAGGAAGGAAGAGGGAGAATGGAGGAAAGAAGGAAGGGGAGAGAGGGAGGGACAAGGAAGGAGAGAAGGAAAGGGTGAATGGGAGGAAGGAAGGAAGGAAGGAAGGAAGGAAGGAAGGAAGGAAGGAAGGGGGAGAATGGAGAATGCGTCACTCTTCCCTGCTGCATCCTGGGAAACTGAGGCCTGGGCTGCTCTGGAGAGCCAGATGCAGTCATGAAAAGAGCCACATCTGGCTCCCGAGCCATAGGTTCCTGACCCCTGCCCTATGTTCTCAGTTACTCAAGAGCCTGTGTGAGTCTGTATGAGATTTGCAATTGGGTTCATTGTTGTTATGTGCCTTCAAGTCATTTCCAACCCTTGGCAATCCTAAGGCGAACCTGTCATGGGGTTCTCTTGGCAAGATTTATTCAGAGGGGATTTCCCTTTGCCTTCCACTGAGGCTGAGAGAGTGTGACTCACCCAAAGTCACCCAGTTACTTTCTATGGCTGAGCAGGGATTTGAACCATGGTCTCCAGAAGTGTAGTCCAATGTTCAAAGCAGTATACATGCTGGCTTTCTAATAATAATAATAATAATAATAATAATAATAATAATATATCCTGCCCTATCTCCTCATAGGGACATAGGGCGGTTTACAACAAATTGGCAAACATTCTATGCCGTAAGGTGCCGAAAGAGGAACAAAATAACCAAAACCACTCAAGTCCCACAAAACAAATCAACAATTTATTATTCACTGGGTTGCTGTGAGTTTTCCGGGGTTATTTGGCAATGTCCCAGAAGCATTCTGTCCTGACGTTTCGCCCACATCCTCAGAGGTTGTGAGGCCTGTTGGAAATTAGGCGAGTGAGGTTTATATATCTGTGGAATGTCCAGGGTGGGAGAAAGAACTCTTGCTTGAGGCAAGTGTGAATGTTGCAATTGGCCACCTTGATTAGCATTGAATGGCCTTGAAGCTTCAAAGCCTGGCTGCTTCTTGCCTGGGGGAATCCTTTGTTTGTTTGGAGGTATTAGCTGACCCTGGTTGTTTCATGTCAGGAATTCCATACAGCCCAAAAATCTCACAGCAACACAATTTATGATTCAATGTATTGGTCTTCATTAATATAATGTCATCTATATAACCTACAGTTAACTATTTAGACGCAGGTTGGTGATGCTCCATTATCAGGCCAATCTGTAGTTGTTTATTAATTGGGACAATTGCCGTGAGGAGCTGTTATTTATTTATTGTGTCTGAAGCAAATTGAGGGCACAGTTGTAATGTATTTACAAAACACAAACAAAGTTAAAAACTTGGCATTATATTAATGTTCTTTGACCAGTAGCTGGCCACTTGAATTTCCTCTGGTGTTTCTATAAGAACATCCTCCATTGTGCATGTGGCAGGCCTCAGGTTGCATTGTAATAGGTAGTCTGCGGTTTGTTCATCTCCACACTTGTATGCCGTGGACTCCACTTTGTGCCCCTATTTTTTAAGGATGGCTCTGCATCTCCTGGTGCCAGAGTGCAGTCAGTGCCTTCCAAGTCATCCAGTCTTCTGTGTGTTCAAAAGGGAGTTTTTCATTTGGTATCAGCAATGAATTGAGGTTCCGGGTTTTAGCCTGCCACTTTTGGACTCTCACTTGCTGAGTTGTTCGTACAAGTATCTTTGCAGATCTTGACTTCTCATTTTAAAGTTGGCACTGAGAAATAGGCAATTACTTCAGTTGTGAGAATTTGAACTTTGTATTTTGGGGTCTGCATAATCTTTGAGATGCACAATAGGTCCTGACTACAGGGATTTCAATTCATTTTTCATTGCACCATTGCTCCTCTCCTTTATTGTTAATTTTGGCTGACCCACCACAGCTGCTTTGCCAGCCAATAATAATGGAGTGGGAGAAGTGCATTAGGATTGTTATAAAACTGTCTGTGGGCCAATCCCTTACTTGTGTGCCCCCATTTTCCATGAGAGCTAAATGGCCCTGAGGTGAGAAAGATTACCCGAAGTTGCATCAAGTGTGCAAAACAAGTTATCTTTTGTTGCCAGGAGAAATGGTTGGGCTGGAAAACCATCAGTCTAATGCAGGTATGGGCAAAGCCAGGCCTGGGGGCCAGAATCGGCCCCATGGGCTCTTTTCTCAGGCCCTCCTACCACCATCCTATCCTTCCTTCTTTCCTTCCTTCCCTTCCTTCTTTCGTTCTGTCATTTGTTCCTTCCATCCTTCCTTTCCATCCTTTTGTCCTTCCCTCCCTTTTGTCTTTCTTTCCTTCTCTCTTTCCTTCCTCCTTCCCTCTCTCCCTTCCCTCCCTTCCCTCTATCTTTCTCCTTCCTTCCTTCCTTCCTTCCTTCCTTCCTTCCTTCCTTCCTTCTTTTTTCCTTTCTTTTCTTCTCTCTTTCTTTTATACTTCCCTTCATTCCATCCATCATTCTCTTCCTTCCTTCCTTCCTTCCTTCCTTTCTTCCTTCCTTCTTTTTCCTTCCTCCTTCCCTACCCTTCTATATCTTCCTTTCTTCCATTTTGTCTTTTTCCTTCTCACTTTCCTCCCTTCTTTCCTCTCTCCTTCTTTCTTCTTCCAGCCTTCCCATCCTCCCTTTCGTTCTTCCTTCCTTCTCACTTTCCTTCCTCGTTTCCTTCCTTCCTTCCTTCCTTCCTTCCTTCCTTCCATCCATCCATCCATCCATCCATCCATCCATCCATCCATCCATCACTGGGCAGCCAGTCCTCCTAACATGGAATGCTAGTATGCAGCCCCCAAGTTAGAAAGTTTATCCATTCCTGGTCTAATGTGAAGATCCATCTGGATTGATGTTGGGCCAAATATATTGACAGGGCGGATCTAAGAAGCTTTCATTTCCTGCTATAATTTAGTCATTTGGGCGAGATTACACCTTACTCATGCAAGTGTTCACCTTAGTGAACCCAATGCTTGGAGAGAGTCCTTTTGCGGATTGCAATCCACTTTTGTGGATATGATTATTTGTTGATTCGATTAATATCTTCTCTCTTGAAATCTCTAGAGCCTCTAGCACAATTTTGTGGCCAACTTCAGGCAGAAGTTGACCATAGTTATTCTGGCGGATTCCTAGTGAGAAGACTTATCTAGGTTTTTGTAGGTCCTCCAGCATGATTACATTGGCAGAAGTTGATGATAAAGTTGTGCTTTGGAGATACAGTATTTTTAATTCAATGGGGGTCCATGACCATGAGTATTTGGTCATGTTTTATATTCCCTATCGTGGTCACTGTGTATCGTACATGTGGTATTGTGCGGCAACGCAAAGCAATGTCGGAACCTTCTAGAAATATAAATGTCAATCGTTAATGAAGCCCCGCCCCCTTCCCCTATAAATAGCCCACCTCGGGGCTGCCACCTCAGTTCTCTTTATGTGCCGAGCAGCAATAAGGAACCTTCGCTGGTCAGCTTGGAAAAATTAATGAGAACTAGGACTGCTTTACCATACATCTTTGGGAATTAGAAAGAGAATATATTACACATCAGAGATAAGACCTGACTATAATCTGCCTATCAAAGGTAAAAAGTCAGCTACAAGTTCTTTCAAGCGTTGCGCAAAATGTCCTAACAATGTCCCAGATAATGATGGACATGCGTTGTGTCAGGTGTGCTTAGGAGAAGAACATTTAAGTCAGAATTGCAATATTTGGAAGGCTTTTACTCCTCAAACTAGGAAAAACAGGGAGACAAGACTAAAGGCAGGGGGGCGGGGCTTCACTAATGATTGACATTTATATTTCTAGAAGGTTCCAACATTCCTTTGCGCTGGCGCACAATACCACATGTCCGAATTCACAGGTGACCACTCAGGGAACTACGGTTACAGGTAAGCAACCAATAAATCTCAATAATAATAATAATAACAATAATAATAATAAACTTTATTTATAAGTCGCTTCCCTCTCCCCAAAGGGGACTCGGAGCGGCTTACATGGGGCCGTGCCCAAACCACAAATCACAAAATATCAGTCATGAATAGTTTTTGTAAATCATCTATATCTGTCCCTTTGAAACTGAATAGCAAAATACTATATGCACAAATGGGCACTTCAGTAGAAAAGTACTTGCCTTTTACTGCCTGCTGCTCCAAGTTAAGAAAGAGTAACCTGAGGTGGCAGTACTGATCCAAGTACAGATATATATAGTAGTACTTTGCTGCTGAACTTGCAGTCATAGTATACCATGGGTATTTGAGAACAAAACTATCCTTACATCCTATGTTTCTTGAAATAGTTAGAGAATCCAGCCTTCCACTTACCTCCAAAGATTAGAGATGGTTATTTTCCTGGTTGTTCGTGCCGTCACTATTACATAGAACGAAAGGAAAGTAATAGAAAAACACAGATCTCATAAAGTTTCCTGACCCACCTTCAGTCCGTAGCAAACAAAGCTGACCCTTGATGATGTAAACAAATGGAGGGATATTGGAGGCACCATCCTTGGATTGCATGAGAAGCCTGCAGAGTATGCAATGCAGACCCAGCCAAAGCTGAGCACACCTTTCCTATGCAGTATTTTCACTTGCATTTAGCTGGACAGCAGCTCCACTTTCTAGGATGGAGAGAGCTGATATTGTCTTTCCATTAGAAGATACTGCTTAGCTCTAGAGCTGTATGTAATGGCGTAGTTACGATGTTTCCTCCTGTGCCATGTAGCTTTGTACGTTCCTTGTCTGTAGTCCTTTCCTTTGTCCTCTTGTGCAGATGCTATCCATCCTATATACATACTAGACATAAATATTATTTCTTTTTCGCCTATGCTAATGTTTAATGATTTTCTTTTCCAGTATGACAGATTAAACCTAATCAAAGTAAGGACTTGATTCTATCTTTTCTGTGTTCTCCTCCTGTTGGTTCTCCACTTTTCCCTTTAGACTGTCACCTTGTTATTCCAATTCTTAGGTAAAGCAGTGGGCTAGAATGGCATGTTTTGCGTGGGAGGGCAGGGCAGGGTAGTCAACAAATGAGTGTGGTGAATGTGTTGTAGGGTTGCCACATGAATAAGGGACAGGTACCTAAAAATAGGGATTTTTTCCAGAAAAATAAGGGACACTTCATAAAAACTTGAAAATTATCAATTGATTTTCAAGTTTTTATGAAGTATCCTTTATTTTTGTGAAAAAATCCCTATTTTTAGGTACCTGTCCCTTATTATTTTATCAAAAAGTGGCAACCTAATGTGTTGTGAATCCATGAAGTATAAGGTAAAGGTAAAGGTTTCCCTCAAACCTCTCAAAGAGCTGGCATTGTCTGTAGACACCTCCAATGTCATGTGGCCAGCATGACTGCATGGAGCACCGTTACATTCCCGCAGAAGCGGTACCTATTGATCTACTCACATTTGCATGTTTTAGAACTGCTAGGTTGACAGAAGCTGGGCCTAATAGCAGGACCTCACCCTACTCCCCGGATTCGAACCACCAACCTTTCGGTCAGCAAGTTCCGCAGCTCAGCAGTTTAGCCCACTGCGCCACCAGGGGGCCGCCATCAACTAAACATGGCTTGAAAATATTCAGAAACAATTCCAAAAGGCAAATGTTAATATTGCTAATTTATATAAATAGCAATATTATTTATTTATTTATTCGTATTTGTCTTATGCCCTTCCCAATGGCTCAGGGTGACTCACAACATGTTATAAAAAACAGCCAATGCAGCGAAAGTTAAAACTACAATAAAACCACAGATAAAAAGGCACACTAGGTCGCACATTAAACACTGCGACAACAGAAGATAATACAAGATGGCAGTATGCAGAGGGAGACTGCATTTCATCCAACCCCAAAAGCCTGCTGAAACAACAAAGTCTTGTAGGCTTTCCTAAATGGGAAGGTGTTCTGAATGGCACGAACGTCGGTGGGCAATGAGTTCCAAAGTGTTGGAGGCATGGTCGAAAAAGCCCAGCGACGGGTCGCAGTCAGGCGAAATGTCTTTGGACTAGGAACAACCAGGAGGTTATGTTCTTCAGAACACAGAGATCTGGTGGGATAATACAGGATGAGGCGGTCCCGCAGGTACACTGGCCCCAGACCATGTAAATAATTATATAAATAATAATAATATATAATAAATATTATATAAATACCTTGGATTTTGGTATCCACTGAGGATCCTGGAACCAAATACCAGCCGATACCAAGGGCCCATTGTATGTTCTTTTGCTGTACAACATTTTGTCTTAGATGGACGGCTGTCCTCTAAAAATGACCACCTGATAGATTTATTTTAAGAGCATTTCTGGCTTATCTTTCAGACAACATTACCTATTCTGTCAGAAAGAAGAGTCCGACAACAAAAAAAAATTCAAAATACAAAGTAAATAATATTAAAGAAAAGACACCATACAATCACACAAACAAAACATGGTTGACATCCTCAAGCTGCAGAAAGCACCTCAGAATTGCTAGCCATGGCCAAAGTGGGAGTTTAAGTCCTAATCCTGAACCAGAGTTTCAGAGTCACTCATCTAGACTTAAAGAAAATAGGAGTGGAATCTAGATATCAAAACATTGCCTTTTGAGTAAGTGCAATAGCACTATTTTAGGGTCTTTGTGTTTGTTGTTGTGAGCCAGGCTGGTCTAGTTAGTCTAGTCTGTGGTTTAAGGGGTAGGTATGTTGCTCAGTGACTTATAAATGTCCGCCTTTCCATAATTCTATCCTGCTAAACTGCCCAAGAACTTGCGATGCATGTAAGAATTACAGGATCAAACCTGTAAAGGAAGCATGCATCCTATGTTTACCCTGAAAGAACAGCCCAGCTTTGTTGCGTTTTGAATATGAAAAAAAAGCCTAAAAACACTGCCCAAGTTTGCAACGGAGTCCACGCCTTCTAGCTTTGGAATGCCTGATTTAGGATACTAGGCTCGATTGTGGCGATGCTTTTCCCTCTCCACTTTCGCTCAGTTGTGAATTTATTGCAAAAACCCAAAGTAAATTGCTAAATCGATCGTTGCTCGGCATTTCCAGGTTAGAAGTGACACTTGCGTATATGAATAACAGTATCCTTCTGTGGGTGTTTTTCTACTCAACGAGTAATTTGGGATCCATGTTGGCATTGGTGGGATACGCACTTAAACTTTCATTGTGGATTCCTGCAAATTCCATTCTTTTCAATTTGCCCACCTTTTGCATTTAGTCATGATTGCCAAAGTTTATGATTACAACACTTTCTGAAATCCTTTCTCTTCGTTCCTATTTTTCTTTTATCTAATGCCAAAAGGTCCATACTAACTTTTTCTTTTCTTTTTGTTTTGTTTTGTCCTTACAGAAAAGCCAGAGTTGGTACAATGTAAGTACTTCAGTTTCCTTTATCACTCAATGCATGCAGGGAGGGAGGGAAGGAGAAAGAATTGAGCTGGATGGACATGAGCTCTTGCAACTTCATTGGACACAGAGCTTTTCAATAAGAGGCATGGGGAGAAATGGTAGCCAGTACTGACTGCATAAAGAGGAGTTTCTTAGCAAACCAGCAGACTACTACTTCAGCCATGGATTACCTTGAATGTAAATTGATCATACATTGCAACTACTATCGGTTTGAGAAAGTTCATCTAGGCCAGGGGTGGGCAACCTACGGCCTGGGGAGAAGTGCGTCGGGGGCGGGGCCGAGAGGAAGGAGTGCCGCTGCCGCCATCCCGTCGCGGGCTGTGTGGGGCCTGTGTCGGCAGACAGGCCGGAGGAGCGGCGGCTTTGGAGTGCCTGCCATCCCTGGAGGCGATCCGGGCCTGCAGCGGGAGCATTTGGCGACCTGCGGGGGCTTATCGCCCTGGCAACCCAGAAGACTTGATAGTCTTCCGGGTCGCTAGGACGATCAGACGCCTCAGATCGCCGACTGCTCCCCCTGTAGGCCTGGATGGCCTCCAAGGATGGCAGGCACTCCATAGCAGGGCGATCAGCTGGGGAACGGCTGGGGGCGAGAGCGGATGGAGGCCTGCAGCCTCCGATCGTCTGCTGCTCTGCTCTCCTCTGCGGCTGGGTCCTCTTTGCCATCCTCTGGGCTGGGGCCATTGGGCCATTCCATCTTGGGATCCTTCCTTTCTTGAGGATGTCAGCCTTCATCTTGGTTCACACCTTGTCTTCTTGAATTTAATTTAATTTTAGTGGTTTTTATTATTATTTTATAGTAATTTTATAATAATAGTATAGTAAATAATATAATATAATAGTGTTATATTATATTATAATTTTAATATATATTATAATATTTTAATATTTATTATAATATATATATATACTATAATATAATAATTATGATGTTAATACTAATAATATATGAATATTTCTTGATATATTAATATGTTAATATTAATGATGTGTAATATATAGTAAATATAGTAAATAAATAAATAAATAAATAAATAAATAATGTAGATTAGAATGTAGTTCAGCCTCTAGGTGTGGCCCTCCATAACATTTCTTGGCTCTTGTGTGGCCCCTTGGAAAAAATAATTGCCCACCCCTGATCTAGGCAGAACAGACATGAAGGCAGAGATATAGCCCATGTATTTAGGGTGAGAAGACACTTAATTGTTTGGGTTGAACTTAGAATATACTGGTTTGCTTATTGGATTTTTCTGTCTAATGTTTGCATTTACTTGGCACAATAGGAAGAGCTCCATTTCTTGTTAGAATTATAGAATCATAGAGTTGGAAGAGACCTCATGGGCCATCCAGTCCAACCACATTCTGCCAAGAAGCAGGAAAATTGCATGTAAAGCACCTCTGACAGATGGCCATCCAGCCTCTGCTTAAAAGCCTCCAAAGAAGGAGCCTCCACCACAATCTGGGGCAGAGAGTTCCACCGCTGAACAACTCCCACAGTCAGAAAGTTCTTCCTAATGTTCAGAAGGAGTCTCCTTTCTTGTAGTTTGAAGCCATTGTTCCACGCCCTAGTCTCCAGGGCAGCAGAAAACAAGCTTGCTCCCTCCTCCCTATGATTTTCTCTCACATATTTATACATGGCTATCATGTCTCTTCTCAGCCTTCTCCTCTTCAGGATAAACATGCCCAGCTCTTTAAGCCACTCCTCATAGAGCTTGTTCTCCAGTCCCTTGATCATTGCGTCAGCTCCCCCTGGTGGCCAGAGTTTGCCTCTGTTCGTCTATATGTTGTGTATGTGAAAAACAGCAGGAATTGTCTGCTAGTATGTGTACCTGTAATCCGCTCTGAGTCCCCTTTGGGGTGAGCAGAGAGGAATATAAATAAAGTAAATAAATAAGTAAATAAACAAATAATTTTAGTCACCCTCCTCTGGACACAAGTCATTTCGGACTTACAGAAACCCTAAGGCGAGCTTTTCATGGGGTTTTCTGGGGCAGGGAGTGTGAAATTTGCCCATATCACTCAATGGGTTGCCATGGCTCAGTGTGGAATCGAACCTTGCTCTAGCCCAATACTCGAACCAGTACACCCAGTTGTTTGTAAAAGCTTCCATGGCCATAAGCAGAACTTCTCTGTTTTATTCTCTTTCCTTGGATTAGGTCTTGATATACCGCAACGACCTCAATAGCCTATGCTTAAGGGATGGGGCATTCTGTACAATGTCTGACAGTTATTGTTTGTTTCTGAATGGGAGACGTATCATGCTAAATTCAGTAAGAGCCCTTCATGTTTTTGTTTGACTATAAGTAAAGTACCAAATGCCAGTTTTACTAAGTCAATATAGGAGTTAGAGTTTTGCCTGTAGTCTGAGCAGTCAAAGCTGTAAACCACTACGGCTTCAAGTTGATTTAAATAAAAAGGGGTGTGTTTTCCTTGGTTTGGACAAAATGGGAAATTGAGGTTAATTAGAGATAGCGGTTTGATTGCTCATAGTGTCAAGGGAGGAGTGAAATTAATTGTCTGCCTTTGTAGAGGGCACATCCATGTCACCGTTATGAATCCAAACCAGATTGTTGAGTTGTCCCCCCCCCCCCCAGTATCTTGTCCAGTCAGCTTCCTCGGAAAGAGCCTCCTTGAAGACTGAATAATAATAATAATAATAATAATAATAATGGAAAGGCTCTGGCATAAACCAGTACAGGTGGTCCCAGTGGTCATCAGCACACTGGGCGCCATGCCAAAAGATCTCAGCCGGCATTTGGAAACAATAAACATTGACAAATTCATGATCTGTCAATTGCAAAAGGCCACCTGACTTGGATCTACACGCATCGTTCAAAAATACATCACACAGTCCTAGACGCTTGGGAAGTGTTCGACTGGTGATTTTATGATACGAAATCCAGCATATAGATCTTGTTTGCTGTGACATACTGTGGTTTTGTGTTAGTAAAATAATAATAATAATTTTTATTTTTATACCCCGCCTTTATCTCCCCGAAGGGACTCGAGGCGGCTTACATGGGTACAAGCCTGATCAACAGTCCAAAATATAACACAATAGAGTTCATAAAGCAACATCATAATACAATATAAAACTAACAACATCATAACACAGTATGAAAACAACAGCTGAGCAAACAACCAATGGCCTGATATAGTAAATGGTTTCTGGGCTTGGGCGGGTGGGCTGGTGCAAATCAGTTGTAAGGACAGTGCTGATGGATAAAGTGCAAAAGCCAGATGCCAAAATTAGGAATAGAGGGCAATATGAAGTAGAGCACTATATCTATTGGTAGGGAAAAGTCGTAAAGTGCAAGGACTAGATGTTGGGTCATAGGTGGGCCCAAAATTATCTGTGTAATCAAAAGCACAGTGTAACATCCACGTTTTTAGATCTGCACGAAAGATGGAGAGGTTGGGTGCCAGCCTAATCTCCCTGGGAAGAGAGTTCCAGAGCTGGGGGGCCACCACCGAGAAGGCCCTCTCTCTTGTCTCCACCAACTGCACTTGTGACAGGGGTGGAGGTGAGAGGAGAGCCTCCACAGACGATCTTAAAGCTCACGCAGCTTCATAAAGGGAAGGTACGGACGCGAAGATAGTTGGGCGTCCCCTGGGCAACATTTTTCTTGTAAATGGCTAATCTTTCCAATATTGTTTTACAATGCTTTTGACATGAAATAAAATAAGCTTCCCAGATTAAGAAATTTAATGTTGTGCAAGACATTCTCCTTGAGAAAACTCACTTCCTTTGCATGCTTTCTAGTCTGCAGTGAGGCTTCTGTATATTCGTTTTTGGTAAGAGCCGACAGCTGAGGAGGTTTTGTACACATATGCCTAGCTAGTTACATACACTTCTCCTTACCTTTCAACAATCGAGATGAATAAATGTGGTTCTTCTTCAAGGTCTCTGTGAATCACACAACTGGGAGTTACTGCAGTTGTGTGTGTCTTCACGGATGATCACGTGAAGAAACAGTGACAAGTAGGCAGCCTGTCCTTCTGTAGACCCACATATTAGGGGGTACCCAGTTCTCCTTGAGCTTTAATCTACCCTTTTCTGTTTACTTCATTCCTGCTGAGCTGATATAATTTGCTTTTCCCTATTTTTTTCCATCCATAGTAACTTTGAAACCAGGAAATGAACTGGTTCTTAGTCATAGTATTAGTATCGGATCTGAAGTCATACACATACCTTCTTCTTGTCCTACACCCTGTTGTTGACCTAGAGCAGGCCTGGGCAAACTTTGGCCCTCCAGGTGTTTTGGACTGCAACTCCCACTTAACAGCCCTCCAGGTGTTTTGGACTGCAACTCCCACAATTCCTAACAGCCGGTAGGCTGTTAGGAATTGTGGGAGTTGGAGTCCAAAACACCTGGAGGGCCGAAGTTTGCCCAGGCCTGACCTAGAGCAACATAAATTGGTAAAGTAGAGGGACTTATGCAAAGTTGACTGAGGCCCTCAGCCAGGACAGGAGCTGCCAATGTACCCATACAGTATAATGCCAACATTTTACTCTCGACTCAAGCATGGAAATGGCTTGAATAAAAACTAAAGAAAGCTCCTGGAAACCCAAATTGCTGATGTTCAAATATTGTCTTTACAAGAGCCTTGTATCTCAGGGCCCTGAGTTGCAACTGAGGCCCCTTCCACACAGCTGTATAAAATCCACATCAAATTGAATTATATGGCAGTGTGGACTCGGGGCCCACCCAGACAGTACCTTATCCCAGGAGCTCCCACAGTAAACAGGAGGGCACCAAATGCCATTCCCTTTAAACGCAGGAGCAATTGCTACGAACGGCAAAAACTACAAGATTTTCAGGTGTGGGAATATCCCGGGTTTGAGTCGAAAATCCGCATCTTTGAATGCCTGTATGTCCCTGCATTTGGAAATCACAGGAGTTTGTTCCCAAGTTTTAGATGTCTGTTCCTGATTGGTCAGTTCCTAAGGAGAAGGTGAGAGTTGAGTAGAAGGCAAAAACTTTGTTTATTTATTTATTTATTATTTGTATTTGTGAGTCGCCACTTCCGGCTTGGCTCAGGGCGACTTACAGCAATAGACTAAAAGTTTAAAAGCACAGTATAAAACACTATAAAAACACAATAAAAGCACAGTAAAATACAGAGCGAGCAGATAAAACAAAGTAGGTGACTTTGTCAGGAGTCAAATACAACAAGAGGGCGGATCATCACCCCATTACCCAAAAGCCTGCCGAAACAGGAGGGTTTTGCACGCCTTCCGGAACACCAGCAGGTCTGTGAGGCCACGAACTCCCAAAGGCAGTGCGTTCCACAGGATGGGGGCGTTTATAGAGAAGGCCCTCCGTCTAGTGGCCGTTAGATGGTATGTTTTGAAGCTGGGAACCTCCAGGAGTTGACTCGACTCTGAGCATAGTGGCCTAGTGGGACAGTATGGGATGAGGCGGTCCCTAAGGTACACTGGCCCCAGACCATTCAAGGCCTTAAAGGTCAGTACCAACACTTTAAACGTGATCCGGCATTCTACTGGTAACCAGTGCAGCTCGCGGAGGACAGGTGTTATGTGGCTGGTTGTCGAGACGCCAGCCAGCAGGCGAGCTGCCACATTCTGAACCAGTTTCAATTTCCGGATCACTAGCAAAGGAAGGCCAATGTAGGGAGCATTACAGTAGTCCAGTCTCGAGATGACCGTGGCTTGGACCACTGTGGCTAGATCGCGGCGGGAGAGGTAGGGAGCCAACTTCCTTGCCTGCCGGAGGTGGAAAAAAGCAACTCTACTGACGGCGGAGATTTGCATCTCCATCGTCAGTTGAGAGTCCAGAGTGACATCAAGATTTTTAACTGTTGACGACGGACATAATGTCACGCCGTCCAGGGAAGGAAGTTGGATCTCCACCCCACTCGGACCACCCAGCCACAGGATCTCCATCTTAGCTGGATGTTTATGTGCTGGAAACATCATGAAATATGTGAAGGGCAAAGTTGTGGCTCCCAGGTCAATGTTGGACGAGGGCGGGTCAATAAGTCCGTGATGGGTTTTTGTATAAAAAATCATATTATTTTTCAACATAGTCTCCGTTGAGCTCTATACACTTTGTCCAATGTTTCTCCAATTTTTTTATCCCTTCCAAAAAAAATATTTGTCAAGGTCACCAAAATAGGTATTTGTGAGATAATTTCATTGTTGGAGTCAAATCTCTTTCCGCCGAGCCATTTCTTCAGGTTTGGAAACAAGAAATAGTCACTCAGGGCTAAATCCGGAGAATAGGGCGGATGAGGGAACAATTCGTATCCCAATACATGGATTGTTATCATGGCAACTGCACATGTGTGCATGGTCGATTGTGAGCAAACGCGGCACCCATCTTGAGGAAAGCTTTCTCATACCCAAGTGATCATTTAAAATTGAAACCACTGAGCCATGTGAGATGCCTATGGCTTCCACAATCTCTCGCACTTTCAATCTCCGATCAGACAACACCATATCGTGAATTTTTTCAATTGTTTTGGGTGTAGAGACCTCAACTGGGCGTCCAGAATGTTCGACATCTTCCGTGCTTGTACGGCCACAACAAAATTCAGCAAACCACTTTTTTACCATTGAAATTGATGGTGCAGAGTCCCCATAGTATTTATCAAGCTTAGCCTTGGTTTGAGTGATGGGTTTTTTCTGCAAAAAATAATGCTTAATGAGCACACAAAATTCACTTTTTTCCATTTTCTCCTCAAATCACGCAGTAGTCTGCTATCAGTGGCTGTCAAACACAAACTAAATGACGCAGCTTGTTCAAATTTTGACAGGAGTCAACTGACAGGTGCCTGTTGACAGGAGCAGTGTTGCCCTTTCAGTTAAGAGGCGGGAAATTCAAAAAGTCACGTACTTATTGACCCGCCCTCGTACATCTTTTCACAATGAGAGCAATCAGGAACAGACATGTATAACCCAGGAACAACACCCTGTCAACACAAATGGAACTTATACAATGATTCACATCTTCGCATGTTCACATCTTAAGAAGTTTTTCCTTGGGTTTTTCCAACTTTTGGTTTAAATTAACTTGGAGAACCCACATTCTCCGAGGAATCTCGGCCTTGGGTTCCGGCTTAGTGATAAGAATGCCAGCATTGCTTAGCTTCCAGAACTCCCTCTGAACAAAGAGGGGACAAGGAAAAGTTGACCATGTTAATTCTACATGCCGGCACAATGTTAGATTTTTGAAAATAAAAGGATCAAAGCAGCTGAACGGAAGTATTCAATTAGGGTGTATGCAATGACATGTACTCACACGCATACAAAAGCTTGATTCAAACATACTCAGAACTTCATGTTAAAGGAATAATTTAGATATGGCACATCTAGGAGTAAGTATTTCATTTGCCTTCCTTTTAATTAAAGAGAGAGAAAAATAAGACATGGAAAATAAATGTTAATATGCCAGGTGGGTTCATATATGTGCAGTGGGTTCATATATGTGCATGCAATAGCATACCCATTTCCCCAACAGAATCATCTAGGAAAAGTAAACAGCCTGCTGAACTTGACCCAAAAGGGATCTGTTTACCAGGTTACTAATTCATGTTTTGAAATAATGTAGTCACCCTCCACATTTACAGGCTTAACTTTTCTGAATATTATTATTTGTGGATTCGATTAATATGTTCTCTCTCAAGGTCCCCCAAGCTGACTTTAGGGCCAACTTCTGTTGTCCATAGGGTCGTGCTAGAGCAACTAGAGCAGGGGTGCTCATTAGGTGGCTCGCGATCGACTGGTCAATCTCGGGACCTTAGGAGGTCGATCCCAGCTGGATGGGGCACTTCTGAGGGGGCGGAGCCATGCCGCGCCAAGCCCTGTCCCCTCCCCGCTCTGGCTACAGCGCTACCACAGCTTCTCCAGGCTTGAGGAGGGTATGGCCAAGCCAGTAGTGGCTAGCTATGCCACTACTGGCTTTGCATACCCTCCTCTAGCCTGGAGAAGCTGTGGTAGCGCTGTAGCCAGAGCGGGGAGGGGGCAGAGCCAGGCCGTGCCAGGCCCTGCCCCCTCCCCCGGCTACAGTGCTACCACAGCTTCTTCAGCCTTGAGGAGGGTGTGCCAAGCCAGTAGTGGCTATCTATGCCACCACTGGCTTGGCATTACCCTCCTCTAGCCTGCAAAAGCTGTGGAAGCGCTAAAGCCAGAGGGGGCGGAGCCAGGCCCCACCAAGCCCCTCCCCCTTCTCCGCCCTGCTTCTCTCTCGGTAGGTCTTTCTGACTTGGTTTTATCATAAGTAGCTCGCATGCTGAAAAAGTGTGGGCACCCCTGAACTAGAGAGAACACATCTCTAGAAATCTCAGAGTCTTCCAGGGCAATTCTGTGGTCAACTTTGGTGGATGTTGATGATAGGGTCGTCCCATAGATTCCTAAAATGTTGTTCTTTCAGTTTTTAAAAAAATCCAGTGTCCTCCCTTTGAGGGGGAATTAGATCCACCCCTTCATAAGGGAAATATGGCATTTAGTGTGTATACTCGACATTGTCCAGGTGTCATTAGGACTACTGCCTGCCTTATTTCTCCCTTCTCCAACTACCTCACAATGTCTCTATGGCAAAACTGACAATGGTGGGCTCTTTGTAGTGGGCTCCTTGTGCCTCTTCCCTTCTTCCTTTCCCCTTATACACGTCACCTTTCTTATCCAAGAGGGCCACTTCACCTAGCAACAGCCAATCCAGTGACATCACAGGGGTCACTTCGCCTAGCAACAGCATTTGAGATTCAAACAACAAACAAACAAATATGCCTTGACTTCTACATATATAGATTTTCAACTCTAACGCCCCTAATCCCAAATGATGCTGTCAATTCAGAGATTATTTCCTTGGGTTGTTTGCTTTCTGTTGTCATATATTGGCTCTATTTCTCAAAGGCTAACACAACAAACACCAGTCTGCATGTTTCTGCTATGGCTTCTGCTGTCTCCATCAGTCAGGTTCAAATGCTATGGCTGGTCCTGGCCAACAGCTTTTGTTCCATCCCATTCCTTGATTCAGCCATATTAAATTGCATGCAGCATGCAGCCTAAGCCCTCTAATGGGCAAATGCATGAGTAGATCTGGTGTCATTCATTTGCTGCCTGGGTCAGGGATGTACGTCTGCACCGCCAGATGCATTCGTAGGATATTTGCAATGATGATGCTAGCAGTTGAGATATTCTCTGCGTATGAAATTCCACAGCTTTTCCAAAGCCACACTTGGAAGGCAAAGTCATGTTGGAACAGCTAATCATGAGACCATAATGTTGAGTTTTGGGTTTATTTATTTATTTATAGTATTTATGTTTCAAACTTTTATACCGCCACTCCCCGGAGGCTCGGAGCGGTTTACAGTTTGATTCATAACACAACAACAATACAAGAACAGACCTTACAGGAAAAAACAGTACAGGGTTAGCACATAAATAAGGAAAGGAGCATAGGGTCCCATGCACACTATGGTGGCAGTTGTCGACCATCGAAGGGGGGTAGCCGCGGGGCTCCCAAGGTTGGGAAGGAGAAGGAGATCATCCTCGACCCTAGAGCCTTGTGCTCTCGATGGATGTCTCTTTATCAGTCCGGCGACCTGACTCGAGGGCTGACGGTTCTCCAAAGGACGTTTCGGAGCTCTATGGTTTGAGCTCCAGAATATCCTCGGATGAAATGTCCTCTGTGTTCCCAAACTGAACACTCTAGACCTCTTCTGCCATTGGCGACTGTTAACATTCCCAACACTCTTGGAGGCTCTGTGCTCGCGATGCAACGATGATCCGGTCCTAGACTGGGAGTTCTGGTTGTTTCCTCACTGCTCTTTGGTGTGGCCGGAAGTTCGCTCTTGGCGACTTTTTCCCTTCCGCCGTCGGTTCCGCTTTCTGGGTCGATGACACGATAAATAAGGAAAGGAGCATAGGGTCCCATGCACACTATGGTGGCAGTTGGAGGTCGCTATCGATTTCCGGTCTTCGGCTGGAGAAGACATCCTGTCCTCTCCAGCATTTTCAAGGCCAGTCGCCATGTTCGAATGGCCCTCGACCAGCCATCCTGCTCCCCTCTCAAGACCTCTTCGGCGGGGAGGGGGGATTCGGGCGACCCACAGGATCTCCGAAATGTCCAACGCCGGCATAGAACCTCCAAGGGTTAAGAAGGAGAGGAGAACCTTGGAGCTCCTTTGACATCAATCCCATTTATTTCAGCCTAAGTTTTTGGTGAGCTGCAGCCTATTTCCTTAGATGCAAGAAAAAGCCTCTACACTTGTCCAAAGTTCCAAAAAGGACAAAGCAATTGTGTGTGTGTGTGTTTGTGTGTGTGTGTACAACCCTTTGTGTGCTTTTAAAATAGTAATAGATTGGATGGCTAAAGCAGGATGTTATTGTTATTATTTGGTCCAAGGGCTGTGTGCACGACTGCCTGGCTACATGACAATCTGCATCCATGGACCATGTATGCATGTATATGATTTACTGTCAGTGTGTCCTTGTTGTTTTATTTCTGTTCTCTTGTTTTCCCCCCTGCCCTCCATGTATTTTTCAGCATGAAAGACAACACATCCGGAGAGTAAGCACTGTCTGTGAATTTCTAGTTTATTTTGTCCTAGTTCTAGAGGCTAGAATCCAGACCCCATTGACCAGGCAAAAACTCAGTGTTGAAATAGGGCTGGTGCCCTGCAAACTGCAAAGTTTCTAAATTTAGCTGTGCAGTTTCTATATTAGAATTGTGAACTTTCTAAATTTAACCGAGGCTATCGGTTCTACGGTTACCTACCTCACAAATATTGAGCAAACTGCGCATAACTACAGAGAGAAATGGTTTCTTGCCCACGCAAACCAAACCAAACAAAAAATATAATGTTTCTTACACGTTGAGCATTCTTAAATGTTGTGAAACAGTTGCGTAACACTTGAGCATGGAAATGGGGCAAGTCTGCCATAAAAGAGCTCAAACTCTCCTACTTTTGAAACATCTATATATATAAAATCCTTCATGTGGTGGTTCCAGTCTTATAGACAAAGATACCACACAAGGCAGACACACAAAAGCAGCCCACATACCCAGAAAACCCTACGAGGTATGTTTACCAAAACACCCCACCCAAAAAAAGAACCAACGGCTACAAATCCAAAAAACATTACGGACTACAACTCCCATGGTCCCCCACACCACCTCCCTCTGGCAGTTTACAGCGTCGGGATGTTAGTGGAGCTGACCAATTAGAGGCATTATGCAAATACTCCCTCAGTTAGAATGTAGGCTGGAAGCCCCCACCCCCCTGGCATCTTAGAGAGTCGGAATGTTGGTGGTGGTAGGGAGAGGTAGGGAAAGGAATGGAGGGACTGAGACAAGGGGAGCAAGGACTGATACAGAAAGGGAAGGAATGGCAGGAAGGAGGGAAAGGAAAGAAGGAAGGGAGGGGAGGGAGGAGGGGAGAAGGAAGGAAAGGAAGGGGAGAAGGAAGAAGGAAAGGAAGGATTTTATTGATTAGGAAGAATGGATGGAAGAAAGGGTGGGGATTCTAAAACAAGAAAGGATGGAAGGAAGGGTGGGGAGAAGAGGTGGAACAGGGAAGAATGGATGGAAGGAAGGGGGGGAGAAGAAGAAAGGGAAGAATGGAAAAGGGAAGGATAGCAGGAAGGAGGGGAGAGAGGAAGGAAAGAAAAGGAAGGAAAGGATAGAAGGATGGAGTGAAGGAAGGAAGGAAAGAGGGGAGAAGAAAGGAACACACACACACACACACACACACATATACATGCACAGAAATATACAAACATACATATACACACATACATAAACACACCTGTACTTACACACATCAACACATACACACACACACACACATATATATACAAACACACATATACATAAGTACACACATATACACGCATACACATATACACATGTACATAACTACACACACAGTCCCCAAGTTTAAAAAATCCCACAGCAACGCGTAGCCGGGTCAGCTAGTTATTATGATGGGACCATTTTTCCAGAAGGTGGAAGCACCAGTCCTATTCCTGCACGTTTTTACTGGTTTTCCTGTTTCTTTCCAGCCTTTTCCTGTTGATAGTGCCTTTTTTTCTCCAGTCCTTCTTGTTAACCTTTCTGGTGTGCAAATGTCCCTCCTTTCCACATTTTGTTTGCTTCCTTTCTCACAATGAGCCTAGATCCCACTTGTGGACCTTAAACTATGGCTTGCTGCTTAGCCTCCCAAATGATCTTGAACTTGTTTGATTTCTATATAGAATGTGCCGAGCTGCTCAGATTTGAAGTGCCAATCCCAATTATTAAGAGGGCATACTTTTCCTTGCATGGTAAGGAACTTTCCTCCATCTGTAGCCATCTTCCATTTTCTACAAACAACCTCCAGCTGGGCCCTGTGCTAGTGCTGAGGTTCCTAAGCACTCACTAAGTTACTCTTTCAATGTCATTGGTGGAATTAGGAACAGGCCAGTAGTTCTGAACTGTTGGCGTGAGATGTCAACAAAGCAGAAGCAAGATGAATGACACTTTTGCCCATTGGCACCATTTCTACATGCTAGGAAAAGTGCCTCCATGAACCTAGGAGCCAGTATTTGACAAATGTGGTTCCCAACCCTTTAAATCAGTTGTTGTCAACCTTTTTTTGACCTTGGACCACTTTGACTCTCCAACATTAGTACCAAAAAGATTACAAAACATTTTTTGGTCAACTTTAGGTTCGCTTTGGTTATTTGGGGTGGGGTGCTGATTCAGAAAATTACATTGGATAGACCACATCAGCTCTAGTTTCTGATACAGAACATATGCCATCCAGCAGTTGCCATCTGCTCGCCCACAGAAAACCATATTTAATAATCTAGAGCTGATATGGTAGTCATAATCTTTCATGGGTAGAAAGCCTCTTCCCTCCTGACGGCCCCGTTACCTTGGGACTATAAGAGTATTTCGCCAGACCAGTCACTCTTGTTGCCATGTGGTTTCGAAGCAATAGTGTAGTAATGGTGAGACCGCAGACCATATTCTCATTCTTGTGGGCCACTGGTGGTCCATGGACCACAGGTTGGGAAGCACTGCTTGAAATGGTTACAATACATGTAGTAGGCTTTACATACAAAAAAACAGATAAAATATGATTTTAAAATGAAATCAGACATGAGAAAGCTACCCTACATGCAGAAATGTTATCAATAGATTGATAGATAAATGGATGGGTGGATGGATAGATAGTCGTTTTTATTCTATTTCCTCAACAATGGGACCCAAGGCAGTTATCAACTTATTTAGAAACTATGCAAATTAAATATTGTACAAAGCCATTAGAGAAAGTAGAAATGTATGAGTTATTTGGTAGGTGATTAAACTATTTATAAAACATTAATATATTCAAAGTCTATATAAAAATATAAAACATCACTATACAACATTAAAACCCCACTTCAATCAGTTTCTAAAGACATAATGGCATAGTTTTTTTCCTGGCTGATGGAAAAACAGTAAGGACAAGAAGAAGCTTCAAGGTTTGGGAGCAAAAAGGCCCTCTCCCTTGTTCTCACATTTGTGAAAGCCACTATATCTCTAAACCCCATCCCAGAGAAACATTTTATTTATTTATTTATTTACGACATTTATATGCCACCCTTCTCACCCCGAAGGGGACTCAGAGCAACTTACAAAAATATACATACACTATATTATATTATTAGCATAGTACAATATCAGTATTATATATTAGTATATTGTGCTACCTCATTATATTGTAATATTATTAGTAATATTATTAGTAATATTACATGTAACATAAAATATATAATTATAATATTGTATTATTATTATTACTATTATATTGTATTACATTATTATATTATATATTATTATTATTAGTAAAGAACAGGAGACAAGATGGAACTGTGCAGAAAGACACAAAGGTTAAAGGTACTGAAAACCACTAAGAGGTCCAGCAGAACCAACAGGGACACACTTCTCCTGTCTTGTTCTCTGCATAGATCATTCCCCAAGATGACCAGAACCATCTCTGTCTCATAGCTAGGCCTGAAATTAGATCGAAATGCATCCAGGTAACCTCACCTAGGAACCCCTGAGTTGAGACTCCAATTGAAATATACCAAATAATTGATTTCAGCAGCTCCTTCTGACACTGATGTTCGGTACTGGCCTCCAATGACACTCCGGGACAACATTTGTCTCTGCATTTCCAAGCAGACACTTTGAGCACACAAGAACATTTCCGATAATAGCACTCAAGAGGCTGTTTTACTCTCCTGGGCAATAAAGGGATTTCAGCACTCAGCTTCTGGGACTGTTTCAAAAAACAGGGCCTAACTTTGCTTTAATAAGGTGTTATAAAGATTGAGATATGGCATACAGTTATAAATGTACATGCTTGCGGTGCCACAAATACTTGCTCCGCCAGGTAGTCTCGGAAACGTAGTAATACTGGGCAGTGCAAGTGCTGATAGCAGTGTTTACTTTAGAACAATCCTGTGAAGACAGCATTGTGATACTCATATTGTCAGTAGGAGCCTTGTGAATATTGTGAGTTAGACAATACTTCCTTGGTTTATGCATATCATGGGAAACGTTGTGGCCAGAGCTTGAGATCATCTGTGTGGAATCAACCTTCTCTAGCACTCATCTATCTCTTCCCACCCACTCTTAGCCATAAACTAGTCGCAAAACATTGTACTCTAGGTCAGCATCCTAAGAACCAGTCTCAAAGGGCAGTAGCAATTATGCAAATCTGCATTGATTGAATTCGGCTCCAGTAGGGTGTAAGGGCTATGACTGTAGAAACCATAGTTCAAACTTCGGTTTGGTCATGACACCCACTGGGTGACCTTATTTATTTACATCATTTATATTCCACCCTTCTCACCCCGCAGGGGACTCAGGGCGGATCACAATGCACATATACAGGCAAACATTCAATGCCCTTTGACATACAACATATAAGACAGACACAGAGGCAATTTAACATTCCAGCTTTTCTGGCTACCAGGAGGTGTTGTCGCATTCCTTCACTCCTTTTGTGTGTATTTACTGGATATGTTATGGCCTCGTAAATCAGTTAAATTAAGCCTCCCCACTCAAGTGGGGCCTAAATTTCCTACTTGACAGATGCAACTGACTTTCGGGTTGCAAAGGTCGACAACGAGCTACACAATTAGTCGAACGCTCACCCCGACCCGGGCAGGCCTCGAACTCATGACCTTCTGGACAGTAGAGATCGTACGCAGCTGACGCCCAGCCAGCTGCGCCACATTCCCGGTGCTATCACGTCGCTCTCTCTCAACCTCAGAGGAAGTCAATGGCAAACCTGTTCTGGTCCAATCTTGCCAAGATGTGTCACCTTAAGGTTGCTGTAGATAGAAATGACTTGAGGGCACATAACAACAATAAATTGCTTCAGTTTCAGTGACTCTGGAACACACCTCGATCTCTTAACATGAACGAGGACCTCTTCAAGTGGCCAAAACAACATCTCCATTTGAGAGGAAATAAACAATAATGTGGGATTTGAAACTCAAGATGTGAAAGACTACTCTGTGTTGCTATCCTGAGTTCATAAAACTGTTTCGCCAACCTTTGGCTGCAGTAACACGAAACAGGAATTGGCTAGGTCAAATCCCTCCAGCATAGTCAAACTTTACTTAGGTGGGGAAGCTGTCGTTCCTTGAACCTTAGAGCTGAACTTGGCCCATTCCATCACTTTATGTGTCCCACAAGGCTTTCGATGTTAGGGCAAGATGGTTACATTTATACAATCTTACGATTGCAAACGGCCCATTGAAGGCAGTAAAATAAGTTTGACAGCCCTGCTTTAGAGGTCCTCAAATTACAATGTTGGTAGAATGCTTATAATATATGTTAAAATTTGGGAAAAGACTTTGAAAAAATTACTGAAATATATATGGGTGTTGCTTTGCCTTTTGCTTGCTGCTATGGGCATCAGGAACTGTTTCTTGGGTGGCCAGCCTCCTATCTAATATCCACTGTCTACACCCTATGGCCCTATACAGTTAGAGAGCACATGGGCCAGGGCTTCCCAGTTTTCGGTGTCTATGCTGCAGTTTTAAAGGTTGGCTTTAAGCCCATCTTTAAATCTCCTTTCCTGTCCACCAACATTACATTTCCCGTTCTTGAGTTCGGAGCATAGTATGACTCTGTGGTCATACTATCATACATGATCTTCTTGTATGACTCTGTGGTCAACCTCCAGTAGAAGCATACCATAGAAGGTCTGGAGGACCTAGAAAATGCCTAGATTTTGTCAAAACCCTGTGTTCCAGTGGAAGGCTACATTTTGCAATGCCAATATGTCAAGGTTTAGTGGCCAGGCCCGGATTACCCATGAGGCCACCCTAGGCCATGGCCTAGGGCGGCAGTCATGGGGGGGGCAGCAGATCCGGACCCCCCAAAAAAATTTCCAAAAAAATTTCCCAAAAAAAGTGTGCATGCGCGCGGTGGCGGAAGCGCCATCCGCCCCCTGCTCTCCTCGACTAAAAGGCTCTGCCTCCGCCCCCAGCTCCACCCCACCCCACCCCCGGCTCCTCGTCAGCGCGAGGAGGAGGAAGGAAAGCCCCATCCCCGGAGCCGATCTTGTGGGGAGCCGTCATGCCGGCCTCAGAAGCGGCCGAAATCGCCCTTTTCAGGCCGGCATGGTGGCTTTAGGAGGGAGGGAGGAGCCGTGGGGAGGCCCCGTCCTTTCCCTCCTCCTCCTCGCGCCGGTGAGGAGCCGGGGGCGGGGGCAGAGCCTTTGGCCTAGGGTGCCAAAAGGCCATGATCCGGGCCTGTTAGTGGCACCCCACTAGTTCATATAATTCATGTTTTAGATATTATACTTTTAAAATTTTGCATCTAATTTTTTGCATCTTCAGAGAGGGAGTTTGACTTAGTTGTGCATATCTACTTTCCTTGTCAACCTTGATGGGATGTATGCTGCCCCTTTGCTCCGGTTTCAGCACCCCCCCCCCCCAAATTTCCTCCATTCCACTTGGATTTTCTGTGTGAAGATTTTAGATTAAACCACCACCAAAGTCGAGGCAACTTTTTTCAGTATGAAACTCCCTTCACCCTCCCTTTCAGCCACCCACCCACTCACCCACTCACCCCTTTCCTGTGCCATTCTGTCCCAGCTCCTTGTGTTTGCTTTAAAGTTAATGGTTACCACTTCTGCTGTCTCCGTGCTCCTCCTTTTACCCACCCAGAAAAAATGAGCGGGTGTGCAGATACACCAGGAAACGTATTCCTGATCCTTATCTAAAACATTTCTCATCATCCGGTTTCAAAGGGCACTGACAAGAGGAGTCATTTGTTCAAGCTAATGGGTTCAACCCATTCAAATCCAATGCCACACCATACATGGTTCCCACATGATCACTATCATGTTATGAGATGCTTGATATTCTTGACATCCTTTGCACACCAAGGGGGTTCTTTATTCTTGCTGATTTCTCCATGTGTGCCAACTAGTACAAGTTATTACAAACTTCTAATAACTTTATTTCAAAGGTTTGGACACTTCATAACATAATATTTTAGAATTGCACAGCCTTAAAAGGAAGATGTATGATTTTAATGTAGGAAACAACTGAATTGGAAAATAATAATCCACACTTACGGAGCTCCCGGTGACGCAATGGGTTAAACCACTGAGTTGCTGAATTTGCTGACCGAAAGGTCGCCGGTTAGAATCTGGGGAGCAGGGTGAGCTCCCGCTGTCAGCCCCAGCTTCTGCCAACCTAGCAGTTCGAAAACATGTAAATGTGGGTAGATCAATAGGTACCACTCTGGCAGGAAGGTAACGGCACTCCGTGCAGTCATGCTGACCACATGGCCTTGTAGGCGTCTACGGACAACGCTGTCTCTTCGGTTTAGAAATGGAGATGAGCACCAACCCCCAGAGTCGGACACGACTGGACTTAATGTCAGGGGAAAACCTTTACCTTTACTAACCCACACCTCTCTATCATATATCCTCATTTCCTTAAACTATGTGGGGTTTAAAAAAAAATGGAGTAAGGTGTTATCTGTACGCAGATGATGTCCAGATCTGTCACTCCTTCCCACCTGTCACCAAGGAGGCTGTCCAGACTTGAACCGGTGCTTGGCTGCTGTGTCGGACTGGATGAGGGCTAGCAAATTGAAACTTAATCCAGACAAGACAGAGGTCCTCCTGGTCAGTCGTAAGGCCGAACAGGGTATAGGGTTACAGCCTGTGTTGGATGGGGTTACACTCCCCCTGAAGACGAAGGTTCGCAGTTTGGGAGTGAGCCTGGACTCATTGCTGAGGCTGGAACCCCAGGTCTCGGCGGTGGCCAGGGGAGCTTTTGCACAGATAAAACTTGTGCGCCAGCTGCGCCCGAACCTTGGGAAGTCTGATCTGGCTACGGTCGTCCACGCTCTGGTCACCCCCCCTGTTGTGTCAGCTCCACTGGCTGCCTGTCCAATTCTGAGCTCAATTCAAAGTGCTGGTTTTGACCTTTAAAGCTCTATACGGTTCTGGCCCAGCTTACTTGTCCGAACGCATCAGCCGCTACGTCCCACCTCGTAATCTAAGATCATCCAGGGAGGCCCTGCTCTCGCTCCCACCTACTTCTCAAATGCGGTTGGTGGGGACGAGAGATAGGACCTTCTCGGTGGTGGCTCCCCGTCTGTGGAATGCGCTCCCTATTGATATACGATCCACCTGATCCCTCCTGACATTCAGGAAAAAAAGTGAAATTCTGGTTATGGGACCAGGCGTTTGCACATTAGCACGATACAGCACTTTAGATGGGATTGAAATGACAAACTGGTGAACATGACCTAAGGCTGCTGTTATGGACGGAATACTGTTTTTAACCTATGTGAATGTATTTGATATATTTTAATGCTAATTATATTTTAATGTATTTTAATGTTAACTGTATTTAATGTATTTTAAATTTGACTGTTGTGGTTTCTATCATATGTTTGCTGTGTTTTGGGCATTGAATTGTTGCCATTGTGAGGCCGCTCTGAGTCCCCCCTCGGGGGTTGAGAAGATGCGGGGTAGAAATGGTGGAAATAAATAAATAAATGAGATTATAGAATTTATGAGTATGTATAACACCAAGCATATAAAATTTGGTGTGCAATTATTTTTCCAGAGGTTCACCACCTTGAATTTCTGTAGGATAAGGAGGGCTTTCTGCTTGTTTGTGGTCCTTTGCACAACAGGAGATTTATTTATGTATTTATTTGCCATATTTCTATCCTGCCCTATCTCACCCAATGGGAGCGGCTTACAGCTCGGCACAATTCGATGCCACATCGAAACATAAACATAACAGATTATAAGTACAACAAACATTAAATCATTAAACATAAACCAATCATATATAAATAAAATTAAAACAGGATTTAAAACAGCAGTTAGAACAACCACATAATTCGTAATCAGAGTCTATGAGCCATTCTAGTTACAGTTACATTGATTCCCAGCTGTCTATTGCATTGTAGCTGTTCTCCAAATGCCTGGTTCCAACGCCAGGATTTTACTTGTTTTCTAAATGCCAGGAGGGAGGAAGCTGATTTCACATCACTAGGAAGGGAGTTCCACAGTTGAGGGACCACCATTGAGAAGGCCCTGTCTCTCATCCCCACCAGCTGCACCTGCAAAGGATGTGGGACTGAGAGCAGGGCCTACCCAGAAGATCTTAACATCCATCCTGGTTCATAGGGGGAGATGCGTTCAGAAAGGTAAGCTGGGCTGGAACCGTTCAGGACTTCCCTTTAAGAGGAATGAATGGAAGTAAAGGCTGGCTGCATATATTGGAACCTCACATGACACTCTTACTGAATCTTTGAGCTCTCTCTCTCTCTCTCTCTTTTATTATTAAGAGATCTTCAGTCTTATTTGGTAACGCATGAATTGACATCAAATATTTTGCATCTGAATTTGCACTGTGAATCTTTGAAGAGGAAGAAAATAGGTGAACACTAAATAAGCAAAAGAAAAGTAGAATACAAATTAAAATGTTTTAAGTGGAAAGGTTCCGTTTTCTTTGCTGTACATTCCCATTCCATATCGAGGTATGGTAATGCTTCTCTTACCTATTGAGTCAACTTTGGAGATGATTTACATTCCAGACTTGCTATATGTATTGATCCTCAGAGAATACAAATTAAAATGTTTTTTACTTAAGAACTACAAATATTTTTATTGAACACTCAATAGAGAAGTTAATTGACATTCCCTAGTCCTCAGTGATATTGCGATGGTATTAATACTTTTAGAATATCTTCTTATTGTGTGTTAATGGGTCATTTCTGACCTATGACAACCCAGTCCTTGCCAAGGCAAACCTTGGCAAGATTGGTTCAGAAGAGGTTTACCATTGCCTTTGAGGGTGAGAGTGTAGGATTTCATGGCACGAACACTGGTCTCCAGAATCATGGCCCAACACTCAAACCACTATGCAATGCTGTCTGTCTTGGAATTGAACTTGTGTAAGTGAGGATTAGGGAGTTGTGGAATACCAATGTTGCTAACTACTCTTGGGAGCACTTTTTGCATAGCCCCTGATACGTTTCCATCACCCTTTTCCTTTGTATATTCTCCCTTCTTCTGTTTATTCTTGTCAGCCATGCCACCCACATTCATTTTCCGATCTAACCATACTTGTTGGTAGGTTATCCTGTTCAGAGAAATCATATTCTCCCATTGGTTTTGTATGCTTGTTTCTTGTTGTTTGGTGGGGGGTAGTTGGGAGGAAAGGGGTTCTTTCGTGGTCCATGGAACTTCTCAATTTATGACCCATCTCTACTTGTCTATCTATATGCAAACACTAGCATCTCTTCTTCTGTAGTTTCGAAGCACTCTTTGACTACAAATTGCAAATTGTAGTACAACATAGCATTTTTCTGAATATATTTCATATTCTGTTATGGAACCTTTGATTCCCTGTCGTGGTCCCTGTGAATTGTACATATGATATTTCCTGCGCCTGCGCAGAGTTCGGAATCTTTTAGAAAGTTATTATCACTTTAAATAGTAGCCCCGCCCACACTCTCCTCGAACATATATAGCCAGTGGGAGGGGCTGCCACCTCAGATCCTTTTATCCGCTGCCATTGCGACAGCTAGGAATTGTTCTCATATTTCTTTGGCTAGCGAAAAATTATATAATAATTTTCGCTTTGACTAGTGAAAAAATAATAATTTAATTAATTAAAATAAGTAAAATAAATAAAATGAGCTTAATGTGATTTAAATTTAAATAGAATAGAATAGTAAATTTTTCGCTAGTCAAAGAAATATGAGAACGATTCCTAGCTGCCGCAATGGCGGCAGATAAAAGGATCTGAGGTGGCAGCCCCTCCCACTGGTTATATATGCTCGAGGGGAGTGTGGGCGGGGCTACTATTTAAAATGATAACAACTTTCTAAAAGATTCCAAACTGTCTGCGCAGGTGCAGGTAATACCATATGTGCGAATTCACAGGTGACACTCGGGGAACTACAGTTACAGGTAAGCAACCAATAAATACATTTAGTCTAACTTCCCCAATTTTTAAGAAAGAGAAGACATAAGAGATTGAAAGATGGAGATCCCTATATGCAAGCCAAGCAAGTCCTCAGATTCTTTTGAATCACAAAGACTTTGCAGAGCGTGGTGAGGGAACTTCGCTTTTTCTTGGAAACATCAACTCGGCTGAATGTTTACATGGAGAAGACTTACTGAGTGAAAAGAGAGCCATTGACAAACAGAGCCGTTTGGGGTTTCGTCATCTCTGTTGTTATACAGATTGGCCTTTCGGTCTTCGTTCTCTCCCGCCCAACACAAACTCTGTCCAGCAACTTTGCATTACAGGAAACATCTGCTTGGAAGGAGGGAGGGCGAAGGCTGGGTTACTATAGGGCATTGGCCAAGAGAATAACCCAGAGACTGAAACTAACATGTGCAAGTCATTTTGGTGTCTTTCCCCCACCCGCTCCTTCCACGAGAGAGAGAAAAATTAACAAGGAATAAAGCTGTCTTTTAGAGAAGAGACGGAACAAGGAGTGTCCAGGGCAGTCACTGGATTGACTCCAAACATTGCTCTGCTCTGCGCACCCTGCATGGAGGAAAGGTCTAGAGCTGGATTGATTCCTTGCTGCTCCAGAGATGCCCATTGAAATTGAGAAACGGTGCAAGCACTAGGTGTTGGAGGTGCTGCTACTTTTTGCTTTGAGGAGGACTTGGTTACCATCGACCTATTGCAGTCTTGCTAACAGCCCTTTGAATTGTTTTTGTTGGGTACTGTTGCTATCATCTGCTCCGAAGATACCTTTGCAGGATGGCAAGATAGCCACCAAACCTGTCTGAATGAACTGTTTCCAAGAGAGTCGTGTTCCTTCACCTTTGGATCTGAAAAAACATGCCTGAAGGGAATGCAGACATGTGGTCTGTACTTTTCCAAGCAACTGTTCATATCTTTCAATAATTTGGGTCATAGTCCTGAATGTTAAGAGCGTTTTGGTCCTGAAATTCACGCACTACTAGAGGAAGACGACCGGTAAAGCCAGTGGGGCACACCAATGTGCTATCATGGATGCTCTATCAGAATGCGGTGCCCTTTGGAGTCTTCTGCTGGATCTAGAGGACAAGAGACTCCTGTGGTACCTGGAGCAGTTGCACGATGTATCTGAAGATGATGAGATCTCTGGATGGGAAGAGATTCCAGCTGTGAGTGTCTTCCTGTTGAATCCATTCTTCATGCTGATGTTCTTGTATTATCTTCTCGCCTGTTGCTCAAGTTCTGTTGACCATTTAGAGGAAGACATAGCTTCAAGAAATTCCAAGCATAGGAAAGTCCAGAATTCCATAGCACCGTCCCATATCCTCTTGTGTGCCTTATACCGATACTAAGGCAGAGTGAAACAGAAGATGCCATTATTTCAGCATCCTTATGTGTTTTTAACAATAGATCCAGATTTCTGTGAATACCTAACATAATGTTTTCTAGATCTCTCAGGATACAAGTTCTTTTGAAAATTAACAGGATTTAAATGTCATTTCATCAGAGAGCAACCTCTGACTATTGGTAGCTGGGTGTACACACATGTAATATATGTGTGCTTGTGTGTGTGTGTGTGTGTGTGTGAGAGAGAGAGAGAGAGAGAGAGAGAGAGAGAGCCATTACTTTCATTCCAACTGACATCACCAAAGAAAGGTAAAGTTCAATCATCTGATTTGTGACTCATATAATAATAATAATAATAATAATAATAAATAAACAACTTTATTTCTAACCCGCATCCATCTCCCCAAAGGGGACTCGGTGCGGCTTACATGGGGCCGTGCCCGATCAACAAATCACAGAAAATATCAAAAACAATATATAACTCCCTATTATTAGTTATTTCATTAAATTTATAATAATTTAATATAATAGCTGGGTGCACACACATGTAATATATTCATATGTGTTTGTACACATGTAATATATGTGTGCTTATATCTGTGTGTGTGAGGGAGAGAAAGTAACACTAACCATTACTTTCATTCCAACTGACATCACCAAAGGAAGATGAAGTTGAACCATCTGATTTGTGACTCATATAAATCCCTATTATTAGTTATCTCATTATATTTATAATAATTTAACGGTTGATTGTATTCTTCAGATAACCAGGTTCTACCTGTCTTCAGTGCTGTTTGATGGTTGTATTCATAAGGCGCACACTATTATCATTAATGTTGGTTTCATGAAACAAAAGACAGTATAATTATGGGTATTGTGATTCGATAAGAAAAAAAGGATACTTGAAAAGTTTTTGCAATGTATGAGAGGTTGTAGATGGCTGAAATGCACACTTCTAAGGAATTTCTATGTCTTGAGGCAAAGAGTTGAGCGGTTGAGCAAGGAAGCATGGGTTTCATGGTTTGTTTGAATTTTTTTGTTAGACGAGCTCCAATTCTAAAAATTGCCAGAGGCAGTGAAGATACAAGAGCTGGAGCTGCTGGAGAAACTAGTTAAAGACATATTGCCCTATAAGTTATGAATGGTTGTTTTCTTAATCAGTCCATAATAGACTCACAATATTGGGTTCCTGTTTGACCGAACCAGACAATCCAGAGCCATAAACATGTTTAGATGACGGTCCTCCATCAGGTCACACAAGTCCTCGATCCTGTTAGTTCAGGTGTAATTTTATCAACAAAGTTATGGAAGTCACTTCAGCTTTCCATTCCATGGGTGAATTCAAGACCCTGTCCATGAATGAACAATAGCTGCTACGTTTCAACTTAGGTGAGATATTCAACTTAGCTTAAGTGACAAATTATATGGCTAGCACCTAGGGAAGACAGGTTCTCTATGTCACTCTTCAGAGTGAAACATAGCCAATATTGCCTGATGAGGTTGTTAAAAGTGAAAATTCCCCATAATGTTTCCAAGACTTGGCAACAGATTCTTAGAAAAGAGAACAACCCTAATGTCAATGTCTTTAAGGCCCCTATTTTGTCTCTTCTTTAAAAAAAAGAAGAAGGAAATGTTATTCCAATTTACGCAATGCCCCTATGATGCCACCTAACCATGTCGCCTCTGTATTGAAGATTGGCCTTAACCAATCTATTGTGATGTTTTAGGACATACTGTTTGTTTTTAGGAATGTTTTTATGATGTTTTTAGGCTGTTCGTGTAATTTTACTATGTTGAAAACCGCCCCGAGCCTTGGGGAAGGGCGGTTTAGTAAATTTGAATAATAATAAATAATAATATAAGAATGTCCACTGATGAATATAGAAATCGGATTGTTAGGAATCAAGAGCTGTTAGGCTCAAAAATAACCCTCACAAAAATATAGCAGACTGCCAGAAGCACAGTTCGTAAGCAGCAGAAACGTATGTGTAGAGAGCAAGGATTAGTTTCTATTCAGCAGGATGGAGCAGGATTGCAGATCCACAACTTCATAGGTTCTAAAAATAATATGTTTGTTGAAGTCAAAATAAATCCATTCTGGATAGGAAAGGTTCTTGGAGCTATCTAGCTTCACTGAGCTATCTTCTAAGGAAAAGAAAAAGGAAAAATAAAAAATAGCATCCATAAACCTACATCTTGCCTGGAGAATGGCAAGATGGCTCCTCACTCAAGGAGAACAAAAGAAGACAGAGAGAGAGAAGCCAAAATGGAGAATTGACCATATGGCTATCACTATTGAATGGATATCACTATTGAACCTCAAATAATGTTCATATCTTGCCTGAAGTGGGCTCCTACCTGTCTTCCTTGACTTGGAAAAACGTTTATTTTGGATTATAACCATTATAATTATTGACATTGGGAACTTACCTGATCACGGACACTAAATGGCGACTCTTGGACTCGTAATCTGCGACAGGTAGGAGCCCACTTCGGGCAAGATATGAACATTATTTGAGGTTCAATAGTGATGCTTATTTGAAAGTTATTGAACATAACACATTAATTGTGTGAATATTATATTTATGTATACTATATTGGTTCATCTATTTGTCTGTAGCTTTACAGCAACCTTCCCCGTTGTACTTAGTACTGTATATTCAGGCTTTTCCCTGAAGATAACACATTACTAAGTATTCAAAGGGGAGGTGATAGTGGCATGCAGGATGAGTAAGATTATTTATTTATTTATTTCCTACGCGCACACACACACACAGATATATATATATATATATATATACACACACACACACACACACATACATACATACATACATACATACACACCATCCCTCTCAGCCCTCAGGCAACTCAGGGCGGAGATTACCCCCCCCCCTTCTAAGCCCCTTCTTGAGGTAGGCACGCACAGGGAACTCGGGGAAGGAATCCCCCATTCTAATCTATCTAGGCTAACTACTCATTGAGGTCTGGTGACTTGTGCAGTCAGGGATGCAACCCAATACGGATGATAGGAACTGTTCTCCTTAACCACTTCATTTGTTTATTAGAAACTCAGAAGCGACAAATGGAATAGATAACACAAAGCAAGACCTGACAGAGCTCATTTTTCTTCTTCTCTCCCTCTACTTCCTCCTCCCAAATGGTTTAAACCTACCCCAAATTGGGACACAGTGGTCCAAAGAAATGCCTCGCAGTTCAACAAATGTTTACGAGTGAAGTTTTCTTTGGTAAAATGTTTGGGACGTCTTGAGTACAGACTGCACCAGGTCCTTTCTTAATGCTGTGCTGCGCCTGTGGTGTGGCCTGAATGGAATGGAATGGCGCTTCTGTTGTGCGCTCTTCTGATAAAACTATCACTCTCTCCTGTGTTTTTTGCCTAATGCGTCACCACCTGAACTCGCCACATCAGCTCCTCTCCCCCGTTATTCACACCTGGAATGGGATAATATTATCTATGGCTTTTTCGCATTTAGTTCATACTTTCCCTTTATTGCTCCTTTCTCTCACCATCCGTTTCCTCCGTTTCTTTCTAACAGAGTCTCCTCTGTTTTGCAGGTACTGAGTCCGACCTACAAGCAGCGGAATGAAGACTTCAGGAAACTCTTCAAACAGCTTCCCGACACAGAGCGCCTCATCGTAGGTAAGATCTCCTCCGGTGTATTCACTCCATGGGGTCTCCAGAGGTCTGTAAAAGTTACTTTTATACAACAAACTTTGAATACAATCTTGAATAGCTCAATCTTGGCAACTAAACCAGGAAATCCCAATTTGGATGCCCCCCACGAGGGTCTTCCTCAGAATGGGCAACTTGGAAGTCCCTGAACAGACTCAAAAGTGGAGTGGACAGATCAGAAGTGGAGTGGGGAGATGTTCCGCTGTGCTTTTGAGTAGTCAATTCCTTATATAGTTGGCCCCAGCTAGCACCTTAAGTCTTGTCCTCGCACTTTACTATTGCTCCTATCTTTACTACTGCCATATGAACCATGCACTTTACTATTTAGCCCTATCCCTTAAGTTATTTTTGCACAGTCCACCCACCCGTGAAGATAAACTGAATTTTGTTATTGGTTGTTGGTTTTGATGCCTGTTTCATATTGTTACAATGTTGTTGTGTTACTTTGTTTTGCTCTGTTGTTGTGTATTTTCATATGTTACATTTTAACTGTCTTGATTGGGCTTGTCCCCATGTATGCCGCCCTGAGTCCCTTCAGGGAGATGGAGGCGAGGTACAAAATTTGTTGTTGTTATCATCATCATCATCAAAAGGCAACCTGGCAAAATGGCACTGCCTAAAAGAATCCTCTGCCTTATGCCGCTGTGGAGCAAAACAAACAATTTTGCACCTGTATGCTTGTCCGCAATGTACAAAGGAAGAATTCTTTAAGGCTACAGACAATGCGGTCACTGTTGCCCGGTTTTGGTCCAAAATTATTTAGCCACGTGTGCTCCTTCTATTTTTATCAGTTTTGTACTTATGCATGCAATGCTTTTGACACAAAATAAATAAAGCCCAGACCTATTCATTCCAGCCATGGGCTCATACGCAACCATGTCACATAAATTAAGAGCACAGTGCATAACTGGTAAATGTAATTTTAAAGCCATCGGTATTAAATTACATGTCTTGTTTGGTTATAAGATGTTTTGTTCAGTGTTAATTAATTTATAAATATTTATTAAGCCCTACAATAAATTCAGATATTAAAAAACAGTTGAAAGAAAGATACAATTTAAATAATGTGACATGAAAATATAGTGCCTACCTTGGCAGAAAGCCTTAGGAACGAACCCATTATCTTCAACAAAAAGAGCACCATCTTTTATGAAAATTGTTTATTTAGGAAAAAGATGATGCCCTAAATCCAGTTGCTAGCAGCAAATAAAAGGGGGTCCTGGTGGCACAAAGGGTTAAACCCTTGTGGGGCAAGACTGCTGACTGAAAGGTTGGCGGTTTGAATCTAGGGAGCAGGGTGAGCTCCCATCTGTCAGCTCCAGCTTCTCATGCAGGACATGAGAGAAGCCTCCCACAGGATGATAAAATATCTGGGCATCCCCTGGGCAACGTCTTTGCAGATTGCCAATTCTCTCACACCAGAAGCGACTTGCAGTTTCTTAAGTTGCTCCTGACACAGAAAAAAAAAGCAGCAAATAGATTAGACACATTGAACCGGTTGTTGAACAATAAGTCAGTATGTTTATAAATCCCACTGGTTTGATGAATCTGTTCTGCTTAGTTCTAGCAATTGGATTTGATCTATTTTTTCTCATAACAGTTGAATACAAGAACATTCAGACAAAATATTGCATTGCTTGTGCTGAAAGATCTAGAAATTTTTAAAGAATTGTAGCAATTTTGTTATTTTCTGTTTTTCACTTTCACGGGTATCCTGTGCCCTATCCCTAGTGAATGAAGGTGGACCAGATGTTGTTTGAGGCGCCCAGCTGCCTTTAGGAATTTATTTATTTTATTATTACTGACACTTTCTCTATAGATTACTCCTGTGCACTTCAAAGAGACATTCTCCTGCAGGGCCGACTCTACCTCTCTGAAAACTGGATATGTTTCTACAGCAACATTTTCCGTTGGGAAACATTGGTGAGATTGCCCCCTCCCCTGGCTCCCTGCTATGCCATAAGTTCTTATTTCAAGGATGGACTAAAAGCACTGGGACTGGGTTATTAAACATCCTCTTTAGGCTCTTTAATGTTCTGCTTGTTCATTTTTTGGGACAGTTGACAGTCCGTTTGAAGGACATTTGCTCCATGACCAAGGAAAAAACTGCACGACTCATTCCTAATGCTATCCAAGTTTGCACTGACACTGAAAAGGTATGTTTTATAATCACCTATTCTTGGTTCCTCGGCTGAGAGCAGAAGGTTGTCCTGGAAGACAGGTTCCTAGGTTGAGTAGATTCAGATCCAGGAATGAACTGACCCAGGAGAGAAGCAATAATGTTTTTAGTTTGGGAGACATTTTTCTTTTTAAAGCATGATCCGCATATACTTTTATCCCATTGTCAAATAGGCAACAATTTATAAATGTAACTACCCTAAAGCAGTGGTTCCCAACCTGTGGTCCATGGACCACCAGTGGTCCCCAAGAACGAAAATATGGAAAATATGGTCCGCGGCCTCACCAGTATTACACCGTTGCCTCAAAACCACGCAGCAATGAGAGCGACGAGTCTCGCAAAACCCTCTTATAGTGCTGAAGAAATGGGGATGTTGCGAGGGAAGAGGCTGACTACCTATGAAATATTACTACTACCACATCAGCCCTAGATTATTAGATATGGTTTTCTGTGGGTGAGCAGATGACAACTACTAAATGGCATATGCTCTGTATCAGAAAGTAGAGCCGATGTGGTCGATCCAATGCAGTTTTCTGAATCAGCCTCCCAAATAACCAAATCGAATCTAAAGTTGACCAAAAACTGTTTCATAATCCCTTTGATACTTATGTTGGAGAGTGGTCCCTGGTCAAAAAAAAAGGTTGGGAACCACTGCCCTAAAGGTTTAGACCTCATTTGATCTTGACGATCACCATGTTCAGCTTTGGTTAGTACTTGGATGGGAGCTACCAACAAATACCAGGTGCTGCAGGTTATATTCCAGGGGAAAGTGCTAACAAAACCACCTCTGAGTATTCCTTGCCTAAGCAAACCCTATGACACTCATGGTGTCACCATAAGTCAAAAGGTGAATTGAATTTATTTATTTTTTTATTATTCGAGTTTATATACCCCCACTCCCCGAAGGCTCGGAGCGGTTTACAACAGAATAATACAGTTAACAGTAAACAACTCTGCACATACAATAACAAAACAAACTATAGGGGTCATCTACTGGATATCAGGGTTCACCCGGTCCCTAGAGAGAGGGGCAGAATAAAACCCGGAGTATGGTCATGGACAGGGCCAACTGGGTGGCTTGGGGCCAGCGTAAAAGCTGGCTCACCCGGCCAGCATTGGAGGCCTAGTGGCGGCCTGACAGGCCCAAAAATAGAGTCTCCATTAGAGTCTTTAGGAGAGTTCCTATCACCAGTAACTTGGGAGGGCACTCTTTTCTCCACCTTCACAGAGTTTGGGTCACTTATAAAGGTGAACTGGGGAGACGCTCTCTCCCCTACGACCCTAGCTTGAGCATTTGAGTCCCAGTCCCTGACAGCTTGGGAGGGCCCTCTCTCCTCCCCATTCACAAAGGAGGGACCACCCGGGAGACCATATTCCAATTTTTGGGAGGGGGCTGCTGCTGCAGATCTTCTCCAGCTACTGAAACCTACACCCCAAAAAGTTCTGGACTTAAATTTCCTCTGGCGGTGGCCACGTCTCTGAGGCCTACGCCTCGGGGGCCTACCATTTCCCATCGCTGCATCTTTGTCCATATCTAGGGCTTCAGGCTCTCCGGAGCCCGAGCTTGACTGAGTCCTGCTTCTCTCTCTCCTTCGGCTACCCTGGGTGCCCTGGGGTCGAGGAGCGGCTTTTCCCACTTCTCCAGCTTGTTGTTCTTATAAGTCTCTTTGGCAGCTGCTCTCTCGCATTAGGCCGCTTTGATCAGAAGCACCAAGCTTCGGTGGCATCCATGCATCCATTTGTATTCCAGCGAGGGGGCAGGAGGTACATTCATTCCTGTGGAGAACTTTGCATAGGAACTTGGATGGTGACTGGATTAGGTGGCTTTTACTGTGCCCTTATGTCATCATAGCACTAATTACACCAGGGATTGAAATTGTGTGGCTCCGTTGTTGTTGGACTGCAACACCCATCAACCCTTCTCAGTATGCTCAAGGATGAGAATTGCTGGGATGTTTACTCCACCAAGACTTAGAAGGGCACACAGTTATAAAACCTAACATACCCTGGTGATATTGACCAGGGGATAATTCATAGAACAAGGCATTGATATCTGTTTGGGGAGGAAAGGTGGCACATCATAAGCTGACTGCTTCATACAAGCAGCTAAGTATTAATATCAGCAAGCAAAATGAACACTTGAATCAAATTCGTGACAAATGTTTTGTTCTCTGGGCCACCCTAACTGTGGAAAAATCAATTCAGGAGTCAAGCTTCTCAACGCCCACGTAATTTGTGAAGCAAATAGGAAGCCGTAGTTCTTTTTGTCTTTGCCAACACGCTCTAAGGCGACCTTCCCTAACCCCTTTGAACCTTTGCTCCTCACAGCACTTTTTCACTTCCTTTGGCGCCCGAGACAGAACGTACATGATGATGTTCAGGCTCTGGCAGAATGCCCTCCTTGAAAAGGTAAGGAGACATGAGGATGCTTCTCATAAACCTTTCATGGTCTGAAATATTTATAGCTGTCCCTTCAGTAGGATCTTGTCAAGGCGGCCTTCACAAACAAACAATACAACAATAAGTCGTACAGGCAGTAGCAGAGTAGAAAACATCAGCCCCCTGAAGACGCAGGTTCGCAGTCTGGGTGTGATGCTGGACTCATCGCTGAGCCTGGAACCCCAGGTTTCGCCGGTGACCAGGGGAGCATTCGCACAATTAAAACTTGTGCGCCAGCTGCGCCCGTACCTTGGGAAGTCTGACTTGGCCACAGTAGTCCATGCTCTGGTCACATTCCGTATAGATTACTGCAACGCTCTCTACGTGGGGCTGCCTTTGAAGACTGCTCGGAAGCTTCAATTAGTTCAACGGACAGCAGCCAGGTTGATAACAGGAGTGGCACTCAGGGAGCGTACAACTCCCCTGTTGTGTCAGCTCCACTGGCTACCAGTTTGCTACCGGGCACAATTCAAAGTGCTAGTTTTGTCCTTTAAAGCTCTAAACCAGTGCTGTCCAACTTCTTCCGGCCCAAGGGCCGGAAGAAGTGTCACTGATCACCTGGGGGGCCGTAGGTGATCAGTGAGCGGGGGGCGGGGCCGATCGCGGGGCGGGGCGGGGGCGGGGCCACTCGCGGGGGTGGGGCCACTTGCTTACGTAGCCCCACCTCTTTCCCCCCGCCCGTGCCCTTGCCCGGATCCCGGGCGCCGGCGCGCGCGGGGGGAAAGAGGATCGATGAAGGAGGAGGCAATCAGCTGACAGCCTCCTCCTTCGCCCATCCTCTTTTCCCCTTTGCCTGGATCCCGGCGCCGGCGCACGGGGGGAAAGAGGATCGATGAAGGAGGAGGCAATCAGCTGACAGCCTCCTCCTTCGTCGATCCTCTTCCTCCCTTGCCTGATCCCCGGGCGCCGGCGCGCGCAGGGGAAAAGAGGATCGATGAAGGAGGAGGCACTCAGCTGACCGCCTCCTCCTTTGTCGATCCTCTTTACCCCTGCGCGCGCCTTTGCCCCGATCCAGGGCGCCGCGCGCGCGGGGGGAAAGAGGATCGACAAAGGAGGAGGCAATCAGCTGACAGCCTCCTCCTTCGCCCCTCCTCCCCCGCGGACGCGCCGCGGCTCTGATCGCGAGTTGAGGTGCGGGGAGGGGAAGGAGGAGGGGCGAAGGAGGAGGGGCCAGCTCTTCTTCCTCCTCCCTGTATCGCGCTTCTCCTCTCTCGCCGCCACCAATGCAATGCAGTTTGCAGCGGCGCCGCCGAGAGAGGGAGAAGGGGCGATACAGGAGGGAGGAAGAGAGCTGGCTCGTTCTCCCTACACCCCCCTTCTCCCTCTCTCAGTGCCGCCGATGCAACTGCATCGCATCGGGCGGCGCGGAGAGAGGGAGAAGGGGGCGGTGCTGGGAGGAGGAGCCAGCTCTCTTCCTCCTCCTTGTACCACCTTGTTCCTCTCTCACCGGCGCCGATGCGATCCGGTTTGCATCGGGCGGCATGGAGAGAGGAACGGAGGGGGCGTGCAGAGAGGAGGAGCTGGCTCACTTCCTCCTCCCTGCCCCGCCTCCCCCGGCCGCCATTTTTTTTAAAAAATAAAAAATGGCGGCCGGGAGCATAGCGGGGGCCGTGTCCACTGGCTGGGGGGCCGTGTATGGCCCCCGGGCCGCCAGTTGGACAGCCCTGCTCTAAACGGTTCTGGTCCAACTTACCTGTCCGAGCGCATCTCTCCCTATGAACCATCAAGATGCTTAAGATCATCCGGAGAGGCCCAACTCTCAGTCCCGCCTGCTTCGCAGGCGCGCCTGGTGGGGACGAGAGACAGGGCCTTCTCAGTGGTGGCTCCTCGGCTTTGGAACTCCCTTCCTAGTGACATCAGATCGGCCCCCTCCCTCCTGACATTTCGTAAGAAAGTCAAGACTTGGCTTTTTGAGCAAGCGTTCGCAGACGAACTTTAATCGAGATCAAGGACTACTATGACGATGAAACGGAAACCAATTTTAAGATTGTAGAGCTGAGATATGTATTTTATAGTTTTTAACTGTTAATTTTATATGTTTTTATATGACTTTATCTTGTGATTTATTGTATATGGGCACTTGTTGCCGCTTGTTCACCGCCTCGAGTCGCCTTCGAGCTGAGAGAGGCGGTATAGAAGCATGGCAAATAAATAAATAAGCCTGTATCTGTCAACAAAGAGGCATGGGTGTTAGTGCTAGGCCAACCTACCTAAAGAGCACATTCCAAAGATGTCTCACCACCCCACCCAGAAGATGGAGCTATCTGGAGAAGGACATTCAATGATCTCCATGCAGCAACCGGCCCATGTGGAAGCAATCATTAGGTCATGTTCCCAGGATCCAACTTGCCTGGAGTTTTAGGAAATCAATGGAATAACAACAAGCGATGTTATTTTTCTGATGCCCATCCCAGTTCACACTCAGACTATGAACATTCCTTGGGATCAGTAGAGCCAAAGGTTTGTCCCAGTCCAAAAAAGGATACAAAAGAAAAGAAAAACAATACACACATCTCCTTTTCAAAAAATGCCAGCTAAGAAGGACAAATTACCTTGCCGGGTTCCAAACATGGTTAGAAATGCAGTGATTTATGCATTTTAATCGTGATTATCCCAACAGCTGTTTGGCTAGCTTTTCAAGGAGACCTTTTATTTTTCTCTCTTTCTGCTTTAGGATTGTAAGCATATCTGACCTTTTCACGTTTTTTTTAAAAAAAATAAAAATTCCAGCCATTTGTAACAACTGAGGCTTTGTCCTCAATGTAAATCCCCAAGGGAAATAAAGCTAGCTTTAGTTCTCTGCTTTGTTTAGTACATCAGTTGGCGCCCTATCTGGATAAAGTAGGCCTGGCTTCATTGGTGTTTTCCCTCATTCTCTCCATTGTGGACTGCTGTAACGTAGTCCATGCAAAGTCCCTTTGGATATGATTCAGAAGGATCAACTGGGTACAGAAAGTGCTCACCAGGTTCGTAGCCAGAACATCATATTTCAGAGCCATGATTCTGGAGACTAGGGTTTTCATCCCTGTGCAACCATGGAAGTCCTTTAGATAAGTCTGAGCAAGACACATACGAGGGCGGGTCAATAAGTCTGTGACTTTTTGAATGAAACACAGGTTTTTGGATTAAAAAATCATTTTATTTTTCAACATAGTCTCCTTTGAGCTCTATACACTTTGTCCAACGTTTCTCCAATTTTTTTTATCTCTTCCAAAATATAAGATTTTTTCGAGGTCATCAAAATAGGTATTTGTTTGTGAGATGATTTCATTGTTGGAGTCAAATCTCTTTCCGCCGAGCCATTTCTTCAGGTTTGGAAACAAGAAATAGTCACTCAGAGCTAAATCCGGAGAATAGGTCGGATGAGGGAGCAATTCGTATCCCAATTCATGCATTGTTGCCATGGCAACTGCACATGTGTGCACCCTTGCATTGTCCTGCATTGTGAGCAAACGCGGCACCCATCTTGCGGAAAGCTTTCTCATACCCAAGTGATCATTTAAAATTGAAACCACTGAGCCATGTGAGATGCCTATGGCTTCCACAATCTCTTGCACTTTCAATTGTTTCGGGTGTAGAGACCTCAACTGGACATCCAGAACGTTCGGCATCTTCCGTGCTTGTACGGCCACAACAAAATTCAGTAAACCACTTTTTTACCATTGAAATTGATGGTACAGAGTCCCCATAGTATTTATCAAGCTGAGCCTTGGTTTGAGTGATGGTTTCTTTCCTAAAAAAAGAATGCTTAATGAGCACACAAAATTCACTTTTTTCCATTTTCTCCTCTAATCACGTGGTAGTCTGCTATCAATGGCTGTCAAACACAAACTAAATGAAGCAGCTTGTTCAAATTTTGACAGGAGTCAACTGACAGATGACTGTTGACAGGAGCAGTGTTGCCCTTTCAGTTAAGAGGTGCGAAATTCAAAAAGTCACAGACTTATTGATCCACCCTCGTACTTTTAGCCACAGAGATCACCATGATACATTGGCCTTAGGGTCACCATGAGTCAGAAATAATTTGAAGGCATGCAACAAAACCAGCAGTTTTGGGCCTTAAATCAGAGTGCCACTTTTGACCTTGAAAGCACTGAACGGTTGGGTCTCAATCAGGCATGGGCAAACTTCAGGCCTTCATGTGTTTTGTACTTCAACTCCCACAATTCCCAACAGACAGTAGTTGTAGTTTCAGTCCAAAACACCTGGAGGGCAGAAGTTTGCCCATGCCTGGTCTAGATTATTTGGAGCGTTGCCTATATTTGTAGCAAGCTTGTTCATATTTTAAGCTTCTCACAAAATGAGTTTAATGTGGCTACTTATTTTTCTGCATCTTGCTTTCATGGAGATACAAGCGGATTGTCTTTCTTTGCCCCCAGCCCCTGTGTCCAAAGGAGCTCTGGCACTTTGTCCATCAGTGTTATGGTAATGAATTAGGGCTCACAAGTGATGATGAAGACTATGTGCCTCCTGATGAAGATTTCAACACGATGGGGTAAGCTCAGCTGTCCAAGAAAATGTCTCAAGCAATCATGGATGTGAGGGCAGTCTGGCTGAAGCAATCTTCAGTATCTGAAGATACAATGAATGGATTTCAGTAACTACCGTATTTTCTGGCGTATAAAACTACTTTTTAACCCAAGAAAATATTCTCAAAAGTCAGAGGTCATCTTATATGCGAGAGTCGACTTATACACTAGGAGTCGTCTTATAGAGAGGGTGCTGAAACTTCCAATCTGGATTGGAGAATCTGTGGTTGCCGCATATGATGGGGGGAGCTCAAAAATGACAGTGGCCGCGTCCTTGCCATATGCAGAAATTGCATGAAAGCATTAAGGGTGACGCTGTACAAGTACGGTAGAAGAAAATCCATTCATCAGGATTTGTGGAGTTAATGCGGTCCCAATGGTGAAGTGAAGGGCGCCTCACCGGGAAGGTGTAAGTGAAGGGCGGAGCAAGCTGCAGGCATCACGGGTGCCCAGGGTATGGAAAAAAGAGATAGAGTGGCTCTGGGCCCAGAAAAACACACCTTTTTACCTTTCTGGTCCACCTTTGTATCCTATTACCGTACCTCCTCCTCTGCCTCTCAGATCTCGCTCTTGAAGACTGCAGTGAAGTGGTGCAGGTGCGCATGTGCGAGAGGCAGAGAAGAAGGTACAGTAATAAGAAAATTACCATATTGAAATCAAATCTGATGCTTTAAAAAAATTATTTGGTGTGCGTTGGAAGAGGGGTAGTCTTATACGGCGAGTATATCCCAAACTCTATATTTTAACTGGGAAAGTCGGGGGTCATCTTATATGCCCAGTTGTCTTATACACCAAAAAATACGGTAAATGTCCAATGCCAAATGTGATTAAAGCACACAAATGTTCCAGAAACAACGAATCACACAAATGCGATAAGTCAAACCGATATCTCTAGTGTTTATGAAACAACATAACATCATATTTCTTTGTTACTCTCTCTCTCTCTCTCTCTCTCTCTCTCTCTCTCTCTCTCTCTCTCTCTACACACAGGCACACACATTCAGTAGTTGTATTATGTTGCTACATCCTAGTTTATGTATTTAGTAGAAATGCATGTTTATGCCTTGGTTGGTTTTAGTTACTGTGAGGAGATCCAGGTGGAAGACAATGAAGTAAATGACAGCTCCTCCAAAAGCAGTGTGGATGTCAAACCCGAGGCAAGCCCTCAGCTCCCCAAGAAGTCGGTCACCAACAGCAGCACCTTGACACCAACAGGAAATAATGAAGTTCCAATCCCGGTTAGTATTTCTGCCTTCCCCGCTTTGAGTCTCCTTCAGGAGAGATAAAACAGGGTATAAATAAATATAATAATAAAAGTAGTAATAGTAGTAATATTCTTATTTAATTCTTTTTTTAATGTATATATTTTATTGTTTTTCAGTATAGACAAACACAGAACGAAAAAGGAAAAGTCAGGTTGGGGTGGGGGCGGGGGGGGGGGGGTGGTGGTAGGGAAGTCGACAGACAGGGGTTCACAGAAGACTTCCCAAAGAGTGCCCATGTGTCGACAATGTTCTCCGAGCCATTCTCCATTCCGTTAAACATACAGTAGTCGAGTATTGTTTTGTTTTTAACTTATCTTAAAGTTCGTTTAGCTCTACTGTAACTTTGATTCCTTTGCTTTGTAGATATTGTTTAAAGTTTGCCCAGTCAATTTTCTTCTTTTGACTATTCGTGTTCTGGATTAGAGAGTCCATTTGTATCATATCTAAAATCTTCATTAACCAGTCTTCTACAGTGGGGATGTTTTTCTGCTTCCAGTATCTAGCCAGGGTTATGCGTGCGCACGCACTAAGTATGAAAAGCATTTTATCCTGGTTCTCGGTAAGGCTTTTATTTGTGAAGCCTAGTAGATAAATCTGAGGATCTATATTCTTATTTAATTCAATTGGTATGGAGGTAGTACCGTAATTATTTAGGTAGGTAGAAAGCTATCCTAGAAAATTCCTAGAGAAGTATGTGCTCTAACAATTTGCTAGATCCTCCAGTGAGCCTCTAACATCTGGCAGAAGGATACAGTAGATTCTTGGAGGATACAGTAGATTCCTAAAGGATTTATGTTTTGTCATTTGTGTGTAGGAGAAACTGCAGATTCCACTTCTGTGGGTACAGGGTTTGTACTGTATTCAGATTCAGTCACAATACTACTTTCATATAGTGTCAATGTGTTCTTTCATCCACTTTAAGTATGAAGGAGTAGTTCCCGAGGAAGAGGAAATCCTGGACCTCTCTACAGAGAAGGACCTGACCATTGCAAACCTCATTGCAGACAAGATTGAGATCATTGCTCCTGTGAATTCCCCATCCCTGGATTTTAATGACAATGAGGACATTCCAACGGAGCTCAGCGATTCCTCAGAAACGCATGATGAAGGTGCATGGCCGGAGTCCACAGGTGTTGTGGTGGAGCTGACTGTTGCTGTCGTAGTGTCTTTCCCGTCTCTGATACCACAGTAATTGTGTTCAGACAGGTCAAGACTTAAAAATTCATGGGCTCTCCATCATTTGATGTTAAATAACAATTAGAACACCATATTTCTCTAGACTTCATTATTTTCTATTTGAGATGCCCAGACTATAATGAATGGCTGATTTCTAGCTTAATTAATTTGAGGATTGTGCAACTTCAGGTTGCAGTTCCATTCAGTTCCCATTCAGCAAATACATTTCTTAGTCAAGAAGATAATTCTATTGCAGTATGAACAACATTCGTGAAAAACTTCACATGAGCTTCTTGCTGAGGAAACAAATCAAATAATTATAGTGTAGTTTAAATTAGTCCAAACATACAAGGTCATCTTGTGCACTCACAGTAAATTTTGTATTTTAAATTGAGTCTGCAGTTGTATACATATAGAGAACGGACATTGGAATTGATGAACTTAATAATTCTTCAAGGATAAAACTGATGTACAGTTGTCCCTTCACACTGGAATTTGATTATTGTAGATTTGACTAATACAGTGTTTCTCAACCAGTGTGCCATGGCACACTAGTGTGCCGTGAGCGATCATCAGGTGTGCCGTGGGAAATTGACACTCTCCCCCCTCCTAGCAGCCCCCTCAGAGGTTTCCAAGAAACAAATTGAACCTCTCTGCTTGGAAATATGTTTTGTTTGTTTTTTACTATTTTACTGGATTTTTCGAGAGTTGCCTCCCCCCCAGGAACTGTTTATAACAGCTTCATGACATCCATAGTTAACTGGAAGCAAGTTTCCCTCAGGGTGAAATTTCACGAACGTCTGGAGAACAAGCTCTATGAGGAGCGGCTTGAAGAGCTGGGCATGTTTAGCCTGAAGAAGAGAAGGCTGAGAGAAGACATGATAGCCATGTATAAATATGTGAGAGGAAGTCAAATATATGTTGTGTTCATCGAAACAGGCCCAGGTTTCAAACTGAGTGTATAAATACATTTAAAAACATATTAACTATATGTATTACTGTGTTAGAGTGTCATTTTGTGTCAATTTGGTTGGTGGTGTGCCCCAGGATTTTGGAAATGTAAAAAATGTGCCGCGGCTCAAAAAAGGTTGGGAAACACTGGACTAATATATTGACTCTAGGAATCTCTAGGTCATCTAAGGCAGTGATTTTCCACCTTTTTTGAGCCGTGGCACATTTTTTTACATTTACAAAATCCTGGGGCACACCATCAACCAAAATGACACAAAATAACACTCTAACACAGTAATACATATAGTCTGTTGGCTTGTTTTGAATGGAAGGGTGTTTTGTTTGGAGATGGCGTTTAAGCTTGCTTGGCACCATGGCGCTATTGGACAGCTTCTCACCACACACCAAGCACAATGGAGTCGGTGCCGTCACATCCCCGGTGAAAGTGAATCCAAATGAAAGATAGCTTTCGCTGTATTGCCTCGAGCTCACCGTCTTTTCTTTTTTCTTTTGTCAACCACTCATATTAGGGCCTTCATCTGTGTCATAATTTTGTCCAGGGCCCTGTTCGGCATTTGCATTTTCCCTTCTCAAAAACTTCTCCATCACTGTCACTCGCTTGTCTTGCTGTGATCCCAAATTGCCACTGTCACTTGACGCGCAGCTGCAGCACTAACTCTTTGTTTAGCCGTGTCTGAGCGAATCCCAGATGGTGTGACCATAGCACTCTCGTGTCACTTCTTAGGTGACGCGAGATTGCTATGGTTCCATTTCTTAAAGGGACAGATGCGCCTTATAGTTTATATATGAATGAAGTTTGAAAATAATTTCCCACGGCACACCTGATGATCTCTCACGGCACACTAGTGTTCCGCGGCACACTGGTTGAAAAACACTGCCCTAGAGGACCTATAAATTTTAGAGAGGTGTTCTGTTTGAAATGGCTTTTAACTAAGCACTTTATAGTCATAGGGGGGGATTTTAAACTGATTTTAACTTTATTGTTTATAGTATAGATCAGGGGTGCTCACACTTTTTCAGCATGGGAGCTACTGATTAAAAAACCAAGTCCCAAAGATCACCTGCCCAGAAATGTAAAACGTATAACTATTTTCTTATTTATGTATTTATATGTATTATTCATTTTTATGTACCGCTCCTTCCAGCAGGCTCGGGGCAGTTGACATAAAATGAAGTTATAAAACATCAACATTTCAATTTAATAACAACAATATAAAACAGAGCATAAAAATACATCCAACCACCCCATTTCTCCCACACTGCCATATTACCACACATATTATCAGCCAGAAAGTAAGAAGAGAGGCTGTTGAACTGCAAGGCCATTTAATACGCAGCAAGGTAAACAAAGGGGCATGCAAAAATACATCCAACCACCCCATTTCTCGCACACTGCCATATTACCACACATATTATCAGCCAGAAAGTAAGAAGAGAGGCTTTTGAACTGCAAGGCCATTTAATACTCAGCAAGGTAAACAAAGGGGCATGCAAAAATACATCCAACCACCCCATTTCTCCCACATTTCCATATTCCCCAACATATATTTCTTAAGGAACAAAGCAAGCAGAGAGGCTTTGGAGCTAAAAGGCCATTTTAAACATTAAAAATAAACAAAGAGACATGCCACAGAACAATCAAGCACCCACCCCAAAGTAAAAAGACCTTTGAGATGCGGTAAGGAAATGGTCCCAAAGCGTCCTTCTTCTCCTCCTCCATCGTTGCTCCTATTTCCACGCTGCCAGCATGCGTGCCGCCTCCAAGAGCTCACGAAAAGTCCGAGAGACAGAATGGGCACTTCTGAGCATGCGCGCGGGGCCAGCCATGCATCGCATCATCCAGGCCCGCCCCCTTTGGTCTCCTACGACTCTGAGTGGCTGGAGAAGGACGGAGGGAGGAGGAGGAATCCAAAAGAGGGGCCCATTCTGCCTCTTGGACTCTGGAGCTTTTGGAGGTGGCGCACGAGCAGGGAAAAGCAACGACGGAGGACTTCTTTGCAGTGTGCAGGGGCGCATGAAGAGGACCAACAGCAAAAAACCTGGTGAGGGGCCTGAAGATCACCAGGATGAGGCCCGAAGATCACCCTGGTGATCCCGATCACCATTCTGAGCACCCCTGGTATAGATGATGCTATGGAGCATTCTTGGAACTTTTATCGTTTGGTTTTAGTTTTGGTTTTATGTTACAATGTATATTTCAAGATGATGTGAGCCACCTTGAGTCCACCTGGAGAAAGGTGGCATAGAAATCTCCTAAATGAATAAATACATTCTCTCAGGTTAAAAAAAGATGTCAGTTTTTTATATCCATATTTTTATTGTGTAGTAAGCCTTTCCCTGAATTCAAAGTTTTACACTAAGGTCTGCCAGAGAAAGATGGCAACATCACCTCTTTACTCTTTCCTTCAGGGGAAGTGCAAGCTTTTTATGAGGACCTAAATGGACGGCAGTACATGAATGAGGTCTTCAACTTTAGTGTGGATAAGCTGTATGACTTGCTCTTCACTGACTCACAGTTTCTGAGGGACTTCATGGAGCAACGGCGTTTCTCTGGTAAGGTTATTATTATGATTATGAAGAGGACGTGGTGACGCAATCGGTGAAACCCTTGTGCTGCTGAACTGCTGGCCTGAAGGTTGACTGAACTGTTAACCTAAAGATTGGCAGTTCGAATCCATGAGACAAAGTGAGCTCCCATATGTCAGCTCTAGCTTCTGCCGACTTAGCAGTTCAGAAACATGCAAATGTGAGTAGATAAATAGGCACCGCTTCAGCGGGAAAAGGCAAAGAGATGTGCCAAGCTATCTTGTCAATCACACCACCAGGAGGTGACAATGCAGACTCCTCGGCTTGAAAATGGAGAAAACCACTTTCCCAGAGCAAGAGGTGGGCACTGCCTCCAGAAGCTGGAAATGAAAGGAGAAGCCTTTGCCTTTGTGTTTGTATGTCTTCATTTTTTTTAAGTATGTTTATTGAATTTTCATAAAGGCTTTTGTACATATGAATTAAAGAGAAAGAAAAAGAAAATACAAATGTCAATTAATATAATTGGTGTTGGGTAAAGGGTAGGGAGTGAGATAGAGTGGGGCCATTGTTACTTAACTAAGGAGGAGAGAAGAAAGAAGAAAGAATCAAAGGGAAAGAGGAAAGAAAAAAATAATAAAAGGGTAATAAGAGTAGTAGTGATAGAACTATATACATGTTGACTTCCATTCTCCTGGGTAGGATATTTGTTTTCAAGTCTTTTGCGATTTGTCCTTTTTACAATTGGTTCTTACTGAAATATTTGTCACTTTGAGTCCAATCTGTCTGCTTTGTAGCATTCGGGGCATTTTTCTTTAAGTAAAAATTTAGTTTATCCATGTCTTTTATTTCATATATTTTATCGGTCCATTCTTCCTTCTCGGGTAGTTTGTCCGTTTTCCATAGTCTGGTGTAGGTAATCCTTGCAGCTGTGGACATATAGAAAAAAAAGTATGTCCTCATTTTTGTCTAAAATTAAGTCTTTATCTGTTATGCCTAGTAAGAAGTATTCTGGCTTCAACGGAAATTTTTTATTTAATATGGATTGTATTTCTTTATGGATTGTCCTCCAATAGGTTATTGTTTTCGGGCAGGTCCACCACATGTGGAAAAAACTGCCTGTGTGAGCGTGGCATTTCCAACATTTGGATGAAGTTTTATTGTACATCATGCTAATTTTTTTGGGTGTAATATACCATCGATGGAATACTTTCATCCAATTTTCTTTTAAATCTGAAGCATAAGTGTATTTAAGTTTTTTAGTCCAAATCAATTGCCACGCAATTGTCTTCATTGTAAATGTCTGTGAAGGCATCGAATGTTTGCCTATGAGTTCCTTAGGGGAGAAGGGCGGAATATAAATAAAGTGTATTATTATTGTTGTTATTGTTGTTATTATTATTATTAATTTTATTTATACTTCTCCTTTCTCCCCATGGGGACTCAAGGCGGCTAACAATCCACACCAGAAAAGTTTAAAAAGTGCAATACCAAAGTTGAAAAAAATACTCTGTGGGGTCCCCCAGGGGGCCATTCTCTACCCTCTGTTATTTAACATCTACATGCAGCCGCTTGCACAGCTGGTGCGGAGTTATGGGCTGGAGTGTCACCAGTACGCTGACGACACCCAGCTCATTCTGAGGATGGAGGGCAGGCCGGGTTCTGTCCCCGATAATTTCCAACACTGCCTCAAAGCCGTTACTGGATGGCTGCGAGCCAGTAGGTTGAGGGTGAATCCGGCGAAGACGGAGATCTTGTGGCTGGGTCGCCCGGGTGATGTTAATGTCCAGCTTCCGAGCCTGGACGGTGCGGTGTTATGCCCATCGCCTTCCGTAAAGAGCCTGGGGGTCCATTTAGACTCCCAGCTGACCATGGAGGCCCAGGTCTCTGCGGTCAGCAAGATCGCTTTTTTTCATCTGCGACAGGCAAGGAGGCTGGCTCCCTATCTCTCCCGGAACGATCTGGCCACGGTGATCCAAGCCACAGTCATCTCAAGGCTGGATTACTGCAACGCGCTCTACGTTGGCCTTCCTCTGTCGGTGACCCGGAAGCTCAGGCTAGTGCAGAACACTGCCGCCCGGCTCCTGTCTGGCACGCCAGCTGGCGCCCACATAACACCTGTTTTGCAGGATCTGCACTGGCTGCCAATTAAGCACCGGATCACCTTCAAAGTGTTGGTCCTCACCTTTAAGGCCTTACACGGCCTGGGGCCAGCGTATTTGAGGGACCGTCTCACCCCATATTGCCCTCCAAGATCACTTCGGTCTGAGGACTCCAATCTCCTGGAGATACCTTCAGCTAAACTCGCAAGGCTGACTGCTACCCGCCGGAGGGCGTTCTCTGTCATAGCACCTACGCTGTGGAACGCCTCCCGGCCGGAACTCGGGCTATGAAGGACTTGCTCCCGTTTAGACGGGCCTGTAAAACATACCTGTTTAAGCAGGCCTTTGGTGAGTAAGTCCTGCCCATGCCCCGCCATCTATTCGTTCTTCTGAGGATGATGTGCTGTTCATTGTGTTAACTGTGTTATTATTTACTATACTGCTGTTGTTTTTAATTGTTTTTAACTGCTTATTGCCTGTATTTTACTGTGCCCTTCGGCTCCTGTAAGCCGCCGCGAGCCTCAGGGAGTCGGCGGCATAGAAGCCCGAATAATAAAATAAATAAAATAAACTAGTAATAGTGTGGTAAAAACAGAATTAAAAATACAATAAAAACACTAAAATGGCCTTTAAAAGTCATATCTCACCCAACCTTTCCAAAACCGGACCCTTCTTTTCCCCCAAAAGACTGTTAGCAGAAGAAGGTCTTGAAAGTTCCCAGTTCCCAGACTTGCTCGTATGACTAAAGTTTTGTCAACAAGAGTCAAAAATTGCACTACTGGAAGCTTTTTCTTTGGGGGAGTAGTATGGGCAGACTTTTTATTCATGTCAGGAGCAGCATGAGAAACTGCAAGTTGCTTTTGGTATGAGAGAAGTGGCCGTCTGCAAGGACGTTGCCCAAGGGACACCTGGATGTTTGATGTTTTACCATTCTTGTGAGAGGCTTCTCTTATGTCACCGCATGACAAAGGCAGCTCAACCCGCTATACCTGGATTTGATTCATTGAACTATTGGTCAGTAGTCCTGCCAGCACAAGGGTTTAACCCATCGTACCACCAAGGTCTCCTATATGGACAGGTAAAGACTGCAAGTCTATTCCTCTTAACATATCCTTGGGAACCTGGATACATTTTGTACCTTGGGATCTTGTTAGAGACATACTATGGTATGAGAGAGTCATACCATCAGATCCCTCTTTCTTTTCGAAGCCACAAACAGAGTACTATTCTTCAGTCTTAAAATGAGAAGGTCAATGGTTCTCTTGAAAGACACAAAGTGCCATGAATAAAGTAAGACCGAACGTCACGGCATGGGATTCGCACAAAACAAAGTGTTCTGTGTTGCCTCTGCCAGTGAGGTTGGAGGTGGGGCAGTCAAGGCCCATTCTCTTGACTTTGGTCATGGGAATAACTTTTTTGTTCCTTCAGGAATGGGATTGCACTCTGTCACTGATACGTCATTCCAAGCAACTGACCATTTCTCCTCCTCTCCCTCTCCCTCTATGCAGATGTTATGTTTCATCCATGGAAGAAGGAAGAAACTGGCAACCAGAGTAGGGTTATCCTCTACACCATCACCCTCACCAACCCCCTGGCCCCTAAAACTGCCACTGTCACGGAAACACAGGTAAGCGTCCTTTCTTTCGCATCTAACGTCTGAATGTGACAATTTCATCCAGGACTAAGGACATCAAGGTGGCTTCATCTTGGTGTCCCTTCTGCCTGTTTACACCTCTTCTTTCTGCTTTCTCCAGACAATGTACAAAGCAAGCCAAGAGAGTGAGTGCTATGTGATAGATGCAGAGGTGCTAACTCATGATGTTCCCTACCATGATTATTTCTACACGATTAATCGTTATACATTGACACGTGTTGCCAGAAACAAATGCCGTCTCAGGTGGGTATTCCTGACTTGTAGTCAGTCTGTCCTTCTGTATACCTACCTACCCATTGTATTCATTTATATCCTTACTTTTTCAAGTTGGCTAAGAAGAGATTTAATACTGAAAAGGAAAATGGGTTCCTGTGGAACTAGAAAGACCAGTGTCCACTAACTGCAGCGATGCAAATGTATCTAAACATGTAGAAGTTCAATGTATACTGTACATACAAATACAAATATCAGTAAAACATAGGATTGCTACATTCACATTTAACAGAAATAATTTGTTCTTTTCCCGAAAGATGAAAAAAAAATCCTCTTCATGTGTGTGGAAATAGTTCTTGTGTCATTACTACAGATGAGTAAACTCCATATCCTTGCACAGTAAATATCCGATTTTCTTTACTACACAAGAGTAGACTCCAATATTCTCAACCAGTTTTGCCTCTCAGGAGTCTTCATCGGGTAGTTGGGTCTGTAAACAATACATGTTATTAATACACACATACAGTTTGTCAAATGGAAACATCATTTGTTTCCGTGTGTGTACACACACACACGCATGCATGCACGCACTAGCCATCCCCTGCCATGCGTTACTTTGGCCCAGCCTGTGTAGATGTGTTTTGTGTGTGTATGTGTGTGTGTGTATATATATACAGTATATATATATTTGTGTACATGTGTGTATATGTGTGTTTGCGTATATATGTGTGATTTTGTGCATATGTTGTAATATTTGGGGGTTTTTTTGCTTTTAAAGTCTCTTCGGTGTTTTTCAGTGTTTTTATGAGTGATGGTCACTTGTTGGCCTGTTAGGGGTATAGTGTCCAAATTTGGTGTCAATTCGTCCAGTGGTTTTTGAGTTATGTTAATTCCCCAAACAAATATTACATTACATTACATTACATTACACACACACACACACACACACATTTACTCACTTATAAAAAAGCTCAATATTATTTATTTATTTATTTATTTATTATTCGGGTTTCTATGCCGCCGACTCCCTGAGGCTCGTGGCGGCTCACAGGAACCGAAGGTACAACTACACACAAGCAATGCGATAAAACATCTAAGACAATTAAACAGTTAAAACAGCAAAATACAAAACCCCCAGGTACAGTTCAGAAATTAGATAACGTGACACCCCAGGACAGCGGCTAAAGCGGAACATGGGCAGGACCTACTCACCGAAGGCCTGCTTAAACAAATAAGTTTTGCAGGCGCGTCTAAACGGGAGCAGGTCCTTTATAGCCCGCGTTCCAGCCGGGAGGGCGTTCCACAGCGTAGGAGCTATAAGGGAGAACGCCCTCCGGCGAATAGATGTCAGTTTAGCCGATTTCGCCGAGGGTATCTCTAACAAATTAGCATCCTCGGAGCGTAGTGATCTCGGGGGGCAGTGTGGGGTGAGTCGGTCCCTCAAGTACGCTGGCCCCAGGCCATGCAAGGCCTTAAAGGTAAGAACCAACACCTTGAAGGAGATCCGGTGCTCGATTGGGAGCCAGTGCAGATCCTGCAAAACAGGTGTGATGTGGCGGCCTGCTGGGGTTCCAGACAGGAGCCGGGCGGCAGTGTTCTGCACCAGCTTGAGCTTCCGGGTCACCGACAAAGGAAGGCCAACGTAAGCGCGTTACAGTAATCCAGCCTTGAGATGACCGTAGCTTGGATCACCGTGGCCAGGTCATTCCGGGAGAGATATAGGGGCCAGCCTCCGAGCCTGTCGCAGATGAAAAAAAGCAACCTTGCTGACCGCGGAGACCTGGACCTCCATGGTCAGCTGGGAGTCCAGATGGACCACCAGGCTCTTAACGGAAGGCGATGGGCATAGCGCCACACCGTCCAGGGTCGGAAGCTTGAGACAAGTGATCTATTAACAGTGCTCTTAAAAAGAACAGATTTAAAACAATACAAATTAAAAACAATGCCAAATGATTAATACAAGTGTAAGAGTTTTAAAACTTACAAAGCTTAAAAATTAAATAAATCAAAATCTATTTTAAAAAGCCCATTCCTTATCCCTGAAGGTCCTGTACTGAACAGGGAGTTGGATTAGATGACTTCCAGCTTCTCTTCCAATCCTATGATCATTTCTCACTCTCTAGGGTTTCAACAGAGCTGCGATACAAAAAACAGCCGTGGGGGTTGGTGAAATCCTTCATCGAAAAGAACTTCTGGAGTGGCCTAGATGATTATTTTCGACATCTAGGTGAGAACTTGCAAAACTTAACCTGATGCCCTTTGTTTTCGTATGATGGAAGTGGACATATGGTAGGGCTCCGCACGGCCATAGCCAGGATTCTGATTTGGGAGGGGCTGAGTTTGATTCGGGGGGGGGCTGAGTCTGAGTGAGGGGGGTCTACCCTAGGAAACCCTTTGTATCGTCATCCCAATACCCCCATGCATATGGGATATAATGAGCATGGTGATCAGATCATGATATGAATAAACATAACAGTTTAAATAATGTACCAGTAAGGCCTTCTCACAGACAAGCCTGAGAATTTGGGGGGGGGGGGGGTGAAGCCCCTCAAGCCCCCCTCCCCGGCTACATGCCTGGGGCTCCATGAAAACTGACCGTTGTAGTCTGTTGTGAAAAGATTCCTGACAGTTCTTGCCAATCCTAACTCAACAGCTGATGGTTCCGGATAGGTTTTGAGAACAGGCACTGCTAGAATGACGTAAATGTCCCTTGATGTGAAATCCATATCTTGCTTTGGTAATAAACATGCCTTGCCTCCACCTTTGATTTTCCTTCCAGAGAGTGAACTGACCAAAACTGAGAGCACATACCTAGCTGAGCTTCACAGACAATCCCCCAAAGAGAAGGTGGTCAAGCAATCTACGGTTCGCCGGAGGAAACGACCTCATACTCACCTGAGGGGTCCTCACCTGGAGGAAGTACTGAGCCCTGTAACTACTCCTACAGATGAGGAGGCCGTAAGTCGAATCAAGCGTGTGGCAGGTAAGGAACTTGTCCGCAAAGGGTGAGCTCCTGGGAATAAATGTTGGCTTCTTCTGACATTGCTTTGTTAAGACTGGGCAACAGATATCACTTGAGAGGGACAGCTACATTTCAGGAAGAAATAGGCTTCTTGGTGGGTAGAATATCTCTCATCCAGAAACCCCAAATGCTCCAAACTCCAAGATTGGATGGCTAAGATGGTGACTCCTGTGTTTCCTGGTGGCTTAGTGTACACAAAATTTGCTTCATGCACAAAATTATTTACATTACTGTGAGTAAAATGACTTTGAGGCTTTTTAAATAGAGTGCATATATGTAAATTTTGTGTTTGGACTTTGGTCCAATTACCAGGGTATCTTATCTATGTATATAATAAAAGTCAGTGTTTGCGGCCGAGCGGTGGGAGGAATATGTGGCAGCGTTTCGATTGGCTGCCACTCCGGGATTATTTGCATAAATGGTTCTGACTGGCCAGCCACCCAACATTCCAACACAGCACAGAGAGGAAAGGAAAGGGCCTGAGGCAGACAGAAATGGCTGGAGTTGAAGTTATCCAGTTGACAGTTTTTTCCGTTAGAAATGGAATGTTCAGTACCTTCACCCAATACACTTCTAAGGTGACTCAGAGGGAAAGCAAAAGGCCTCAGGCAGTCAGACACTGCGGCCCACAGTAGTGACGGATCAGGACCAAACATGGCAAACAAGGGACCAATGGCCCACTTCACAACCTGGTGTGGTTTAGGGCAGGATGGGCCACGAATGATGGGATTTGCAGTACCTTCACCTCATTCACTTCCCAAACAACACTGCAGCCCCTATAAATCACAGGCCAGGCCCAAAATTGACAACAGGGCTTCCTTAACTTGATTTTCCTGACTAGGCCTCAGCTCATGGGATATTGTTAGGCTTCCTCAACTTGATTTTCCTGACTAGGCCCCCAACAATGACAGAACAAGACCAAACTTGGCACACAGACCCCCCGAAGATGCACCCTACATCCTGGTGCAGTTTAAGGGAGGATGGACCATGGATGATGGGACTTGCAGTACTTTTATTCACTTCCTTAGAGGACTGTGGCCCACACCAATGACGAACTATGGCGCACAATGCCTTCCTTTAATAACCCGGGCACCGCCGGGTCCCCAAGCTAGTTATGTATATAAATATGCAAATATTCTGCATACAAAACACATCTGATTGCAAGTATTTCAGCTGAGAGTGCCTCATCTTGTATAAAGTTCACCTGACCCAGGATATAAAATAGTTTGTTTTCTTCCCAAATAATGTTTTTTTTTAATCATAAGCCCTGCAAGCCTTGTCTTACCTGCTTTGCTCACTAGTCTTAAAAAACAGTAAGCTTAAAAATTCCCCGCTGGGCCTGAAATGGTGAACGGGATTGAAAAACAAGGCCACATCTCCTAAGAGGGAATTTTGATGCAAAAGAAATGTTGGGTGGGGAAGATATGGTGTTTGTGGGAGTACATTTCAAGTCTCCTTGAAGGCAAATGCACCCCCTACTCCTGCTTAAGGTAGAACTAGGTTTGAGTATCCACAGGAGAAAGTATTCTATCTGTCTGGAGTCTATAGCAAATGCTATCTTCCAGGTTCCACTCAAACACGGCACATCCCCGAGGAAAGTCCTGGCAGTTTCCACCTTCAGAATGTCTCCAAATTGCTGCTCGTTATCAGTTGTGTGTAAGTGATTTTTTGTCCTCTTTCCTCCTTTCTTCTCCTTCTCCTCCCTCTCTTCTTTTCCCCTTTCTCACCATACCCTGTTCTGTTTTATTCCACGATTGACTTTTCCTCCTCAAAGTCAAAAGAAGTTTGCTAGGACGATTAGTGCCGTGACATTTTGGTGTACCTTCAGTTGAATTAGCTTTGATTATTGATGCGAGTCAAGATCTCCTCCCCATTTCTCCAAAGGCAGCATCCCCATCATTATTATGTTTGGAAGCCATAGTCAGGTTTTGTGGTGTTTGTGTCAATTTCCTTCAGGTGTGGTCTACATTATTTGGCATGGTTGCTTGCATTCCTCGAAAGCTTGGCTAGAGTCGATGTTATGCAGAGAGCGGCTGTTGTTAAATGGGAGGAGATGATAGGGGAATGGAAAGGAAGCAAAACATTGCATCCCTGCTGTGGAGAGGATTGTGAAATGAGCTCCTGGCTTCTAGTAATTCAGAGAAAGAGCCAGCAGTTTTTGGAAAGAGGAATTGTGCTCCAGAGATTTCTTATCTTTGCAGAGGTATGTCAGTGTTATGCAGAAACGTTTTCTCTTCTTTTCCGAAGAAAATGTAGAATGTTTTCCATTGTTGAGTAGATCCGGCACATCCATATTTTACACTAAGATTGTGTTGTTCTTGTTGAGTTGTTTTACAGTTTCCTTTGTCAAATGATTTACTATTAGGTTAGGACTGGAAATATTTTTATATTCTGGTCCAAAAATGGTGATGAATTGGTTGTACCAGCTTGACTAAATGACAAACCCAAGACCCTCAAATGCAATCGGACAGTTCTTTTAAAGCAGGGGTGCTCACACTTTTTCAGCATGCGAGCTACTTATAAAACAACCAAGTCAAAATGATCTACCTACCCACTACAAAAATGTGAAACATATAACACAATATCTGCCTTGAACTGGGTTTCCTGAGTCCACACTGCAATATAATCTGATTCAAAGCAGATAACATGGGATTTTATTCAACTGTGTGGAAAGGACCTTGGGCGACGTCAGGAGCCTGCGGAGTGGGACTGAGCTTTCCTCCCGCCCTGCCTGCGATCTACGGGGACGCTGTAAACGATCTACCAGTAGATCATGATCTACCTAATGAGCACCCCTTTTTTAAAGATGTCAGATTCCCTTTTCAGCATGTATTTGTTTGGAAGGAAAACAAACCGTTCTGTTCCTTTTGATGCAGAAATAACTTGAGCCAAACAGTGTTGTGTTGTGTCTTGACAGTTTTGATGGACATGTTTGAACGTAGCTTACTCTCAAACACTTCAATAGTGAATTGGGTAGTGAGTCAAGTCTGATTTGTCTGGCATGTTGTAAAGACCTCCCGCTTTGTTTGCGCCTCTCACTGGTTTTCTGCAAGTTTCTGGAGATATAGCGACACCTGCTGGTGCAGATATCTAAGACAATTGTCATCAAAGGGTATCCTTTATATTCACAAGTCTTCTGAAGAAGTGGGCTCAGATTTTGCAAATGGAATACAGTACAATCCCCATATCTGCTGAACCAGTACCAGTATCTGAACCAGTACCAGTATCTGACAAAATATGTCCTCTCTAGGCATTGTCTAGGTCAGTGTTTCCCAACCTTTTTTGAGCCGCGGCACACTTTTAACATTAAAAAAATCCGGGGGCACACCACCAACCAAAATGACACTGTAACACAGTAAAGAATGGCTGGCGGATGGTGACCTGCCGGGAGCAGCTGCTGGGAGTGCCGAAGCCGGGGGAGGCGCCAGGCCACGCCATGCCCCGCCCCCTCCCCCCGGCTTCAGTTCTCCCACAGCTTCGCCAGCCTTGAGGGGGCAGTGCCAAGCCATCATTGTGTTGGCTCGGCCACCGCTGGTTTGGCACTGCCCCCTCAAGGCTGGCGAAGCTGTGGGAGCACTGAAGCTGGGGGAGGGGGCGGAGCCAGGCCGCTCCATGCCCCGCTCCTCCCCCAGCTTCAGCACTCCCACAGCTTCGCCAACCATGAGGGGGCAGTGCTAAGCCAGCAGTGTGTTGGCTCTGCCACCGCTGGCTTGGCACTGCCCCTCAAGGCTGGCGGCTGTGGGAGTGCTGAAGCCGGGGGAGGGGCAGAGCCAGGCTGTGTCATCCCCCCGGCTTCAGCTCTCTCACAGAGGAGGAGCATGAGCGGTGGATGGGCTTCAGTAGGCGGGGCTCCTCCTCCGCGCGGCTTCAACAAGCAAGGGGCGGGAGTCATGGCGGATTAGAGGCTGGTTGGGGAAACGGCTGAAGGAGGCGGCGCCCTTCTTTTTCTTCGCCACCGCCCGGCCCTTCCTCTTCCTCTCCCAAGCAACAGGAGGAGGGGGGAAGGAAGGGGGGCAGAGAGCTTTTCTCGTGGCACACCTGATGATCGCTCACGGCACACTAGTGTGCCACAGCACACTGGTTGAGAAACACTGGTCTAGGTCATCCAGGTCTTTGCATGGGGTGATCCTATCCGAGATTGACTATAGAATTGCATTAGAGAGGACACCTCCCTAGGTATTGCTACTACCACTATCAGGTGGCTATCAGGTGTTTTGGCTTACAACTCCCAGAAATCCCAGCCGGTTTACCAGCTGTTAGGATTTCTGTGAGATGAAGACCCACAGGTTGAGAACCATTGCACTAGAGCAGTGTTTCCCAACCAGTGTGCCGTGAGAGATCATCAGGTGTGCCGTGGGAAATTACATTGTAGAGAGAGAGAGAGCCTAGCAGGAAACTTCAGGCAGCGGAAATGAGGCTTTCCTGGCCGAAGCAGCAATGCCAGCCAGCCTGACTGCAGTCAGGGAGAGCCCTCTGCATCTAGAACTTTCCTCCCTCCTTCCTCTCTCTCTCTCTCTCTCCTCCTTCCCTTCCTTCCTTCCCTCCCTCTGCGCACCAAGGGCTACCTGGCTGGGCTGCGGCTCCTCCTGCCCTTGGCGCGCAGAGGGAGGGAAGGAAGGGAAGGAGAGAGAGAGGATGGAGGAAGGAAAGTTCTGGACACCGAGGGCTCTCCTGACTGCAGCCAGGCTGGCTGGCATTGCTGCTTTGGCCAGGAAAGCCTCATTTCCACTGCCTGAAGTCTAGCCCCTCTGCGCCGGGGAAGGGGAACAACCCCTCATCTCCTGGCTGAGCTCCGGGTTCGCTGCAGAGCAGAGCAGAGGCCAGGATGTGCAGCTCCACAGCCTAGCTTGGTTCCTTCCTGATCTGGCCCCAAGGCGACAGCAGGGAAGCCGAAGGGACATGGGGGGAGGCACTCCGGGGGGGGGGGCTGAACCCATTCAGGAAGGAGAGCTGGGGGTGGCGACGGCTGCGAGCCTCCGCTGCAGTTTGTTCCGAGGCCCGGAGCCACCCCGTGTGCTCAATTCCTATTTGTCCTGCTCAGCTGAGCCCGTTTGCGTTTCGACCGCTCAGCGCAGCCCTCCCCCACGGGACGATGACAGGCCTCCTGTGCGTGGGCCTCCCGGGGGGGTGGGGGTGGGGTTGGCGGAAGCAGTGGCGTCGCGAGGGGGGAGGGTGACAGTTAGTAAAATGACAGTTAGAATGTCATTTTGTGTCATTTTGGTTGGTGGTGTGCCCCAAGATTTTGTAAATGTAAAAAATGTGCCGCAGCTCAAAATAGGTTGAAAATCACTGCACTAGAGGATGTAGCAATACCTAGGGAGGTGACCCCTCTTGGCATTGTACAAGTCCTTCAATACAGCTGTGTCATATACCTCTGCCAGAAATTGTTCATTCACAGAGCACATCCTCCTCAGTTATGGAGTTCATACTGTAAATTGTAATGATGGGGTTTAGATGGCTCTCTTGGGAAGACAAACTGGACAAGAGAATATGGAAAATATGCTATTGTTAAAGGCCAGAGTGCTGAGAACGCAACAATATTGGGCCGGGAAGAATGCTAAGTGAATATATTTCAGATTTGTCCATTGTGTTAAGGCCTTTAGTTCCCCTTTATTTTTTGGTTGGTGTTCCAAAGAAACTTGAGCATTCATGTTCTTCTCCCTGACTCCATCAGGAATGTGCTTCCCTTTGGAAATCTTTAAATTAAATTAACCATGTTTCATGATATTTTTCACATTCAAGGGCTCCAACACATCCTCCCCCAACCATGCTGCCACATCACAGACGTTAGGTCTTTCCCTCTGTCTCTTTCTCCCCCACAAGCTTCCGCAGCCCTTCTCCTCAATATGTGTAGCCTGTGTCCTTTAGAAGAACTTCCCCCCACAATTTCCTCCTCTCTCAACTCTGGTGTGCTTCTAACCTTCGCCTCCTCCATCTTTTCTCTCCCCTGCTCCCATTAGGATTTGTTTCAGGTACTGTCTCCTTTTTACCTTGCTTTTCTCCCACCCGCCTCTCACAAATGTCCTTCCACATCCCAGCCGATGAATTTCTTTGTTTATACACTGCCTCATTTCTGCTTGGATTGTCTTGGGCTGTGCCATCATCTGTTTCCTTTGTAAAGTTCAAATTTGTCTGTCTTCTTGTTTGGCTGCTCCTTAAGGCTGGAATCTTATGACCCTGTTGTTCACTGAGCTCAAATGAGCACACACCGAGCTGTGTCTCCCATTCCTACGACTGCCATGCATATTTATCTGTGCTTCTCTCTGGGCCCATCCAGACAGTACCTTTATCCCAGGAGCTTCTGTAGCAAACAGGAGGGTGGCCAGATGCCGTTACCTATAAACACAGAAGCAATAGCTATAAACGGCAAAACATGTGAGCTTTTTGGGTGCGGGAACAGGCCTGGATTACCCATAAGGTCACCCTAGGCCATGGCCTAGGGAGGCAGCCATGGGGGGGCAGCAGGTCCAGACCCCCCAAAAAAGTTTTTAAAAATTCAAAAAAAAGCGGCAAAAGCACCATTCACAGCCCCCCCCCTTGCTCTGCTCCCCTCGGCTCCAAAGGCTGTGCCCCCACCTCCGGCTCTGCTCCGTCCCCGGCTCCGCCCCCGCCTCCTCGCTGGCGCAAGGAGGAGGAAGGAAAGCCCCACCCCCGGAGCCGATGCCACGGAGAGCCGTCATGCCGGCCTCAGAAGCGGCTGAAATCTCCCCACGGGTCCTCCCTCCCTCCTAAAGCCATCATGCCGGCCTGAAAAGGGCGATTTCGGCCGCTTCTGAGGCCGGCATGGTGGTTTTAGGAGGGCGGGAGGAGCCGTGGGGAGGCTCCACCCTTGAGGCCAGTGCTGCGCATGCGCGGCATCGGCTCCGGGGGTGGGGCTTTCCTTCCTCCTCCTCCTCGTGCCTGCAAGGAGGCAGGGGTGGAGCCATGAGTACGGCGGGGCAGGGGCGGAGCCAGGGCGGGGCGGAGCCGGGAGCAGGGGCAGAGCCTTTGGCCTAGGGCACCAAAAGGCCATGATCCGGGCCTGTGCGGGAATATCCTGGTTCTAAGCCAAAAATCCTCATCCTCAAGTGTCTGTATGTCTCTGCACCCGGAAGTCATGGGATTGTTTATCTAGGCTTGTTCCTGGGTTTTAGATGTTTGTTCCTGATTGGTCAGTTTCTACAAAGAAGGTGACAGTTGAGTAGAATGCAAAAACTTTGTGTGCCAGAAACTTCATGAAAAATGTGGAGGACACATTTTCTCTGGCTAGGACATAGCGGTGGCTCCCTAGTCAATGTTGTACATCTTTTTGCAAAAAAAGCAATCAGGAACAGACAAGTATAACCCAGGAAAAACACCCTGTCTGCACAGATGGCCCTGCCCAATAACAGAATTTATGCAATTGTTTGCATCTTCTCACGTTTTTAAAAACCTGCCGAAATTTCTGGTAGAAGTCGCATGGTGGCCATCTTGGGAGCCCCTAAATCCTCTAACGAAGCAGCAATTGTGGATGATGGAGGCAGATTAAAATCTGATTAAAATCCGCAATTTGGTGATGTCTGGAAGTGCCCTCTGAGCTTTGTTAAGTGCTTAAAATTCTTCCACTGATGCCAAAAGGTAATGTAGCTTTGGAGGAGAAGACTACAAGTGGAGGTTATCTTTTTCTGATCTTTGTGCTCTTCTCTTTCTTTGGGAAGTTGCAAAACAGACAGACGAGGGGGATAGATCATGCAATTTCATAGGACGAGCTTATTATCCCAGGCTTCTGTGTCCTCCTGCATTTTTTTTATACTCCAAATGGCAAATGACATTCCCATGAGATGTTTTGCCATTTGGGGACAAAAAATAAAATAAAATCTGTGTTGTATTAGGACAGGTGTCAGAAGATAATTGAAGAGACAGGTATGGCCCTTTAAACCCTTTAAGCCCCTTTGGGAATACAGTGTTCCCTCGCTACTTCGCGGTTCATTTATTGCGGACTTGCTGTTTTGTGGATTAAAAAAAATATTAACTTAAAATATATATCATGGTATTTTTGTTATGTTGTAGGGTTTTGCCGCCGCCGCTCCCCAAGGTGCTTTCCTTCCTCAGTCCTTCCTCCCTCCAGCCTTGAAGGGCCTTTCCTTCCTTTCCTTCACTTTGTTTTAAGTTTATAAAGACTTAAAATAGTGTATAACTACTAAAATAATGTATAAATATTAAAATAAATAGAGCATCCCTATGTCGCGGTTTTTCACTTATTGCGGGAGGTCCTGGTACCTAACCCCAGCAATAATTGAGGGAACACTGTGTATGCTGTCCCTGATTTGGCAAGGATTCAAGGTCAGTTGCATTTCCCCCCAGTTGCTGACCCTCTGGGGCTTCCATGCATATTGTATGATGAAGACAGCAATACCAAACTCACGGTCTCCTTCGGAGTGGATCTTTTTTCTTGGTTTTCTTCTACAGACTCAGATAAGTTTATAATAAATGTTGCAAGTCAGATGTAGACATTTTCAAACCCTTCTTTCTGTATCCAAGTGTCACCTTAACATTGAAATCTTCTCTTCTTTCCCCCTTGTCTTCACAGTCTGGTGCTTTTGGTCATCCTTAACATGATGCTGTTCTATAAACTCTGGATGTTGGAGTACACCACCCAAACCCTCACAGCATGGCAAGGCCTGCGGTTACACGAAAGGTAACACATTCCATAAGGAAGGTGTCAGTCAACCCCTTTTGTAGTCTACCTGCTGGTTCTAAGCAAGGGTTTATCAATCTGTTTGGCTTGCATTGTATGCTACTTGCCTTGGGACAAATAATTCCTATTGCCTCTGCTATTTGAGGTGGAAAGCTTCATGCTCCTCAGTCACTTGCATCACTCCTGTAACCTAGTATAGGCTAAAGCAGTGTTTCCCAACCGCACAGTAGTGTACCGTGATGGACCTCCTGCTGTGCCGCGAGAAAAGCTCTCTGCCCCCCTTCCTTCCCCCCTCCTCCTGCCAAACTCCTGCTGCTTGGGGGAGGAGGAGTAAGGGCCGGGTGGCGGTGAAGAAAAAGAAGAAGGGGCCGGGGCGTTGCCTCCTTTGGCCATTTCCCCAGCCAGCCTCCAATCCGCCATGACTCCCGCCCCTCGCTCACTGAAGGCGCGCGGAGGAGGAGCCCCGCCCACTGAAGCCCGTCCACCGCTCATGCTCCTCCTCCTCCATGCAGCTTAAGCGAGTGAGGGGCGGGAGTCATGGCAGAGAGTGGTGCCGGAGATGGGGGCCATGACTCCCGCCCTCGTTCGCACTGCCCCCTCAAGGCTGGAGAAGCTGTGGGGGAGCTGAAGCCGGGGGGAGGGGCAGGTCATGGTGCGGCCTGGCTCCGCCCTCTCCCCCCAGCTTCAGCTCTCCCACAGCTTCTCCAGCCTTGAGGGGACAGTGCCAAGCCAGCATTGTGCTGGCTCTGCCACCGCTGGCTTGGCACTGCCCCCCTCAAGGCTGGAGAAGCTGTGGGAGAGCTGAAGCTGGGGGCGGGGCAGGGCATGGTGCGGCCCGGCTCCTCCCCCGGCTTTGGCACTCCCAGTAGCTGCTCCCAGCAGGCCACTATCCTCCAGCCGTTCTTTTCTGTGTTAGAGTGTCATTTTGTGTCATTTTGGTTGGTGGTGTGCCCCCAGATTTTTTTTAATGTTAAAAGTGTGCCACAGCTCAAAAAAGGTTGGGAAACACTGGGCTAAAGAGACAGTAGCTCCCCAATGCTACCCAGCAACCATCTTGTCAACACTCTAACCACTGCTCCACAGCAGCTCCCAGGCTTTGTTGTGCCTGAACGATCCCTTTTTATCACATTCCTGCAAGGTTAGGTGGAGCAAAAGATGTAATGCTTAACACAACTTGGGTGCTTTCCTCCTGTCTTTCATACCACATAGTAAGTGCCATTGACAGTCTATCCCTCTCTTTGCTTTTAAAATAAACACAAAGGTAAAGGTTTCCCCTGAAATTGAGTCTAGTCGAGTCCAACTTTGAGGGGTAATGCTCATCTACATTTCAGAATAGCTTTTATTGTACTTCCACAACTCATCTTTGCTTCTTTTCTTGACAGGTTACCCCAATCCCAGACAGAATGGGCCCAGTTATTAGAATCCCAACAGAAATATCATGACACAGAGCTCCAAAAGTGGCGGGAGATCATCAAATCATCGGTGATCCTCCTAGATCAGGTGAGAACTGCATCCTACGTCATAGAAATGGGACTCCATTTTGGAGACGTCTTTGTCCCATGAAGTCAATTGAAATTATATCAAAGCTATTTTATGTTAAAATACATTAAGCTCTTTGTTCTCACAGGGTTCAGAGACACAGGATTGCTGTGAAAGGAAGGGGGAGGGGAGAATAAAAATTATATTCTTTTATCTGAGAGAATAGTCCTCTAAGTTATCTAACATGGTGCAGCTTCCTCCAGATATCGATCATAGAATTGCAGTGGACAAAAGTCTAGAGATGTGTTTCTTTCTTTCTTTACTTTATTTATATTTCGCTCTTCTCACCCTGAAGGGGACTCAGAGCGGATTGCAGGTACACATACTTAGCAGACAATCCCTGCCATTTCCACATACGCACAAATAGACAAACAGAGGCAAACTATGGCCACCAGGGGAGCTGACGCACTCCTCATCTCTCAGTGTTCCCATCGTCCCTTGTTGTTCCTTCTGCATTCCTCAGCGTTTCTGAAGTTCTTTTTTAATGGCCTCATAATTCAGTCAAAATTTGCCTCCCCACTTAATGTGGTACCTTTATCTCCTACTTGACAGATGCAACTGTCTTTCGGGCTGCAAAGGTCGACAGCAGGCTACACTTAAAGGTTGGGCACCCACGTCAACCCGGGCAGACCTCAAACTCATGACCTACTGGTCAGAGAGATCTGACACTTAGCCAGCTGCGCCACATTCTAGGAATCTCTAGCTCCGCCAATGCCACTCTGTGTTCAATTTCCACTGGAGGTTATCCAAAGAATTGCAGAAATTTCTGCTTCCTCGCATGAAAGATTTTTTTAAAGACGTTGTATTTTAATATGACAAGTGATTTTATTTTATTTTAAATTAAACACATTTGATGAAATAGACTTAAGTCTTATGCTACCAATTTCTTCCTCTAATAGAAGATACAGAAAAATATATTTGCAGATGGGTGGAAGGTTGAGGAACTTTTCTGTCTGCTGCCAGTAATTATTTGCCTTTCCCCCCTCTGTGTTTTTATTTTGCAGATGAAGGACTCACTAGTAAACCTTCAGAATGGCATTGGCTCTCGCGACTATCAGTCGGAGCCGGATGAGAAACGGAAGCGGTTCTACTAGCAGACAGGGACGCAAGTGGCCAGAGGATTGTGTGCAATATGTGTACATAGAATATATATATATATTATATATTATATATATATATATATTATATACAGATTTTAAAAGAAAAAAAAAGAAGCCTATGTACTGAGAAGAATGAACAGTGCCGACTGACCTCCAGCACTGGGTGAAATGGAGCGTCACTGGGGTAGGGGCGAGAGGCAAAAAGGTTGTGCTCTCCTGGCACTGAGGCATTATGGAAAAATTCAACCAATGCCGTTATGGGCCCGCACACCTCTCCTGGTTTTTCCTCCCCCCCCCCGCTTTACGTTTGTCCGTCTCTGTTTCTGTCTCTGTCCAGAACATTTCCATCACCCAAAGGGAAGAAATGGGAGGCAATGGAATCTCCTTCCCCAGTGTTCAGTCGAACGTAAACAAATGTTGCAATGCTGTCCATTCTGGCATTTGGGACCATTCTTGAGGATCATCTCTCGCTGTATAACATCACTTCCTCTGCAAGAATGTTGCTGGCATGCTCTTCGGAAGTGGTGCTACGTTTATCGTAAAGTAGGGTCGTCGTTGTTTTCCTGCAGTGTCTTTTACAGGGTTATCCTTTTAGCGCCACTTCGCATGCTCGCTGCATGCTTCTCCCACCCTCTTCGCAACTGGAGCTGAGTGTAGAAACACCATTGTGTCCTGGAATGAATTAGGTAGGGAAAGATGGCTTGTAGAGGACTCCTTCCCTTTGGGTCTTTGGTGCTAACTCTCTTCACGTTGGAGGAGTTACCCGAATGTATTTACCCTTCTTGTTTGAGTTTGGCGGTTTCCCTTTTCAGTGTCAGATACCTTCTGATGGTTGCACATTTGCCTCTTCATCTTTATGTCTCATAGGAAACTGCTGCTTCACTGAAAGGGCTATACATACACACTGGAGAGGAGGTCCAAACCAAGGGCCATCTTAATGGGGCATCCCATATTATTACCTATTACACATTTCCTGAAGTTTCTCTGGCAAAAGGAAACAAATTATACATAGTGAAAAATCCACAGAATTTACCAAGTGGCTTAAAACACTCAGAATCTCTACTCTGGTCCACATGCCATTCATTCTGCATGGATTTATCTGCATCTTGCACACCCCTAAAACCAAAATAAATGCATAAACAACATCTATTGCTTATTAAATAGGATTTTTTTCTGTTTCCTAAGCAGATAAGTACATCTCCTTTGAGAACTCATGCATGCTTGACTCTTGCAAGAAATGCATGGGAGATGCTGAGGTTGTATTGGAGATTTCTCTAATAGTAACCTATGGTGGCCAGTTGAGATCTTTGAATATATTTTGATCACTTAAAAGCAAACTCAGCTATTGTGAGTTCTACAAAAAACTGAGTTCGAAATTTTTGTCTGTGACTGAGCAATGGGGGGAAAAAAAGCAGAATGCCATATAGTAAGAATTTGGGGACTTTTCATTCACACAATTTGAAAGACATTGAATCAACATAGTATCAAATGACCACGAGAATGATTAGACCATTCTGTATCAGTTCTAGAATTCAGAATTGAGTCACATTAATACCTTGTCGAAAGGGCAGGTAAAGTTCTTCTGTTGCAGGAAGCAAAAGATATTTGTAGGCAGCAGGACTTTCAAAGACCGGTTGAGCCCTTGGTGTTCCCTCACCTAAAAGGAAGAGAGGGAAAAATGAGGGAAAATTGGGTTCCAAGAAACAAGTACAGGTGGAAAATACTCCCTCTTGGAGGCTTGATGTTGATGGTGCCTACTGCCCATCATGTTTGATACCAGGAAGAAATAGAACCATGTTGGACAATTACTGTGGTACCTTCTATATGTAGATAGGCAGAGAAATGGAGTCATTGAGAAGTAAGCACCAAACTGTAGAAATATTTTTGTGGAGCTTTGCATAATGGGTTTTGCATCTTTCCCCAGCATACAGTAGGTAACCCCTCAGAGTGATGGTGAGGGCTGCATCCTTTTCCTTGGTGGGTCATGTGGGTAGGGACAGTACTGCAGAATAAAGAGCTGCAATGGCCATGAAGAGGAGACCTTGAAGCCAAGGGTTAGATCTGAGCTTATGCCATGGAGTGGTTGAGCTTAAGTGCTCAGGCACTTCTGCTTCTCGCCTTATGAGCAGCAGATGTTTTGAAAAATAGGAAATGAGTAAATCTGTCCGTATGTAATCACAAAGTTGCCGCTTCATCCTCTAAGTAAGAGGAGTAGGGAAGGATTACCTTGGCGTTTTTTGTTTTGTTTTGTTTGTTTGTTTGCTTGCTAGATGGCTGGCCGAACTGGCAAGATATGTAGCAAATCTTGGATCGGGTGGGGTGGGAGAGTTTATGGGTACTTATTTTATACTGTGAACATTTGAGCCACTAACCCTGAGGTGAAGATAACTTGGTGATGGATACGGTGAAGAAAACCAAGGCGGGAGCTGAGAAGATAGTTGACAACGGATTTGGGAGACTTTGAAGTGGGCGTAATTAATTTATTGCATTTGTTTATGGAAATATATTTTCGCGTAATGCTGCTAACTCGTTGGAAGCCCGTTTGGCTTGTATGGGCTTCACAGGAGTGTTCAGTAGACTAGTTCAGAATGAGTGGTCTCCCTGATGTAGCCATTCCTGGCAGGCCCAGAGAGCCCAATAGGCAGGCGAGACTACCATCCTTATAAGGAGTGCTCATTCAAAGGGTGTGATGACGTTCCTAGTAGGTCTTGGGAGAAGATTAGAGGACAGGAGAGAAGAAGTCTCTTTCAGAGCACTGATAGACTTATCAAGAAGAACATCTAGCCTTCTAAATAGTAATGGACCATAATTCTGGTGATTCTTCATCATTATCTATGCTGGCTAAGACTGATGGCACTTACAATCCCAACTGTGACTGGAGGGCTTTACATCTTCCCTACTTCACTTTCAGTTTTCTCCCCAAGGCTGGGTGGTGTCCATATCACTTGGGATGGAATTGGGTGCAGGGATGACTGGCTGCAGGAATGTTGTTCTCCATCTCTGTGTTTTTCCCGTGTTGGAGGCAAACTTTGCCCACTATATGGTTTCCTTATTCTATCTGGCTCTCATTTTGAACCAAGATGTTGTGTTTTGGGAAATGCTGTGTCTGAATACCCAACCTGTATCACAACCATAGCGGATAGACAGCTACCAGGAGGGTTGCCCTCCAGTCTTTATGCCTCCTCTTTTAATTTCGTCTCTTGTTCTCGGGCGTCTGCTTCACCACTCATTGGAAGCAGAGGTCAACCTATTGTTTGTGCCATAACACACCCTTCACTCTAGATGTGCAAATCAGCCAAACTGGAATGTGAATTCTCACCTTAACTTGTTGAACTACAAAACCATCCACCTTCCTTCCTGAAAGAGAGTGACCACTTTATTTTTTATCAGTTTGGGCCAGAACATATTCTCCTCGTGCCCCAAGAAAAAGATAATTATCTAATGCCATCCAACAGTTCTATGCATTCTTCCCAATCCCAACTCCTCTTTGCCGAGATTTAGTACAATCATATACCCAATTTCTTGGCATTTTAGGCTCTTGGCACACTACAGGGACTCCCTCAATGTTTCCCCATGCTTCCGCTTTCCTTTCCATAGTCATGAACGTGGTACACTGTGGCGAGGAAATAAACTTCCCCTTCTTTGCACATGGCTCGGAGTATCATCTCTCTATCTTTGACCATTTAAAAAAATTACCTCACTTTCCTTTGGTCAGTTTTGTGGCTAAGGTTCGAAGGACTGGATTCCCAACCTGAGCTTTGCATTAGTTGTTGTTTTTTTTTTTGAGCAGCGCATGGCATAATGTAGTGCAATGCGGCTTGGGCGACTTCCCCTTGCTCAACCTTCCCTAGCAGGGCTGGAGACTCAGAGATTGAATGCGAGGGCTGCTTAAGACAGGAGGAATGTGGGATTGTTTCCTGTACAACGGTGTGGGTGACTTCGGAAACCACATCTCATCCTCACTCCTCTTTCCCTCCTACCCTTAGTCTGCCCATCTGGTAACTCTTACGCAGATGAGTATCTCTCCTTAGCAACATTCAAACACCTCAAAAGAGGAGGACGCAGGGGGGAGCTCAAAGGGAACAAGCTAGAGACTAAACTGCACCCTTTCCTTGATCCCCCGATTTTTCCCCCTTCAGCTGGAAGGATCTGAATTGGGAAGATGTCACTCAGGCTGGGCCACATGTCGAAGGACTCCCGGCTGTGTCTGTAGGAGTTGTCTGTGTGTCTGATTCTGTACCTATAATAAACTTTGCGCTGTGCGCAAGGTCCAATACAAATCGATTTAAAAAAATCAAAAACTACAAACTTGACTGCTAGAACCTAGGAGTTATAAAGGCTACAAAGCCAAAATCTTAATGTAAAGTAGCTAGAAAAAATGGAATAAAAGTATGAATAAAATATAATGAACAAAAGGCATTGCGTGAGTTTGTTATTTATTTCTTTATTTATTAAAGACCATTTATTTTACGGCCTCTCTCTCTCTCAGTCTCTTGTGCTTTTTACCTCCATGCAATGCAGACAAGATAACAAGCTGCCTTGGGAGATGAAGCCATTACACAATATTTCTTTTGCATGTCTCTATAAGGCACCCAGTCTGAGGATGTGACTCTGACTGTCCGAAAGCAGCACTTGAATTGCATAAGCCTTCCTTAAGGAAGGAGTACTCAGAGCTGGTTTTGCCAGTTCCTTTGAAGTATCGGCTTCGTTGGTGGCCTCCCAACTAAATACTAACCAGAGTTGACTCTACTTAGCTTTCAAGATCATACAGAATATGGTGTGTTTTTAGAGTATTTACCCCTAAACAGAAGAGGATAAAAACATGATATGGGATCCTAGGCTGGCGAGGGCCAACTGTGGTGTGCTACATACGAAAAGTAAACATGCCACTCCTTATTGTGACAGATTCCAGTTTGTTGGTCTAAAGCCATCACTGTGTTGCACAAGGCTATGCTACTTATGTTTTGTTTTTTTAATGTGAGGAGCGACTTGAGAAACTGCAAGTCGTTTCTGGTGTGAGAGGATTGGCCATCTGCAAGGACATTGCCCAGGGAATGCCCAGATATTTTGATGTTTTACCATCCTTGTGGGAAGCTTCTCTCATGTCCCTGCATGGGGAGCTGGAGCTGTCAGAGGGAGCTCATCTGCACTCTCCCTGGATTCGAACCTCCGACCTGTCGGCCTTCAGTCCTGCTGGCACAAGAACAGGACTGCGCCACCAGGGCTCCTATTCACCTGATGAGAGTTGTATCAGTATGCACACTGGGAACAATGCAAGGACATTGCCCAGGGGCCACCCAGATGTTTTACCACCCTGTGGGAGGCTTTCATGTCCCCGCATGAGAAGCTGGAGCTGACAGATGGGAGCTCATCCCGCTCCCTGGATTCAAATCGCCAACCTTTCGGTCAGCAGTCCTGCCGGCACAAGGGTTTATCCCATTGCTCCACTGGGGGCTCCTTTATGTTTCATTACTATGATTACTCTGTGTTATAGAAGGTTAGCATTGAGATGCCAAGGTGCCAGTTTCTGCTCTTGCACAAGCATTTTGAATTTCATTTCCAGTCAGTGGTTCATGCTCATTCCTTCAAATAAGACTAATTCTATTGTTTTCAGCTTCTTATGGAATGGTAGAAGTGCATTTATTTTTGCTCAGTATTCAGTTTGTGCAGTCAAGTAAGACCTTATCAGAGAGACCTCCAGTTTTTCGGTATAGGTTGAGCATCCCTTATCCAAAATGCTTAGGATCAGGGGTGTTTCGGATTTTTATTTTTTTGCTCCCTGGATTTTGAAATATCCGTGTTGACATATCCGTCTCTTGAAGATAAACATGTACTGTATAAACATGAAATGCATTTGTTTAATGGACACTTTATACACATCACCTGAAGATAATATTATTCATTATGTTTAATACTTGTGTGCATAAACCAAAGTTTATGTACATCGGAAAGCAAAACCAACCATCCATGTGGATGATTTTGGGATATTTTCGATTTCAGGATTCTGGAAAAAGGATGCTCAACCTGTATGAGATGGGGGAAAAGAAGGGCTCTTTACCAGGAGGCAAGGAAAGGGGTTCCTCTGAACAGTGATGCGAATGAATTTCTTGGTTTATTCATTGCCCTGCAATTAACACGTGAAACATATTGTCATCTTCATCCAAGGTATAATTCTGTCCAGTTGGAATAGTCTGTATTGCTTCAGCATTTGGAGTACATCAAAGAGTGGACCAGGCCTGTCATGGAGGAGGTGTTTTCTAAGAGGTCTTCTCTAAGATGAGGTAACTTTCCATGGGAGAACTTGGTCACTGTTTTGATCCTGCTAAACAGTAAGGAGATTTTTTTTCCAGATGCAGATGTCTAGTCAAGCCATTCTCAATGCCCCTGCCTCTTGCTGGCATTATTCAAAAAGCTTGCTCTGAAAAATCCAACTAAGCTTATTGACTTGTCTCATCCACACTGTGGTGTGCCGTAAATGTTACAGCATGACACCCACAAATAAAGCAAACAAGATGCTCTCTGATGTCACTCTTACCTCAGAGCGATTCCTGTGTATTTAGTATTTCTCCCTAAAATATCTTGTTCCTTGAGCATCTCCCTTTTACCCTCTCATACTTTGCAAACAAACAGGTTTCTCACCTGTCTTGTGCCTTCATGGAGAAATCGGCCACACCGATTTCAGTTTCCCCAAGAGCTTTTTGTGACATTGCTCAGGTAGTATCATAATTAAATTAACATTAAAGACAATCATGGTTGAATAAATGTTGCTTGTGTTGCCCCCAGGATAGCTATGATGTTTCAAAGCACCCAAAGGAAGCTCCGGGTTTGATGAGAGATGAGAGTAGTTAGTATTTACAAAGCTGTTGAGAAGATGCTGATGAAAGAGCTCTTTCAGCCCCGACTCCCTTTGATTCAGCATGCTTCAAAGGAGGAGAGTCTTTGGCAGATGGGTTGAGAGCACAAAATGGGAGCCATGAAATCAAAGCAATGTCCTAGACAAATGGAAACAAATTTACACTGTCTCATCCATGGTTCCTCCTTCTCCTGGGTGCTAGGCTCCTCCAAACTTGTCTGCAGTGACTTAAGGTCTTGCGTCTGCACAGTCCTGGAAACAAGAAACAATCACAGTATGATTCATGCTCAATTTTTCTGAATTTACATAGAAATTTGAAATTGACTGGGTTTTTTTATAGAGCAGCCAACACACATTAGAATTTATTTATTTATTTATTTATTCGTATTTGTCTGTCGCCCTTCCCAATGACTCGGGGCGACTCACAACATGTTATAAAAACAGCCAATACAGCAAAAGTTAAAACCACAATAAAACCACAGATAAAAAGGCAAACTAGGTCGCACATTGAACACTGCGACAACAGAAGATAATACAAGATGGCGGTATGCAGAGGGAGACTGCATTTCATCCAACCCCAAAAGCCTGCTGAAACAACAAAGTCTTGCAGGCTTTCCTAAATTGGGGGATGTTCTGCATGGCACGAACGTTGGCGAGCAATGAGTTCCAATGTGTTGGAGCCACGATCGAAAAAGCCCGGCGACGGGTCGCAGTCAGGCGAAATGTCTTTGGACTAGGAACAACCAGGAGGTTATGTTATTCAGAGCGCAGAGATCTGGTGGGATGATACGGGATGAGGCGGTCCCGCAGGTACACTGGCCCCAGACCATGTAAGGCCTTAAAAGTCAAGACTAACACTTTGAAGGTGATCCGGCATTCTACGGGTAGCCAGTGCAGTTCGCGCAGGATTGGCGTGATGTGACAGCTTGCCGAGGCCCCCGCAAGGAGTCGGGCTGCAGAGTTCTGCACCAGCTTGAGTTTCCGGATCACTGACAGAGGAAGGCCAATGTACAGAGCGTTACAGTAGTCTAGCCTCGAGATGACCGTGGCTAGGACCACTGTGGCCAGGTCACGACGGGACAAGTAGGGGGCCAGCTTCCTCGCCTGGCGAAGGTGGAAAAACACCACTCTGCTGATGGTGGAGACATGGGCCTCCATTGACAGCAGAGGGTCCAGGGTTAGCCTGAGGCTCTTAACGGATGACAACGGACGTAGTGTCACGCTGTCCAGGGTCGGAAGCTGAACATCCCCACCGCCCGGGCGACCAAGCCACAGGATCTCCGTCTTAGCCGGATTCACCCGCAACCTACTGGCTTGCAGCCATCCAGTAACGGCCTCAACGACCTGTATGCGTGGCATAGATCCATAGCACTCACCCAGAAGCTGTGATGGCATTTGAGGGGTAGCATGATATGGTGGTTTGAGTTTTAGATTGGGAATGGTTGGGATCGCTACTCAACTCGGAAAACCCAGTGGTTGTCTTTGGAAAGTCATATTCTCTCAGCCTTAGATGGAAGCAATGGCCAACCCAATCTGGACACATCTTGACAAGAAACCCTCAATGATAAGTTCACCTTGGCTCACCAAGGGTTGGAAATGATTTGGAGTCACACAAGATCAAGGTGAAATTAACTGAACATCAACCACAAATCTGAAAATATGTTAGACTAGCTTTGGGACCCGGTGGTGCCCGGGTTATTTGAAATAGGCGGAGGCCTAGGAAGCCTTAATGTCCATTCAGGCTGAGGCCTAGGAAGCCTTACTGTCCATGCAGGCTGAGGCGTAGGAACCCTTACTGTCAATTCAGGCTGAAGCCTAGGAAGCCTTACTGTCAATGCAGGCTGAGGCCTAGGGAGCTTTACTGTTAATTTAGGCTGAGGCCTAGGAAACCTTACTGTTAATTTAGGCTGAGGCCCAGGAACTCATACTGTCAATTTAGGCTTAGGGCTAGGAAACCTTACTGTAAATGCAGGCTGAGGCCTAGGAAGCCGTACTGTTAATGCAGGCTGTGGCCTAGGAAGCCTTACTGTCAATGCAGGCTGAGGCCTAGGGAGCTTTACTGTTAATTTAGGCTGAGGCCTAGGAAGCCTTACTGTTAATTTAGGCTGAGGGCCAGGAACCCATACTGTCAATTTAGGCCGAGGCCTAGGAAGCCTTACTGTCAATTCAGGCTGAGGCCTAGGAAGCCTTACTGTCAATTCAGGCTGAGGCCTGTTGGGAAAAGTTGTGTTTTCACCTTTGGCTGGAAGGATATATGTCTATTTTTGGGCCTAGCTTGTAATGCTAGTACTGCTCTCAGTACATCAGGAAACTCTCTCTCTCTCTGTAGTGAAATCTGGGGCCTAGCTTGTAATGCTAGTTATGCTCTCAGTACATCAGGAAACCCTCTTTCTGTTGTGAAATCCTATTAGGAAATGAACATTTTATTTCCAACTGAAAAACTGCCTGGTGCCTTAGAGTTTTGGAGTTCTGAGGCTGGCCAATGAGAGTCTTTTATGCAAATAATCCCACATTGGCGACCAATCAAAAAGCTGCCACATATTCCTCCGCACCTCCCGCCGCACCTCCCGCCGCAAACACTGACTTTTATTAGATAGATAGATAGATAGATAGATAGATAGATAGATAGATAGATAGATAGATTATTCCATGTTCTGCGGTTAACAGTCATCCAGTCACCTTTGACTTCGGGTGAACCTGGGAATGAGAGACCACATCAAGACACCCTTAAGTTAGTAGCTCTCTCAGGTCTTTCAAATGCAGGGCCATGGTTTCCTTTATTGAGTCTATCCACTTATGCAATCTCCCTCTTTCCCTACTGCCATCCATTTTACCAAGCATTGTCATCTGTAATTGGGCATATAGTCTCATGACGTGTCCAAATAAGTCCAGCCTAACCCACAATCTCTTCTGGCCAGCTTGCTACTAGACGTGATAGAATGCAAGACTGTGAGCCTTCAAGTCATTTCAACCCAACCAAGGCAATCTCTTCGCAGGATTTTCATGGCAAGATGTGTTCAGAAGAGGTTTGCCATTGCTTTCCTCTGAGGCCAGGAGAGTGTGAAGGTCACCTAATGAGTTTCAGGGCCAAGTGGGGATTTGACCACACACAGAGATTTTTAATTAATCAGCCAGCTATCCAGCTGCTTTGTACAGATCTCTCTCACCTTCATAACAAGCTCTACTCCTTTGTAGTTTCGTCTTTTATTCCTCCACAGGCACAGCACAGTTTTCTTTATTTTCTGATGGAATGGCAAGGTAATCTGTCCTATAAATCAAGATGGAAAGGCTGATATCCAAACTGCCACATTCTTTCCACATGTAAATGATGAAACATTGACTTCCCATACAGAAAGTTTGAGGTTTGATCCTTGACCCTTCAAGCTGAAAGGAGAGATCTCAGCTGAAATGAGAACGGCCTTTGCTTGAGATAATAGAATTGCTGCCAGGAAAGCAATATGGAGATGTACTATAGCTCTGTCTGGTTATGAGACCTATAGCATACCTCTATATTTGTGATGCGTTGTACATTTATATGGATGCATGGTCTGAAGTCTTCTCCAATCACTAATTTGTTTGAAAAATGGGACTGCATTTGGTGAGTCTTACCTATACATCACCTAAAGATATTTCCAGGTGCAACTGTACAGCAGTATCTTGAGAAATTCAGTGTCCTCTTCCATACTCAGGATAGAAACAGCCTGGATCTCAAGGGCAGTTACTTATTCTGTTGCTATTGGAATTTTAGTGTCATTGCCTGGATTTCATTGACTCTTTGTCTCCCAGAGCCTAAATCAGTGGTTCCCAACCTCTGATACATGGACCACCAGTGGTCCGCAATAACTAAAATTATGCATGGTCTCACTGTTACTACACAGTTGCAATGAGAGCAACTGGTCTCATGAAACGCTCTTATAGTGCTGAGGCTTATTAATTATGGTTTTCTGTGGAGGAACATATAGCGACTACTGGATGGCATATGCTATGTATCAGAAACTAGAGCTGATGTGGTCTATCCAATACAATTTTCTGAAACGCTGCCCCAAATAATCAAACTGAATCTACAGTTGACCAAAAACTGATTTTGTACCCCTTTTGGTACTAATGTTGGAGAGTGGTCCCTGGTCAAAGTGGTCCCTGGTCAAGTGGTCCCTTGTTAAAAAAAGGTTGGGAGCCACTGATGTAGAGATTCCTAGAGTGAATGCTTCTCCAGGAATTTCTAAGCCCTCCAGTGCAATTGTGAGGCCTACTTCTGGAAGTACTAATGTTGGAGAGGAGTCCCTGGTCAAAGTGATCCCTGGTCAAGTGGTCCCTGGTAAAAAAAAGATTGGGAACCACTGGCCTAAATGAAGGAGTGACTCTACATGGACCGTCTTAACCGACAACAAAAACAACATCTTTAAAAATGTAAGCCCGTGACACTAGTATTACATTTTTGTCTTCTCTTGCATGTGTTTTCACACTTTGACTGCTGAAGCTTTGAAAACTTTGATGGTTTGTTTTGTGCATTTTTGGTATTGCTGGTTGGGGGATTTTGAATGTTATTGTATTTTCCCATGTCTATTATTATTTATTTTATTATTTATTTATTTACTTTATTTATATTCCGCTCTTCTCACCTCGAAGGGGACTCAAAGCGGATTACAGGTACACATACTTAGCAGACAATCCCTGCCGTTTCCACATACACACATATAGACGAACAGAGGCAAACTCTGGCCACCAGGGGGAGCTGACGCACTCCTAGTCTCTCAGCGTTCCCAGCGTCCTTTGTTGTTCCTTCCGCATTCCTCAGCATTCCTGGAGTTCTTTAATGGCCTCATAATTCAGGCAAAATTTGCCTCCCCACTTAATGTGGTACCTTTATCTCCTACTTGACAGATGCAACTGTGTTTCGGGCTGCAAAGGTCGACAGCAGGCTACACTTAAAGGTCGAGCACCCACCTCGATGTGTGCAGGCCTTGAACTCATGACCTACTGGTCAGAGAGATCTTATGCAGCTGACACTTAGCCAACTGTGCCACATTCCCGGTGCTTCTCCAGGAGTACAAGTACATGTCTATGTACTTGTAGAGTAGACAATGACACAGATATGAACTTCCACTCGTGTGAATGGGGAAGCTCATGGAAAAAGAGAGCTCTTGGTCTATATTGCCAGATCATCTACAAAAGGACGACCTAAGACACATCTTTTGTCCCCTTGCTGGTACAGCACGCTTGGGATTTGTTTCTCCTCTTGTCCCATTTCAAAGAATTTAGGTTCTTCCTACTTACGCATTTTCCTGGGCAGCTTCCTCTGCTTTGGAGACTTTCTTATAGCAGTAAACCATTTCTACGAGCAGCCACAAAGTAAGGAAGATCAAGAGAATATACATCATTACTTGAGAGACAATAGATGTGATGTCCTGTCCAGCTGTACGAGAGATAAAAGAAACACGACTGTTGAGACTTCTCTCTCCATGAGATCCAGCAGACGGTGCCCTACTTTGGAGCCAAGTCTGCTTTACCTTTGAGCTTTGGTAGCTTTATGTTACTTAAAAAATAACCCTGAAGATCTATCATGAAGAAACTGAGTTGCCAGCTTTTCTTATTTGCGGTTTAACCTTTTGAGTCTTCTAAGTAGGCGGCACTGGACAGACCTAGTTATTTTTATAGGGCACAGTTGGAAAATTACTGCATCTTTCCATTCCAGAGTTAAACTTTCCCATTTGCTGGTCTCATTGATAAAACTCTGCAAGGATCCTGCCACTGTAGAGTAATATAATCTCAACATATCTAAAATGAGCTTGTCTTAAAACAGTACCCATCTAGTTCTTATGGGTCCCAATGAAATGCATATTCAATATGTGATGGAATCCCTGTTGTACACAAGCACTTATACTCGAGAGTTCATATAATCAAATGTTTGATGAGTACGAATGTTATAAGGCCGTGTTGAAGAAATTACTATCATTTTGCTGAATAACCCTAATGTATCCTCCCAGGTGGGACACGAAGCTCAGATGAGCCCTGAAACTGAGCAGGAAAGCAAATAAGAAACAACAGCTTTGGCCAAAGGAGCTATTAATCTCAGTACCCCTTTTACTTCAACCTATGCACACTAATCTCCCTGCAGTTTTTGGATGGTGTGGACAGCAGGATCAATTTGGACGAGTTTACTGTCCACAAGGGGCACCACCACTATACTCTTTTCCCTGTGCTTATCAGCATTGGAAAAGGGGGATGGATAGTGGCCATGTCAGCACCATAGCCATTCCCAGCTGAACACAGAGCTCTGTATGATGGTCAGGAGCTCAACATGGAGTTCTGTGGCCATCTGGGAATGTCAATGGTGACATGTATGGTGAGCTGATAGTCTACCGGGGCCAACATGGTTTTAGCTCATCATGGTCTTAATCCACCACAGCAGCAGGTTTGGGATGATGCATTGCATGTGGTGCCTCCAGGGCCAATTCTGAGCATTTCTGTTCCAAACTAGTCCCAGATTAACTGGCCAGGGAAGACATGGCCATAGTTGTTGTTGTTTTTACTACAGAGGAACCCTTGAAATAATTTTCAGGTCTTAAGAAACCCTTGTATAAAAAGTATTATCTCTACAGTTTATATATATATATATATATATATATATATATATATATATATATATATATACTGTGTATTTATATATACTCTGTGTGTGTGTGTATGTATATATATATATATATATATATATATATATATGCGCATTGTATGGCATAGTTCATCATTGGTGTGGGCCACAGTGCTCTAAGGAAGTGAATTAAAGTACTGCAATGGTCCATCCTTCCTCAAACTGCACCAGGATGTAGGGTGCATCTTCGGGGGGTCTGTGTGCCAAGTTTGGTCTTGTTCTGTCATTGTTTGGGGCCTAGTCAGGAAAATCAAGTTGAGGAAACCTAACAATATCCCATGAGCTGAGGCCTAGTCAGGAAAATCAAGTTAAGGAAGCCTTGTTGTCAATTTTGGGCCTGGTCTGTGATTTATAGGGGCTGCAGTGTTGTTTGGGAAGTGAATGAGGTGAAGGTACTGCAAATCCCATCATTTGTGGCCCATCCTGCCCTAAACCACACCAGGTTGTGAAGTGGGCCATTGGTCCCTTGTTTGCCATGTTTGGTCCTGATCCGTCACTACTGTGGGCCGCAGTGGCTGATTGCCTGAGGCCGTTTGCTTTCCCTCTGAGTCACCTTAGAAGTGTATTGGGTGAAGGTACTGAACATTCCATTTCCAACAGAAAAAACTGTCAACTGGCTAACTTCAACTCCAGCCATTTATGCCTGCCTCAGGCCCTTTCCTTTCCTCGCTGTGCTGTGTTGGAATGTTGGGAGGCTGGCCAGTCAGAGCCATTTATGCAAATAATCCCAGAGTGGCAGCCAATCGAAACGCTGCCACATATTCCTCCCACCGCTCGGCCGCAAACACTGACACACACACACACACACACACACATATATAAAAAGAACAAACTCAACCTCTTGTGGAACTCCTGACAATCTTTCCTGGAAACCCAGGTTTTGAGGAGACCCCAGTTAGGAAACCCTGATGGAAGGGATTGCCCCCATAATAATAATCATCATCATCATCATTATCATCATCATCCCATCCTCCAGTACTGTAATAATAATAATAATCATACCATCCTCCAGTACTGTGAGGTGGATCAGCGTCGTTCGGGAATAGAGTGGACGATGGCCCTCAAAGTTGAACTCCCGAGTGATGTTGCAGGTATAGATCCCTGAATCATTCATGTTGATGTTTAGTACAGAGATGGACACGTCCTGCATGTCGGCGCTGCCATTCCACTGGAGCCGGCCTCGGAAGCGGCTGTCAAGTTCCCGCTTCTCATTTCTGTACTCGTAGATCTGCAGGGAAAGGAAGACGGCAGTCATTTCCAGTGTTATTTATTATTTTCCATTGTACTTTTATGATGCACAATTATAGCACTAAGGTTCAGCCTCCGTTTGCGATGGCTTGGTTATATGCTATGGAATCCTAGGATTTTTAGAAGTCACTGTTTAATACTTCAAAGTATTCCAGATTCAAACCTTAGGAGTCCACAAAATGAAGTCATGGCTAGTGAAGAATATTCATAGAGTTGTAATGGTTGGGCCCTTGGAGAATAGCCCGGAAGTTTCCTCTCTAAAGTAATCACGTTTCTTAATCTTTCCCCATCACCATTTATAAGTATCCTTTAAAAAAGAAAGAGTAGATAATTTAGAGCATGGGAAAATAAGTTATGAGATTCATAAATGTCACAAAGGGTGGGTCTACACTGGAGAATGCCAGCCTTTTGCACAGCTGGTAAATCACCAACAATGATGGGATCTACCGACTGAAAGGTTGTCAGTTCAAAGCCTTGGGTTGGCATGAGCTCCTGACTGTCAGCCAAGCTTACTGTTTACCTAAGCAGCTCGAAAACACCTTGAGCTGCAAGTAGAGAAATTAGGTACTGCTAAAACAAGCGAGGGGGATATTTTATGACACCAAAAAGGAAAAGATCAGAAAAATGCCCAGTGACCATAAGGAATGAGGAATTCCCGATGGTTCTTTGTCCTAGAGGATGGAGCAACAGCACTCCCCTGTGGCTGGATTCAAGCACAACCTCTGAGGTGCCAAAAAGCTGGGCGTCGACACAACATACCTCCTTTCTGTTCTGTGTCTAACCAAAATGTCATTGAATGTTTGCCATGTATGTGCGCTGTGATCCCTTGGGGAAATAGGGCAGAATATAAATAAAGTATATTATTATTATTATTGAGTTTGACATCACATTAACTGTCATGGCTCAATGCTTTGGCATCATGTGAGTTGTAATTTGACAAGGTCTTTAGCCTTTTCTATCTTAGGGCTAGCACCTCATTAAACTGCAACTCCCAGGATTTGATAGCATTGAGCCATAGCATTATTAATTCTATACTGTGTAGATGTACTCTAGGATTCCCCCTGAAAGGAAAGAGGACAATATGGTATACTCTTGAAAACCCTTTTTGATTTCTCATCTCATCCTGCTTGTATCGTCCAGAGGTTACTTACAGGAATATCTTGGCCCCCTTCGGCCTTGTAGAACCATTTGACCACTGTGTTGGCGGAAACCTCTTCTCGCTTCATGCAGGAGATGCACATGAGCTTCATGCGTGAACCTTGCACTGCCTGCTTCTCCGACGGCACTTCAACACAAACTGCGGAGCAGACGCCAACTGCAGATACAAAAGGAACAGGGATCAGGTTGCATGTGTGAGTGGATACAGTGGGGTGAGAGACCCATGTGAAAGTAGGATGGGGAGGATAGAGTGATACAAACACAAAGGGTGTGTCTGCACTGTGTAGAATGAATGCAGTTCAGCACCACTTTAAATGCCATGACTCAATGCTACAGAATGATTGGGGAGGTAGTTTTACAAGGTCTTCAGCCAAACTACAAATATCAGGGTTCCATAGCACTATGCCATGACTGATAAAAGTGGTGTCACACTGCATTCATTCCACAATGTAGATGCACCCATACACAGAGGAGGAATGACAAAGAGCAATCTGTTAGTTAAGCATCTCCTCATTCTCAATGAAAAATAAAGCTTTTGATTAATTGCTGGCATTCATTGAGAATGGATTAAATAACAGGATTTGTAAAAGCTGCCCTCCTTGTGTGCTGATCCCAATAATCTGTATTTAATAATAACCTTGGGCTGAACCAGCCAGTGCTTTACAGATTACATGTGTGCCATCCCTTCTCTTTTCTCAGCAAAGGGATCCAATTTTTACACCTTTTTGACATTTCCGACATTATTTTGATTGCTTTCGTTTCTTTGGGTTAAAATTAAAACTGATTTTTTTCTTCGTGGTCTCTGTGAATGCATACATGTGGAATGACTGCGCCTGCGCAAGGCCCAACGGAAACTTCCCAAGTTTAAACTTTCAAGTTTTGGCAGTAACCCTGCCCAGTTCCCGGCAGGGCATTAAAGGCACCCTGCACACACACACTCCTCAGTTCCTACACCGCAAGGCAGCGAGAAAGGAGAAGATTTGTAAGAGGGGAGGTTGGGCAGGTTTGTGTGAATTCACAGAGCATCACTCGAAGAAAGATGGTCACAGGTATGTAACCTACCATTTTTCTTCATGGTACGTGTGAAAAAGATCTTGGGGTCCTTGTGAACATGAGCCAACATGAGCCCTCCTTTGGACACATTCCAGCTTGTCAATATCTCTCTTCAATTGTAGTGCCCAGAATTGGACACAATATTCCAAGTGTGTTCTGACCAAGGCAGAATAGAGCATGGGTAGTGTGTCTTCCCTGGATCTAGACTCTAGACTCCTGTTGATGTAGGCAACAATCCCATTGGCTTTTTTAGCCACCACATCACATTGTTGGCTCATGTTCACCTTCCTCCTCACGAGGGCTCCAAGATCTTTTATCACATGTACTGCTGTCGAGCCAGGCATAGTCTCCCATTCTGTATCTTTCATTTTTTCTGCCTAAGTGGAGTATCTTGCATTTGTCCCTGTTCAACTTCATTGTGTTAGTTTTGGCCAACCATCTCTCTAATCTGTCAAAATCATTTTGAATTCTGTCTTCTGGAATATTAGCTATTCCTTCCAATTTGGTCCCGTCTGCCGACTTGATGATCCTGCCTTCTAACCCTTCATCTAAGTCTTTGGTAAAAATGCCTGGGGGTCCAATTTGACCCACTGCTATCGATGGAGACTCAGGCTTCCATGGTCAGCAGGTCTGCATTCTTCCATCTCCAACAGGCTAGGCAACTGGCTCCTTACTTATCCAGGAATGACCTAGCTACGGTGATCCAGGCGACGGTCATCTCGAGGCTAGACTACATCAGCCTTCCCTTGTCGACAACTCAGAAACTAAAGCTGGTGCAAAATGCTGCTGCTCGATTGCTGGTGGGAGCATCAACAAGAGAGCACATTACACCAATTCTACAGCAATTGCACTGGCTACCAGTAGAGTACCGGATTGTCTTCAAGGTGCTGGTTTTGGCTTTAAGGCCTTGTACCTTGTACCAGGGCCAGTGTACCTGAGGGACTGCCTGACCCCATATGTTCCCCCGAGATCGTTGTGATCAGAAGAACAAAATTTTCTGGTGATCCCATCGATCCGTTCCTGCCGCCTTTCAACAACAAGACAAAGAGCCTTTTCTGTGGTGGCGCCAACTTTATGGAACGAGTTACCAGACGGAACTCGTGCCATCACAGAGTTAGCCCCCTTCCGGAGGGCCTTTTTAGGCAAACTTTTTTAGGCAGGCTTTCAATCTAGGCACCTCCTGATAATCCTGTCCATAACCTTGTGTTTTTACATATTCAAACTGTTTTTATGTGTATTTTATTGCTTTTATGTAAACTGCCCCGAGCCTGCAGGGAGACCGTGCTTGTCACCATTACAGACCAACTTCGCCGCCAGCTGGACCAGGGCGGATCAGCCCTGCTTGTCCTGTTAGATCTGACAGCAGCGTTTGATACCGTAGACCATGCACTGTTAGCCCACCGCCTAGCCGTGACTGGAGTTAGGGGGACTGCCCTTAAATGGGTGGCCTCCTTTCTCCAGGATCGGGGACAGCGTGTGGAGAGGGGAGAGGAGGTCTCCAGGAGGCTCCCACTAAGTTGTGGGGTCCCCCAGGGGGCCATCCTCTCGCCCTTATTATTCAACATCTACATGCGCCCCCTGGCCCAGCTGGCCCGCGACTTTGGTCTGGAGTGTTATCAGTACGCTGATGACACCCAGCTTCTGCTGAGAATGGACGGCAGGCCGGATACCGCACCGATTGTTTCCATCAATGCCTCGGCCGTGACTGGTTGGCTGCGTGCCAGCCGGCTGAAGGTGAATCCGTCGAAGACGGAGATCTTGTGGCCCGGTCGCCCTGGGCTGGACGAGTGCCGGTTGCCTACCCTGGATGGCGAGCAACTTAGCCCGTCACCCTTGGTTAAGAGCTTAGGTGTCAAGCTGGACTCCCTGCTGACCATGGAGGCCCAGGTCTCCGTGGTCAGCAGGGTGTCGTTTTTCCACCTACGGCAGGCTAGGCGACTGGCCCCCTACTTGTCCAGGGGAGGACCTGGCCACGGTGATCCAAGCGACGGTCATCTCGAGACTGACTACTGTAATGCCCTCTACGTGGCCTTCCCTTGTCGACAATCCGGAAACTCAAGCTAGTGCAGAATGCCGCTGCTCGCTTGCTGGTGGGAGCACCAGTGAGGAGCACATCACTCCCATCCTTCGGCAACTGCACTGGCTTCCCATCGAGTATCGGATTGCCTTCAAGGTGCTGGTTTTAACCTTTAAGGCCTTGCACGGTCTGGGGCCTATGTACCTGAGGGACCGCCTTACCCGTATGTTCCCCCGAGATCACTGCGCCGGAAGAGCAAAATTTGTTGGTGGTTCCATCGCCCGCTCCTGCCATCTGTCCAGTACTAGACAGAGAGCTTTCTCTGCTGCGGCTCCAGCACTCTGGAATTTGCTCCCTGAGTACATTCGAGCGACCCCTGAACTCCTTTCCTTCCGAAGCGAATGTAAGACAGCCTTATTCAAGTTAGCGTTTGGCTAACCCAAACGTGATTGGCTCGTCCTGTCTCAGTAAAGAACTGTAGACCTGTTCCACCTCGGTTGTGTACCATGTTTTTACCATGTGTTTTTACCGTATGTTTTATTGTATGCGATAATTGTGATCCGCCCCGAGCCTGCAGGGAGGAGCGGAATATAAAATCGAAGAAATAAATAAATAAATATAAAAGTAAATAATAAATGAGTAAGTCATTAATAGAGATGTTGAACAGAACCGGGCCCAGGACAGGACCTTGCTTCTGGCACTCCACGTCTCACTTCTTTCCAGGACGAAAAGGAAGCATTGGGGAGAATCATCCTCTGGATTCGTTCACTTAACCAATTACAGATCCATCTAACCATAGTTTTGCCTAACCTTGGTCTGGAAACTTCTGGACTGCTTCCTAATAGGCACGGGGAATATACCAATGTAATTATAGTGTTATGCAATGGGATATCATGTATTTACTTGTTATCCTTTAAATTCAACGTAAGAAAGCCTTAAGAGCAACTTGCCAGGCTTTTGTCTTTTTAGCATCTCGAGACAAATACGCATCATGCAAATGCAAAGTTTTGAAACCTTCTGGGAATATGAAAAACCATGCCACTGTCGCTTTCGTTTTCTTCATGTGAACGTACAGTATAGGCTAAAAAACTCAAAACATTTTCAAAGGCAAGCATAATATTTGAATAATTGAATAATTAAAAGCTACAATAAGAGCATGCAGGCTATTAATGTGCCACAAGAAGTATCCAAAACCATTTCATCCCGTTCTTTTCCAAAACCGCAAGAGATAAGAATATTTCTGCTTATATTATGAACCCAAATAGGTGCATTTTCCACTCGCCTAACAGACTTGAAGACTTCTGCAATTTTAATGCATCCACTTAAGTATCTGATGCCAAGGTTTGAGAAGTGAATATCACTCAACAGTTGAAACATTTTCTTTTCCAACAAGCACACATATGTGAAATACCGAATATATCCTTTCCAAGTGACATCCAATATTAGCAGTTTCTTGGTGCCAAGTGAACTATGTCAGCAGCCTCCCTAAATACATGCTTGTCAGGGAAAACACCCCAGATTATCTGAGCCATGAAGTTGGCACTTTGCTTTAGGGTTTCATTTACATTGAAGGGCATTTTTAAATAGGATGCCAAAAGCACTTCTAAGTTTCCCATGCGATACATGCATGCGTATGAATCTTGCTAATGTAATGGGGGAAAGGAAGAGTACCATCTGAAAGCAGAGTGTGCATCGTATACAATCTAGGGCAGTGTTTCTCAACCTGGGGGTCGGGACCCCTGGAGGGGTCGTGAGGGGGTGCCAGAGGGGTTGCCAATGACTATCAGAAAACATAGTATTTTTGTCAGTCATGGCGGTTCTGTGTGGGAAGTTTGACCCAAATCTATCATTGGTGGGGTTCAGAATGCTCTTTGATTGTAGGTGAACTATAAATCCCAGAAATTAGAACTCCCAAATGTCAAGGTCTATTTTCCCCAAATTCCACCAGTGATCACATTTGGGCATATTTAATATTCGTGCCAAGTTTGGTCCAGATCCATCATTGTTTGAGTCCACAGCGCTCTCTGTATGTAGGTGAACTACAACTTCAAAAACTCAAGGTCAATGCCCACCAAACCCTTCCAGTATTTTCTGTTGGTCATGTTTGCCAGGATTGGTCCAATTCCCCCATTGGTGGTGTTCAGAATGCTCTCTGATTGTAGGTGAACTATAACTCCCAGCAACTACAACTCCCAAATGACAAAATCAATCCCTCCATCCCACCTCACCAGTATTCATATTTGGGTGTATTGGGTATTTGTGCCAAATTTGGTCCAGAATATACATCCTGCATATCAGATATTTACATTACGATTCATAACAGTAGCAAAATTACAGTTATGAAGTAACAACAAAAATAATTTTGTGCATTTTCACTTCTCTGCAATAGCTTGTCAGGCTGACATCCAAATAACATTCTCATAAACATGCTACTCTAAAAGATGCAATGATTCACCTATTCGCATTTCCAAGATCAGTATATCTTTGGGGAAACACTTATTTCCCAAAGTCACTTTTGTATTGCCTTCATGAGTAATCCCGTAGGGAAGGTAGGAAAGCTGGAGCTTGCGCTTTGCCACTGAAAGGGCTTCCAAAGAGCTGTACCAGTAGCCATTTCAATATCAAGTGCATGGCTTTAAAAAAATGTATAAACAGAAGTCGAATTTGGCATTCAGCAGAGCAATAGAGGCACCTTCTGTTTTCATTACAGAAGGAATGAAGATCGGTGGACACTATGGAGCATTGCTCTGTTGTGTCCCTGCTCTAGATTTAAAGCTTGAAGGTGTCTGCTTGGGGAGGGGACACTGTATTTAAGCAGTCCTTAAATACGATGTCCCCTCCCCAGTGTGTTCACCTTTAAAATGGTGCAATATTGAAAAAAAATAATGCATTCCCTATACTAGTGTTTCTCAACCTGAGAGTTGGGACCCATGGCAGGAGGGGTCACAAGGGGGTGTCAGAGGGGTCCTAAAAGACCACCAAAACACAGTATTTTCTGTTGGTCATGGGGGTTCTGTGTGGGACGTTTGGCCCAATTCTATTGTTGGTGGGATTCAGAATGCTCTTTGATTGAAGGTGAACTATAAATCCCAGAAACGACAACTCCCAAATGTCAAGTCTATTTCCCCCTGAACTCCACCATTGTTCACATTTGGGCATATTGGATATTTGTGCCAATTCTAGTCCATATCCATCATTGTTTGAGTCCACAGTGCTCTCTGGATGTAGGCGAACTACAACTCCACAACTCAAAGTCAATGGCCACCAAACCCAGCATTTTCTGTTGGTCATGGGAGGCCTGTGTGCCAAGTTACGTTCAATTCCATCATTGGTGGAGTTCCGAATGCTTTTTGATTGTAGGTGAACTATAAATCCCAGCAACTACAACTCCCAAATGACAAAATCAACCCCTGCCCCAACCCCACCAGTACTTAAATTCGGGTGTATCAGGTATTATGATTCATAACAGTAACAAAATTCCAGTTTTTGAAGTATCAACAAAACTAATGTTATGTTTGGGGGTCACCACAGCATGAGGAGTTGTATTAAGGGGTTGCGACATTAGGAAGGTTGAGAACCACCGCCCTACACACACACACCCAACAGTAGAGAAATATCCCAAACGAGAGAAATTGTAATTCTATGTTATGATAATGCAATCAGTGCATTGCTATGCAGGCACAAGCCGAACACCTTCCGTAGAGTTGCAACTTAATCTAACCAAGGGTGTGTGGGCTTTTGAGGGCGCCCTGTATGGCTTACGTACAAAGATGAGATCGGAGAGGAAGGAAACGAAAATCCCTTTCATTACACTATTCGCAGACATTGTCAGATGTGCTGAAGTTGCCCTCTTCCGCTTCCCCAACCCTCTTGGCAAAGATGTCGGCAAACAAAGCGAAGCGAATTCCTTTGTTCTCTTCCTGTTGCGAGGAGAGAAAGTTGAGCAAGATGGAAGAGCACAGCCTTGGGAAGACAACAGGCACCTGCCTTATGGTCCCATCACACCTGGCAGTGTCCGTTCTGCCTCTGGTCCTATCCATTGATTTTAAGTCCACGCGACAGTTTCATTGCATTGTCCAGATCCAGAAATCTAGGGCTTTTTTTTTTGAGCCACAGCACATGTTTTACATTTACACCAACCAAAATGACACAAAATGACACTCTTAACACAGTAATACATATAGTTAATATGGTTTTAAATGTATTTATACACTGAGTGTGAAACCTGGGCCTGTTTTGATGAACTCAACATAGATATCCTGGCAGGAATGGCAGAAAGACAAAAACTTCCCACACAGAAATCCCATAACCAAGAAAAAATACTATAAGAGTTTGGTGGGCATTGACCTTGGGTTTTGGAGTTGTAGTTCACCTATATCCAGAGAGCACTGTGGACTCAAACAATGTTGGATCAGGACCAAACTTGGCATGAATATTCAATATGCCCAAATGTGAACACAGATGGAGTTTGGGGAAAATAGACCTTGACATTTGGGAGTTACAGTTTCTGGGATTTAGAGCTAACACACAATCAAAGAGCATCCTGAACTCTTGCAACAATGGAATTGAACCAAACTTGGCATATTGAACTCTCATTACCAACAGAAAGTACTGAAAAGGTTTGCTTGGGAATTGACCTTGAGTTTGGAAGTTGTAGTTCACCTACACCCAGAGAGCACTGTGGACAGAAGGGGGAAGAAAGGGTATTGGAGGTTCCAATTTCCCACGGCACACCTGGTGATCACTCACGGCACACTGGTTGGGAAACACTGATCTAGGACATGAGCAAAAAAAGGTTGCCACTCCAATCGGATGAGGGTGGCTTCAAGACTGCTGGGAGTTGTAGTCCAACAGGGTAAGCTTTGCCCACTCCTGCCTTGGGGTTGTCTTCCTAACACCTTTCCTCCACTCAAAGTCTCTAAAATCCAGGTCAGAATCTGTATCCAAGGAGTATGAGCGTGTAGGTTCTCCACATCCTTTTACTCAAAGAGCTGGATTCATTACGGAGTCTCAAGCCAACATAGACAATGGAGAAAATCTACCACTATTATTATTCACTATTATTACAATGATATGATATCCTCAGCTCTGGTGGTGCAAACCCTGGTCTTGGCAACCTCTGGTGAGGCTGAGGGCAACTCATTTCCCTGTCTTTGTTTGCACTCTGGTGCCAAAAGCTGCCCTCCTGGCCATGTCAAGAGTGATTAATGCCAAGCTGAGACAATGCAAAGCCCCCTTTTCTCCCCATACTTACCCCAGAGCACAGCCAGCAAGGAAGAAGCATAAGCCACTTTGGTCAGGGCAGCCATGGTGGGTCGGTGGATGGAGGAGGAGATGTCCAAGCTCTCTGCCCAGCTGCTTGCCTTGTGCTGAATGGGGTCGGGAGGGAAGCTGGGAGGAGGCTGGCAATGGACAGGCAGCGAGGTTCAGCACCACGGAGAGCGCCGTCCGGCCGCCTCCCTCTATGGACAGCTCTCCCCTAGTCCTTCCTGCCCTGGGAGGGGTCCCCACCAAGGCGATGCCTCCCACTGTCCCCAGCCTCTCCTTAGGAAATGGGGCATCCCGGAGACCTGGGGAGGGGGAGGGAGATCGGTGAGCCTCGGGGGACCTGAACGAGGAGGAGGAGGAGCAACAGGAGGAGGAAGGCTGGGTTGGGCTGGGGACAGTCCTTCCAAGCCAAGCATGCGCAGAGCTCGCCTGGCAAAAGCAGGCGACCCCTCCCATGTCGAAGGAGAGGGAAGGCTGCCTGCCTTCCTGCTTGCCTTCCTCTCCTTCTTTCTCTTTACTCCACGTGCCTCCCTCCCCCTTTCTTTCTTTCTTTCTTTCCTTCTTTCCTTCCTTCTTTCCTTCCTTCCTTCCTTCTTCTTTCCTTCCTTTTCTTTCCTTGCCTTCCTTCCTTCTTTCCTTCTTTCTTTCTTTCCTTCTTTCTTCCTTCCTTCTTTCTTTCTTTCTTTCCTTCCCTTCCTTCCTTCCTTCCTTCCCTTCCTTCCTTCCTTCTTTCCTTCCTTCTTTCCTTCCTTCCTTCCTTTCCTTCCTTCCTTCCTTCCTTCCTTCCTTTCTTCCTTCTTTCCTTCTTTTATTCCTTCCTTCCTTCCTGTCTCTCCCTTCCTTCTTTCCTTCCTTCTTTTCCCTTTCTCCCTCTTTCCTTCTTCCATGCTCTCTTTCTTTCTCCTTTTCCTTCCCTCCCTCTCTTTCCCTTTCCCCATTTCCTCCCCCTCCCTCTATTTCTTTCCCCTCGCGTTCTCTCTTTTCATTTACTCCCCATTTCCTCTCTTTCTTTCCTTTTTCCTTCCTCTCTTTCTTTCCCTTTCCTCCCTCCATCCCTCTATTTCTTTCCTCCTTTTCTTCCTTCCTTCCTCTCTTACTTTCCCTTTCCCCCATTTCCATCCTCCCTCTATTTCCTTCCTTCTTTCCTTATCCTTTCCCTTTCGCCATTTTTCCCATCTATTTCCTTCCTCCATACCTTCCATATCTTTTCCTCTTTTCTTCCTTTCTTCTCTTTCTTTCCCTATTTCCTCCCCCTCTCCTTCCAGCTTCCTTCTTCCATTTCTTCCATATATTTCCTTCCTTCCTTCCCCTTCTTTCCTCCTTCCATCCCTTTTTTTCCTTTTTCTCCCTTTCTCTTTTTCTTTCCCTTTCCTCCCTCCATCCCTCTATTTCTTTCCCCTTTTTTCTTCCTCCCTCCCTCTCTTACTTTCCCTTTCCCCCATTTCTACACTCCCTTCATTTCCTTCCTTCAATTTACTTCCTTCTTTCCTTCTCCTTTCCCCATTTCCTCCATCTATTTCCTTCCTCCATACCTTCCATCTTTTCCTCTTTCCTTCCTTTATTCCTCTCTTTCTTTCCCTATTTCCTCCCCCCTCTCCTTCCGGCTTCCTTCTTCCATTTCTTCCATATATTTCCCTCCCTCCCTCCCTTCCTTCCTTCCTTCCCTGTCTCTCCCTTCCCCTTCCTTCCCCCTCTTTCCTCATTGTATCCCTCTTTATTTCCCTTTTCCTCCCTTTCTCTTTCTTTCCCTTTACTCCCTCCATCCCTCTATTTCTTTCCCCTTTCCTGCTTTCTTCTCTTTCTTTCCCTCTCCTCCCTCCATCCCTCTATTTCTTTTCCCCTTTTCTTCCTTCCTCTCTTTCTTTCCCTTTCCCCCATTTTCACCCTCCCTCCCTCCATTTTCTTCCTTCAATTTCCTTCCTTCCTTCCCCATTTCCTCCCTCCATCTATTTCCTTCCTCCATACCTTCCATATCTTTCCCTCTTTCCTTCCTTTGTTCCTCTCTTTCTTTCCCCATTTCCTCCCCTTCCCTCCGTCCTTCCATCTTCCATCTTCCATTCTTTCCCTCTTTTCTTTCTTCCTCCCTTTCTTTCCTTCCTCCCTTTCTTTCCTTCCCCATTCCTTCCCCATTTCCACCCACCCTCCATTTTCTTCCTTCAGTTCCCTTCCTTCCCTTTCCCCATTTCCTCCTTCCATCTATTTCCTTCCTCCATATTTTCCCTTATTCCTTTCTTCCTTTCTCTCTTTCTTTCCCCATTTCCTCTCTCCTCTTCCTCTCCTTCTTCCATTCTTCCTACTTTTCATTCCTTCCTATTTCTTTCCCCATTTCCACCCACCCTCCATTTTCTTCCTTCAGTTCCCTTCCTTCCCTTTCCCCATTTTCCTTCCATCTATTTCCCCCCATATTTTTCCATCCATCTCCTTTCTTCCTTCCTTTGAACTGGAGAGTGTCCTTCCCTCTCTCCTTCCATCTTCCTTCTTCCATTCTTTCCATATCTTTCCTCTTTTCCTTCCTTCCTTCCTCTCTTTCTTTTCCTTTCCCCAATTCCACCCACCCTCCATTTCCTTCCTTCAGCTTCCTTGCTTCCTTCCTTCCTAAGAACTGGAGAGGGGGAGAGTGAACAGTGTCCTTTCCCCTCTCCTTCCCCTTGCACACACACATGTGCACAAACAAGTCCTCCCATCTCCCTCCCTCCTTCCATCTCTCTCCTTTTCTCTCCATCTATTTATCTATGAAAAACTGGAACACTGTAAGAGGTATTGGGGGGAAAAGGAAAAGAAAGGGAAATAGAAATAAGGAGTACTGAAAGAAAAAGATGACACCTGAGTAGCTTTACAGAAGTTTCCCATATTAATGTCCATTATTGTCCACGCCCCGCTCCCTAATGTAAAGAAAACAGGGTGCCTGGCATTTTGCCAGCCATGCTTTCTAGGAAACCGGTCTCTTTCTTTAAAATCTCTTCACGTCAAAGAGGTGTTGGCAGGCCATTTTCTTCCCCCAAATTAAAATGCTCTGGCCCAAGTCCGGTGCGCCCAGCCCACTTTGGCACTGAGCTGCACAGAAAGCAATGGGCCCGCTGCCCGCACATCCTGCCATGTGCCTTGGGTGGCATCTGCCGGGAGACCGTGTCCGCATGAGGTCGCAGTCTGGCCAGGCAGTTTCATAAGAACTGGGGGGAGGGGGGTGAGCTTGGGTGAGAGCGATGGTTGGGTACTCCTGTCAGAACGCCATTGTCATGAGCCTGTAATGCTGACATTCGGAAAGCTCCAAAGGTCATCCTTGCAGCTGGAGCTGCTGAGAAATCCTCTGTGTTCCTGCCGGTGCCGAGAGGTTTAGTGGCAGGATCAGGTTGGGAGTCTTTGCTTGGAGAAAAGATGCTACATCTGTTTGCAGGCAGGAAAAACCCTGTCCAGCTCAAACTCAAACTGGACAGGTTCTGATGTGGGGTTTTTTTTGTAGACAACATATATGGTCACTGCTTGTGAGCATCTCTAGTTACATTCAGGAGGATCCATTACTTTCAATGGAGCCAGCCAAGAGATCATCTGAACCCTAAGTATATGCACTTGCTTCTGAATACTTTGAGCCATTTTTTTAAAAATCTTTCAATCTTTATTGAAAGTTTTCTATATACATAAAGTCAGGCCCGGATTACCCATAAGGCCACCCTAGGCCATGGCCTAGGGCAGCACATTTTGGGGGGCAGCAGGTCCGAACCCCCCCCCAAGTTTTTTAAAAATTCAAAAATAATTCCAAAAAAGAAATAAAAAAATTTTAAAGGGTGCATGCACGCGGCGGCGTAAGCACCATCCACGGCCGCCCCCCCTAGCTCTGCTCTCCTTGGCTCTGCCCCCGCCCTCGGTTCCACCCCGCCCCAGCTCCGCCCCCGCCTCCTTGCATGCCCAGTCTGTTTCCCTGCCTCCCTTGTCCGGCTCGCGCGCCTCAGTCGCTCTGTGTGTTTGTGTTTCCCTGCCCCTCTCTCTCGCACGCGCTCCTACCTCCCTCGGCTCATGCCCCCACAGCCTGTGTTTCCCTGCTTCTCGCACAGGGGCGGAGCTGGGGGCGGGGCGGGGGCAGACTCAGAACCTTTGGCCTAGGGCGCCAAAAGGGCCTGATCCGGGCCTGCATAAAGTTAAAAGGACAGCAATTTAAAAACCAATCACATTAAAGAGAAAAAGAGAAAGAGAAGTAGAAAGAAGAGAGAGAGAGAGAGAGAGAGAGAGAAAGAAGTGAGAGAGGGGAGGAAAGAGAGAGAGAGAAAGTGGGGAGGGGAGAGGAAAATAGAGGAAAAGAAAAAGAGGTAAAGTGATATAAATAGAAAAGTTAGTAATATTCTTCGGTCTTGCTTCCGGGCTGCTTCGAGGTGGAGCTTCTCCTTTTCTTTCTTCTAAGTCTTCTCTCTTTTATCCTCCTTTCACTCTTCCTTTCTTCTCTGTATTTTTCTATCTCCTATGTATGGGGTTTCTATTCTTTTTCTTCTTCCTTATTTCATATTATGTTATAATTTATCTTTATTTTTGCTTTATATATTCTGTTATCAGATTCCAATTTGTTTATTTCTCTGTTTTCCCTTTGTATTTTTGTAACAGATAAGATAGTCTATCCATGTTTCTTATCTCCATAATCTTTTTATCTCAATCATCAATTTTTGGTATTTCATTTTTCCTCTATAATTTTGCATAGCATAGTCTGGGCACAATTGTTGATAGAAAGAGGAGTTTATCTGTATTATTTTCTAACTTTTGTTCAGTTAGTCCCAATAGGTATAATTCTGGTTTAAGTGGACTATTAATTTTTAATATTTTTGTAGGTTTCCCTGTATTCCCCCCCCCGAAAACCCTTGCTGTTTTTTGAATATCCACCACATGTGGAAGAAGGTTCCCCCAATTTCCCTGCACTTCCAACAATTTGAATTTATATTTTTATAATATTTGCCTAATTTGTGTGGTGTCAAGTGCCATCTGTGAAACATTTTTATCCATTTTTCTTTTAAGTCGGATGCGCCTGTGTATTTCATTTTTTCCTTCAAAATTTTTTCCCATTCCTCAATGGTTATCGTCCTACCTATATTTTTCACCCAATTAATCATACATTCCTTTATTCCTTCTTCTTCTGTGGTCCATTCCAGTAATTTTTGATATATTTTAGATATTGTTTTTTCTGATTTCATTATCTTATTCCAGCTGTTTTAATTCATTATAACAGTGTTTTTCAACCAGTGTGCCGCAGAACACTAGTGTGCCGTGAGAGATCATTAGGTGTGCCGAGGGAAATTATTTTCGAACTTCATTCATATATAAACTATAAGGCGCATCTGTCCCTTTAAGAAATGGAACCATAGCACTCTCGCGTCACCTAAGAAGTGACGCAAGAGTTCTATGGTCGCGCCATCTTGGATTCGCTCAGACGCGGCTAAGTAAACCAAATTAGAGTTAGTGCTGCAGCTGCGTGTCAAGTGACAGTGGCAATTTGGAATCACAGCAAGACAAGCGAGTGACAGTGATGGAGAAGATTTTGAGAAGGGACTTTAAAGGAGCAAGAGGAACTCATTGAACTGAAACAAGATCGTAGTTTAAAGCTAAAATTTGCTGATCTTCCTTTGGATAGTTTTTGGTTATCTGTTGCCAGGGAGTTCCCTATTCTGCCCAACAAAGCTATTTTGACATTGCTCTCATTTTCAACCACATATCTGTGTGAGATGAGCTTCTCAAGCTTGACTGTGATAAAAACTAAAAACGGAGAGAGACTGACAGCTGTTGAGCAAGACCTTCGTGTGTGTCTTTCTATCATTCCTGCCAGGATATCTATTTTGTGTTCATCGAAACAGGTCCAGGTTTCACACTAAGTGAGTGTATAAATACATTAAAAAACATATTAACTATATGTATTACTGTGTTAGAGTGTCATTCTGTGTCATTTTGGTTGGTGGTGTGCCCCAGGATTTTGTAAATGTAAAAAATGTGCCGCGGCTCAAAAAAGGTTGAAAATCACTGCATTATAAAACCTATTTCTTTGTCTTTGATGAAATGTTCTTTAATCTGTATGTATTGGAGCCATGATATATTAGGATATGACACCATTAATTCTTGTTGGGTTTTTAGGACTATTTCTTCTCTGTATTTTTTTAGTATTTCTTTATAACAAGGCCAATTTATCCATCCCAATTCTCTACCTTGACAGGATTCCAAGGGGGAGACCCATAATGGGGTGATTCTTTGATCCATCTGACACATATAGAATGACAACTTTGGAAAACAAAGGTTCGGATCCACATTTAATCATAAACACTTATTGGGTGACCCTGGATAAGTTGCACACTTTCAGTGCCAGAAAACTCTGGGATAGGTTCAGTTTCATGTCTTCATAAATAATAAAAAATACATGACAACAACAATAATATTCACTTGGGGAAGGCATTTTCCGTGTTTATCCTCTTATCCTCTCTATTTTGAATAGTTTTTGTATCTTGTTGTATTAGCAGACATAATCATGTCTCATGGCAGGTATTTTAGTACACCAGGGAGGGTCATGTTTACAGGCTTTGGTGAGTTTAACTTGGAATGCTGTTCTTTCATTGTATAAAAAAATATTCCCAAATTCTTGACTGTTTTATACATGTCTATGATATCTCTCCTTGGCAGTCTTTCTTCTAGAAGCAGGTTGAGGAGTTGAAACACATGTAAAATAGGAGCGTGACAATGTGAGCAATGGTTTAGAGCAGTGGTTCCCAAACTTTTTTGGCCTACCGCCCCCTTTCCAGAAAAAAATTTACTCACCGCCCCCCTAGAAATTATTTTTTAATTTTTAATAGCAATTAAACAGAAAGATATATGTATAAATGTTTCTACCTTTTTCGTAAAATTGAATGTTTTAATGTGATTTCATTTTAATTTAAATGTTATTTTAATTGCATGTTGTTTTTATGGCATTGAAAAAAGAAGGGGCCAGCGCTGGACAAGCGAGGCCCACCTTGAAAAGCACCTCCCGCTCGCCCCGCCCCACACCGGGCCCAGCAAGGCGCGCTTGTGAGGACATCCCCATTGGAAGAAAGAGGCAATACACAGGACTGTGCCGTGAGCAGGGTTGACGAGAAGAAGGAGGCGCGTGCTGCGGTTTCCACAGCAACGCCTGCCCGGAGATCGCGCGCTTGCGACTGTGTCCTTGCGAGTACGCGCCTCCTTCCTCTGATCAACCCCACCCATGGCACAATCCTATGTATCGCCTCTTTCTTCCAATGGGGACGCCCTCGCAAGCACGCAACGCTGCAAGTGGCAAGCTAGCTTGGTTCATGCCACCACCCCCTGGTACAAAAACTCACCCACAACAAAAGCAATTGGAAGCCAATCTCAGCTCCTCCTTTGCTTTTTGGCATCACAGTTAAACCTTTTTTAAATTAATCCATCGGCAAAGAAAAAGAAAATCCTAATTCCCCGGAAACTACTACCAGTTATCTTACCTCCTCTACCAGTAGATCATTGCTCTTGCTTTCCTGGAAGTGGGAAACCTCCTTAAAATGCCTTGGAAAGAGTGTGTGGCTGCTGGCATGGTGCAGGCCCAGGAAAGAAAGTGCATGCGTACCTGCCTGCAGCACATCTCCTCTTTAAGAACAAGTAGTCTCCTTAAAGTGTGCACAACTGCCTGCAGCCGAGTACCCCTCCTCTAGAGTAGAAACAGGTAAGAAGCCTCCTCAAAGCATGTGCCTGCCTGCAGCCAAGTGCCTCTCCTCTAGAGCAGTGTTTCCCAACCGCTGTGACGCAGCACAGTAGTGTGCTGTGACGGACCTCCTGCTGTGCCGCGAGAAAAGCTCTCCAGCCCCCTTCCTTCCACCCCCCCTCCGGCCGAACTGCTGCTTCTTGGGGGAGGAGGAGGAAGGGCAGGGCATCGGCGAAGAAAAAGAAGAAGGGGCCGGGGACGCTGCCTCCTTCAGCAGTTTCGCCAGCCAGCCTCCAATCCGCCATGACTCCCACCATGACTCTCGCCCCTCACTCACTGAAGCCACGTGGAGGAGGAGCCCCAGCTACTGAAGCCCGTCCACCGCTCATGCTCCTCCTCCTCCATGCGGCTTCAGTGAGCGAGGGGCGGGAGTCATGGTGGAGAGCGGTGTCGGGACGGGGGTCATGACTCCCACCCCTCGCTTGCACTGCCCCCTCAAGGCTGGAGATGTGACATACAAATATTGGAAGCTTTTGACGTGACATACAAATATTGGAAGTCCAATTTTACTGCATTTTCCCTCTTCCCTATTTTTCTTTTCTCTTTATTTTTTCTCTTTCCCTCTCTTCTCTTTCTTTTTTCCTTTTTCATATCTCACAGCACTGCACATTGGGAGGGCTGTTTTCTGTACTTTTTCACTGTATGTCACAGATAAAACTTCACAATAAAATTATTCTTTTAAAAAAGGCTGGAGAAGCTGTGGGAGAGCTGAAGCTGGGGGGAGGGGAGGGGCATGGCGCGGTCTGGCTCCGCCCCCTCCCCCGACTTCAGCTCTCCCACAGCTTCTCCAGCCTTGAGGGGACAGTGCCAAGCCAGAATTGGTCTGGGCCATCACTGGCTTGGCACTGCCCCCTCAAGGCTGGAGAAGCTGTGGGAGAGGTGAAGCCAGGGGAAGGGGGCAGGGCATGCCGCGGCCTGGCTCCGCCAACCCCCCCCGGCTTTGGCACTCCCAGCAGCTGCTCCCAGCAGGCCACCATCCCCCAGCCGTTCTTTGCTGTGTTAGAGTGTCCTTTTGTGTCATTTTGGTTGGTGGTGTGCCCCCGGATTTTTTTTAATGTTCAACGTGTGCCGTGGCTCAAAAAGGTTAGGAACACTGCTCTAGAGTAAGAAACAGCTTTAAGAACTTGCCTGCTTTCAATGCCTTGGAAAGAGTGTGTGTGGCATGCAGGCCTGGGAGAGAATGCATGCACGCCTGCCTGCGTAGGTAAGAAGCCTCCTTAAAGCACATGCCTGCCTGCAGCTGAGCACCTCTCCTCTAGAGTAGAAACAACTTAAATGCCAAAAAATGATGGGAAAGGGAGCATTGGAAGCCCCCCCCCCTTACATAATGGGCCAATAGAAAACAGGTCCTTTGGCACCCCAGTGTGAAAACAGATATCTGTCCTCCCAATTTTGGGAGGCTCCCAACAAAATGGACCGGGGTCCCCATCAAAAGCCAGGACACTGAGACAGGCCAAGGTTTACCCAGATCGCACAAGCCTAATGCTGCTGGGGTGAGGGGAACAGTCCTCAAATGGCTGTCCTCCTTCCTCTAGAACCAGCTCCAGCGAGTGAGGGGGGTGAGGTTGTCTCTGGGGGTACCCCCCTATTCTATGGGGTGCCCCAGGGGGAAATTCTCTCCCCTCTATTATTTGACATCTATGTGCGACCACTTGTTCGGCTGGTACGTAGCTTGGGGCTGGAGTGCCACCAATATGCGGATGACACCCAGCTCATTCTGGGGATGGAGGGCCGACCCGAATCCGTACCCGATAATTTCCATTGCTGCCTTGAAGCCGTTACTGGATGACTGTGAGCCAGTAGGTTGAAGGTGAATACGGCTAAGACTGAGAACCTGTGGCTGGGCCGTCCGGGTACTGGTGGGATTCAGCTTCCAACCCAGGATGGCGCGACACTATGTCCGTCGTCATCTATTAAGAGTCTTGGTGTCACTCTAGACTCTCAACTGTCGATGGAGACACACATCTCCATCGTCAGTAGAGTAGCGTTTTTTCATCTCCGCCAGGCGAGGAAGCTGGCCCCCTACCTGTCCCATCACGACCTAGGCACAGTGGTCCAAGCCACGGTCATCTCAAGACTAGACTACTGTAACGCTCTTTACATTGGCCTTCCTTTGTCGGTGATCCGGAAACTTAAGCTGGTGCAGAACGCTGCAGCTCGGCTGTTGGCAGGTGTTCCAACACGCTGCAATATCACTCCCATCCTGTGCGAACTGCACTGGCTCCCAGTGGAATTCCGGATTACCTTCAAGGTGCTGGTATTGACCTTTAAGGCCTTGAATAGTCTTGGGTCAGTGTACCTAAGGGACTGCCTTGCCCTATATTGTCCCACCAGACCACTGCGTTCAGAGTCACATAACCTCCTGGTAATCCCAAGTTGTAAGAACTTTCATTTGACTTCAACATGGAGAGCATTATGCATTATCGCTCCAACACTTTGGAACGTGCTCCCTCCAGAAGTTTGCGCTCTTCCTGGCTTGCTGGCTTTCCGGAAGGCCTGCAAGACTTTGCTATTCCAACAGGCGTTCGGCCTTTAAACTGCATGCCCTCTGATATCTGCTACCATATGTACTCGGGTTATTGTATTGCTTTTATGATCTTTTAATGTGTTTTATATATGCCGTTTTAACTGTGTTTTATTGCTGTGAGTCGCCCGGATGGGAGTGGCGATGGATAAATCCAAATATATATATGTATATATGTATATATATATATATATATATATATATATATATAATGCATACTATGAGAAAATAGCTTCCATTATAACATTAGCAAAAACTTATTGATTGCAAGAGCTTTGTGACAGTGGAAGGGATTGTGAAGTAGTTGGCAGACTATCTTTCTTTGCAGGTCGTTAAACAGAGGATGGGATAAATTGCTCCTGTGGATCCTTTTTAATTCTATCTGTATGATTCCCTTGGAGTTCTGGCCAAAGCTAAGCGAAACCTTGGGTAAATCTGTTGGGATGTTTCTCCTAAGAGTTATTTACGGATGATATAATCTATGCTGTGTCTAGTGGGAGGGTATTTCTCCCCGCTGCTTTTTATAGATTTTGAGGATCTGTTACGAATCGTCTCGTCTGGCAACCACATGGTCACAGGAGCACACTAGAAATGATGTATGATCAAGGCAAGCCAGGTGCACATCACAAAATGCAAAGCTCTCGCTCTGACAGGGTATTTGGGTCAGCAAAGTGCAGACCTTGCTCTCTGGGCATTCATCACAGAGCAGACAGAAGGCAAGATGTGTGATCACAGAGACATTAATCCTGCTGACTCAGCCACTAGCCGGTGGCAGCCAAACTTCCTTTCCTCCATCTCTCATATCCCTATGGCATTTGCCCTGGATTTTCCTCCTGCTCCCAAAAGTTCAAATTACTTAACAGGAATTATGTACTTGTCTCAAATGCTCATTTTTAAGCATTCACATAAGAAGAGAGATAATATATCCCACGGAGTGTCCTGCTTTGTATAAATTCTCTCTTTCTCTCCACTTGTGCTCCTATTTTTATCAGTTTTATATTAATTTATGCAATGCTTTTGATACTAAATAATAGTTTCTCTCCATAAGCATTGCCTATGACGGCATTGTATGCATGCATCTTCAAGTTGGTTGTCGACTTATGATGCTTTGGTTCCATTGCTTCATGTCCTAATCTCTGGAGCAGCAGGAACCAGCTTGCTCTATCTTCAATGTGCTTTCCTTTCAAACATTTAGTCATTCGTAACTGCCTAAGCGGATTTCGGTCTCTATTGTTGGTCTAAAATCAAAGGCTTGCTTTACCCTCCAAAACTAAGATTTACATTCCTGTAAACAATGATAGAAGGAGGCAAAGATGCATTTCTTGTCCTGTGACATACACTGTGAAACTGATGTTTACAATACTAGAAGTCAAAGAGGATATTGGAATCGCATTACCATCATTCCATTTCATTGATTCACGGAAATATTAATGTACCACTCCATCAGAGGTCAGCACTAGCATATATCCATGTTTACCATAGGTGTCTTTTCCAAGGTTGTGTGCAAAGATGACAACAGTTGTTGTAGGTTTTTTGGACTATATGGCCATGTTCTAGCAGCATTCTCTCCTGATGTTTTGCCTGCATCTATGGCAGGCACCCTCAGAGGTTGTGATGTCACACCTCTGAGGATGCCTGTCATAGATGCAGGTAAAACGTCAGGAGAGAATGCTTCTAGAACATGGCAATATAGCCCGAAAAATTTACAACAACCCAGTGATTCCAGCCATGGAAGCCTTCGACAATACTAAAATGACAGGCTTAATATGGCTGCCATTCATGATATTTGGTGGCTTCTTGCATTGGGAGCCAATGTGGTATATCGAGTTGAGTATTGGACTGTAAGATATTTATTTATTTACTTACTTCATTTATATTCCGCTCTTCTCACCCCGAAGGGGACTCAGAGCGGATTACAGTACATATACTGCAGACAATCCCTGCAGTTCAACATATACATATATTGACGAACATAGACGAACAATGATGAACAAAGAGGCAAATTTCTGGTAAACTTCTGACAAACTTCTGGCCACCAGGGGGAGCTGACACACTCCTCATCTCTCTCAGCAATTTCTAGCTTCCCTTGTTGTTCTTCCGCATTCCTTTCAGCGATTCCTGGAGTTCTTTAATGGCCTCATAAATCAGTCAAAATTTACCTCCCCACTTAATGTGGTACCTTTATCTCCTACTTGACAAATGAACTGTCTTTCGGGCTGCAAAGGTCGACAGCAGGCTACACTTAAGGTCAGGCACCCACCCCGACCCGGGCAGGCCTCGAACTCATGACCTAGAGGTCAGAGAGATCTTATGCAGCGGACACTTAGCCAGCTGCGCCACTTCCCGGTGTCAGTGTTAGCCATGGAAACATCCAATGTGTTTCCATGTCTCAGTCTTTCAGGATCAGAGAAAGGCAATGTCAAGTCAGCCACTTCACTGACTACTGATGCTTAATAGTTGCCCATATGATACAACATTATGACAACCTCAAGCAGTACTATAGCCAGGATTTTGATTCGGGTGGGGTGGGGGCGCTGAGTTTGATTTGGGGGGGCTGAGTCTGGGTGAGAGAGAATCTACTCTAGCAAACCTTTTGTATTGTTATCCCAATGCCCCCATGCATATGGGATATATTGCTCAATTATTACACAAAGGCAATATTTCAATATCATATATATATATATATATATATATATATATATATATATTTCAATATCATATATATATATATATTTAGGACCATGTGAATTGTGTTGTCCTCAATACCTATATTATATATATTTTTGATATTGAAACGTTGCCTTTGTGTAATTATTGAGTTTTACGCAACCCATGGTCTGTTTTTGTGTATGGGATATATTGAGCATGGTGATCAGATCATGATATGAATACACACAACAGTTTAAATAAAGTACCAGTAAGGCCTTCTTGTGGACTAACCTGAGAATTTCGGGGTGGGGAGTGGGGTGAAGCCCCTCAAGCCTCCCCCCTCCCCCCAGCTACATGCCTGGCCCCAAGTGAATACAGACATTGAGAATCCACTCAGTTGTATTTGCCACACATATATGTATACGTTCAAAGATGTAATTATCACAATCAAGGCCAGTCCTCAAGAGCTATGGAGACTCAGCATGTACATATGCCATCAGTCCAGACTTGTATAAGGCACCCTGTTAGTCCACAGCAGTAAGAAAAGTTGAATCAGATGCTCCCCTTTTAAACAGTGTAATGCTTTCATCCTGTCTAGCTGATTTTTACAAGAAAAGAACTAGAAGTAACTGTGGTCTAAAGTAGGCATTTTCCTTCAATCTCTCATTAAACACATGCATTTTTCCCAAGAGAAAGTAGAGAGGAGCTTTCCTCCCAAAGGGAAAGGGACCTTAATGTAACTGGCAAAGATTCTGGACTTTTAGCCTTTGGGCTGGAGCAGAGAGGGATGGAGCGAAGGGGAGGAGGCGTACAGGAGAGAGCGCTACATGTTGATGAATATGAATTGTGAATGCTAGAGAGAGCAGAGACGCTCTCTGTGCAAGGGTTGCTATGGGAACCAGCCCAGCTAGGGCAAGGCAGGCAGAAAAATGGAGGGAGAAAGCCTGGCACATTGGCATGAGAATACGAAAGTTGAGAGGGAGAGAGAGAGAGAGAGAGAGAGAGGGAGAGAGAGAGAGAGAGAGATCTGCTGCCAGTAATGTTCAGTGTCTCCAAAGATGCCTCATCAACTGGGACAGTGAAGGAAAACCACAGCAAAGATATCTGGGTTCTGCGTAATGCTGTCAGAATGGTTTTCCCCAACCATTGATGTGATCATAGAAATACCTGTATTGGGCAGAGGGCAGAGAAAGGATCCACCATGCCTTTCGGAGTGCTTCATCTCTTTTTATGATGCAGCAGGTTGACAGTCTTTGAATGCTATTAGCACCTGTTCATCATCCATCATGTCAACAACAGCACAATTTTAATCCAGGGTAATCTGAGTATAGGAACACTTAGTGAACTACCTTCAGCAAATATGCCTTTGGAGAGCATGGAGGAAGGGTATAAGAGCTTAGCACTGAACCAGATTGACAGCCTCACTCAGAGAAGAAGGAAAAAAATCAATGCCAGTGTCCTTCCTCAAGTTGCCTGATGCTCCTTATTATAAGAGATGTCACTTATTTGAGATCCAGAATACCTGTCCCTTCTTCTATGATAGGGCTGTCCAACTTCTACCGGACCTGTGGCCGGAATTCCGGTCACTGATGACCTGGGGGCCCGAAGGGTCTGCCTCCGCCCCAGCTCCACCCCCTCCTCCGCCCCCTCCCCTTAACATAAGGGGAGAGGGAGAGAATGGAACACATGGGGGGCATACATAAACAATTCCATATATTTAATATTAAGATAAGGGGAGCCCCCTGATTGAGCCTACCTTCCCAAACGCGCAGGATCCAGGAGAAGCCAATCCACGAGACAGGCCACGACCGACTGAGCCAGGCGCCGAAGAAGGTCTGTGTGGGCCGCAGGGATTCAGTAGCCGAGATTTCGGCAACAGGAGGAGTATCGTGAGACTACGCGAACCACACGGGATTTCGCTCTCAACGCAGGCGTGATCTCACGTTGAGAGCGTAATCCCGTGTGGCTCGCGTAGTCTCACGATACTTGCTCCAAAACCCGTGTACGGTCCTGAGGCCACCTGTTGGACAGCCCCGTTCTATGAGATGTCCCCATTTGAGCGTTGGAAAGCTTTTCCTTTCATATGCCCTGAATGAGATACCAAATCACCTTGTATTTGGGGCACATGGGAACTTCATAAAGACAGCAATGTGTGAGTAATTGAGGATTCTTTTTCTTCTTCTTCCTAGCATTTCTCCCACAAATTCACAGGGTCCGCTTGTTTGATTTTTGTTCTCCACTTGTTCCTATTGGTCACGTCTCTCATTGTAAGTTTTGCTTCAGCCATGCCACATTTCTAATGGTCGAGTCTGTACATTTTAGGTCTGCCGCATGGCCTGTTACCTGCAACTTCCATATTCAGCACAGTTTTAGCCTCATCACTTTGTTGCGCAGATAGGATTCCTTGATCTTCTTGGTGATTGGAACAACTCTGAAGATGAAGTGCACTGTTATCATTTTGAATCTTGTCCTTCAGGATAACACCCATTGACCACCCAAGCATCCACGTTTCCATAGTGTGCAGAGTTTGCTCAATGGCCTTAGTGGTCATCCAACACTCAGTGGCTGTCACACCCCAGCATAGTCCCCAGCTTGCTACTTTGGTCAAGCCAGGCCAAAGCCATGTTAATTCAGCCAGGCCTGTTAACCAGGTCATCCATTGTTCAAGGCCAAGCGCTCGGCTCCATCTCGGGCCGATAAGAGGGGATGCATTCACCAGGTGCCGATGCTAATTGGAGCCGCATTCAAATCCCATGTGAAAGGCCAGAGTAGGCCCAGCTGCTAAGCTGTTGTGAGAACCAAGTTGCGACGCCTAGGACGTCGCTACTTCAAAGGTGGTGGGACCTATTTAAGTTAGGCCCCAGAGATGGAAGGGATCCTTCGTCAACGTTCAGCCTCCAAGCAAGCCTCCACAGAACCCTGCCTAGGCCTCGGGCCTTCCAGCTTCTAAGACTCTGTTTGCCAAGCCTTGTGCCAAGAGCCTTTCTTTGGATTTAGCCCGTTTGTGGCAAGAAGACTCTCTTTAGCAAAAGAAAAAAATATTGATATTATTGGCATAACAGAAACCTGGTGGACATAGGAAAACAATTGGGACACAAAATTCCAGGTTATAAACTGTACAGGAAAGACAGGAGAGGAAAAACGGTGGCGGTGTAGCCTTGTACATAAATGAAGAGCTAGAATCTCATGAATTAGAACTTCAAGAAAATTCAAACTCACCTACAGAAACATTGTGGGTAAAAATCCCAGGACAAAAAACTAATCTAGCATTAGGGATCTGCTATCGCCCTCCCAACCAAACTCCAGAGGCAGACTGCTATCTGGAAAATGAAATTAAACAGGCCTCAAAAAACAATAAATTAGTCATAATGGGGGACTTCAACTATCCCCGAATAGATTGGCTAAATTCTTGTTCTACGCATGAAAGAGAGACAAGGTTCCTCGACATGCTAGCTGATTATTCCCTTGAGCAGATGGTCATGGAACCAACCAGGGGAAAGGGGATCCTGGACTTGGTGCTAACTAATGAACAAGATCTCGTTCAAGATGTCCTTGTAACTGAGCCCATAGGTACCAGTGACCACAACACAATAACCTTCAACTTAAGTTTGGATAGCAAACTGTCAGTGAAAACTAACACAGAGACCTTAAATTTTCAAAAGGGAATTTCACCAAAATGAGAAAAATAGTAAAGAACAAACTAAAAGGAACAGTAAATAAAATCAAATCCCTCCAAAATGCTTGGAAACTGTTTAAAAATACTTTAAACAAGCCGAACTAAAATGCATTCCTAAAATAAGAAAGAGGCCGGGAAAGTCCAAGGGGACATCGGCATGGCTTACAAATGAAGTAAAAGATGTGATTGGAAAGAAGAAAAACTCATTTAAGAAATGGAAGGCTCTTCCTACTGAGGAGAACAGAAAGGAACACAAGCTCTGGCAAACTAAATGCAAAGCAACCGTCAGGAAAGCCAAGAGAGATTTTTAGGCACATATAGCTAAGAATATTTAAAAATAGCAAAAACTTCTTTAAGTACATCAGAAGTAGAAACCCAACTAGAAAAGCAGTTGGGCCACTTGACGAAAATGGTAAGAAAGGGACAATAAGTGAAGACAAGGAGATTGCCGAGCGGCTAAACGACTTCTTTGCCTCCGTTTTCACACAGGAGGACAGACAACATATGCCTGCAGCTGAGTCAGTTTTTTCAGGGAGGGAATTAAATGAATTAAACCAGATAGAGATAAACAAGGAAGATGTTCTCACATGCCTTACTAAACTAAATGTCAACAAATCACCAGGGCCAGATGGCATCCACCCCAGAGTTCTTAAGGAACTCAAGTGTGAAATTGCTGAAATTCTAGCCAAAATATATAACCTTTCTCTAAGATCAGGCACTGTACCCGAGGACTGGAGGGAGGCAAGTGTAACTCCAATCTTCAAGAAAGGATCCAGGGGTGATCCAGGAAATTATAGGCCAGTTAGTCTAACCTCAGTTCCAGGCAAAGTGATGGAAACCATTATTAAAGAAAAAAATTACTAAGCACATAGAAGAACAGGCATTGCTGAAGGAAAATCAACATGGTTTCTGCAAAGGCAAATCATGTCTTACTAACTTGTTAGAATTCTTTGAGGGTGTAAATAAACAAATAGATAAAGGGGACCCAGTCGATATTGTTTACCTTGACTTTCAAAAGGCTTTTGACAAAGTCCCTCACCAAAGGCTCCTAAATAAGCTCTTCAGCCATGGAATCAGAGGACAGGTCTTGTCCTGGATTGGAACCTGGCTAAACTGTAGGAAACAAAGGGTGGTAATAAACGGACATTTCTCTGGGTGGAAAGAGGTGAGAAGTGGCGTACCGCAAGGTTCAGTTTTGGGTCCGTTACTTTTTAATTTATTCATTAATGACCTGGATGTAGGAGTAAATTCTGAGGTAGCAAAGTTTGCAGACGACACTAAATTGTTCAGGGTAGTTAAAAATGAAACTGATTGTAAAGAGCTCCAGAAAGATCTCTCAAAATTGAGTGAATGGGCAACAAAGTGGCAAATGCATTTTAACCTAAACAAGTGTAAAGCCATGCACATCGGGGCAAAGAACCCCAACTACACCTACCAATTGATGGGGTCAAAGCTTTCCGAGACAAACCAGGAAAGGGATCTTGGGGTTTTGGTGGACAGCTCAATGAAGATGTCAACCCAGTGCGCAGCAGCAGTAAAAAAGCAAATTCTATGCTTGGCATGATCAGGAAGGAATCGAAAATAGGTCGTCAAATGTTGTATTGCCTCTCTACAAATCTATGGTGAGGCCACATCTGGAGTACTGTGTACAATTCTGGTCACCGCACCTCAAGAAGGATATAACGGAACTGGAAAAGGTACAGAAAAGGGCAACAAAAATGATCCAAGGGATGGAGCAGCTCCCTTATTTAAAATCAGGTTGCAACGCCTTGGTCTTTTCAGCCTTGAAAGACGGCGTTTAAGAGGTGACTTGATCGAAGTGTATAAAATCATGCATGGGATAGAAAAGGTGAATAGAGAAAAAATATTTTCTCTGTTACACAACACTAGGACTAGAGGCACTCCTAAAGCTCCAAGGTAGGAAAGTTAGGACTAATAAAGGGAAATATTTCTTCACCCAGAGGGTCATTGGGTTATGGAACTCACTTCCAGAGGAGGTTGTGACAGCGGTCAGCCTGGACAGCTTCAAGGCAGGATTAGACAGATTCATGGATACCAAGGGAATCAGTAGTTACTGAAATGGACATCCAAGTGCCACCTCTGTGTTGATGGAGGCAGGCAGGATTTCCCGGGTACTGGTTGTGGGGGTCGGGAGCAGGTGAGGGTTTTTCCTCCTTTCTGCTCGAGATCCCTGTGTACAACTAGTGGGCCACTGTGTGACACAGAATGCTGGACTAGATGGGCTGAGGCCCGATTCAGCATGGCTGTTCTTATGTTCTTATGTTCTTTACTTCTGTTCCTGTTTGCCAAAGGACTATAGCTTTGTTCCTGCTTCCTTTTGGACAATTTGCTGCTATCTATTGCTGTTTGAAGAGCATCAATAGACCATATTTCCTAGCCTCTTTCCTTTAACCATATATTCTAAATAAAGCATTTAACCGTTGCCAGTGTCAAGTGGTTTACTGAGGGGCCTCCAGGTTTACGGTGCAACAGTGGCATATAGAGTGACTGGTCTCACCACTGTCTTGTAGATTTTCAATTTTAGGTGAATTGGGATCTTTTTATCACATATGATGCCTATTGTTGCTCTCCACTTCATCCATGTGGCATTTACACACCCATGAGCATCCAACAGTATGTCTTGAGTCATTTAGGATTGTAAGGTTAAGGTAAAGGTTTCCCCCTGACATTACGTCCAGTCGTGTCCAACTCTGGGGGTTGGTGCTCATCGACATTTCTAAGCTGAAGAGCCGGCATTGTCTGTAGACACCTCCAAGGTGATGTGGTCAACATGACTGCATGGAGTGCTGTTACCTTCCCACCAGAGCAGTGCCTATTGATGTACTCACATTTGCATGTTTTCGAACTGCTAGGTTGGTAGAAGCTTCGGCTGACAGCGGGAGCTCACGCCGCTCCCCAGATTCGAACCTGCAACCTTTCAGTCAACAAGCTCAGCAGCTCAGTGCTTTAACCCACTGTGCCACCGGGGGCTCTGTAGGATATAAATCTTACAGAGAAATGCTTGACTAGGTGAACCAAAATCAAAACCGAAAGTTGTTAAGAGCTCTGTCCTGTTTGTTAATCCCACAAATAATCAAATTTGACTTTTGTTTATTGTTGTTTTGAAAACTTGGAAACCCTTATTCCAGAACTGTGCTTATTGTATCGTTTTAACAGACACAATTTCACATATATGTTGAAAAAGAGACTCACCAACTTGGAGACAATGTAGCAAAACTCTTTCCTCTATTGTGGCCTCAGGCTCTCTCTATGGAACATGATGAGAACATAGAGGCATCAAAGACAAAAATAGTGTTGAGGATTATTTCTATCTGTACGTGTATGTTTTTAAAGCCTAGCCATGCAAAATAGGCCTTAAAAGTGCTTTCCCATAGCTAGCAGGTGCAATATCTTAATGTCTTGAAACTTTTAATAAGGAACCTATCTCCCAGCTGTTTGAAGGTGAACCCATTGGCACAGCTGGGAGCATGTCATTAGAAAAGCCTTTCCCTCTCATTTGTGCACAGAGTCACTATAGAATATTATCTCAAGTTTTGCAAAGTGGTGAAGGGTGTGTGTGTGTGATTTTTCAGGCATTTGCTGACAAAATGGAAAAGTAAAACCCAGGATCTCTATCTCTTTGTGTCAGTAAATGTCCTCTCTCCATGTACAGACAGATGGGCTCATGGAACTCTCTCAGGAAGAGACTAGGAACAAACATTATGTCTCATGCTTTATTGGACTTGCAATTTCATTGAAGCTCAGCTTAGTAAAAACCCATTTGTCAATAGGGCTAGTCTTCACCTTTTCTTTTGGAGTCATATGCCATAGCTTCTAGAGGGCCCAGTAATATTTACCACTAAAGCCGGCATCCTTTTAAAGATATGTATAGTGAAAAGTGATTTTTCAAACTAATGTGTAACAGTCAACTCTTTTGATGTACATGATGATAACTACTACAAGGGTTCCCGGGGTTTTCACCTTGTTTCAGGACTTCCCTGGGTCATCTGCAGTGGTGTCCCATTGTGCATTATCCTAATTTATCAGACTGGTTGCACATTGTGTCAGCAGCATAACTCAGTCTTTATCAACATAATCATTTTATCCAATGGAAGATCACATACAAAGACAGTAAGAAAAAAATAGGTCCAAAAGAAAAAGGAATGGTAAACAACAAGGGATGGCATAATAATAGTAATAATAATAATGCCAAAATCGACTACAGAATCCAATTGTAGTCTCTGCAAAAAAGCAGACAAAATGATGGAACACATATTCAGCTGCTGCAAGAAGATCATGCAGATGGACTATAAGCAGATGCATAACACTGTTGCTCAGATGATCCACTAGAACTTGTGCCACAAATATTACAATCCCATGACAAAGAACTGGTGGGATCATCAAGCTTGAAAAAAAAGTTATATAAAATGAGCATGTCAAATTATTCTGGGACTTCTGAATTCAGACCGACAGAGTTTTGGAGCACAATACTCCTGACCTCACAATCGTGGAAAAAAACAAAGTATGGATCATCGATGTTGCCCTCCCAGGTGACAGCAGAATTGATGAGAAGCAACTGGAAAAGTTTACATGATACAAGGATTTAAAGATCGAACTGCAAAGACTCTGGCACAAGCCAGTCAAAGGGGTCCCAGTGGTGATTGGCACACTGGGTGCAGTGCCTCAAGATGTTGGCCTGCACTTGAAAACAATCAGCACTGACAAAATTACCATCTGTGAGCTGCAAAATGCCACCCCACACAGATCTGCATGCATTATTCGCCAATACAAAGCAACTAGTCCAATGGTTGGCAACCATGTTGCTAACCGGAGCAGCATACAGGGAGCGCACTACTCCTCGGTTGCACCAGCTCCACTGGCTGCCAATCAGCTTCGGGGCACAATTCAAAGTGCTGGTTTTAACCTTTCAAGCGCTGAACTGTTCTGGCCCATTTTACCTGTCCGAACGTATCTCCTGCTATGAACTATCACTCAGCTTAAGAGCGTCAGGAGAGGCCCTGCTCTTGATCCCAGCACTTTTGCAAACGCGGTTGGTGGGGACGAGAGACAGGGCCTTTTTGGCAGTGCCCCCCCCCCATCTGTGGAACTCCCTCCCTAAGTACATCAGGTTAGCCACCTCCCTCCTGACCTTTAGAAGACAACTGAAGACCTGGCTCTGGAACCAGGCATTTGACTAGAGGGGAACGTCAATATGAAATTAAAACTTATGGACATCTTGATATTGGACACCGGCTTGGCTTGGTATTCTGCCATGCTAATTCAATGTTAATGAATCTATTGCTGTATTATTGTTGTTAATGTTTTAAATGGATTTTATTGGTTTTTTTGGTATATGTGGATTGCATCATTGTATTTTATTGGTATATGTGGACTGCATCATTGGATGCTTATGTGAGGCCGCCCTGAGTCCCCTTGTGGTAGGGTTGCCATATGTCCCTTATTTTGGCCCTAAAATTTGTGTCCCTTTTTAACCAGGCCCTGTCCCTTATTTTTGACTAGCAGGACAGGACTGGGCGGGGTTGACGAGAGAAGGTGCGCGCTGCGGTTTTCACGGCAATGCCTGCCCGGGGATTCCAACTCGCAGGGCAGCCTGCGTCCCCGTTGGAAGGAAGAGGTGATACAGGACTTTTTCAAAGTACAGTAGACCAATTAACTGTTACCCAAGGGGAATGTTGGATCATGTTGGATAAAGATAGTTTCTGGTTGCTTGAGAGTTACTCTTAAAATAGGCCTAGGTGTGCATCCCAATACTATACAATGCTGTGTATCCCATACTATACTATACCATCAACTATTGACATAATAATCATGAAGATGTACTGTCTTATAAAATTTATTTTATTTTAATGTTTAGACAGTGCACTTTTAAAGTCAGCAAAGTCAAGTACTAAATACAGATGGAGAAAATAAGGTAGTTCTAATAATGTTTTTTCTGCATGACAAAGCATGCAGAAACATACCATGTACTGTTAATAATAATAATAATAATAATAATAATATAATAATAATACTTTAATATTTGTGAGTCGCCCTCCACCCGTGGTGCTCCGGGCGACTTACATCATTTAAAACCCTAAAACAACAATATACAGCAATTTAAAACAGATACATGTCTGAGGAAAGGCTCAGACATTCAGAGGTACCGATCAGGCCCCAAACGCTAGGCGGAAGAGCCAGGTCTTTAAGTCTGACCGGAATCTAGTTAGGGTCAGAGTGGCTCTGAGGGCAGGTGGCAGTGAGTTCCAGATCCTGGGGGCCGCCACGGAAAAGGCTCTCCGCTGGGTTTCCATCAGCCGAGCCTCTCGCACCCCAGGGTATAAGTCAGCTTCTTTTGAGTTTCAATCATTATCTTATTCTCTGTTAAGAGGGTATAAGTCAGCTTCTTTTGAGTTTCAATCATTATCTTATTCTCTTAATAAAACTATTTCTACCTATTGTTTGAGTTTCAAGTTTTTAATGAAGTGTCCTTTATTTTTGTGAAAAATCCCGTAAATGTCCCTTATTTCTTATATCAAAAAATGGCAACCCTACCTTGTGGGGAGAAGGGCGGGATAGAAGTATATGCAATAATAATAATAATACTTCACATAGTCCTAGAAACTTGGGAAGTGTCCAATGTGTGATCCAATACAAAAGCCAGCCTAGTTATCTTGTTTGCTGTATACTAGGGTTGCCATATGAATAAGGGACAGGTACCTAAAAACAGGGAATTTTCACAAAAATAAGGGACACTTCATAAGAACGTGAAAATCAATTGATGATTTTCAAGTTTTTATGAAGTGTCCCTTATTTTTGTGAAAAATTCCCTATTTTTAGGTACCTGTCCCTTATTCATATGGCAACCCTACTGTATACTAATCTTGTTGTGTATATTATTATTATTATTATTATTATTCCAGATAAAGACAAAAGTGGTTTAGATCAGGCCTCCCTCTAATGGCCCATTAAAAATCTGGAAAGACTCTGATTCTAATGTGAAATGAAATCCTTTCTTTAACATAATAACAAAGACAGTAGGAATGGAGAACAAATGCAATGTGAAGGTTTTAGGCTGATAGGCAACCATTCTGCCTTAAGGCAGCTGGGAAATGCGTCATCATAATGTGAACTTCAGCACCAAGCCACGTGGGAGCAGCATAGAGAAGTAAATAAAGTTTTCTTCAACATCTTTATAAGTTATTTGGCTAAAAGAGCAGAGATTATGCTCCTCGGGTCTGCAAATAAGGCAAATGAGGAAGATGTAGGAATGGAAAGCGGATTCAAATTATCTTTGAAAAAGATTTGAAAAGCATGTTTCTTCAGTAGCAGAAAACCCTAATAAAGAGAATCCTTGAGTGAGAAGAATATTCACAGTTTGGGATGTATTCAGTGTAAAATTCACACAAAGGGGTTTGTTTTTGCACAAAAACAGCATATTCTGCATGCAAAGCAGTATTTTTTTGTACATAAATATTATTTTTAGTTCACATAATGCTATTTCCTATACAGAAAACATCTAGACAAAAAGCACTATATGAAAATTTTGTGCAGAAAATATCCCAACTATAGCATTTTCTGCACAGAAAATATTATTTCTACAAAAGTAATTTCTGCCTTAGGTTAAAAAAATACTATGTGTTAAAGCTAAAGACGTATGTGCTAAATTGTAAATAGGCTTTGAAAACTCCTCTCCCCCTTTCTTTTTGAATGGAATTGATGAAGAATTACATCCTTATTAGAATTGATAATATCTCAGATTGCGGGAACAGAACTCAAGATGGTTTTGATAGAACAGAATATGATAATGGATCCCAACACACATAGACACACACACACATACATATGAGTGAATTCTGATGCAAGAATAATGCATCGGCAAAGAGTCAAGGGGGTTAGTAGGACACACACACTAATTGGAAGTCAGTACAGTAGTAAGAAAAGGCAGCTAAACAGGATAGTGCAATTCTAGATTGCATCAGCAGATGCATAGTGTCCAAGTCACACTTAGTAATGGTGTCAATCAATTCTGCTTTATCATGCCTCTAGAGCAGGGTTAGGGAACCTACGGCTCGGGAGTCAGATGTGGCTCTTTTCATGATTGCATCTGGCTCTCCAGAGCAGCCCGGGCCTCGGTTTCCCAGCATGCAGTGGGGAGGGGTGACGCAAATGCGCCACGACCGCTGCTTCCGCTCCGCCACCACCACCTCTTCCTCATCCCCCACTGCTCTTGGAGCCCTGAGCCCTCTTCTTCCTTCCTTCCTTTCTCCCCTTCACCCTTTCCTTCTCCTTCTCTTCTTCCCTTTCCCTCCCTCTCCCCTTCCTTCTTTCCTCCATTCTCCCTCTTCCTTCCTTACTCTTCCTTCCTTCCCCTCACCCTTTTTCCTTCTTTCCTTCCCTTTCCCTCCCTCCCTCCCCTTCCTTCTTTCCTTCCTTCTTTCCTTCCTTCCTTCCTCTTCTATTCTTTCCCCCAAGTCTTCCTTTTCTTCTTCCTCCTTTCTTTTCACTTCCCTCTCTCTCCCCTTCTTTCTTTTCTTCTTTTCCCTTCATTATTTTACTTTTTCCTCACTCCCTTTCCTTTCTTTTTCCCCACCCTTCCCTTTCCTCCCTTTCCATTTCCTTCTTTCTTTTCCCCTCCTTGTCTCTCTCCTGCTTTGCTTTTCTTCCTTTTCCCTAGTTTGTTCTTCTTTTCTTCCTTCCTCTCCCTCTCTCTCCTTTGTTTCCTCTGTCTTTCTTTCTTTCTTTCTTTTCCCCTTCCTTCTGTCTTCTCTTCTTTCCCAGAGTCATGAGCATGCCTTTTGAAGAGCCAGGTCTGAAATGGCTCATCATTCTGCCGGGGGAATCCTTTTCTCATAGTATCTATGTATATACTCACATTTAGTTGAATTCAGTCTTAAAATATAGTATATATATTATATGGCTCTTGCTGAAATAAATTTCCAAATATTTTGCTTTCATGGCTCTCTGAGTCAAAAAGGTTCCCGACACCTGCTCTAGAGTGTCAGCTGCATAAGATTTCTACTGACCAGAAAAGGTCATGAGTTCAAGGCCTGCCCGGATCGGGGTGAGCTCTCGACCAATTTGTGTAGCTCGTTGTCAACCTTTGTAACCCGAAAGACAGCTGCATCTGTCACGTAGGAAATTTAGGTACCACTTTGTGGGGAGGCTAAATGTAACTGATTTCTGGAATGTTAAATTGCCTCTATGTCTGTCTATATATGTTTTATGTCAATGGCATTGAATGTTTGCCTGTATATGCACATTGTGATCCGCCCTGAGTCCCCTGGGGGGTGAGAAGGGCGGAATATAAATGACGTAAATAAATAAATAAAATAAAAGTGTCTATTCGTAGCATTGTGTTTTGAGCATTGGACTATGACTTTGGAGACCAGGATTTGACTCCCTGCTTGGGCATGAAATCCACTGGGTGATTGTGGGCAAGTCACACACTCTCGGCCCCAGTAATTTTATCACCTTAGGATCCCCATAAGTTGGAATTGACTTGAAGGCACCCAAGAGTATGTTCTGATTTTGCTAGAGCACTTTGGGTGCTCTAGCCAAATCAGAATTAATGTAATTTGACACCACTTCAATGGTATGACTCAATGTTATGGAAACATGGGGTTGGTGGGTTGGTGATGTACCAGCACTCTATGCAGAGAAGGCTAAGAACTTTGCAAAACTACAACACCCATGATTCCATAGTGTTGAGCCATAGCAGTTAAAATGATGTCAAACTGCATTAGTTGTACTGTGTAGATACAACTTTTGTCTAGTTCTATACATCAGAGTTCAAAAAAATACTGGCTATTGAATGTTGGCACACTTGACTATGTCTGGGGAAGGATGGCAATGATAATCACAGTAACCAGGAAGCCTAATTTGCATGAAAAAGTCAATGAGCTGGATATACTTTGCATGCTATTAAGAAATGATGCAATAGCCAGATTCAAATATCTGATGGTTTTCCATGTATCTGATTTGTGTTGCCCTGCATGGCAAGGGATAGAGTTATACAATTATTAGGCTTAGATTAATTAAATAAATAAATACCAAGAAGAACTGATAATGTAAATTATTTGACCGTGAAACAGTCTGTTTCAATGGCAGACTCTCACTATTTTTAAAGAAGTTGTAAGTGAACCTATCAGCTATGCATTTCCTTCTGCAATAAGTTACGTTTAAGTTCCCTTCTTGGGTATTAACAAGGGCAAGTATACAGGGGCGGTCCTACCATATAAGCAAAGGACGCCGCTGCGTGGGGCGCCATCTCGGTAAAGGGCACATTCCCAAAGGAAGGGGGTGGTGGGCGTGCATGGCAAAGAGGACGAAGGCAGAATCTCTAAAGCCTCCTTTCCCCGGAGAGGAGGAAGCTTGGGAAAGGCACATGAAGGATAAGAGATTGCTCAACTGGGGGAAGGAAGGTGGAGAAGGGTCTCTTTCCGGCATCTTTCCTACCCCCCTCCCCCCTCAGGCGCGCAATGGTTCCGTCCACCTTTAAAGGGCGCAGACCGGCCAGGGTAGGAGCAGACGCTGAGGAACAGCGGCAGAGGGGGGCGGGGTGTGTGTGTGCCACGGAAAAGGAGGCATCAGTGGAAGCAGGCAGACCCCGTATCCGCACAAAGGGGGCTGGGGATGTGGGAGAGCGGGGCAGACCAGGGTAGGGGGTCGACGGCGAGGAAAAAGAGAAGCAGCCTCTCTATTTGGCCCCTTTTCCATAGGCACACGGCAGCTCCTGAACTGGGGGCGCATCCCTGCTTCCCTTTTCCCTCCTTTGCCAGGCAGGCACCCCATCTGTTGCCCCCTTTTGTTATCAAGTGATTGGGGGGGGGGGCGCCAAAACAATGTTCACTTACCATTTAAAATTACCTTAGACCGCCCCTGCACGTATACAAATGCAACCAAATTTTCCTAGCCTTCTACACTCAATTGTGACTTCTGCTCATGCTACCTGAGGCTGTTTTGTTCTTCTCCCATCAGCCAAGTCCATGTTCCTTGAGCTGCCACATTCGATGCAAGGCAAGATTTTTGCTGCATTATCAGTTCTGGGGAGTGAATTTCATGGTTGAGTTCCCAGTGCAGATCTGCTACACGGCATTGTTCTCCAGCCTTGGTTTGCATTCTGAGTTGCTCCCTTCAGAGCTCAGCTTACCATCAACAGCAACATTTCTCAAACTTTTTGCATATTGAGGTGTGATAGGAAGAGAGAGAAGCTTTATTTTTATAATATTATTTTGGATTTGCTAGTCTACGGCAGTGTTTCCCAACCTTTTTTGAGCTGCGGCACACTTTTTACATTTGCAAAATCCTGGGGCACACCACCAACCAAAATGACACAAAATGACACTCTAACACAGTAATACATATAGTTAATATGTACTAAAATGTATTTATACACTCAGTGTGAAACCTGGGCCTGTTTCAATGAATATCCTGGCAGGAATGGCAGAAAGACACAAACTTCCCACACAGAACTCCCATAACCAAGAGAAAATGCTATAAGAGTTTGGTGGGCATTGACCTTGAGTTTTGGAGTTGTAGTTCACTTATATCCAGAGAGCACTGTGGACTCAAACAATGTTGGATCATGACCAAACTTGGCATGAATACTCAATATTCCCAAATATGAACGCAGATGGAGTTCAGGGGAAATAGACCTTGACATTTGGGAGTTGTAGTTGCTGGAATTTATAGTTCCCCTACAATCAAAGAGCATTCTGAACCCCACCAAATGATAGAACTGGGCCAAACTTCCCACACAGAACCCCCAGGAGGCAAGAGGAGGTCTCTACTTGGGGAAAGGGAGGCGGGCCTTCCCAATGCATGGAGAGGGAGAGACCAAGTAGAGAACGGGTGGGGAGGGGGGTGTTTGTAATTTTGTGCCTTTATAGAGGTAGGTTTCTTAGGGTTTTTATACTTCAACACACTAGACCCCCCCCCCCCTTCCTGGAAGTTCCAATTTCCCACGGCACACCTGATGATCGCTCAAGGCACACTAGTGTGCCCTGGCACACTGGTTGGGAAACACTGGTCTACGGGTAGCAGCTATCTTTGAAGCAGGTAAGAATACAGTTTCCTACCCCTCTTTACTGTTAACCTCATTCTCAAATGAGTTTAAGTAGAGAGTGGGTGGCCACTCCAAGAGGAAGAAAAAAAGTCCTGGTCTGAATTTGGGCAGGAGAAATGTGTCGTCATCAGAACAAAATCAATGCAGTGTATTAGAAGTAGGTGTGGTGCCAAGGGATAGAATCTGGGGCAGTGTGCTCTAGATTGGCAACTGGATTACTTTGTTGGTGTAGATTACCCCACAGAGAGGACAACTACAACTTAGCGGTTGAGAGAACTGCAATGGGTGAAACTGCTTGCCTTAGTCACTTATTAGTGAATCACCCCAGATCACTACGTCCTACCACTTTATACAGATGTCCCTGAAGAATTTGCCAGCGCTCCTGTATAACTCTATGATGACTGAACCTCAATTCCCCAACCAAAATTCTAGAAGAATCAGACTTTCTAGTCATCTCCCTTGTCCCCCTTTTGCTTTGCTGCCATGTGACTCCTTCAAACTCTAGCCTTCAAACTTTAAGCGTCAATTGCCCTTGTCTTATTCCTTGCTTTCCTATTTAATTCACTGTCTTCGCACAATCATAAATATACACTGGACTGACTATGTGACGGATGTTGCTGTCCTTGAGCAAGCAGGGGTCACCAGCATTGAGGCCATGCTATTGAGAACACAGCTGTGCTGGGCAGGGCACGTCTCTAGGATGGACGACCACCGCCTCCCAAAGATACTACTCTATGGTGAACTCACCACGGGTCAGCGCAAGAGAGGCGCCCCCAAAAAGAGATATAAGGACTCCCTGAAACAACATCTCAGGCTTGGCCAGATTGATCACCAACAATGGTCCACCTTTCCGAGAATGGTGGTGACGGAGCTCTCGGAATGGCGAATCCACTTCCTGTTTGGGGCACTGTTCTCGATATAGCTTCAATTATTGGAAGTCCAAAAAAACCATCCGAAAATCGGAAGTATCTGATTATCGGAAACAGGCAATGTGTCTCTCCTCACAAGCTACCCCTTTCATACCCCAACATAATTTTTGCATTTTTCAGACGCTCTCTCAGCAGTAACTATTGTTGAGATCCAGTGTGGTGTAGTGGTTTGAATAGTCATCTAGGACTCTGAGAGATTAAGATTTGGAATCTTTCCTCACCTATGGAAAGCCAATAGATGACCTTGGGTAAGTTCTACTCTCCCAGCCTTATAGAATGGCAACGGCAAACCTTCATTGCACAATATAACTTGCCACCCCCAACCCCGCAGTGAGAGGGTCCTCACAGATTGGAGTCAATCTCAAGGATCTAAGAACACAGTTGCCACTGCAATTTTTGCTTCCATCTATGAAGACAGTTGTTGCATTGCGTAGGGAGGAGCCTTTGTAATTGCAGTAAAAATAGATTGCACCTTGCATACAGTAACCAAACAGCATGAGCCACGCCTTTAAACAATGTGGTTGGCCACATAAAACACTGTCTTTGGCTATAGTTAGGCAAGGTGATGCACTTTCGGGAGTGAGTCATTGACTGCTGATATCATAGAGCTCTTTGTTTCCTTGACTGAATTGTCCATCTTGTTTTCCCTGGCGCTCTCTCTTGCTATCAGGATAGTGGGGCAAACACACTCATGGCAGATAAATGGAATTCCCCCAGGTATAAACAGGATGGAGGCTTTCAGTGACTCATGGTTGATGGCTGTCAATTTTAGAGGATATGGACTTGACCGTCAATAGTATTTAGGTCATTAGTTCAGATCAACTTCATTAGCAGTGACAAAGAATGATTCCCATACATTAGCATTATGTGGTTTGAATGGGTTGAGTGCGTTGCTCTCCCATCATCCCTCCATACTTTCAAAGGAAATAGGTCACGCCCGGGCATGTAGCCAGGGGGGGGGGGGCTAAGGGGGCTTCAGCCCCCCCCCCGAAATTCTCAGGGTGGTCCGCGAAAAGGCCTTACTGGTACATTATTTAAACTGTTATGTTTATTCATATCATGATCTGATCACCATGCTCATTATATCCCACATTAATGGGGTTATTGGGATAACAATACAAAAGGTTTGCTAGGGTAGACCCTCGTCCACCCAGTCTCAGCCCCCCCAACCAAACTCAGCCCCCCCCATCAAAATCCTGGCTACGGCCCTGGTCACGCCATATCTTAGCCCTCAGATCCTATTGTAAGTTTAAGAATTATTTCTTTTTAGCAGGTGGAAATGAAAACTGGTGCTGCAATTTCATAGAAAAATCAGAAGCCATGGATTTCTAATATACACAGATTTGACATATTAAATATATGGCATCACCAATTAATGTGGCATCTTAGGCAACCAAGATACCTTCCACAGGATTGACTACAGAATCGCAGATAATTGTTCTCTAGGCATTTCCAAGGCTTTTAAAAGGGATTGTATGGTATCCTAAGCTCTTGGCACATAAATGAAACCCCATTCAACCAGCTTCCAGAATATGTAAGCTTACATTATTTGAGAAAATTCATTTTTGCAAAAATATGATGGCCAGATGCTGCCTCATCAAATGTAGCTATGATGGGGTCATGTCATAGTGGCTATTAGGCATGGTTTCGAACCCAAAAATAGGGAATCAAAAATCTAAGGGGGATTTTTTTGATTAGTAATAGAAAGACTTACAAAAAAATTCCAAAAATTTCTAAATGTCACATAATTACTAACGAAATTCGTTAGTAGTTCTAAAGTAGGCAAAGCAGGGAAACAGGACTGATACTGTTTTAAGCACAGGCAAATCAAGGGGAAACATTTCCCTTGGTTTCCCTGCAGGGAGATATAATGCATTAATATATTATTATTAATATTATTAAATACCTCTGGTGCAGGCCTTGCTAATCTGTTGAGTTCTCCTCACTCCAGCTTTTTCCCATTCAGTTTTACCATAGCAGTCTAGGACCTCCGTTTGAACTCTATGGCTTTTCTTGATTCTGAACTCTTCCTTCTCCTCTCCATGCTCTTTTCACTCCTGCTGCCCTTCTCTCAGCAGTTCTTATGTCCTTCTACTCTGTCCTTCTATCTAAACCCCTTCCTGGGTGTTTAAATCGCTTTTTTCCTCAGTCCTCCAGCCCCTCTAGGAGTCCCGATCTGGATCTCTCTATGGTTTCCGGCTCCTTTTTCACTTCCTGGAAGAGGCCTTTCACTCTAATTAGACTTCAAGCATGGAAAGGCCCCGATTTGACTGTGAGTTATGTCTGCAAAGCTATTTTGGAGGGGGAAATTTTCCTGTTGGGTGGGCATCCGAAATATTTAATAATCTAACGAAATTTTGGGCCCAGGGAGTGCGAAAAAGAAAGTCCACTTCCGGGATTGGCCTTGCGATCCGTATAAACCTGAAAGTCCCATACATACAAATCCCTTCCGATTTCTTTTCATTTTCATAACTTTTTTCTCATGCCTAGTGGCTATGTCTGCCAATGCCCCTTGGCTATTCAAAAAATCTGCAGCAACTCATTATTCAGCTGGGGAAGTAAGTTTGGAGATAAAATTTAATCATTAGCAACTGTAAACATGAATCTTAATAACATTATTAATATTATTATATACATAAGATTACTACACAGCAGACAAGATCACTATGCTGGCTTTTGTATTTGATCACGCATCAGATACTTCCCAAGTGTCTAGGTCTGTGTGATGTATCGGTGAATGATGCATGCAGATCTGAGTAGGGTGGCCTTTTGCAACTGACAGATAATAATGTTGTCAACGTTGATTGTTTTTAAGTGCAGGCCAAGGTCTTTAGGCACTGCACCCAATGTGCCAATCACCACTGGGACACCCTTGACTGGCTTGTGCCAGAGGATTTGTAGTTTGATCTTTAAATCCTCATGTTGTGTAAGCTTTTCCAGTTGCTTCTCGTAAATCTTGCTATTGACTGGGATCGCAACATCGATTATCAATAATTTGTTTTCCCCCCATGATCGTGAGGTCAGGAGTCTTGTGCTCCAAAACTGAATTCAAAAGTTCAGGAGTAGTTTGATGTTTTCATTTTCTGTAACCTTTTCAGGATTGTGATCCCACCACAGGCAGATGGTATTTGTGGCACAAATTCCAATGGATCATCTGAGCAACGAACGGTGTTATGCCTCTGCTTGTAGTCCGTCTGCGTGATCTTTTTGCAGCAGCTGAGGGTGTGATCCATTGTTTCATTTGCTTCATTGAAGAGGCTACACTTGGAATCTGTCATTGACTTTTCAATTCTGGCTTTGATGGCAATGGTTCTAATGGTTTGTCCTTGTGCTCCAAGAACACCCCCCCCCCCGGTCTCCTTTTGCAAAATTCCATTTGTGAGCCACCTCCATGTTTTTTCCTTGTTTCATCATCATCATCATCATCATCTATGTATATAATAAAAGTCAGTGTTTGCGGGTGGTGGGTGGTGCGACTGAGCGAATATGTGCCAGCGTTTTGATTGGCTGCAACTGTGGGCTTATTTGCATAAATGGCTGTGACTGGCCAGCCTCCCAACATTCCAACACAGCACAGAGAGGAAAGGAAAGGGCCCGAGGCAGGCATAAATGGCTGGAGTTGAAGTTAGCCAGTTGACAGTTTTTTCTGTTGGAAATGGAATGTTCAGTACCTTCACCCAATACACTTCTAAGGTGACTCAGAGGGAAAGCAAAAGGCCTCAGGCAGTCAGCCACTGCAGCCCACAGCAATGACGGATCAGGACCAAACATGGCAAACAAGGGACAAATGGCCCACTTCACAACCTGGTGTGGTTTAGGGCAGGATGGGCCATGAATGATGGGATTTGCAGTACCTTCACATCATTCACTTCCCAAACAACACTACAGCCCCTATAAATCACAGACCAGGCCCAAAATTGACAACAAGGCTTCCTTAACTTGATTTTCCTGACTAGGCCTCAGCTCTTGGGATATTGTTAGGCTTTCTCAACTTGATTTTCCTGACTAGGCCCCCAACAATGACAGAACAAGACCAAACTTGGCACACAGACCCCCCCAAGATGCACCCTACATCCTGGTGCAGTTTGAGGAAGGATGGACCATGGATGATTCACTTACTTAGAGCACTGTGGCCCACACCAATGACGAACTATGGCACACAATGCCTTCCTCAAATAACCCGGGCACCGCCGGGTCCCCAAGCTAGTTATTATAATAAAAAAGATCATTCCTCTGCTTTATTATCTCATAAATCATCATCATTATCAGTTTCTCACTTGTTAATCGCCCTCCATTAAAATGCTCCAGGCGATTTACATAAAACAATCTATATATATAAAAATCGAGTCATCGTGGGATGTCCTTTATACACGGCCCCCAGACCACGAGGTACAAACATAGCACAAAAAACACCCCTACCTACTTTGCAACCCCCCCAAAAAACAGCCCCCAAAAACGCCCATTGCCTCCCGTTCTGCGCTGGCCACGAGCGCTGGAGAGAGGGAGAGCAATCGCGCAGGCGCACTCCGACCCCCCCCCCCCCCACCATCCTCATCAAACCCACCCAGCCGCTCCCGGGAGAGGGACTGGAAGAGGGGCTTTGCAACGACGAGGCGCCACCGTCCCCTCCTCTTCCCCTCTCCTCCGCCACCCCGCAGCCACATCTCGCCCGATCACAGCGGAGGCGGGAGGGGCTGACCTTTTCCGGCCAGCTCTTTCTCCTTCTCGCCCGCACTCCTCCCTTCATTGGTGGAAGGAGGGCAGGGAGAGGAGAAAGAGGTGCCCGGAAAGGGCAGCTTGGCCCCCGCCTTTGCCGGGATCGGGAGGACATCGCCAGAGCCAGGACGGCCCTGGCGGCAAGGGAGCCGGTGAGGAGGAGGAGGAAAGAGCAGCGAGGGGGAAAGGATCACAGCCATGCACAGAGACTGTGATCCTTTCCCCCTCGCTGCTCTTTCCTTCTCCTCCTCCTCCTTGCCGGCTCCCTTGCCGCCAGGGCCGTCCTGCCTCCGGCGATGTCCTCCCGATCCCGGCAGAGGTGGGAGCCAAGCTGCCCTTTCCCCAGGCACCTCTTTCTCCTCCTCTCCCTGCCCTCCTTCCACCAATGAAGGGAGGAGTGCGGGGTGAGAAGGAGAAAGAGCTGGCCGGGAAAAGGTCAGCTTCCCTCCCGCCTCCGCTGGGAGGGAAAACACCTAACACACACACACATATATATATACACACATATATACACACACATACACACACATATATATACACACATATACACACACATACACATATATATACACACATACATATATATACACACACATATATATACACATATATATACACACAAACACATATATACACACACATACACACACATCCACACATACAAACACATATACACAGACATACACATATACACATACACACACATACATATATATATACACACATACATATATACACACATATATATATACACACATACATACATATATATATACACACATATATACACACACATATATACACACACATACACATATACACAGACATATACACAGACATATACACAGACATCTACACACACATACACATATATACACACATATACACACACATACACATATATAAACACACATACACATATATATATACACATACATATATATACACACATATACATATATATACACACATATATACACACAAACACATATATACACACATATACACACACATACACATATATAAACACACATACATATATATATACACACACATATATACACACACACACACACACACATACATACACACAAACATACACATATATACACACACACAAAACACATGCCCACATCATTTCCAACCCTTACCCAGACTGCCTCGCATCTCCTAAATAGGGCACAGCAACGCGTCCCGGGTTCAGCTATTGCATTTAAAAATACACAATACCAAATAGACTGCATTAAACATTAAAAGCTCTGCTAAAAAGCCAGGTCTTGAGTGCCTGAGCAAAGGGTCGCAAGTCACGCATGGCCCTCAAGTGGGGAGGCAAGGAGTTCCACAAGACAGGGGCAGAGATGGAGAAGGCCCTACGTCTTGTGCTCTCGAGACGTACTTCCCTGGGGCCTGGAACATACAGTAAGTTTAATTGGAGGAGTCGTGGCGACCACTGGCAGCGAAGAGGGGAGAGGCGGTCTCTGAGATATGCTGGCCCCTGACCATAAAGCAGCTTAAAGGGTGTTCACTTTTTTCAATACAAAAATGGATCTATATAAAAAAGCAATATTTTGCAACACAACAACAGTACATTTTCCACGGAAGACACATTTTCTGCATTGGGAGCTATACATTTAAATTGTGCATCAAAGTTGGTCCAACTTTCTCTGACATGCCCTTTGTGAAGACAAATCAAGAAAACACATTTTCTATAAGAAATAAAGAAAAAGATTAGAGAACCACAGAGGTGACACTGAGTAATCTATGATTGTAGTCACATCGCGTTTATCTTTGCTAATGAATTACCATCCGTGACCTTATTTGAAGAGTATCTGGGATAAGGGCAAGGTGTGACTGTCTGTCACCATCTCGTATTTTAAAAGGTATGATTGACTTCCCATCATTCATTGCAGGATGCTCAAATTATATTTACACGGGGATCACTTACACTAGATATATTCAACTTGCAAAACACAACCAGGATGAATCTGACCCAGTTTAGATGCATTCTATTCCCTTGGCACAATACGTTACTGCTTATTCATGAGTGGAAAATAAAAACAAGTTTCCTAATTATTTCCCATTCTCAATTATATCCCATCCTTAATTAACAAGAGGAAAAGGATCCATGTGTAAATATAATTTGGGCATCCTGAAATGAATGATGGGAAATACATGATACTCAATACTCAAATTTATCTCTGTAGTGATGTGGAGTTTCCATGATAAACAGATTAGACAGATGGAGGGAGGGAGTTGATCTGCTCTGTAGAATTCATGCAGTTTGACACAACTTTAACTGCCATGGCTCAATGCTATAAAATCCTGAGATTCGTCCTTTGGAGAAGCACCAACATGTTTTGGCAGAGAAGTCTAAATATCTTGTAAAATTACAAATCCCATGATTCCATAGTATTTATTTAGCCATGCCAGTTAATGTGGTATTAGGTTGCATTCATGTAGTTTTGACATCACTTGATCTGTCATACTATGGAGTCATGCAAGTTGTAGTTTGACAAGGTCTTTTGCCTTGTCTAAGGGGACGGAGCCAAACAAAATATGGCTCTCAGGGTTCCATTTTTTTCATGTCAGGAGTGACTTGAGAAACTGCAAGTTGTTTCTGGTGTGAGAGAATTGGCCATCTGCAAGAGCGTTGCCCAGGGGATCCCCGTATGTTTGATGCCATCCTTGTGGGAGGTTTCTCTTGTGTCCCCGCATGGGGAGTTAGAGCTGACAGAGGGAGCTCAACCTGCTCTCCCCGGATTCAAACCACTGACCTGTCAGTCAGCAGTTCTGCTGGCACAAGGGTTTAATCCATTGCACCACTGGGGTCACCTTGATATTAAATAATGGCAGTTGAAGTGAGGTTAGTAAAAGGTAAAGGTTTTCCATGACATTAAACGTTTGTCGTGTTCCACTCTGAGGGTTGGTGTTCATCTCCATTTCTAAGCCAAAGAGCCAACATTGTCCATAGACACCTTCAAGGTCATGTGGCCAGCATGACTGCGTGGAGCATCGTTACCTTCCCATTGAAGGTGGCTATTGAGCTACTGAGCTACTCACACTTGCATATTTTCGAACTGCTAGATTGGCAGAAGCTGGGGCTAACAGCAGGAGCTCACCCTGCTCCCTGTATTTGAACCGGCAAATGTTTGGTCAGCAAGTTCAGCAGCTCAGCGGATTAACCCACTGCACCACTGGGGGGGGGGTGTTAAACTGCATTAATTGTGCTTTAAGTCTTATGACACTATTCTACATAATCCTGGTATTTGCAGTTTGATGGCATGCTTGAAATTATCTAATAAGAGAATTAAGGAGCTTTGCAAGAGTGATTTCTAAGCACCTTGCCAAACTTGGATTCTATAGGACATAGCTTTGAGACAAATGGCTTGAAGGCACATATGTATACGTACATAGGACATATCTGCACAATCAGTCAATCAGCCTTTGAAGGGATACTGACGCCAAGCATTACAGCTGCTGCAGTCAGCCAGACAACTTTGAGAAAAGTAGCCCTTGGCAAAACACCCTAAGGACCATTTTCAGAGTCCGGGAGGAGTCTTGGCACCTTCTGCTCCACTTTACCTTGCCCCAGTTGTCCTGAGCTTACTGCCATGGAGGACTCTGTGTACCAAGAAGATCCTGACTTGCAGCAGACCCCAGTATTTATCTCAATGACAGGAAAGGGATACCTCAAAACTGGTATGCCTTTCCTTCTGAAATGAGGCCAATCTGGGCCTGGTTGCAGTTGGAATTTCCTCTTGCACAGCCAAGGCCACGTTCCCAGGCTGGCGCCTGGAGCGATCCAGATCTTGCCTCACGTGCAACGTGGCCTCTTTTCTCCCAGGGTGAAGATCACAGGGAGGGGTGGGAACAGTTCTCGAGATCAGTTTCCAGTCTGGGACTATTATGTTATTAGAGTGAGCAGTAGGTTGCAGTGATCTTCTGCCAAGTATCTCATGCAGCATCCCTTCTGGAATGGGGATGAGCGAGCCCACACAAGAGGAAACAGGTCTAATTGGGGCACGGGGCAGAGTTTAGAAAACAGTTCCTTGCAGAGGGCCACAACTCCCAAAGTCACTCAGCAAAAAATGGATAAAGGCTAGTGGAGATTTGGGAAATTCTAATCCGCATCTTGTGCTTCTTCAGTCCAGGCCCGGATTACCCATAAGGCCACCCTAGGCCATGGCCTAGGGCGGCACCTTTGGGGGGGCAGCAGGTCCGGACCCCCCCAAAAAGTTTTTAAAAAAAAATTCAAAAAAAGGGCGCATGTGCACAGCGGCGTAAGCGCCATCCACAGTCGCCCCCCCCCTTTGCTCTGCTCCCCTCGGCTCTGCCCCCACCCCCAGCTCCGCCCCATCCCCGGCTCCGCCCCCGCCTCTTTGCCACCACGCGGAGGAAGGAAAGCCCCACCCCCGGAGCCGATGCAGGGCCTCTCCGTCATGCATGCCGGCCTGAAAAGGACTATTTCGGCTGCTTCTCAGGCTGGCATAGTGGCTTTCGGAGGGAGGGAGGAGCCGTGGGGAGGCCCCGTATCGGCTCCGGGGGTGGGGCTTTCCTTCCTCCTCCTCCTCGTGTTGGAAAAGAGGTGGGGGCGGGGCGGGGGCGGGGCGGAGCCAGGGGTGGGGGCAGACCCTTTGGCCTAGGGCGCCAAAAGGGCCTGATCCGGGCCTGCTTCAGTCGACTATCCACATTTGCAGATTTCACTTTTGCAAATTTGATTATTCATGGATTTGATTGTTCCGTTGAGGAATCGCTCAGTTCTCCATTGCACTATAAATTTATGCTGGAAGACCTAGAGATTCCAAGAGAGGCATCCCATTAGGAATATTTAGGTAAAAAGATATGGAAGCTCGACTTAAACATGGTATAGAAAGTGGGGAAGGAAGCGTCAGTTACGTGGTAGTAAACTTTGTTTCTTTCTCTCTCTTTTTCTTTGATAGAACAATATGCAGGCAATTCGCTCAAAAGGAAGAGTGAATTAATGGGAAGAAATAGCTGTTCTGAATTTATAAGTACAGGTTGTATTATTTGAAATGAATTTGAACAGATTTGTCTCTCAACTCCCAAAACTTTTCTTTTGTGCACATTGTATGTTTTTCATGCTGTTTTTAACTCTTTCCGTGTCCCCCTCCCCCCCTAACCCCATATCCCACCCCCCCACTCAATCGTAACCCTTTCCCCGCTATTCCCCAGTTATTCTTTTTCTGTATTAAGAAAACCTAATAATTTTTTAAAAGGAATATTTAGGTTCTCCAGAGTAATTTTATGGTTAACTTAGAAAGTTGAAAGTGGCTCCAGTCTTTTACTGGAGAGTCTCAAAATTTCTAGAGGTTTTGATGCTGAACAATATGATCCCATGTAAAGAAATGGTTTTAACCTGGATCACTGTCTTTTGTATCCTATGGGGTTTGGGGCAGAACAATATTATCCCAGGGAAAGAAGTGATTTTGAACTGGTGTCAGTCTCCTTTAACGTAAGGGGCTTTGGGCAAGGCAAGGGATCTCATTTTGTATATTGTTTCTCCTGATTGTTTTTTTTTTTTAAAAAAGCAATACTGACCTTATGATGAATGTAAGATGAATGTATTACCAGTTCTTGTGTTCTGAGTGTGATGGGGAGATAGAATTCAAAACGGGACTGCTGGCAATATCATGGTCACCCATGCTTTCCCCTCTTGATGTGATGAGGTTGTATAGTCTCTCTCTCTGGCATTACTTCACGAATGAAGATTCTTAGGAAGGACTCATCCCACGCTTTGTACAAGTGCATTGATGAAATTGGATGTGTCCTTCAAGCCTGTGCAATGCATTTTTCTGGTGGAGCACAACGTGCACCGAACTGGCCTCACCCTTTAAACCAAAGGTTCATCTGCCGGACCTAGCAAGCTTGGATGGTGGCGGCAAGGTCCTCAGGTCGTAGGTTTGATTAGAGTTTCCTTCGCTTAGATCATTGTTTCCCAAGCAGCAGGGCCGTAGCCAGGATTTTGGTTCGGGGGGGGGGCTGAGTTTGGTTCGGGGGGGGGGGCTGAGACTAGGTGGAAGAGGGTTTACCCTAGCAAACCTTTTGTATTGTTATCCCAATAACCCCATGAAGGTGGGATATAATGAGCATGGTGATCAGATCATGATATGAATAAACATAATTGTTTAAATAATGTACCAGTAAGGCCTTCTCGCGGACCACCCTGAGAATTTCGGGGGGCTGAAGCCCCTTAGCCCCCGGCTACATGCCTGCCAAGCAGTGTGTCGTGGCACACTAGTGTGCCATGAGCGATCATCAGGTGTGCCGTGGGAAATTGGAACCTCCAATACCCTTTCTCCCCCCCCCCTCCTCCAAACTCTTATAGTATTTTCTCTTGGTTATGGGAGTTCTGTGTGGGAAGTTTGTGTCTTTCTGCAATTCCTGCCAGGATATCTATGTTGTGTTCATTGAAACAGGCCCATTTAAAAGCATATTAACTATATGTAGTACTGTGTTAGAGTGTCATTTTGTGTCATTTTGGTTGGTGGTGTGCCCCAGGATTTTGTAAATGTAAAAAATGTGGCGCAGCTCAAAAAAGGTTGAAAAACACTGTCTTAGATGGTTGACCTTGCAGGGTTAGATGAGCACCATCTGCCCGGGTTTGAAATCAGAGTTTTCCTTCTCTTAGGATGGTTGCCAAAAGGCTAGAGAGCCCATCCTGCCCATTGACGCTCTTTGTCAGACCCTTCGGTTGTGACCTGTCTGACATGGGAGGCCCTACCAGTGGCTATTTTGCCACCGCCAGCATAGCTCACAACTTCATTAGGGTACGCAAGCCTCTCCCCCACAACAAGGGGACATCTACAGCACTTGGAATTCATTGGTTGTCCCCCATTCAAGTTCCAATCAAGGCTGACCTTGTTTAGCTTCCAAGATCAGAGGCTTCTGGTGCCTTCCAAAAATAATAAATCCTGGCAGTAAACCGGTGCTTGTCACTAATACAATGCCTATCATCTTATGTTTTCTTAGCTCAAGGTATAGATTTGAGGAGCACCGCATCTGCTGTTTGTATACAGGCAGAGAGCAGTTAAGACTATATATAGGCCAACCATTCCTTCTAGTGAGATAAGAAAGAACCATGTATTCCCACCCTTCATAAATGCACACAATTTTCCCGATCCGAGTGACAACTGTCAGAGCTATTTGACAACTGCAGAAATTCCTCTTCCGTGAGGTTTCTTGCACCATCAGATTGTGTAGGGATGCACAAGTGTTTGAGTGACCTACATAACAGAGCCAAACAAATTATGAGCTGACTAATAATATTTTCGGTTGAGGAGGAGGCATTGTCATTTTGTGCTTAAGAAATTTTCTTTGTCTGCTTCCTGATTGATAAAACTATATGAGCGACGGGATATAGTGGGATGGAGAGAGAGGGGGAGAGGGAGGGAGAGAGAAAGATATCTCAAGAGATATGCAAATTCAAAACAAGCTCCATCCATGGTGAAATGCTGACTGTTGAGCCACGTTCCTTTGCGTAAATTGACCTTTCCTATTTTTTTCTTCCTTACATTGGGGCTTTCCCATCAAACAAAATTGAAATCTTGTCCAAAATAAAGGAGGCGGGGAGAATTAAAGAAAGTAAAAAGAGGGAGGGAGAGAAAAGAAAAGAAAGACGTTGGCTGAGAACTAGCACGAAAACCGAATCAGTTGTATTTTGATTTGTTTGGTGTCTTGGAAGTGCACAGGGGATTGGGAGAATTTTGCAATTTATTTTAAAATAGCAGGCAATCACTGGGTGTTGGAAAGGATGTTCTCTATTTAAGTCAATGCAATTAAAATCAACAAGAAAAAAATACTTCAAATCAACTCCTATTTTGGGATATTTTTACAGCTAGAAGTAGGCAATTTTTGTAACAACGCAGGCATCGTGACTTATAGCTAAATACTATTGGATAACAAAGGCACACACAAGTGAAGACCATTGGACATGCAAGACATAACCATTACGGAAATGTACCTTGTTTACAATGGATGAAACTCTGCAATCCTAGGAACACCAAGGGCCCTTCCACACAGTCCTATGTCCCAGAACAGTGGTTCTCAACCTTTCTAATGCCGTGACCCCTAAATAAAGTTCTTCATGTTGTGGTGACCCCCCAACCATATTTTTGTTGCTACTTCAAGACTTTGCTGTTCCGGAAGACCTATGGAGCTGGATAACCTGTCGTGTTCCCAGCCACCTTGCAACTTTGTCTGCTGTTGTTGTGTTTAGTGCGCGACTTATTGTCATTTATATGCTGTTTTTAATGCTGTTTTTAACTTGATTTGCTTGCATTGTGTTTTATGATATGCTTGTTTTTATTATGTATTGATTGGTCTGTTGTGAGCTGCCCCGAGCCACTTGGGGGGGGAGGGGGGGGGGTAGACAAATGCGAAGAAATAAATAAATAAATAAATAATTTTGCTACTCCTACGAATTCTAATGCAAATATCTAATATGCAGGATGTATTTTCATTGTTACAAATTGGGCATAATTAAAGCATAGTGATTGATCACAAAAACAATGTTTGGAGAGTATGGACAATGGATAATGGGATCTGCAGTACCTTCAACTGATTCAGCGGTGACTTCCACAGACTACTGAGACCCCCAGGAATTATAGAAAACTCAGAACTCGGAAGGGCATGGGGACCCCCGAAAATGGCCCAAGGACCCCCCCGGGGGTCTCAACCCCCAGGTTGAGAACCGCTGTCCCAGAATATCAAGGCAGGAAATCCCACATTTTCTGAATGTGAATTCAGATAACCTAGTTCAAAGCAGATATGGTGGGATTCTCTGCCTTGATATTCTGGGATATATGGCTGTGTGGAAGCGTCCCAAGACTCTGTCTATATGGTCCAAATCAGGGGCGGTCTAAGGTAATTTTAAATGGTAAGCAAACATTATTTTGGTGCCCCCCCCCAAAAAACATTATTTTGCCCTCCCCCCATGTAAAACAAATATACAATTATAATATCACAATACCATTAGTAGTATTATATTGTATCAATGTATATACAATATATTATACCATACTCATACTATATTATATCATAATTATATTATACTACATTACAATATAATTATATTATAATATATTGACATTATAATATAATATAACATTCTATTATATTATCTATATATATAAAGGAAGAGCCGTCATGTGAAGACTACCTGAAACAGAGAAACCTTACAACACAGAAACACAAAACTTGCCAACAGAAATAGGCCTCAAGCAAGGTACGTTTGTAGCAAAGAAACTTTCCCCCCACAAAACCTAAAAGGCCCCCAAAACAACGAGTAAAAATAAAACTACATTTCCCAGCATCCTCCGGGGCTGCCAAAGACTCTCCCAGCCTCTACAGTCTGACAACATGATTGGCTGCCAATAAGGGCGGATTTGCATAACTGTTGTACTGGCCAGCCAACATGAACATTCCGACCCATAACAAACTGTCAGAGGAGTGCCAGAGCCTCCTCCAACACTTTCAAATCAGAAGACCATGATGGATATCAACACCATTCAAGGGGAGCTCTTCTTCCTTTCCCAAAAGATCTCCAGGGGCTTGGAATTCCACATTAATAAGAGGACCATCCAGCAACAATGGGGTTTGCCAAGGAGGGTGCTCCAGCCCCTCTATATGCTGGCTCCAAGGGATGGAGGTCATCACCAAGTACCTTCTGATGCCCAGCGCTGGAAGAGCTCCCTCAGATGGCCTGTCCATGAGGAAAGCCTCATCGGACATCGACCAATGGGTGCAAAAGACACAGAGCAGGACATCTTGAAAAAGAGAGGAGCAGAAAGTAAGCTAGACATGAAGATCTTGAGAAAGGTGGCTAAAAAGGATACGGAAAGGATTTTTAACAGTCCCCCAACAAACACTGGACGCACCTGTGAAGATAGAGATCCCCTGATAGGACAAGCCCTCCCCAAGCTGATCCGTCCTGGCCATGGTACAAGTCAAACCCGAAGGACTGCAGGCAAAGAGCTGAGGCACAAACATAAAACACCCAATTCACTAACAGCAATTTCAACCCTTACATACTCAGACTTTCTCGCATCTCCTAAATAGGGCACAGCAACGCGTGCTGGGTACAGCTAGTTATTATTATAAAATAATAAATAAAATTATTTATTTAAATAAAATTATCCTCTACTAAATATTTTCATTACTCCTATAAAACTCAAATAACCCAAAATAAAGTAAAATAAAATATTATATATTACTATTTTGTACAATACCACTATACTGCAATATTGTTTGTAATATTACATGTAATATAAAATATATCATTATTCTATTGTTATATTGTATTTGTATTATATTGTATGACAATATTAAGCAGAACTGTATAATAATCAACAAGAAATGCAATGTAAATGCATCAAAATCAGAATATATTACCTATCACCCGACTCATAATTCACAGGAGTCTCCCATAAGTCCAAAATTAGCATCCCAATGTAAATGTAAATAGAAAAACAGCCAAAATGTTCAAATGAGGTCGAATACAGGCAGCATGGCCTGGGCAAACTTGGGCCCTCCCTCCCTCTAGGTGTTTTGGACTCCAACTCCCACAACTCCTCATAGCCTCAGGCCCCTCAGGTCTAGACAGAAATAGAGCCGAAGAAAGGAAGGAGGGAGAGAAGAGGTCACAGAGGAGGAGGAGGAAAGCCCTTCATTCATTCCTTCACTTACACTTCCTTCACTGATTCTTTTCTCCTTCCTCGCAAACGTGCACACGGCGGAGACAAAGAGAGAGGGGAAGCACTCCCTGCCTGCCCGATAGGGAGTGCTTTGCTTACAGGCTTCTGCGCAAGGGAGCTACTGGGCATGCGCAGAGGTTTTCGCGCATGTGCAGTTGCTCCTGCGCTCAACTTCAGCTCCGGAGCAACTGCGCCTGCGCGAAAATCTCTGCGCATGCCCAGAAGTGGCGTTGGAGTGCACAAGGCCGGGGCCCAAAAGCAGGCAGCTGCGGCGCTGCCTGAGGAACATCGGCAGGGCCAGGATGGCACCCCATGCGGCCAGGATGGCGCCCCCTTCCCAGATGGCGCCCTATGCGGCCGCTTACTTGGCCTACCTGTAGGACCGCCCCTGGTCCAAATAAAATGAATTCACCTTGCCACTACTGCAAGTAGTTAACATAGCCATTGGCTAGTTCTGCAGTAGAAGCACTGCTCCCAATTATTAATCCAGCACAACGAGAACCACAAGTAACTTCAGACCTTCCTGTAAATTCCAGAATTAGCCGGTTGTGTTTTGAGATGTAAACAGCTGGATTAGGTTGGCTCCAGGGCAATCCAGTGTCCACATGTCCATCAGACGCAGTACCGTGGTGCTGGTCAGAAATAGCTCCAACCCACTTCCTTTGCCTGAATGCAATTGCTGATTACCTGATTTCTGCAAAAGGTAGTTTAGAATCATAGAGTTGGAAGAGACCGCATGGGCCATCTAGGTATTATACGGTTGTTATATACAACACTAAGCTGCAGATCAACAGTTACGTGATTCACTTTTATTACACTAACAATTACAACACAATGCTTGATTGTTCCAATAATATTCTTATCAAACACATATAAAGTGAGATAGAAAGAGCATTAGGCCGTGTGAAGAAAGGACAAGGTACCTTCTAAGAACTCGGCGATGGAAGAAAAACACACAAGGGAAGCACACATTCTGGCCCCATTATTAGTTCAAATAATACGCTGAAATGTCATTCAAGAAGACAGAGCAGAAGGATAGGTGGCAGACACAGCTCCATCATGCCTTGGCCCCAGAAGCTGATGGAAGACCCTCCTTCCATATTCCAATTGCCATTGCTTTGGACTCTGAGGATGGATGTACATTGCCATATAGTGCATTGTTTGGTCAGTGTAGAACCATATTATACAGTTTAACTGAGCCACATTATATGGGTCTACATTGACTTTACAATACAGATTCATATTGCAAGGTATGGAAGTATAGATCCTGCTCAAGGGAGAGAAGAACAGCCAACACCCAGTGGACTTAATGCTCAACTGCCATCATCCCCTTTCCTTGCATGTGTTTTTTTATCATAAGCTTGAGGGCAGGGAACTATTGAAATAGCAATTGTAAGCTGCCCATGTAAAGCACTGTGCACACTGATGGTGGAAATAACCTTTCCCACCCCGGTGCAGTTGGGGTGGGAAAGGAGTTTGCCTCCTCCCCGAAGAGAGAACAATTTGAGTTCCGGTTGGAAGGCATTGCCTGAGGTGAAGGGCCTTGCAGGCAGCTCAGTAAATGACTGAATGTACAGGGTAGATGGTATCCATCTCTCTCTCTCTCTGTTGGCCAACAAGGTTTGGCAATTTACAGGCCGGTTGTGGACCTTGTGGTTAGACTTGGTGGGGGCAGAGACCAAGCCTAAAGACGCTTTGTGTTGACCATTGAGTGAGAGGATGAGATCCTTGATCTGATAAGGTTAATCCCTCTGTTCAGATCTCCCGGGCATCAATGATACCACACCTTGGATGGCGCGGAGGGGGTCCAAAGTTTCACTCAAGTGGATAAACTGGGCCACGTGCAAGGCATTGTCTGAGGTGAAGGGCCTTGCAAGCAGATAGTAAATGACTAAATGTTACAGGGCAGATGGTATCCATTAGGCATGGTTTCGAACCCAAAAATAGGGAATCGAAAATCTAATGGGGGGGGGGGGGGATTTTTTTTATTAGTAATAGAAAGACTTACAAAAAAAAATTCCAAAAATTTCTAAAATGTAACATAATTACTAATGAAATTCGCTAGTAGTTCTAAAGTAGGCAAAGCAGGGAAACAGGACTGATACTGTTTTAAGCACAGGCAAATCAAGGGGCAACATTTCCCTTGGTTTCCTTGCAGGGAGATATAATGCATTAATATATTATTATTAATATTATTAAATACCTCTGGTGCAGGCCTTGCTAATCTGTAGAGTTCTCCTCACTCCAGCTTTTTCCCATTCAGTTTTACCATAGCAGTCTAGGACCTCCGTTTGAACTCTATGGCTTTTCTTGATTCTGAACTCTTCCTTCTCCTCTCTGTGCTCTTTTCACTCATGCTGCCCTTCTCTCAGCAGTTCTTATCTCCTTCTACTCTGTCCTTCTATCTAAACCCCCTTCCTGGGTGTTTAAATCGCTTTTTTTGTCAGTCCTCCAGCCCCTCTAGGAGTCCCGATCTGGATCTCTCTATGGTTTCCGGCTCCTTTTTCACTTCCTGGAGGAGGCCTTTCACTCTAATTAGGCTTCAAGCATGGAAAGGCCCCAATTTGACTGTGAGTTATGTCTGCCAAGCTATTTTGGAGGGGGAAATTTTCCTGTTGGGTGGGCATCCGAAATATTTAATAATCTAACGAAATTTTGGGCCCAGGGAGTGCGAAAAAGAAAGTCCACTTCCGGGATTGACCTTGCAATCCGTATAAACTTGAAAGTCCCATACATACGAATCCCTTCCGATTTCTTTTCATTTTCATAACTTTTTTCTCATGCCTAGTATCCATCTCTCTGTGTTGGCCAACAAGGTTTGGCAAGTCACAGTCCGGTTGTGGGCCTTGTGGTTTGAATTGATGGGGGATGGGAGCAAAATAGACATCTGCCCACAATCTGTGGTGGAAAACAGTTAGGAAAATCTTAAATTTGGTATACGCCCGGCACCCCCTTCAGGGGGGAGGGTCATTGACTAAAACACTCACCTAATTTCCAATTTGATGAGGTGAGGGGAATCCTAATGGCCTAGGAATGGGGAGAGTCGGGTCTCAGATACCCCAAGAGGGACTTCTCCAATACATTTCCCTTAGAGATTGCCCAGATTAGGTTCCCTGGGGACCTGGATATTTCTCCCTAACTAGCTAAGGGTAAGCCGGGTGGGGACGCTACCTCCGTTTTGCCACCACGTTCAGGATCCATAGGTTTAGATCCAGTCAAAATGTAATAGGTAACAATTAGTAAAAGTTGCCCATATTTAAACCCAAATACTGGTGTGTGGTCTCGTTATTTCAGGGGTTGGCAGGCAAATAAAGATATAAATGGTGGACAAGCAAATAAATACAGAAATAACCCAGTTGCATCCTTGCAGGAAAGTCCCCTTAGAAGTTTGAATCAGAGCTCTGTGTTCCAGTAAATCTTCAACCCTTTGAAAGACCTGGGCTTTTGTTCACTCCAAGGAAGCCAAACTTTGTTCCCGGAATAGATTATTTGCATCTGCATTGGGAATTCTGTAATGACATAATCACAACAAACAACTTTAGCTGTGTATAACTTTATATAGGTCTCCTCACTAGTAACACGTCTGTGTCTATTTAGATGTTTCGTTTCATTTTGTCTCTATTGAAACACTCCAAAGAACTGAATTTTTTTGGTGCAAAACAAGACTTCTATAGGTTTCCAAGGTCATTATGTTAGTGGACAGAATTTTGGGGTCTTGCCCTGAAGGCAGACCAGTTAGACCCACCAAAGAGGGTTTAAAATGGCCTGGTGAGAAAAGGAAGCAAACCAATCCCCTTTCCCCTAAATTTCCCAATAAAGACCTCACCAGGTTGAAGAAATGCCACTGAGTTTTTTATTCATCCAGCTGGAAATGAGGTACTAACCGCAATCCTTCGACCTTGCTAGTACAAAGCATACATGTAATACATACATTTTTATACTTTTTCCAAAACAGAACAGTTTTTCAAGACACCTGCCCGCGTGCCTCAATTGGCTGTGGGTCTAGACCAATGGGAGGAAAGAGGGGGAATGAATGGAATAATGAGTCAGGGTTTTCAAGACTAAGATATGTTAATGAAGTTTTGAGATTATAATATGTCTGATTGGCAAGGGAAGACCCCTGCAGTTCTGCAATCTTACCACCTATTGTTTGGTTCTTGGAATAAATGGTTTTCCTGGGTTTGGTCATGGGTCTGGCCGTCTGTCATTTCCTAGGTGGCATGTTCTATTTGTAGGTTCTTTCTTAAGTAAATATGTGTAGCAATTTGGCTATGTCCTGGGTTTGAGTCTTGTGAAATGACCCTCCATGTTATACAAAGGATGTGGCCAGGTGGCCTTTCCTGTCTTTTGAAATAATCATTGATACCTGGGAGAGGCTAATTAGCACTCTTCAGTCTTGCAAAGGCTTATGCCGGATTCTTCCTTACAGTCAGTATGATTTATCTTTCTAAAAATACATTTCATGGGGGTTAGGGCATGAAAAGGGAAAACTTACACAGAAGTCTAGGAAAATATAGGAAAATATCATGCTTGACTTTCATACAGCTTTGGTATTTCATACAATTTCATAGCGAGAGAGTCCAGGGAAACAATTATTTCATATTCAGGGAGTAGAAAGAAAGTCCATCTGTGTCCATGGGAAAAACTATAAGAGAAAAGTCATTTTTGCTAATAGCCAGAGGAGAGTCCAAACACACGGAAATCCTTGGAAAACTGTGTCTCTCAAATCACTCAGGGCTTGCAACTCCGTGCACAACTCTATGCACAAAGAGTCCATGGCTTCAGGTCAAGTGAGGCAAGAAAACAGAGAGGTAGAAATGGCTGAAGGTCTTTTGATGCCAAATCCCAGCCTTTTGTGCTAGAGATGCCAGACCACATATGCAGGAACGTTGGAACTCCCTGCTGCAGGTCAATGAAACAGGGCTCTGGGCTTGACTTCAATTATGTACTTTGGCCTTCTGAGGTTCATTGTTTTCTAACCAATATTTTACAACTTAATGTTCTTCTGCCTGGTGTGTTAATCGCCAGATTCAATGCATAAAGCGTGGGCTTATTGCAATGGTTGTTGAAAGCCGCTCATGTTCCAACAAGCAGGACATAGCAAACAGAATGGCTTCCAGGCAAGTAAATGACTCAGCCAGCACACCATGCTTGGTATATAGCAGAAAACAGAGGACCCAGCTAAACTTCTAGTTTAATGTTATTACTTCTGGTTTATTGTAAATTCTGGACCATCAATCCTCTACATTTGCAACTAAAAATTGTTCAGTTTAGTGTAGTGTTTCTCAAACTGGGAGTTGTGACCCCTAGCAGGGTTGCGAGGGGGTGTCAGAGGGATCACCAAAGACCATCAGGAAACACAGTATTTTCAGTTGGTCATGAGGGCTCTTTGTGGGAAGTTTGGCCAGATTCTATCATTGGTGGGGTTCAGAATGCTCTTTGAATGTAGATAAACGATAAATCCCAGCAAATACAACTACCAAATGTCAAGGTGTATTTTCCCCAAACTCCACCAGTGTTCACATTTGGACACATTGTGTATTCATGCCAAGTTTAGTCCAGATCCATCATTGTTTGAGTCCACAGTGCTCTCTGGATGTAAGTGAACTACAACTCCAAAGCTCAAGGTCAATGCCCACCAAACCCTTCCAGTATTTTCTGTTGGTCATGGGAGTTCTGTGTGCCAAGTTTGGTTCAATTCCATCATTGGTGGAGTTCAGAATGTTCTTTGATTATAGGTGAACTATAAATCCCAGCAACTACAACTCCCAAATGACAAAATCAATCGCCAACCCTACCAGTATTCAAATTTGGGCACATCAGGTATTTTTGCCAAATGTCATCCAGTAAATGAAAATACATCCTGCATATCAGATATTTACATTGCGATTCATAACAGTAGCAAAATTACAGTAATGAAGTAGCAATGAAATTAATGTTATGGTTGGGGGTCACCACAACATGAGGAACTATATTAAGGGGTTGCGGCAGTAGGAAGGTTGAGAACCACTGATTTGTTTGGAGAAACTATTTGGAGAGTTTGAGACCTGAGGCATTGAGCAGGCGATAGTCCACTTGTTTATAAATGAAGACTTCCTAAATGGATGTCTGCATGCAATCCTTATCTATTTAAATATGTTTCTAAATTAGGAAGTCAACCAATTTAAATGAGGACAAGAGTTCCTCTTCCCACAAAGAAGTGGATTTGAAATGCTGCCTTTTCTCTCCCAGTTATTGCTATACGATTGTATATGGTTTTTGTTCACCTTGGGAATGTCAATTGAGATGGAGAGCACCAATTTTAGAACGACTGAAATAATCAACTGCTTTAGCTCTTCTTGAACAGTCAACAGTACAATAATTTCACGGACACAAACAGGCATGGGACAGAAGTCATTCAGGGAATTAAGCTTGTTTGCTGTTATTTTTAAATTCTGGCACCAGATCACTGAAAATGAAATGAAGCATGATTGAATCTATCAGACATTGGGTTTTCAGGCAGGCATTGATCCTGGTAGTTAGTTACATAACTCTCCTTATCATGCAAAACACATGTCTGTTGACATTGTCTTTTCATAATTTCCTCTACGATTTCTCCAAGTTGACGGAAAGCAATACGGGCAATTGCCCAAGCAGTTGAAATATAAGTGAATTGAGACTGTACTGAATCAATGCTTGCTGATATGGATTGGTTGAAAGTGATCAAACTACAATGCACTGCAGAGGAGATGGATGTATGGTTTGATGTGCAATTCATCTACTTGGATGAATTATTTATTTATTTATTTATTTTATTTCCGGCATTTTACCCCGCTCTTCTCAACCCCCGATGGGGGACTCAGAGCGGCTTCCAAAAAGGCACAATTCGATGCCAACACAGTAAAACACAGTATAAAACCCCCCAAAACATTACACATTAAAATACATTAAAATACAATTACATCAACATATCATACACATTCATTTAAGTTAAGAAAAACAGTGTTCCGTCCATAAAAAGCATTGAGCCCTATTCATCAACTTTCCATTACAATCCAGTGTAAAATGCTGCCTTGTGCTAGTGTGCAAACGCCTGGCCCCATAGCCAGGCTTTTACTTTTTTCCTGAATGTCAGGAGGGATGGAATTGATCGTATGTCGCTAGGAAGCGCATTCCACAGACGGGGAGCCACCACCAAGAAGGCCCTCTCCCTCGTCCCCACCAGCCGCATTTGAGAAGTTGGCGGGAGCAAGAGCAGGGCCTCCCGGGATGATCTTAAATTACGAGGTGGGACGTAGCGGCAGATGCGTTCGGACGAGTAAGCTGGGCCAGAACCGTATAGAACCGTATAATGAATAATATTTGAACAGTGCTAAGTTCTTTCAAAAAGTGATCACACACACACATGCACACACAACCCAACAATCCTTATTTTCCTAGTATGGAAGAACTGGCCTTGTCACTCCTGTCTCCAAAGATCTTGATGCAGTGCACTTTCTCCCAGGTCCTTAGCAGCAGTAGAAAAAAGAGCGAACTCATCCAAACTCGAGGAAACAACATGGAAAGAATTTGCTGCGTGCATCTGTCAGAATGCCTTGAAGGGACATCTAAAGACCTTGGGGAAACGTGTGTACCATTGAATATCTATGGTACACACAAATGTGTCACCAGAATGCTCAGATTAGAAAAGTTACTTTTTGGACAACAACAACAACAATAGCTCAGATTGCTCAGATGACACAATTACCAACTGCCTGCAACAAAGCACTGGTGGGACCACAAGCCTGAAAAAGTTACAGAAAATGAACATCTCAAACTATGTTGGGACTTCCGAATTCAGACTGACAGAGTTTTGGAGCATAATACTCCTGACCTCACGATTGTATTAAAAGCCAAGTATGGATCGTCAATATTGCAATCCCAGGTGACAGCAGGATTGAAGAGAAACAACTGGAAAAGCTGACATGATATAAGGATTTCAAGATCGAACTGCAAAGACTGTGGCACAAGGCAGTCAAGGTGGTCCCAGTGGTGATCGGCAGACTGGGTGCAGTGCCTAAAGACCTTGGCCTGCACTTAAACACAATTGGTGCTGACAAAATTACTATCTGCCAGCTGAAGAAGGCCACCTTACTCTGATCTGTACACATTATTCGCCGATACATCACACAGTCCTAGGCACTTGAGAAGTGTCTGATATGTAATCCAATACAACAACCAGCAGAGTGATCTTGCTGTGGATTCATCTTGTTGTGTTTCAAATAATAACAGCAATAACGATAATAGAGCTTTATTTATACTCTGCCACCATCTCCCCGAAGGAACTCAAGGCGGATACATGAGGTCAAGCCCAAATAATTACAATAAAGCAAAGTAAACTACATACAAAACAGGTGATAACATCAAATAAAAATGTTTAACAGTAACATAGTAATGCAAAAAAAAAATTGACAATAACTTAATAAAATAAAGTATAAAATGCTAAAAGAATTAGACAAAGGTGAGCTGGGCCAACTCCCAGAATTCCTCAGCTAGTATGGCCACTTGCATTTGATTATCCAGAAAGTCCTTAAGAGAGTGGGTATCTCCCCATCCTCCCTGTGATGACCACCTTAGACCAATGTGTTTGGAACCGCAATATTTTAACTGCAATTAAACTCTTAACTAGCGTTTTAAAAACCTATCTGGGTGGCCAGTTATTAGTTAAGGTAAGTACCTAGCTGAATGCAAAATGATGCATAAATACCTGTCAATCCTACACACACAGAACCCGTGGCACAGGAAAGGCAGTACTTTTAAGATTGGGCAATTGAGGCAGGACAAGGGATATGACTTCTTCAGCTTTCCTTCACAAAACTTCTGATGTGTCAAAAATTTGAATCTTGATTTTAAAAAATCCTTAACTTTTCACAGGACTCAAGATGACAAAACTTTAACGGTCACACTTTCACCATATGAGAAGACATGGGTGATTAGCAAAGGCGAGAATGCTTGGTGAGGCGGAAGACCATGTTCCTGATGGAGAAACACAGTCAAAGAAGTCATGCTCCTGAATCTGCAAGGTTGTTGACTTGAAGGTCTCTGATTCATGAGGTTTCAATAAGCCAACTTGACAGCATTTAACAACAACAACAATGAAACTGTCAGGCCATTAAATGCTAATCAAGGTGGCCAACTGAAACATTCACACCTAGCTCCAACAGACAAGAGTTCTTTCTCCCACCTTGGACATTTCACAGATATATAAACACCATTTTTCCTAGTTTCCAACAGACCTCACAACCTCTGAGGATGCCTGCCATAGATGCAGGTGAAACATTAGGAGAAAATGCTTCTAGAAACATGACCAGAAAACCCTACAACAACCCAGTGACTCCGGCCATGAAAGCCTTTGACAATACAAAAATTACATTATTGTATTATATATAATAAAATACATACCATTTTCCAAAATGTTTGCAACACAACAGAGGCGTTTCACCAGCAAAGGTTCCATAAACTAAAACTAACAGAAAACAGTACAACATAATTCCACAAAACACACCGTAGCAGCCAATGTTTACTGGTCCTCATAATGCAAGAAAATAAGTAAAATTGCATTAGAAGTACTTTTGCATGGTTAAATAGTTTTCTGTTACCCTGAGTTCTCACGACTAAATGATAGTATTTCACGCATTCCCTTTGACTCAGTTTCCGTGCGACTTCTTTGACCCAGTTTTAGAGTTTTACATTAAAACCTTTTCTTCAGACCTAGTGGTATGTATAATTACAGGGTATCCAAATAGGAATGGCTTATGGGTAGATGTAGATAACTAAATACAAAATCCAAGTTACCATTATTTTCAGCCATTATTTAGTGACAGATAATGAAGGGCTTCCCCTCCCCAAGACTGCAGCCGATAGAAAGAAGGGGAGACGGACCCCTCCACCAACTCAGCTTTTGGCTCCTTCTCGTCTTGTATTTCAATCCAAACTGGGAGCTGTAAGAACGTAATAACGTAAATATTTGGGCCTGATTTTATTTCCTTTCTTCTTTCCCCCCTTCTTGTTCCTTCTTTTTATCCAGGATTTTCAGATTGTAAACCTGATCAGATATATACATTTATTGTTATTTCATTATTTCAAAATTGGGTAAATATTGTAGTTCCCCCTCCTTCCTGTGGGTGAAAAACCACTGACTTTGCACAGTATATTTCCTCTATTTGAACATTCTGTGCAGGATATATGTTGGGAGGTGTGTGTGCACAAGAAATGCATTTCCTACACAGAAAACCATGTTCCCTGTGCAGAAATACATTTTCAGTGCAAAAAAGGGACACATATCTCTCTGTGCAGGAAGATCCTTTGAAGCACTTCAAGACATTGAAAAAGAAGAAAATTCCACAAAAGCTTGATGCTTTGTTGAGGCTTCCCATCAAGGTTTCCAGGTATTTGAAAAGGCAGTTTTTGATTGGAAAATGACCCCATATCAACCCGAAGGCAGGGACAATAATATTGGATTGCTATCCATCAGCTGATCCATCAGCTACCAGGGAAATCTACCGTACTTAATAGAATAAGCCCTATGAGGAGCAGCTTAAAGAGCTGAGCATGTTTAACATTATTTTTTAGCCTGCAGAAGCTGTAAACACAGCACTCCCTATTCGGCACACAGGGAGGCTGAGGCCCAAAAATAGACAGGCCAATAGAGGGTCATGTATAAATATGTGAGGTGAAGCCATAGGGAGGAGGGAGCAAGCTTGTTTTCCGCTGCCCTGGACACTAGGAAGGGAACAATGGCTTCAAACTACAAGAAAGGAGATTCCACCTGAACATGAGGAAGAACTTCCTAACTCTGAGAGCTGTTCAGCAGTGGGACTCTCTGCTCCACTGCTGAACATGCTGGTTGGCCATCTGTGGGGGGTGCGTTGATAGCGATATTCCTGCTTCTTGGCAAAGCGTTGGATTGGATGGCCCACAAGGTCTCTTTGAACTTTATGATTCTATGAATAGAATAATTTAGTTTTTAATAGTGTTCTATAACAAATAGATGGATAACATACCGACATGACACTTCCTCACGATGTTCAGTATACCCAAGTTGTGTATTTCTGAAAACTGCACTACGAACACTTCCTGATAAAAAGCTCGGGACACTTACAATCGCAATATATTGTGCAACTTTTTTGTCATGCAAATATATAATCACATACAGGTTATGGCTAAAAAAAAACAATAATAATGAAGTAATACACTAAAAGACAACAAGGTTTTAAAAATTGTTGCAGAATATTTAGTTGTCTAAGGGGAGCAAAATTAGAAATTTGGACTCCATGGGATCTCTCCTGTAGAAAATTCCAAGTGGAAAAACAGCTTTGGGGAAAACCCCAGTTTGCTGGAACTGTTCCTCATCACCGTGCCATTTCAGGGATGCCTGTGGTTATCAACTCTTTAGGGACTATTAATAAAGTAATTACTGCCTGTCCTTTGTACATTTCATTTCCCTCTGACCTTGTTAATAATTTCCTGCAACTCACCATAGATAATATACTTTGTGCCTCTAATCAAAATGGCTCTTCCCCATAAGTACACATATCCGTTGTTCTTTAAGTAAGCAGAACCTTTCATAATTTCTAGTAAGTAAAGTTTACGATACAAGCTTGAGACCTACCTATTTTAGGTTCATAGTCTGTGCTAGATTATGACCTTTTGCCATGAGGTTGAAAATATTGAGCAATACTGAATATGTCTTTAATACATTTGAAATGCGAAGCTGTGTTAATAGGGAAAATTTCAGCAGGTAGAGCTTGTCAGACTGGGGTGAAAAATTCCACCTTTTGAATGGTCTCTTCTGCACAGCTCTTAAAGGATCAAATGTCTACACAGATACAGCTGTATTATAACTGAGAAACCAATCCAAGAACGATCAGCAAATGTTTCAACAAGGCAGCTTACCAATTATTGCTGGACTCAGTGTAGAACTCACCTTATTCCTTGTGCTTTAAGGTTTATCACATGCTATTTTCACATGTGTTGTCAAAGGCTTTCATGGCTGGAATCACTGGGTTGCTGTGAGTTTTCGGGACTGTATGGCCATGTTCCAGAAGCATTCTCTCCTGACATTTCACCCACATCTATGGTAGGCATCCTCAGAAGTTGTGAGGTCTGTTGGAAAGAGTTCTTTCTCCCACCCTGGACATTCCACAGATATATTAACATCACTTGACCGTCTGAATATATTTCAGATTTCAATATTAATGTCAAAAATACATAGTATGATTTTATATATATATATATATATATATATATATACACACACAGTATATATATATTTGTGCTGCTTTAGAACAGTAAAGACAAATATCACTTAAGTAAAATAAACATTAAATACTAAATAACTAGAAAAATAAAATAATAATAAAACTAAACTAATCTGGGAATCTGCTGTTGTAACACATCCAATGAAATAGTTTAAAACTAGTATAAAAAAAGATTAGGACTAAGTATGTTCCAGTCTATTTGGAATACACCTAGCTCATTCCCGAAGCATGTTTAAGAACTGGTCCAAGAGTCCAGAAGAGCCTTGACTCCCAATGTGACCATCATCCCATTTTCTTTGCTACTTAACTTGTACCCAGTATGCTTTATTATGCCAATTGTTTGCCTTAGATCAGTGTTTCCCAACCAGTGTGCCATGGCGCACTAGTGTGCTGTGAGTGCTCATCAGGTGTGCCGTGGGAAATTGTAACTTCCAATACCCTTTCTTCCCCCCTCCTGCCGAACACTTTTTCTTCTCCACTTGAGCTCCCTTCTTCCCAGCCTCGCTCCTCTCACTTTGCTCTGGGGTGAGCCTGTGCAGTAGCGCCCGCACAGGTCACGTCTTCCTCCCTCCCCCCTCCCCCTCTGAACACGCTCATGCTATTTTCCCCAAACTCCATCTGTGTTCACATTTGGGCATATAGAGTATTCATGCCAAATTTGATCCTGATCCAACATTGTTTCAGTCCACAGTGCTCTCCGGATATAGGTGAACTACAACTCCAAAACCCAAGGTCAATGCCCACCAAACTCTTATAGTATTTTCTCTTGGTTATGGGAGTTCTGTGTGGGAAGTTTGTGTCTTTCTAACATTCCTGCCAGTATATCTATGTTGTGTTCATCAAAACAGGGTCCAGGTTTCACACTGAGTGTATAAATACATTTTAAACATATTAACTATATGTATTACTGTGTTTAAGTGTCATTTTGTCATTTTGTGTCATTTTTAAATGGTGGTGTGCGGCTCAAAAAAGGTTGAAAAACACTGCCTTAGATAGTTGAGCAAATAGTTCTCATGTTTGCCTCTTGCTAGCATTGGGGCAAAAACTGGAGGTTTGTTGACGATTCCGTGTAAGATTTGAGTTCGTATGCAGCGCCGCTGTTGACTTCCATGGATTTCCGAGAAAACGTGAGCTTAATGTCTCTGTAGAGATAGATCTTTCCAGATTAGAACTCTGGAACCTCAAGTGAATGTTTTTAATTCTTTGGATCACATTTTTCCTATGTATCCTTATGGACATCATGGGCTCACCTTATCATGTACCCACTACGGGCATCTCTTCTGCTCCAATTTCAAAAGTGCTGTTTTAATTACATGGTCATTTCTGCAACAACTCTAACAAAACCTCATTTTCTCTAACCCTTATGGATGCATTTCTCTTGTCTTGATCAAATATGTTCTTAAGAGGCATATAAGCAGAGAATCGCCTCTCATCATCTAGGCTTCCAGTCAGGGGCGGCCCGACCTAATTTGGGGGGGTACGCGAACAAAATTTTGGTGCCCCCGGTAACACAATAGAATGACTGGCTGATCTAAGCCACATCTTATGAACATCCAAACAAACATTGTAGACACAGGTGACTGCTCAACAAAATAAGGGATAATCCCTTTTTATTAAACATAATTATTAACAGTATGATTCTTGTCACAACGAAGCAAGGCCATGGGATGTCCAAAACATATTTAAATCCCCTTCCACACAGCTGTATAAAATCCATATTCAACTGGATTATGTGGCAGTGTGGAGTCAGATAATCCAGTCCAGAGCAAATATTGTGGATTATCTGCCCATCGGTTATATGGCGGCCCACACCTGACAAGTTGCATCCACCTTCTTCTAGTTATAGTGGTAACAATGTCAAGTTGGCAGGACACGCATTTTCGCTCACCATAGCAGCCTGCCGCTTTGGAGCCAGCGCCATAATTGCGTAAAGTGCAGGCATTTCTGCAGAGACAGAAATGCAACGCTGGCAACCAAGGGATTAGTTATCAGCAGGCGCCGAGTCCCTATTGGGGCGAGGGCAAATGCAAAAATAAAGTTTATTATTATTCCCATGTTGTTTCATTGATCAAGAAATCTGTCTAGTCTGAGGGCAAGGCATCGCCTAAACAGGCGCTACAGCGCCTGTAGGTGCTTCTGCGCACGTGCAGACGGCAGGCACAGGGCAGTGCTGCGGCGGTGGGGCATGGAGGTGGTCTGAGGCGAAGAAGGCGCACTCCCAGCCAGGTGGTGCCCCTCCCAGCCGATGGTGCTCTATGCGACCTCTTTGCGTCAGAAGAAGCAGAAGAAGGCGAATCGCTTCCCTCACAGAACCAACTTGGGAGAATTCTGCTTCCAGTTCTATACTTTGAAATATATAACGGAAGCAGCCAATCGGAGGGACAGATACACCCCGCAAAGTGGTGGGACTGTGGGTGGCGGTGCGAGGACAAAAAGCGTGGGCGGAGGAAAGTGAGTGACAGCCGATTTTATCCAATGGGAGGGGAAATAGAGTGAGGAGCGAGAGCGGACAGAGGCCTGCAGCCTCCGATCGCCTGCTGCTCTGCTCTCCTCTGCTGTGGTGGCAGCTGGGTCTGCTTTGCCATCCTCTGGGCTGGGTCCATTGGGCCATTCCATCTTGGTTCGCACCTTGTCTTCTTGAATGTAATTTAATTTTAGTGGTTTTTATTATTATTTTATAATAATTTTATAATAATAATAATATAACATAATAAATAATATAATATAATTTCAATATATTTTAATGTCTATATATATATACGATAATATAATAATTATGATATATGAATATTCTTACATCATTCTTCTTATTTAAGCTATTCAGTTCTTGTTCTAACATCAATGTTACTCGCGTTGGGAGCTACTCTAAAAATACTGCAAAAGGGAGTGTAACGTAGATATTGAGATGTAAATAGATAGATAAGTATCGGTTAAGAAATGACCATGAAATGTTTGAACAATACCATTCGCTTCGTTGAGTTGATAATGTACTTTCCTATTCTAGGGGGGGGGGGGGGAGGAAAGGTCGGGAAGCAGATGAACGCGAGTGATATATGAATATTCTTGATATATTAATATGTTAATATTAATGATGTGTAATATATAGTAAATATAGTAAATAAATTATGTAGATTAGAATGTATTTCCGCCTTTAGGTCCGACCCTCCATAATATTTTTTGGCTCTCGTATGGCCCCTTGGAAAAAATAATTGCCCACCCCTGTTCTAGCATCATCTCCTTGACATCTATAGTAGTATGTTGCAAGTGATTGCTTTGAAAATTGAAGCTTAGGTATAATGTATCTCTGTGCAGAGAAGAACAAGGGTACAATTTGCCGTAGCGGTTTTTCCTTTTAAGAAGCACCCAGACTAGTTCTGAGCAGGAGTTGATGATAATTAGAATAAACCAAATGAGAACTTCCACCATCAGGGAAGTAGGCAAAAGGTCATCGATAGCTTCTTTTTGTGTGCGTGTGTCAGGAGCGACTTGAGAAATGCTCAATAGCTCATTAGCTATCTCATTATTTAACAATGCTGCATCACAGAAAAATAGCAGGAGCCAAGAAAAGTAGTATCTAAGGACAGGGAGAGGGAAAAATCAGTGCAACTGGTCCTAACTCCAAGGAAAACAAAGACATCACTGCAAACATCACCCAACCTTCAGTGTGAAGATGTAAATAAACTACGTATGCATCAAGCATCTTTCCCTTGCCATAGTCCTGATAGGTAACCAGCATCTCAACCGGAATTCCCACCATTTTGCTTGTTAAGTTCTAGTGAAGCGCAAGCAGCCTTTTGCAATCACAATTGGTACTTTTTCCAAAACTATGAGGCACCATTTTGGAATGTCCAGCTTGCAGACATGCAAGTGCATTTCCCACTCTAGAAAAGTGCCACACTGAACTCACATGACCCCAGAGGTCAGATTACGACAACAACTGCCTGTGATGGAAAAACTAATGGTCTCTTCAGAGTTCCTATATACCTCAATTTAACTCCTCTGTAGCTATCCTCTAATAGAGGCCAAGAAGGCAGTCAACAACTGTCCATGATAATTAATCAATTAAGATATACAGACGGATGCACCCACACATTGAGTATCATTGCAGAGTTTGTGGTGCTCATTGATTATGTATAATGGAACTTGAGGAAACAATAGAAGTTATCCTCTAAGGCTTGCCTGACACACTTTTACAATAAAATTGGGAAGTCATAATTAAGAATTCCAAGGTATTAGAACTCTAAGAAACAACATATATAGAAATAGCTACACCACATGTAGGTCAATATTCAGGGCAATTCCTCATACTGTAATGAAGTTAAGACATGTTCCAATACTCATTTATATTTGTGCTCACCCGTGGGCAATGCTTCCTGAATTTCTACTCATTTTCAAAATTCAGGAGTTACTGCTTTTTCAGATATCAAAAAGTATCTCTTTTATGTTTTTTCTGCATTGATTTCCCTTCAAGTGAATTTGCTTCAAAAGATCTTTATTCCCAATAGTTTAACTTCAAAATACTTTCTAGGTCAGGGCTGCCCACGAAGTCGATCACGATCGACCAGTCGATTGCGAGTCCAAATGAGGTCAATCGCAGCCAGATGGGGCGCTTCTGCCCTGCACACGCGCACCATTTGCGTGGCGCTCCTTCCGTGGGGCATTACGGGAATGAGGGAGTGCGAGGCGGGGCCTCCGGAGGCCCGCCTCACCCTGCCTCTCTTGCTGAGCGGAGGCTCTCTTGCTGGATGAGAGAGAGGATGAGAGAGAGGCGGGGGGGCCCCACCTCTGGCCCCGCGGAAGGAGTGCTACGCGGGTGGAAGGAACGCCGCACAGCAGAAGGAGTGCGTGAGCGGCGGCAGCAGCACACGTGCGGAAAGTAGATCTTTTTGACTTGGTTGTTTTAAAAGTAGCTCGCATGCTGAAAAAGTGTGGGCACCCCTGGTCTAGGTGAATGAGGAGGGTGTCTTAAAACAATAGGAAAATAACGTCTTACTTTATTTATTTCATGTCAAAAGCATTGCATAAATAAGTATAAAACTGATAAAACATAGGGAGCACAAGCTGCTAAATAATTTTTGACCAAAAACGGGCAACAGTGACTTCATTGTCTGTAGATTTAAACAGTTCTTCCTCTGTGGCAGGGCATGATGGACAGGCATACAGATGCTGAGTTGTTTGTTCTGCTCCACAGTCACACAAGGTGGACGATTCTTCTAGGTTGTGCCATTTTGCTAGGTTGTCTTTTGATCTGCCCAGTCCACTTCTGAGTCTGTTCAGGGATTTCCAAGTTGCCCATTCTTGGTTTGCCCTGGAGGCAGACCCTCGTAGGAAGCCATCCAGTTGGGATTTCCTGGTCCCCCCCCCCCCCTATGTTATTGTAAGGCATAGGAAAAAATGTTCATGATCAGCCATAGGGACAGAAAGTAATGATCAGAATGGTTAGAGATGCAAACAGCAATGCCTCATAACAACTGCAAAAATATTCTGTATGAGATATACTGGTCAAGCCCTTTTCCCAGGCTGCTTATCATTGGAAATGTCATTAATTCTGCCTATTGCCATACAGGTAAGTCAGTCCTCTGCATCCATGGGTTCAAGCAGATAATCTGGATTTATACCCAGGCTGAGACTTCAAAGTCAATTGGAACAAATGTCATTGCATATTTCACACTAGCCTTTGCCTTTCTTCTTCTTCTTTGGTTATATGGACATATTGATGTTTGTGGCATGGGATCTTGCATTATCTGACTTGGTCAGCAGTGTCTATTGTCTTTCTGCATTCTAAAGGGGATCTTTGGGCCATGACATCTGTCTACACTAAGCCTTTGCCCCTTTGTCTTAAATGTCACATTTCAGGCCTTCCCTTTTATTCATACATATAAAGATATTGGATACTACAGAACTGGTATCAGAGCCATGATATAATGATGTAAAGGCATGAGATGCTGAGCTGGTGGGTTGCCCAGGTTTATTCTCCTATTGCAAAATAATGACTCATGTTACTCTATAGGTGCAACAAGCTTTAATCCTAATGATATCTCCTTTTTGACTTGAACAGAAGATCTAAGAGATTAGGTTAAAAAAACGGCAATCCTGTAACTAGCTGCATATGCATGTATGATGCTACATTGATGGGAGATATATTCCAACGATCATGTGAATACTTGAAACCATGGAAAAGAGTGAATTCTATCTTTTGACTATAGCTGAGCCATAAGCATACCATATAATAGCACGGGGAGACCAAGAGAAGCACAAACATTTCTGGGTGGGGAAAAATATTTTGACGCTATGGGTAAGTGAAACCATGGATCTCAATCCATCAATAAGCAGGGCATAGTGTACTTTGAAGATGTTTTAGACCAGTGTTTCTCAACCAGTGTGCCGGGGCACACTAGTGTGCCGTGAGCGATCATCAGGTGTGCCATGGGAAATTGGAACCTCCAGGAGGGGAGGGGGAGAGTCTAGTGTGTTGAAGTATAAAACCCTAAGAAACCTACCTTGATAAAGGCACAAAATTACAAACACCCCCCTCCCCACCCGTTGTCAACTTGGTCTCTCCCTCTCCATGCATTGGGAAGGCCCGCCTCCCTTTCCCCAAGTAGAGACCTCCTCTTGCCTCCTGGGGGTTCTGTGTGGGAAGTTTGGCCCAGTTCTATCATTGGTGGGGTTCAGAATGCTCTTTAATTATAGGGGAACTATAAATCCCAGCAACTACAACTCCCAAATGTCAAGGTCTATTTCCCCTGAACTCCATCTGCGTTCATATTTGGGCATATTGAGTATTCATGCCAAGTTTGGTCCTGATCCAACATTGTTTGAGTCCACAGTGCTCTCTGGAAATAGGTGAACTACAACTCCAAAACTCAAGGTCAATGCCCACCAAACTCTTATAGCATTTTCTCTTGGTTATGGGAGTTCTGTGTGGGAAGTTTGTGTCTTCCTGCCATTCCTGCCAGGATATCTATGTTGTGTTCATCAAAACAGGCCCAGGTTTCACACTAAGTGAGTGTATAAATACATTTAGAAACATATTAACTATATGCATTACTGTGTTAGAGTGTCATTTTGTGTCATTTCTGTTGGTGGTGTGCCCCAGGGTTTTGTAAATGTAAAAAGTGTGCTGCGACTCAAAACACTGTTTTAGACAATGGCACACAACACATATGCATAATCTTTATTCAAAATGAAATGACCACTTTGATCCGGAACCGCTTTGATCAACATCAGTACCACAAGGGTTCCAAATCAGTTTTAGTCAACTTTAGATTCAGTTTGGTCATTTGGGGTGCTGATTCAGAAAATTGCATTGGATAGACCACAGCAGCTCTAGTTTCTGATACAGAACATATGTCATCCAGTAGTCGCCAACTGCTTGCCAACAGAAAACCATATTCAGTAATCTAGAACTGATGTGGTAGTAGTAATCTTTCATGGGTAGTCAGCCTCTCCTCTCCTGACATCCCCATTGCCTCGGCATTATAAGAGGGTTTCACGAGACCAGTCACTCTCATTGCCGTGTGATTTTGAGGCAATGGCGTAGTAATGGTGATGCTGCGGACCATATTTTCATTCTTGCGGACCACCAGCCATCAGAATCACTATCTATGATACCCCTGATCTTCTAATTATAGTTATATGTGGAACTCCCTGTTGCGTGATCCTAGCGCTTGTAAAGCCCTGATGAAGTGTACTTTAACGCGAAACGGCCATTAATCACAATGCCTGTTATCTTTCAAGCCGTCGGCACGGCTCCCCCTGTTCTCAGCTTTCGCTGATTACAGTGAGGAGACCATGGTAGAGCGCTATTGGAACTTCCACCTGTAAACGCACAGCAACAAGCAGCTCCTGTGGGTTACCATCGCGAGAGTGTTTACAGACAAGCCGCAGTCTCACCGCCAGCAAGGATTGGGATGCCTCCTGACTCATTTCAACAACAGAGAAGTACAATTGAACTTACATCTACTGTAGGACTGATATATATATATACGGGACTTTGTATGTCTATATGCACAGGCAATATTGGCAATTGAGACGGACTTTTTGACTGTGCATATTGGGTGTCTTCATACGTGGTATCTTTGAGGACCTTTGCAGATTTCCTGTTTGTTTGTATTGACGCTCCGACTGTACTGTTATATTGTCATTTTACATGAGGATACACATATATTGTAGGACCATGGATTATATTGTATTGTTTTGATATACAAGGAAATAACAACGGATATTGATTAATCATCTATTATTTGGTTAGCATATCTTTATTGTTGTTGCTAACCACTGATCTAGAACAAGTAATTGGATACTGAATAATAACTTAAGACATTATTGCATGAGAGCTGCATTTGAACTAGTTAATAGAAAGTTTTAATGCTGCTTAATTATTGCACAACATCATTTCCAGGGAACTCCTTAAAATAGTGACAACAATCATTGAAGAGGGAGGACTATTTCTGTGGATCACCAGTCACAGTTTCTGAAATGGTTGTATTTTCAGTGATATTCTCAGACTAAAGATCCATCTGCTCCATTGACTGGCCCACACAGGTTGCTTGCAACATCTGTGCCAGGATTTTAGAGCCAACTGAATCATATGGAGGGAACTAGGAAGGGTGAATCAGGTTTTAGGATGAAAGAAAGGGCACTGCTGTCCACTCATGCCATTATTCACCGATACATAATTTGGCTAATTATAGTATGGATCGAACTTGATTTCACCCCAATCAAAATCAGTAGGTGTCAACTGAAACTTTTTAAGACACCGTGATTACCTCTGTGAACTTCATTGGCGGAGAATACATATGTGTTTACTTTGCTACTTCCGAAGAGACTGAACTTATTTTAAATAGGGTATTATCTGAATCGAGTTGGAGATACAACTGTTTGCAAATCACAACCCCATCCAATTCAATACAAAATGGGGGTGCAAAGCTAGCTTTTGGGTCCAACACAACCTTATTTGTTTTACAATCAGGGTGTTATCTAAAAATTGGGGAAAGTGAAGGGCAAATCTTGCAGGTGGTTTACGGTCATAATTTAACCTCAAGTTACACACATGTTTTTGTCAGAACAGAGGCAAACAAGCCCGTATGGATACCAGCAGGATGAATATCTGCATTACAGAAAATGATAATAGGAAGAAGCTTTTCCGACACAAACAAGGAAAATGGAAATGTCAATAAAAATGCAACTCTGCACAATCAAAAACAGGAAGTTGAGGAGAAAAATGCTGGTAAACTAGCTAGATTGGTCAGATGCGGAGGGGGACTATAATATTGAAGGAGGAAGAGGCAGCAGCAGCATGGTTTGACCGGTTTTAGCTGCAGGAAAACCATTTTCCAATGCAGCTGATATCTAAAGCAGTGGTTTTCAATCATCCTACTGCCGTGACCTCTTATACAGTTCATCATGTTGTGGTGACCCCCAACCATAACATTATTTTCGTTGCTACTTCATTACTGTAATTTTGCAACTGTTATGAGTCATGTAAATATCTGATATGCAAGATGTGTTTTCATTCACTGGATGAAATTTGGCACAAATACCCGATACACCCACATTTGAATACTGGTGGGGTTGGGGGAGAATTCATTTTGTCATTTGGGAGTTGCTGTTGCTGGGATTTATAGTTCAGCTACAATCAAAGAGCATTCTGTACTCCACCAACAATGGCATTGAACCAAACTTGGCACAAATTACTCCCACAACCAACAAAAAATACTGGAAGGGTTCAGTGGGCATTGACCTTGAGTCTGGAGTTGTAGTTCACTTACATCCAGAGAGCACTGTGGACTCAAACAATGATGGATCTGGACCAAACTTGGCACAAATGCTCAATATGCCCAAATGTGAACACTGGAGGAGTCTGGAGAAAATAGACTTTGACATTTGGGAGTTGTAGTTGCTGGGATTTATAGTTCACCCACAATCAAAGAGCATTCTGAACTCCACCAATGATGGAATCGAACCAAACTTGGCACACAGAACTACCACAACCAACAGAAAATACTGGAAGTGTTTGGTGGACATTGACCTTGAGTTTGGAGTTGTAGTTTACAGAGAGCACTGTGGACTCAAACAATGATGGAACTGGGCCAAACTTAGCACGAATACTCAGTATGCCCAAATGTGAAAACTGGTGGACATTGGAGAAAATAGGTCTTGACATTTGGGAGTTGTAGTTGCTGGGATTTATAGTTCACTTATAATCAAAGAGCATTCTGAACTCCACTAATGATAGAATTGGGACAAACTTCCCACACAGAACCCCCATGACCAACATAAAATACTGTGTTTTCTGATGGTCTTTGGCGACTCCTCTGAGTCCCCCTTTTGACACCCCGAGATCCTGACCCCCAGGTTGACAAATGCTGATCTAAAGGCTAATGTCAAGGACATATGACACAAGATGAGGTTACTTAATTTCAAATATTTCTCCATGACCTTCAATCCAAAATGTTTGGAGATCTTTACAGCAATTAATAAACACACAAAAACACTGTTACTCTATTAAAAAATAACAACAACCCAGGGGAGAAATATGTGAGACATTAAAAGCCTGAGGAAATGGAAGGGTCTTAATGACTTAATTAATGCATTTAAACCCTGCTTGTTGGCAAAACATCACATGACAGCAGCTTGCAAGGACATTAATAATATGACGGCCCTGCTGTCAGACTTACAGTCTAAATTTCAAGATATATTATACCAAAAATAGCAGATATTCACTAACATCCTAAGATAAAATAACAAAAAAAATCATAATATAATATCTGGGAAATGACCGTTCAGGGAAAATTAAAACTGGATGGGATATTTTAAAATGTGAATGGCTAAAACATATTAAATTAACAAGGTAACACAAACACTCTCTAGTCATTAGGTGAGAGTTGCATCGATATGCACACTGGGGAAAAAAGCATATAAATGAGCAAGAATTTCAGTGTGAGGAAATCTAACACTAAAATACTGCACGTGAAAATGAAACAGAGATAAGAAAATGAAAGTACATTTTAGAGAAAGACTATGAGATGAAAGCTGAAAGATTTTTCACATTCCTAACACAATGTAAAAACCCACTACACCATTGCTTAGGGTCTCCCAGTTTTTTGACTTTTGGAGGTCACATGTTAACTACAATCCAACATTTCTTTAGCATAGCATAAATATCTGGCCCCTTCTACACTGCCATACAATCCAGATGATCAAAGCAGATAATCCATATTATCTGATTTGAACTGGAGTATTCGAGTCTATATTACCATATAATCCAGTTCAAAGCAGATAATCTGGATTTCATATGGCAGTGCAAGAGGGGTCTCTGTGAGCAGTGATATGATACAACCCCCATGCAAAATAGAACCACTGTGCAAACCATATCAATGAGTGGGTGCGCTTGTGCAATGAAGGCTGTACAACTATAATGTGCAACTTTAATGCATTTGTAAACAAACTCGGGGTACTGGAACCAACGAAACATCCGAGGGAAATAAACAAACACAGTAAATGAGAGTTAAAAATCACTCTATTAAAGTTTAGATGGTCACAAATTCACTCACGAAATTGAACACAGTACAGTCACCCAAGTAAGGTTTCTCCAAATGCCACTTGCAAATCTAAGTGTTTATAGAGTTCTGTGTGCTTCCCGGATTGGGAGCAAGAGTAAATTCTCAGGAGATGAAAGTAAATAATAATCTGAAGGACCACTTGCCAATGCAAGTATTTGTAAAGTTCCATATGCTACCCGGAATGGGAGCGGAGAAGTTGGGCGAGGAGTCCGTGGAGTGCCTCAACTGGTTGTAAATCACTGGCGAAATGGTCAATCATGGGAGAGGCACAATGTGGACGCTGAGGAATTAAATCTCTTCCTCTGTACAATATAGGCTCCAAAAATGTCGACGGTTTGCTGATGCGAATTCGAAGGCCAGAAAGAAAATCCGTTTCACCGCTAACGCGGTTTTGTCAAGACAATTTAGTAAATTCAAAGCGTCCATATGCTATAACACAGGGCTGTCCAATAGGCAGACCAGGGGCCATACACGCCCCCCGAGCCCCTTCCTGCGGCCCCCTAACTTGTTTTAATAAACTGCAAATTAGAAATTAAAAATTAAATTAAAAATTTAAAAAATACCTACTTTAGGCAAGCATCGCGAGACTACGCCAGACACAGACGGAATTTCGAGGGAGGTCGAAATCCCGTATGTGGCTGCGTAGTCTCGCGATAGTTGCCGAAATCTCGGGTCCCATGGGATTTGCGGCTGGCCTGGGTTCACGCCTCCTCCCCCCTCGCGGCTGCTTCCAGGCCAGCCCCCATTCCCTCAGAGAGGGGGAGGAGGGGAGTGAGGCAGGGAAAGCCCCTCCTGGCTCCATCCTCTTCCTGTGGAGGGCCCTCGCTTCCCGCCCCACGGATGGGAGAGCCGCCGCGTCCGGCCTGAGCTTGGCCTCGGCTCCAGCGAGGCTCTTTGGGGACGGCAGCGTCGTTGGTGCTTCGGCCCTGTGGTGGGGCTCCCGCAGTATGGGTAAGGAAGGGCCTGGCTCGAATCAATCAATCTAAAAACAGTGGGACGTTGGGTGAGGGGGAGGAGTCCCTCAGCGGCGGTTTCCTTGGCGAGGCTTCCTTCCCCTCCTCCGCGCCCCCTCCCCCTTGTTATGCTGCCTTCCCCCACGTGCAGGGCGCAACGTGGCTTCCTTTGCGCCTGCCCCCATGGCTTGTTTTCCCTTCAGGGAGGGAGGGAGCTCTTTGGGCCTCCTCCACCCGCCTCTGGGAAAGGAGGCCCCATCAAGCCCTGCAACGGCATTGAGGTGTTTGGTTTTTTTTGGGTGTGTCCCAATTTGAGTGTGGACTCAAATAACTCAAAGGTATTAGGAAACATTTCCCCAAATCCACCAGTGTTCCCATTTGGGTATATTGAGTATTCATGCCAAGTTTGGTCCAGATCCATCATTATTTGAGTCCACAGTGCTCTCTGGATGGAGGTGAACTACAACTCCACAACTCAAGGTCAATTGTAAGTAAATTGGAGCCGGGGAGGGGGCGGAGCCAGGGGCGGAGGCAAACACTTCGGCCCCCCAGGTGATCCATGACCGGAATTCCGGCCCTTGGGCCCGTAGAAGTTGGACAGTGGGTTAGTTATATAACCCAAGGTAATACCCCATAGTAATATCAAACAATGAATATATAACATACATACCGGAGATATAATGATATGTCATATAACCCAGGCGAAATAGCTGATCATGGGCGACCCAAAGGTAGAGTCAAATACAACAGGTGGGTATAAATAAGAGAAAGATTTCACAGCAGTAAGGAGTTTAGGGAGATGGCGTCATTTAACCCGTGAGGCCACTCAGAATCGAGTAAAAGGATCCATTTTATTTCAGCTTGTCTTAATTTGACAGATAGGTCCATATGAGGCCTGGGATCGATCCTTTCCAAGACTCGCAGTTTTAGCGATGTAGGAGGGTGATTCTTCTGTTGGCAGTGTAAGTAGAATGCTGAGTCCGTGGCCTTATTAATTATTTTTGAGCGATGCTCAATAGAACGGGTGCGTATTTCCCTCTGTGTCTGCCCCCCGTAGACAAGAAGGCATTCACACGTGATCCCATACACGGTGGATTTCGTCGCTCAGGTCGCGAAATCACGGATCTTGAAGGATTTCTGTTTGGCCAGGCTGTAAATCTCCTTTTCAGATGAGATGTTACCACATACCGAGCACCTCCCGCAAGCGCGTGTGCCCAGTCTCATGCTACTCTTAAAAGGTTTAGTGCACTGTTGGGAATGTACAACATAATCCTTGATATTACGGGTCCTTTTGTATGCCACAAGTGGGAGTTTAGACAGACCCTCAATGTGCTCCACCAGGGGCCAGTATTTCTTCACAATGTTGATCATAGTCTTGGAATGCGGGGTAAATGTTAAAGGTCATACAATCTGATCAGTGGGGGGGGGGGGGATCGTTCAGTGGTAGAAAATAGAGATGATCTGGGTTTGGAATCAGCTCTCAATCTGGCTTTTTGTACTACCTGTGGTGGATACCCACATTAAGATTACTGTACTGCCCTATTTTTTGAAAGCCTGCTCCCAGAGCTAGTTTCTCACTCTCCTCCTGAAGGCTAATAGGGAGGGGACTGATCTGATGTCACTAGGGAGGGTGTTCCATAACTGAGGGGCCACCACTGAGAAGGCCCTGTCTCTCAGGCCAGATCCAGACAGGGCTTTATTCCAGAAGCATCCACATTAAAATAACACAGATGTTTCTGGGGGACTATCCATACCCACTCCAGAAAGTGCGCGCTTTCTGGGGTGAGTTGCCCAGACATTCTCTCGGGACTAGCCTGAGAGAACGTCCGGAGGCCCCCCCCTCCCCCCCAACCCCCCAGACACCTTAGAAAACTAATAAAATCTTACGTGGTCTCCATTAGAAGCCTTGGCCAGCTCTCCTGGCATGTCATTTCTACGAGATAATATCTGGACAACCCACCCCAGAAAGTGCACACTTTTTAGGGTGGGTATGGATGGGGTGGATATGGATGGGGGAGGGGAAGGGATTTAGCCCAGTAAAATGTGGGGATACTGTCTGGACTGACAGTATTCTGCAGTCCTGATCTGGAAATAGTGGAAGGCGCGGAATAAAGCCACTATCAAATTAATTAGCTGGAAACCAGGGTTTTCCTGGTTTGTAGTGAATTAATTCAGGACTGTCCAAACATTGTCTGGACAGCACCTCCTTTATTTCAGAATTTTCCTGCAATAAAGGTGCTGTCTGGACGGGCCCTCATTCCCACCAGCTGCACTTGCGAGGAAGGTGGGACCGAGAGCAGGGCCTCCCCAGACAATTTTAGTCTCCAAGCTGATCCATAGGGGAAGATACAAATTTGCACCCAAAGGTGTATTAACAGATAATAGTTAGTGCACATCTTTGGACCTCCCAAAACGATTTTTATGTGAACATTTCTGGCACTACAGCTAGTTTCCGGCTCTCGTCTGCTCAAATACTTTTGATCACTCAGACTTTAGAAAATGTAATTTTTTTTCTTTGATAAGTATCACCGGCTTTAAAAGAAGTGATAAATCTTTTCCTGGAGCAGGTGCCTTTGCTCCTGCTGTTATGTCGTGAATTCTGCCTTGTGGTTGTTCTTTCTTGTAAATGCCGTGATTTATATCCTGTACATTAAAGCTGGCAAATGAAATCTAGCATTAACGCATCCAGAGGAATGAAGTCAGATCGCAATCACTCAGAATGTAATTGTACAGTTGAAACCATGCTGGTCTTTATCTATCTATCTATCTATCTATCTATCTATCTATCTATCTATCTATATCATCTATCTATCTATCTATCTATCTATCTTTCTATCTTTCTATCTATCTATCTATCTATCTATCTATCTATCTATCTATCTATCTATCTATCTATCTCTAAGGTCCCTTCCACACAGCTCTATATCTCAGAATAGCAAGGCAGAAGATTCCACAATATCTGCCTTGAACTGGATTATCTGAGTCCACACTGCCATATATCCCAGTTCAAAGCAGATCATGTGGGATTTTATTCAGATGTTTGGAAAGGGCCTAAAAGGGAAGAGGTTGAGTACAGATGGACCTTTTGCATTTGTTGACTCAAAGGGAGACAAAAAGGAGCCTTGAAGGCAACAGAGGACTAGATCAAGGCAACGTAACCCTTGTTCCCCAGTGGAGGGAGCAAACGCTTGGAAGCATAATTAGAAACTCTGACCTGGAACTCATATGCCCATTACTCTGGTATGTTTCCTCCTACTTTTGGATGAAGCAGAGGATGGGTTGGCCTTAAAGTGCCTAGGAGGTGTGGCTAGGCAACATTCATAAGGGCCAGAAAGTATCAGGTTCTTCCCACAGGCTCTGGAAGATGAACCTGTCCTATCTCCAGGATGCTCAGGTGTAGAGAAGATTCCAGCTAACACCGGCTCTCCTGTTTGGAGGCTACAAGCCCTGAGAGCATACTTGTTCCAGCCCTGCTACTATTCATAGCTCCTTGGGTCTTGCATTTGAATATTTTTTTAGTCCTTTAAGAAAAGTCCCACAAGCTCCTTGAGTTAGCATATTTGTTGGCTTGGCTGCAAGAAAACCTATTGCCCTACTTGGCCAAAGGAAGAAGACATTGACAATGGGAAAGGTGAGTAAATCCGGAATTATCTTGGTTTGGTGGCACCTTTAGAAGATACAAGCATTTAAGGTGATTCAATTGCATCTCAGAGCATGTACAGGTTACTTTTAAGGCCTGTGCAAACTTTGGCCCTCCAGGTGTTTTGGACTTCAACTCCCACAATTCCTACCAGCTGTTAGGAATTGTGGGAGTTGAAGTCCAAAACACCTGGAGGGCTGAAGTTTGCCCATGCCAACTATAGCTCCTTTGTTCTAGGCAGCATGGAGGACCTCTGAGAGCTTCCAGTTATATATAAATCATGGGAAAATTACGTGCAAAAAAGGAGGACTGAATTTGGAAATGTTATTTTTGAATTATCTAAATTCAAAAATACATAATGGTAAAGAAAGATTAAAATTCTATGCCAAGATGAAAAGATGAAGAATAGAGCTTGAAAAAACATTGCTTTTTTGGACTGCAACTTGCAAAAAAACTTTTGGACGTAAGTAGTCAGTTGCCTGAGATCTTGAGAGTTGGAAATGGGATAGATAAACAAATCAGATGAACTGGTATTGTAGTCCTTTAAAAATGAGTGGTTTAAAAAAACTACAATACCAGTTCATCTGATTTGTTTATCTATTTATTTAAAAATGACTGGTTTTTCAAGCTCTGTTCTTTAGTATTTTTTTAAAGAACCATCAGAGTTACTGTTGCTAAATGAGACATATATTCTTGAAAAAAAAAATCAAGATTAAGCACAGAGGCATGTTGATCTATGGCCATCTTGTTTTTTTTAAAAAAAATTAATTGCTGTGCACTCATTTTATGGAAACTGACTATGGAAAAAATATTTCACTGCATCTTATGTGTCTCGATTTCGTTTTCAAATGGCAAAGAGACATCAATATCAACTGATTCTTCATCCAATGCCTTTCTTCTCTGCTGTTTCTTGTCCATTGTTAAAAATGGATGGTACTGTAGATGTGTGCGCAAGCGTGTGTGTGTGAAGGTGAAAACACATCTTGCTGGCTAGGCAAGAAACTTTAAAAAAACTGACACAAAGGGAGAAGCGTGATTGTCACATGCACAAACCAATAATGTTGGACATTTGCTGACACATATGGAATAACCCAACAGTTTGTGCCTTGGTTCTCCATATGATCCAGAGAATTTAAATCTTGCTTTGCACATTTATATGGATTCTCCTGATCCCTTGTCAGGTCTAGTCTCACATAACTTCTGCAAAACTACAATACCTAGCTTTTGCAGTCTGTTTACTTATTTATTTATTTTAAATTTTTGTACCCCGACCGTCTCACCTCCATGGAGGGACTGGCTTACAGCAAAACTCAATGTCATTTAAAATTTGAAACATTTTAAAACAGCATATTAAAATACATAAAAAACAGAGATACATAAAACCAGATTGCCATTAAAACCGCATTCAGCTCGGTCTAAAAAAGTGGTCACCCATTGCAGATTGAAATCAATCTCAGCTTATTCTGGGAAGGCCTCGTTCCACATCCAAGTCTTCACCCGCCTCCTGAAGGACAACAGGAAGGGGGCAGATCTAACATCGCTTGGGAGGGAGTTCCACAGCCGAGGGGCCACAACAGAGAAGGCCCTGTCTCTCGCCCCCACCAGATGTGCTTGCGAAGATGGCGGGATTGAGAGCAGGGCCTCTCCGGAGGATCTTAATGTCCTTGATGGTTCATAGGGGAGAATTCGTTTGGACAAGTAAACTGGGCCGGAACCGTATAGGGTTTTTGTTTACACAGAAGGTTTTTGTTTACTTGATCCATGGAGCAGCGGTGGCACAGAGGGTAATACCCTTGTGCCGGCTGAACTGCTGAAGGTTGGTGGCTCGAATCCGCAAGATGGGCTGAGCTCCTGTCTGTCAGTCCCAGTTTTCCATGCAGGGACATGAGAGAAGCCTACCACAGGACGGTGACACATCTGTGCATCTCTTCGGCAACGTCTCTGTAGATGGTGAATTCTCTCACATCAGAAGCGACTTGCCGTATATTCTCAATTTGCTTCTGACATGATTAAAAAACTTAATCCAAGAGTAGAGTCCAGTCCTTAGAATCAAAATAAAAGTTGCAACAGGTGTATACTTACATAGGTTCACATTTCTTAAACTAAGTGTAGCAACACAGGCTTCTACTACATCCCAGATCATCTTAATTGTCCATTTAGCCCAGGCCTGGGCAAACTTTGGCCCTCCAGGTGTTTTGGACTTCAACTCCCACAATTCCTAACAGCCGACAGGCTGTTAGGAATTGTGGGAGTTGAAGTCCAAAACACCTGGAGGGCCAAAGTTTGCCCAGTTCTGATTGAGCCCATTTTCAACTCTGGGCATCTCAGTCATATCCTATTATCTGACATGTTGATATGTCAAGTTCTGAAAATGAAACATTATGTATGCAGAGCATACATTCTACCACCAAGCTATGGTGACTTCCCCGAAGAGATGGAAACACCCTTCTGTGTAAACATATGCAGAATTGTGATGTAGGGCCCATTCAAAAAGTCTCAGGATTATTTGAACTGCAACCTATGGTACTGACAATTGACTTATGATGTGAAGACGTCAAATTGAAGGAAATACTGAAAGACACAAACATTAAATAGGTTTAAGGAAGTGATGAATCTGACTTCAAGCATCACCTTCGATTCACTTCTGATGGAAAATATTCCCCAATGTGCAACCTTATTGATTGTTGACAGCGACTAATATTTAAATTGAATGCTTTAATGTGCCAGTAGTGATACCATATAGGACAGATGCCATCAGAGTTCAAAGGGTTGACAAACTTTATATTATAGGGAGGGTGGTTTGACAATGTGACTGGGGCGTGTTTGTGTGTGGTTATAATTGACTTTTGAAATATCAAAATTAAATTGAATTTTTGAAGGCATTTGAGTTTCGGTTTCGAACACACTTTGATGTTGTTGTGTGCCATCAAACCAGCAACCCTCTAACTGAGGGCCCTTCCACACAGCTGTATAACCCAGAATATCAAGGCAGAAAATTCTCAATATCTGCTTTGAACTGGATTATCTGAGTCCACACTGTCATATAATCCAGCTCAATGTGGATTTTATATAGCTGTGTGGAAGGGGCCTGAGAGTTCTCCGTGAGCTGCAGTTTCCAAAAAGCTTTCCTCAGGTCTTGGCCTCCTTTATTGAATCTATCCATAATAGATTGATATCATTCTTCATATCATTTCATAATCTATCCAAAGTGCAGTACTCTCGGTTTAATCATTTTGTCTTTAAGAGAGTATCCATGTTTAATTTGCTCGAAGACTCTCCAAAGGCAGATTTTTTCCCATGTCAGGAACAACTTGAGAAACTGCAAGTTGCTTCTGGTGTGAGAGAGTTGGCCATCTGCAAGGACTTTGCCCAGAGGATGCCCGGATGTTTTACCATCCTGTGGGAGGCTTCTCTTGTCCTCACATGAGAAGCTGGAGCTGACAGACAGGAGCTCACCCTACTCTCTGGATTCGATCAGCCAATCTTTCGGTCAGCAGTCCTACTGGCACAAGGGTTTAACCCATTGCACTACCGGGGGCTCCTTCCAAAGTGAGCTGTGGAGCAAGTATACCTGGCAGCCAATCCCAGCACAGATAATGCTATAAAGGTGTACTGTGATGGGTGGAGAAGGCTTAAAAGTGAGCCGCAGATAGGATTTGGATGAGACAGGGAAAGGATAACCTAGGGATAGGGTTTGGGTTTAAATGAGATAAGGAATTATTTTTTTTTATAGAGACAGGTCCATCAGGAAGACAGCACGGACTGACTCTGGGTTAGAGAGCTGTGACTGATTGAGAGTTCAAGGATTACTATATTATTTGCAGGTCTCTTTGTATGTTTGCAGTAGGGTTGGTGGAGGGATGGTCATGCTAACCACAACAAACTCACCACTACGAAGCAGTCACAAATCCAAATCCACCCCAGGGAGCCAATACAGGAAGGAATTAAGAGGATGATTTGTTTGTATCAGGAGTGACTTGAGAAACTACAAGTCGCTTCTGGTGTGAGAAAATTGGCCGTCTGCAAGGACGTTGCCCAGGGGACACTCGGATGTTTTGATGTTTGACCATCCTTGTGGGAGGCTTCTCTCATGTCCTCACATGGGAAGCTGGACCTGACAGGGGGAGCTCATCCATGCTCTCCCCAGATTCGAACTTCCGACCTGTCAATCTTCAGTCCTGCCTGAACAAGGGTTGAACCCATTGCATCACCGGGGGCTGCTAAGAGCAGGATGAATGACAGGAGCCCAAGCATTGGAACAGTAGAAAGGGGATCTGCCATAGGCCTAGTTCTTTGCCTTTGGAGCATATTCGTAGTACAGTCCTCTGGCACTACATTTCAAATTCTCTTTCTGCTATCTTATAACTACGTGGGAGAGTGCAAGTCCACCACCATGGAAGGGGAACGTCAAGGTGGGAAATGATTTCATACCAGGTTCTAAAACAATCAGGCCCGGATTAACACCTTTTTGCACCCTAGGCCACACTTTGGAATTACGCCCCCTTTAAGCCAACCTCTACCGCCCCAGCGCTCCCCTCCCCGCCACTCAGATCCACACTTGGCTGGCTTTCGCCATGGTGCCTCCGGAGCAGAAGAGAAAAGCGCATAGGCACCATCCCGCCACCTCCAAGGTCCCCCTTCCCACCAGCTGGAAAGCTCCACTGTGCTCTAAGGTCTCCTTGGGAGGCTTGGGGGGAGCGCAGCAAGTGCAAACTCGCTCCAAAGGCGTGCACGAGAGAGAGAGAGAGAGAGAGAGAGAGAGAGAGGTCCGCTTGGCGTGTGCTCCTGCAGAGTGAGGGAAGATTCAGGTTGGGGTTTGTGCGGCTTTTGTTCGGCTGCTCCTGAAGGCAGGAGAGCCAGACCCTGGCCTTGATCCTTTCCTCCCTTCCATGGCTCCCTTTGGCCAAGCAGCTCACCCCGGTTTGGTCCGAGAGCGCAGGAGTGAGCCTGGGTTGGTATGGTCTCGTGTTGGGGACCTGAGAGAGGTCCACCCAAGCAACGCCCTTTCTCTCCCCTTTCCCTCCCTCACTCCCTTCCTTCTTTACTTTCTTTCGTTCCTCCTAGTTGCCTCCTTCTCCCCTCCCTCCCACCACCCTCTCCGGGACTCTGCCGCTCGGCTCTGGCTGCAGGAATTTACAGACTGTCGCCGGGGGAGCTGGGCGAGTCGCCATGGAGACGGCTTCCCCGGGAGCCAGGAGGTCAGGCCAGGCAGAGACCCATGGGCCAATCAATGGATCAATGTGAGGGCCCCGCCGCCGGGAGAAGGAACGAGGAGAGGCATGAGAAAGGGGGAAAGAGAGGCGCAGACCAGGGGGTTTTTTGGTCCGTGATCTGCGCCCCCCCCCCCTCAGCTTGCACCCCTAGGCCATGGCTTAGGTCGGGTAATCCGGGCATGAAAACAATGAGGGGGGAGGGGAACCAACAACTTAATAGATTACACATTTTGGAGAAAAGCCAAAACCAGTTTAATTCATAATATTATTGTTACAAAAAGTAAAATCACCCAAAGCCACAGAGATACGAGGGTGTCCTGAGTCAAGACCTCTGTCAAAAAGCAAGCTGTGACCTGAACCTCAGTCACCAAGTGTGACTATGCTTGCAAAGACAGCCATATAATCCTCAAAGAATCTGGTAAGGAATGGGGTCAGCCAATTGTTGGTCATTCCAAAGAATGGCATGTAATTTATAGCTCAGTTATGATCTAGAAAGTTATGTATATAAAAACGGATGAGCTCATCCAAAAACAGGAAACTTGTCTAAGGAGCCTAAGCTATCCAAAGAAAAAGCAATAGAGAACAATGGCTTATCTATGCTGTCCAAATGAAGCAAAGCGGGTGAGGTAACTCTCATTAGGAATGGCACCTGTTGCTAAAGCAGCTTGCATACCTTCCACCACAAATTCTTTGAAAGCAGTAATAGGCTGTTGGCAAATTTTCAAGGCTTGGGTAGATAGGTGTCTAAATGGGTGTGAAAATCAGGATGATACTGGAGTCAGAACTTATCTACCACCACCGAAATTAATGTAAACATTGCTCCAGACATGATGCATAGTATTTGTTGCTGATTGCCACCAAGTCACGTTTGGAGATATGGCAAGAGACTTCAAATGCACATTTCTCTCAACAACCCTGGTCCAGTCCTGCAGATTCAGGGCTATGACTTCCTTGATTGAGAATAATAATAATAATAATAATACACTTTATTTATATTCCGCTCTTCTCACCCCGAAGAGGACTCAGAGCGGATTACAGGTACACATACTTAGCAGACAAACCCTGCTGTTTTCCACAATACACACACATAGACGAACAGAGGCAAACTCTGGCCACCAGGGGGAGCTGACACACTCCTCATCTCTCAGCAGCGTTCCCAGCGTCCCTTGTTGTTCCTTCCGCATTCCTCAGCGTTCCTGGAGCTCTTTAATGGTCTCATAATTCAGTCAAAATTTGCCTCCCCTCTTAATGTGGTACCTTTATCTCCTACTTGACAGATGCAACTGTCTTTCAGGCGGCAATGGTCGACAGCAGGCTACACTTAAAGGTCGAGCACCCACCTCGACCCAGGCAGGCCTCAAACTCATGAACTATTGGTCAGAGAGATCTTATGCAGCTGACACTTAGCCAGCTACGCCACATTCCCGGTCTACATCCACTTGTAACTTGGGTTCCATCAATATTGCCATATAATGTAATTTAAAACTTTGTAGACTCGTAAAATGAAGTCAAACTGCTTTATGTGAATCTAGACTGACCATATAATACAGTTTCAGACTGCATTATATTGTGGTGTTAATAAGACCATAGCTTTATTTTTTTGGACTGGTTCCCATTTTACCATGTGTTACCTTTTCTAATGGATCATGTCATCTCATAATATAGCCAAAGAATGATCAAATTAGCTCCCAGGAAGACCTCGGCCTTGATCTGCCCTTGATTTTACAATTTTATGGTCTATTGACTGCAAACAACTAGCTTGGGGACCCGGTGATGTGCATTGTTTGTTTTTGGAGGTTAGGTTTCCAGGTCCATCATTGGTGGGGTCCAAATTGCAGGTGAACTATACATCCCAGTGGCTACAATGGCTATAAATCTAGCTGAATTCCCCCAAACCCCTCCAATGTGTTATGTTGGTCATGGGGGTTCTGTGTGCTAAATGTGGTCCAGGTCCATTGCCAGTTGGGGTTGCAGTGCTCTGACTTGATGCAGGGCAACCTACAACTTCCACCATGTAGAGCCAATCCCCCAAACTCCTCCAGTATGTTCACTTGCTGCTCTGTTATGCAGTCAGAGTTGAAAAGAATAGGAAAGGATTAAGGGAGAGGTAGTGGGTGGGATCATGGACTGGGGCCAGTGTACCTGCAGGATCGCCTGATTCCATATAACCCATATAATCCTCCGAGATCATTACGCTCAGAAGACTAGAATCTTCTAGACATTCCCAGTGTGAAGTCTTTTCATCTGATCTCGACTAGACGCAGGGCATTTTCCATCATCGCCCCAGTTTTGTGGAATGCGTTACCTCCAGAGACACAGGCTTTGCGTAATTTGGCCACCTTCCGCAGAGCCTGCAAGACGCACTTGTTCAGACAGGCTTTTGAATGCTTGTGATTTTACTATGTGTTTTACTTGTGTTTTATCTACTATTTGTATTCATTGAACTATGTTGTAAACCGCCTCGAGTCTCTGGGAGTGGCGATGTACAAGTCCAATAAATAAATAAATAAAAATAAATAAATAATTCCACACCAATGGAGAGAGAAAGGAACTCTGGGATACCTCCCTGTGGTGGAGGAAATCTGAAATGAAATGGTCCCTGAATGAAACCATTCCTTGGGCTGTAATGTTTGGGGAGGACATTGGAAGGTTTGGGCAACATGTTCATGGCGGTCACTATAACCTACAGTGTCAGTGGAAAGACTGCCTTTGGAGGCTCCTCAGCACTTGGAACTATAGCTGTTTGTGGAGGTGGGAGGCTATGTGTAAGTAAGTAGACACCTCTGCCACATGCACACATACAGAGATTTTGCCAGTCTGTGGTATTTGCAAAACGGTCCTCCAACATCACACTTGGAGCGAATTGATTCTTTCCCTATCCAGTACCTTTAAAGTTCAGCTTTCACAACAATATATAGAAACTTAAAATACAAAGGCATGGACAATTCTCACTTTGAGTTCAATGCTATGATGGCACTAGTTGAAAAAAGACAGAAGTGTGTTCCTTGTACAATTTAAGGATGCAGCAATATGTTAATTTTATAGATAAATGCATGCCTACATCAACTGCAATCAAGGCATTAATTTGTAGAATAGAAATCTGCTAATAGATAGATACTTCCTTGTTGTAGTCTCTGCATGCCATAGTTTCTTTTTTCCATTTTAAAAACCTGGCCGCATTTTTCCAGCAACAAGTATGCTGTTCATTCACCTTCAGGCGCCAGGGATTGCTTAAGAGAGAGTGACAGAAAACCTGAAACAGCCTAGTGAAATCCTCTAAATGCAATATTTTATCAGTGATCATTTGTGAATATTGGTAAGGCAGAGAAGGAATAATAAGACAATGCAGATAATTATTAATTTTAGAAATGGTGCATATTAAACCAGAAGAAACATGAATTGGCATGTTGCACTCATAAACCTATAAGTATAGGAAATAATCCACTGTTGTGGGAAGCTGCACTATCTATTGAATGCTTACATATTCTATAGATGGGGCCTTTACCTTTAGAGATGGTTTGTGGATGAGACAGTGGAACAAATAAAGCCAGCCTAACTTCTCTGGTCATTTACTTTCAGAAAAAACCTGATATTTACTCGGTTGAGATCAATGGAACAAAAGATGTGGGAGGAATTGGAAAAGAAGATGAAAAGGAAAAGTGCAGCGATTCAAAAAAGGACAAGAAAAAAAGGAAAGAAGAAGACCTCAAGAAAGAGTTGGATCTGGTAAGTACTATAGTGAAGATACCTATAGCAATTACCATTATCCACACTTTATTTATTTATTTCTTCGGGCTTCTATGCCGCCGACTCCCTGAGGCTCGCGGCGGCTCACAGGAACCGAAAGTACAATAACATACAAGCAATGCGATAAAAACATCTAAAACAGTTAAACAGTTAAAACAGCATAGTACAAAACCCCCAGATACAGTTCAGAAATTAAACAGCATGACACCCCAGGGCAGCGGCTAGAGCGGAGCATGGACAGGACCTACTCCCCGAAGGCCCGCCCAAACAGGTAAGTTTTGCAGGCGCGTCTAAACGGGAGCAGGTCCTTTATGGCTTGCGTTCCGGCCGGGAGGGCATTCCACTTTGATTTTGTAGGATTGGAACTCCCAAAAGTGGTCTCTACTGATGATGCTGGCTAGGTCTGTTGGGGTTTGTGACAACCCTGCCAAGCTCTTTGGCCATTCGTTCCATCCTGACAGACCTCATCCACCTCTGACACCAACAGGGCCTTCCTGACTTGGTTTGTTTATTTATTTATTATTTCACATTTGTCTGCCTTCCTCCCCCAACGGCTCAGGGCGACTCACAACAGTTCGTAAAATACAATTGACAGATGTCTCATAAACCACAGTAACACAATTAGAATAGAATTACAATTAGAACAGTTGAAACAGCAGATGGAGTCGCAGTGGGGTGTCAGCTAGGCAGCGCGAGCTACAGTCTAGTTAACCCCGAAGGCTTGTTGGAACAGCAATGTCTTAACTGCTCTCCTGAACGTGAGGAGGCTCTGGGTGGCACGGATGCCGGCGGGCAGTGCGTTCCACAGGGTTGGGGCTGCAACAGAGAAAGCCCGCCGGCGTGTTTTGCGGACAGATGGTAGGTCTTCACATTTGGGATGACCAGGAGATTTAGCTCTTCGGAGCGTTTGTGATGGAGGAAGGCAGTAAAGTATGAGGCTCTCGGTTCTCTTTCAACTCAACTCTCCTATCCCTGTCCCTTTTGCTATCTCTTCATTTAAGGCGACACCATGAGTTACTACACTAGGTAACACCAAGCCTAGGGACACCAATAGGCTTGAGCCCGAATCAGTTTGAACAAAAATAATAATAATACACTTTATTTATATTCTGCTCTTCTCACCCCGAAGGGGACTCAGAGCGGATTACATCACACATATGGCAGACAATCCCTGCTGGAAAACGTACAGTTACAATACAACACATACAATTTTTGAATGAATTCTTCTTCTGGCTGTGTCACAGGGTGCGTCATTATGTCACAAGGGGGTGCTGTTGCTTCATCCTCATGACGGGGGCCCTCTGTTCCTTTGTTCTGCATTCCACCTTCCGACAGCCGATTTTTATTTATTCAGGTGTTGTAAAGTCCTTACTGAAAAGAATCCTCCCCCGCTTTTGGCAGGTTCCCAGTTCATCCATTTACAGCTGGGCTGTTTTTGAACTGCTGGGTGAACAGTGGACAGGGCTCACAGCTGGGTGAACAAGCCAGCTCGGGAATCGAACTTGCAACCTTCAGGTTGCAAGCACAATTGTTCTTACCACTGTGCTATCTCTCCGGATTCAGAAAAGGATTCAGTGGTCTGATTCGTATAATTTCCAAAAACTGAAATGGGAGGAGGGAGCTGGAAAGCCCAGCAAAACAGATAGGAAAGCTGGATTTTATCGGATCCTGGAGAGTGTGGAGTTAAGTTGCAATATACCCGAGGCAGGAGTCTGCTGTGGGATTCCTGGAGAACGTGGAGTTAACATATGTTCTCCCTTCCCAGCAGCATCCATTCATTTATTTCCGGAAAGTTTCCTAGGCTCCTCCTTCAGAGAAGGCCATGCTGAAAACTCATTTTCCCAGCAGCACTTGCATGGGGCAGGCATTGAAAAGTCTATGGGTTCCTCTTGGATCATGATGGGAGTTGAAGTTTCTCTCTCTCTCTCTCTGTTTCTCAGCCAATAAAAAGCCTGTTTGTGTCCATGCTCTGATTGGCTGAGAATGGACACAACTGGCTATTACAATTTCCAGAACCCTCTCTCGCGCTTTGTCATATTTTAAAAAAATGCTATGGTGAAAACTTAAAATAAATCTAAAAAATTAGTAGATTGATGAATTGTTTTGAAACTTGGCAGGCCTGAAGTTGTAAATAGGGTCTGAAACTGAGATAGGTTTCATGCAGGTAGGCCTTAAAATGTCCAAGGATTGAGCCTTTAAAGTATTCTATTGTAGCCAATGGGCAAATCTTTGCTGAATGAAAAATGGCAACACCCTTCCCAACTTGAGTAACTTCCCAGTAAACAGAATGAAGGGTTAGCTGAAAATGGACCCCGAAAGGACAGGCCAAATTGCACACTTCTAGACACCAATGCTTCCATGTGCACAGATCTATCACTTGCTGTAATCTCCCATCTTTTCCATGTGCCATCAGCTTCTTAGAGGTAAAACAAGCATATTGTCATAGATATAATCTATCATGATGCATCTGTTCGATACTTAAACAGAAATCCTTCCTCAAACCTGCTGGATAAGATTTCGTATCTGGAGATTAGGGATTACACATGAGACCTAAAGTTTCAACAACGAGGAAGTATTCACCCCTTTAATTAAAATAAAAAATGCAATAATTAATCTTTGCAGCATGTAACATGTTGTGAATTGTGTTGTGTAAAAGCAACAGAGGAACTCAATACATTGTGGAATCGTGCTTGGTGTTTTTCAAGGAAAGACTGTAAAAGCACTTGTTCCTTTTTCATCATAATGTCATACTAGATCATGCTTGCGTGTCCCTTCAATGCCATGACTCCATGACTAATGAGATGACTTTATGTCTCAGGACTTTAAATGTGCTCAAGATCCTCCAATGGAATGCTATACAATTATACCTCAAACTGCATACTATAGAATGGCATTTCAAGATCATCTCCGTAAATATTAAAACAAATTGACTATGACATATAGATTTCGATAACTATAGAATACATATTAAAATTGTAAAAATACTGACCTCTCTCTCTCTCTCTTTTTTTTTACTGTTTTAGGATGACCACAAACTCAGTGTGCAAGAACTAGAAGACAAATATGGCACAAGTATCATTAAAGTAAGTTGACATGGAGAAGAACAGTAGCTTAACCATATTAAAATCCACTCTGATGCTGGAAACATAAATAGTATTTATGTTTCCGAGACCACACAACAGTATTGGGTTTAAATATGGGCAACTTTTATTAATTGTTACCGATTAAACTTTGCTGAATTTAAATCTATGGATTTTGAACTTGGTGTCAAATCAGAGGTAACGTCCCATCTGGCCTAACCCTCGGCTAGTTAGGGTGGAAAATCCCCGGGTCCCCAGGGAACCAAATCCAGGCAACCTCTAAGGGGAATGTGTTGGGAGAAGTCTCTCTCAGGATATCTGGGACCCGACTCTATCAATTGTAGACTGTTAGAATTTTCCTCACCTCATCCAATTGAACTTTAGGCGAGTATTTTAGTTAATGGCATTCACCCCAGAAGGGGGGTGTCTTGGACGTTTACCTAACTGTTTTCCTAACTGTTTTCCGTGAACGACTATTTAATGACACACCGTCCTAATTTGTCCTGTAAAGTTTGCCCTGTGAAAAAACTCTTATTATTATTATGGGGTAGGTGAAAAACCCTCTTATTATTATTTTTATTATTATTTTAAGGGTTTTTTACATAATAGGGACTTCCAAATAATTGTTCTCTTTACCCAGCCCCTAATGGCAACTATATTCAACTGTTTAATGGGCGGGAGTATTTGGTGGGTCGACGCATTTATTTCCAGTTTCAGCTCCATAATTTTCTTTTGGAGGAATGTTGTTGGGGCAACTTTTTTGAGGTCAGTGGAACAAAATGACTTTGGCTCATGTAGTTTTATTTGTCCCCAATTTTCAAATAGTTCCAAAATGGAACTAAGTCTCTCCTCAGAGGAGGAGGCAAACCTCTCTCTCACCTCAGCTGTGCTAAGGTGAGGAAGCTCCATTTTGCTAGTGAATTTGACGCTATTTAACAGAGACGTGAATTTTAATAACTTTAGTACATACTAACTTCCCTTTGTTTTCAGGAAGGAGCAACCCATACATTAAAAAATAGTTTCAACACTTTTGCCAACATCTCAAAAAAAAAATCTCAATTTTGTTAACATCTCGAAATTCACTTTACACTCTTTGATAATTTCAGTTTATAGCACTGTACTTTCTTCCTACAGGGTCTTACAAGCTCAAGAGCTGCAGAGGTTCTGGCCCGAGATGGTCCCAATTCTTTAACCCCACCCAAATCGACTCCAGAGATAATCAAGTTTCTCAAGCAGATGATCGGAGGGTTTTCCATCCTCTTGTGGGTTGGAGCTATCCTCTGCTGGATTGCTTTTGGGATTCAGTATGGACAGGGGGTTTCCTCTGCATTTGACAATGTAAGTATTGCTATATTTTTTATGGTGGTTATTGCATTTGCCTGAGAGTTCCACCTATTGAAAAAACTATAAATATTGTTAATTGAATAGCTACTACCCAAAATGTATACCCAAGCTCTAGCTTTGTACAACCCAATAATAAACCCAGATCAGGAAAAAAATCATTTTCTCAATATATCGTTGAAGGCTTTCATAGCCAGAATCACTGAGCGGTTGCAAGTTTTTCGGGCTGTATGACCATGTTCCAGAAGCATTCTCTTATGTTTTGCCTGCATGTATGGTAGGTAAAACATCAAGAGAGAATGCATCCGGAACATGGCCATACAGCCTGAAAAACCTACAACAATCCAATCATTTTTTCATTATGTGTTACTAAAAGCCCTAAATTTGAACAATTGTGAGATATTAAATTCTTGCTGATCGCTCTCAAAGATGTTCCCTATGTATGGGTATTAGGGCTGTTTGATAAAAAAAAGTTTCAAAACTCGTTTTGGATGTCGTCATAGATTGCGTTTCGGATTATTTAGACTTCCGAAAAAATCCCAATAAATTTTGAAATTGATTCGGAAGTATTTCCGAAATTCGGAAGTCTTTGGAAGTCTTCAAAAATGGCCTCCGCTTTCAAAAATGGGCAAAAAAATCAGCAGAAAGGGGAGTCAGCTGTTAGCCATTAGCCAATGAGCAATCAGCAAGAAAATTCGGAAATGACATCCGAAATTCGGAATTTGGAATTCCGAAATTCAGAATTCTGAAATTCGGAATTCCAAAATTCAGAATTGGGATTTCGGAATTCCTGTTGGGGGACTGCTCTCGAAATTGATTTTTAAAAGTCGGAAGTATCCAAAAATCTTCCAAAATTTGGGCATATTCAAAATTGTATAACAGCCCTAATGGGTATGCTATACACAGCTATATATCTCTTTTCCTTTGTTGTTTGGATACATAAAATATTTATGCAATTGTGAGTTGCATTGCATAACTCTTTTACGACTGGAGGGAAATAATAAATGTTTCGTGTCCAGCTAACTTGCACAATTTTCTTGCCATTCAGCTCTACCTGGGTGTGGTCCTTGCACTGGTTGTAATCCTTACGGGCATGTTTGCATATTATCAAGAATCTAAAAGCACCAACATCATGGCCAGTTTCAGTAAAATGATACCACAGGTAAGTGCCTGATATCAGTAAATCAATGTGTTTACAAACTAGATAGTAATGTTCGGAAGTTTAGGACACTCTCTCTCCCAGTTTAAGTGAGAAATAAAGTTGGCATGACACAAAGTGTTATTGCAATAGAAGATAAATATCTTCACTGGCTTCCATTGCTTTTCAACGAATGTAGTTCTGATGCAACCATCCTATCAAACATATAAAATGGTTGAAGCTCTGGGTAACCCAGTTTGTTAAAAACATTTCAGCCTTTTGTTTTAACCATATAGTAATCATCAAACTCTTATCCTTGTTTCTTTCATTAGCAAGCCCTTGTTCTCAGAGATGCAGAGAAAAAGGAAATCCCGGCTGACCAACTAGTAGTGGGCGACATTGTGGAAATCAAAGGCGGAGACAGAATACCGGCAGACATCCGGCTGATTGCCAGTCAGGGTTGTAAGGTAAAATAATGAATGAAACAAAATTCAGAATCCATCTTTAAGCTCTCTGGGACATCTAGAGCATCCCCTAACTGGAAATCCAAAATGTTTACAAAATTGCCCACATGAGTAGCTGAAATAATGACATCTTTGTTTTCTGATGGTTCAGTGGATACAAACTTTGTTTTATGCACAAAGTAATTAAAATATTGTGTACAAAGTATATAGTATATATGAAACAAAAATTCTGTGTTTAGACTTGGGTCCCATCTCTAAGATATTTATATCTATATGTTTGTAAAATCCAAATATAATCCAAAATCAAAACACTTCTGGTCCCCAGAATTTTATATAGTAAAGGTTTCCCCTGACATTAAGTCTAGTCATGTCTGACTCTGAGGTGATGGAGCTCATCTCCATTTCTAAGCCAAAGAGCCAGCATTGTCTGTAGACACCTCCAAGGTCATGTGGCCAGCATGACTACATGGAGTGTTGTTACCTTCTTGCAGAAGTTGTACCTATTGATCTATTCACATTTACATGTTTTCAAATTGCTAGGTTGGCAGAAGGTGGACCTAACAGTGGGAGCTCACCCCGCTCCCAGGAATAGAATCGCCAAAGTTTTGGTCAGCAAGTTCAGCTCTGTTGTTCAACCCGCTGCGCCACCAGAAAGCCTTGCATTTTAGATAAGGGATATTTAATATGCAAACAGAGCGACTTTCCATAGATCTGGTGCATGAAGATGTATAGTCAAAGAAATGATACATCAGCAACCATGTGAAAATGTGTCTTTGAGGAAAAAATAACTTGTTTTGAACTGTTAAAGAACAAGACCTTCCACAGAAACCTTGATCATTTAATTATGATAACAATCATGTGGGAGGAAATGTCTTCCTTTAGCTTGTTTGAACAATCATTTAAGAGTAAGATAACCATCATTAGCCCTGCAAAGATATTTCCTAAGATATGTTACTCTATAGTCACCTCACACCCTAACAGAGAAATTGGTTGAGTAATCCTTAAGTGGAAAATGACACTTTTTCATTGGAACTAAGAACTTAGGGATAACGTCACAAGTGATACATTTGGTCTTTCTTGGGCTATCATATACCCATGACTACAACAGCCGAAGCTCCCTATAAAACCAGTGATGAGTTAGCATAATAATGGGTTGCCTAAACTCATCCAAGCATTTGGCTTTGTCCAACAGGTGGACAACTCCTCCCTTACTGGAGAATCAGAGCCACAGTCCCGCTCCTGTGAATTTACTCATGAAAACCCCCTGGAGACCAAAAACATTGCTTTCTACTCCACAACTTGCTTGGAAGGTAAGTATGCTCGTATGGGGATGGGCGGGACAGAAAGAGAAAAAGAGACAGAGAAAGAATGGACGGCTAGAGAAAACTTCATCTCCTAAAAGAGAATCAACAATAACATCAGCTACAGCAACTACAACTGCTATATTAATATTTTTCCTACCAACACAAGCCTTAGGGATTGGCTTAAAACCTGACATATAAATGTTAGTGAGGATCCTAAATGTCTTCCTTATTTATCCATGGAGCAATTCCTGTCTTCATCACTGTGTCCTGCACCATCTCTCACCTCATTTCCAAAGGGTCCTAATGATCTTCAGAAGCACATTGGGGGAAAGAAGTTAAGGACTTGTCCAAAGTCCAATAATAAGCAATTGTCAGGTAAAAGCAAGTTTGTCCAAAGTAACGTCCCACCTCATAATTTAAGATCATCTGGGAAGGGCCCTGCTCTTGCTCCTGCCTCAGGAAACTTCTCAAAGGTCCGCGACGCCTAGGCGGTTGGTGGGGACTAGACCAAGAGAGATAGTGCCTTCTCAGTGGTGGCTCCCCCGTCTGTGAACTGCTTCCCATCTCCCAAATGATATATGATCAACCCCATCCCTCCTGGCATTCAGGAAAAAAGTGAAATCCTGGTTATGGGACCAAGCGTTTGCACATTAGCACGATACAGCACTTTAGATTGGATTGAAATGGCAAACTGGTGGACATGACCCAATGCTCTATTATGGACAGAATACTGTTTTTAACTTATGTGAATGTATATGATGTATTTTAATGCTAATTGTATTTTAATGTATTTTAATGCTAACTGTATTTTAACGTATTTTAATTTTGACTGTTTTTGGTTTTCTTTTATATGTATACTATGTTTTTGGCATCAAATTGTTGCCGTTGTTAGGCCGCTCTGAGTCCCCCCTCGGGGGTTGAGAAGAAGCGGGGTAGAAATGATGGAAATAAATAAATAAATAATAAGGAATGGAGGGAGATCGTAAGAAGGTGGCAGCAGTAAGACCAGTATGGGGTAATAGTTGCAATGGTGGACTCAGGTTACAGAAAACCACCTGGTTTCAGGAAATCCACTCGGCAGAACATAGACAAGCAAACTTCCTCTGAGTAAATGTTGTCCTTGAACAGGGTCACTTTGAATCAGTGTTGATTTGATGGCACATAACAACAAAGCAGTTGTAGAAAGCTCCTTGCACTAAGAAAGACTGGGAGCAAATCATTTCACAAAATTGTGGCATTTTGTATCTTAACAGGCAAGGGATGACATTTGCTTCCCTTTCTCCTTAGGTGCTGGTACGGGTATGGTGATCAACACGGGTGACAACACCATCATTGGAAGAATTGCTTCACTAGCTTCTGGCGTTGGGAATGAGAAGACACCCATCGCTCTAGAGATAGAGCACTTTGTCCATATTGTGGCTGCAGTAGCTATCTCCATTGGGGTGCTTTTCTTCGTCATTGCTGTCTCCATGGGCTACCATGTTCTCGAGTCCATCATCTTCCTCATTGGCATTATTGTGGCCAATGTGCCCGAAGGTCTACTAGCTACAGTTACTGTAAGTTTTCATCAGCTAGACATGTTAACTTTCATGGCACAGACCTTCTCTAACTCCAGTACATTGAGGAAGTGGGTGGACATATATTTGCAAAAAAATTATCCTATTTGCTTGATCACATTGAGCTGTCAGGATATCAATTTCTTGTTACTGTTTTGATATCCTTATCTGAGGTCTCTTCGACACTGCTGCTATATCCAAGGATCCAACCCCATATTCAGGCCCGGATTACCCATAAGGCCACCCTAGGCCATGGCCTAGGGCGGCATTATTGGGGGGGGCAGCAGGTCGGAACTCCCGAAAAAAATTGAAAAAAATTCCAAAAAAAATTTCAAAAAAAATTCCAAAAAAAATTCCAAAAAAATTCCAAAAAACCCCCCAAAAAAGTGCGCATGCGCACGGCAGCGCAAGCGCCATCCACGGCTGTCACCCCCTTTGCTCTGCCCCCCTTGGCTCCTCCCTCCCTTCTAAAGCGATTTTTGCCGCTTCTGAGGCCGCCCGGCATGTCACTTTAGGAGGGAGGGAGGAGCCAAGGGGAGGCTCCCCTTGGCTCCTCCCTCCCTCCTAAAGCTTCACACCGGCCTCAGAAGCGGCAATTTCGGCCACTTCTGAGGCCGCCCGGCATGACACTTTAGGAGGGAAGGAGGAGCTAAGGGGAGCCTCCGCTTGGCTCCTCCCTCCCTCCTAAAGTGTCACGCCGGCAATTTCGGCTGCTTCTGAGGCCACCCGGCATGTTGCTTTAGGAGGGAGGGAGGAGCCAAGGGGAGGCCCCACCCTTGGGGCCACTGCTGCTCATGCGCGGCATCGGCTCTGGGGGTGGGGCTTTCCTTCCTCCTCACGCTGGTGAGGAGGAAGAGGCGGGGCCGGGGGTGGAGCTGGGGGCGGGGGCAGAGCCTTTGGCCTAGAGCGCCAAAAGGCTATGATCCGGGCCTGCCCAGATTATCTCTTTATTCCAAGTTATCTGGCAGTTGGGACTCAGATAATTCAGTTTAAAGCTGGGTTATAAGGTCGTGTGGAAGGGGCCTTAGATTCATTGTGTTCTATTTGGAAAGAAGATCCAGGCCATGTGTGATAAGAGGGTCATAACTATTTCATAACAATCTCTAACCTACAATGGGGCCTACTCTAATATGGAACTACGGTGGAAGTTGGAGGTCCCCATCTGACCTCCCCATCACTATCACTATCACTATGAGGATGGGCTGTCTGAATCCCACTACTTCACAGGTTGCACCAGCTGGCCCTGCATCTTGGAAGCCTCCCCAATCTCAATCCACCTAAAACTATAAGCTTTAAAGGGACATATGGAAAAACTGACACATTTGTCATTAATTTGGGAACCCCAATTTCCAGGTGCAATTTTGGATTCTAAAACTTGCATGAAGTCTTCAGTCCATACCTTGCCCACCTCTCATTTATGAAATGCCAGTCTTCAGTTCTTCTCTATAATTTGATTAATTTGCACTGTGATTTTTCTATATTTTTGTTAGGTAAGCTTGTCCTTGACTGCAAAGAGAATGGCTAAAAAGAATTGCCTTGTGAAGAATCTGGAAGCTGTGGAGACATTGGGCTCTACTTCCGTCATCTGCTCCGACAAGACAGGAACCCTGACACAGAACAGGATGACTGTAGCTCACCTTTGGTTTGACCATGCAATCTATTCAGCTGACACCAGTGAAGATCAATCGAGTAAATATTATTCAGGGGGCATGGAGCAGAAGGGGGGATAATTAGCATTGTTTTCTATTTTAGAATGTGAGGCATATAATTTATGGGTTTTTCTTTCTCTCCTTCAGGCCAAAACTTTGACCAAACATCTCCCACATGGACAGCACTGTCAAAAGTTGTCGCTCTGTGCAATCGGGCAGAATTCAGACCAGGACAGCTAGATGTGCCGATCATGAAGGTGTGTCTGTAAGAGTATCCTCAAGTCACCTTTCAACTTTTGGTGACCCCGTGACTTTTATAGATTTTTCACAGGAAAGGAGTATGTGAGGGTGGTTTTGCCACTTCCTTTCCCTGAAATATAGCCTATACGACCTGGTCTTCACCGGTGATCTCCTTTCCAAATACTAACCAGGGCTGCACCTGCTTAGCTTCCAAGATCACTGGAAATCTGGTTCTCTTAGGTTATTTAGGTATGATTGTGAAGTTACCAAGGACTTTATGTTAGTTTGTTCCTGATTATCATGAACTGAGAAGTACTCTGAATTGTGTGTGTATGTTTTTAGTTAGAAACACAAATCCTCATTGTATACCATAATTTCTATTAAAAATCCTTCTAAATCCTGGGAATCCCTTGTCTCGGCACGACTTGGCCACGGTGATCCAAGCTAGACTACTGTAACGTTCTCTACATTGGCCTGCCCTTGTCGGTGACCCGGAAAATTAAGCTGGTGCAAAATGCCGCAGCCCGGTTGCTCGCGGGAGCCCCCGCGAGCTTCCATATTACACCAATTCTGCGGGAACTGCACTGGCTCCCTATTGAGTTCCGGATCATGCTAGTTTTAACTTTCAAGGCCTTGTATGGTCTGGGGCCAGTGTACCTGAGGGACCGCCTAACCCCATACTGTCCCATGAGAACACTTAGATCCCAAGAGATGAACCTCTTAGCTGTGCCCAGTGTCAAGCAATTCTGGCTCCCCTCAACGCAGAGAAGGGCATTTTCAATAATCGCCCCTGTCCTCTGGAACACATTACCCCCGGAGGTTAGGGCTTTGAGCAATTTGCTGGCTTTCCGGAAGGCCTGTAAGGCGTTCCTATTCCGCCAAGCCTTTGAGCTGTGACATGCCATCTCTAGACTCTGTTCTTTCTAGAAACTGTTTTATCCTCTGATTAGAAACTGTTTTATTCTCCGATTTTAATGCTGTTGTTGATTGTTGTTGCTACGATGTTGTTGTAAGCTGCCCCGACCCACTGGGAGTGGCGGCTAATAAGTCTAATAAAAAATAATAATTAATTAATTAATATAAATGGATGTGGGACAATCTGAAATTGAGGAAGAATCCAAAGTCTCTCAAATTATATGGAATTATGAGCAAGCTTTCCCAAACACAATTTACTCTAGGGCAGTGGTTCTTAAATTGTGCTCCTCCAAGTGTTTTGGACTTCATACCCCATAATCCCTAACAGCTGGTAAGATGGCTGGAATTTCTGAGAGCTGAAGTCCAAAACACCCGGAGAGCACAATTTGAGAAACACTGCTCTGGGGAGACAAACTACATATATATTTATTTATTATGGTCAATGACCAACACCAAAAAATGAACAAACATTGGAATAGGAACTTATAGATTTAGGTATTAAGAGACACTGTCAAAAGCTCTGGGGAGACCAGCATGGTCCCCATATCAATCAAGGATATTACAGTCAAAGATCCTGTTTGTGAAAACTTGACAAAAGTTTCACGCAGATTTGCTAGGTTACAATGAAAGCACTTACATCACAAAAATTTAAATCATATCTGTAGGCTATGTGAAAAAATGATACCACTGAATTATATTTTAAAAGCGGAGATCTAATTTTCTAAAATGTCCACAGAGAATTGTGGTAGGAGATGCTTCGGAAACAGCTCTGCTGAAGTTTTCGGAAGTTGTTTTGGGCAATGTCATGGAAATCCGGAAGAGACATAAGAAAGTGGCTGAGATTCCTTTTAACTCAACTAACAAATTCCAAGTAAGTTTCATTCTTTAGAAGATTCTGATGTCAATAAAAAAGTGGCATCATGTAAATATTCAGGGGTTTTTTTTGTTCTAACTTAGACCCAATTGATTAAAGTGAATCAATTTGAAGCATGATGAGGCCTAGATCCAACCCACACCATACAGCTAGAAACAGCTACTTTAAAAAGAGACAACATGGGCCGACCATGATTTATCTATGTATATAATAAAAGTCAGTGTTTGCAGGTGGTGGTGCGGTGGGAGGAATATGTGCAAGCGTTTCGATTGGCTGCCAGTGAGGGATTATTTGCATAAAGGGCTCTGATTGGCCAGCCTCAGAACTCCAACATTCTACGGCCCCAGACAGAGGGGATTGGCTGCCACTGAAATGGTATTTGCATAAAGGACTCCGATTGGCCAACCACATTCCAACGTTCTAAGGTGACTCAGAGGGAAAAGTAAAGGCCTCAGGCAGCCAGTCACTGCGGCCCACAGCAATGACGGATCAGGACCAAACTTGGCAAACAGAGGCCCAATGGCCCACTTCACTACCTGGTGTGGTTTAGGGCAGGTTGGGCCACGAATGATGGGATTTGCAGTACCTTCACCTCATTCACTCCCAAGCAACACTGTAGCCCCTATAAATCACAGACCAGGCCCAAACGGCCCCAGACAGAGGAGATTGGTTGCCACTAAAATGTAATTTGCATAAAGGACTCCGATTGCCCATCCACATTCCAACATTCTAAGGTGGCTCAGAGGAAAAAGGAAAGGCCTCAGGCAGCCAGGCACTGCAGCCCACAGCAGTGATGGATCAGGACAAAACTTGGCAAACAGGGGCCCAATGACACACTTCGAAACGTGACCCTCACCCAATGCCACAATTACAAATTACAATACAGAGCCCCCATGACCCACTCTACATCCTGGTGCTGTTTGGAGGGGGAAGGACCATGGCCAATGGGACTTGCAGTACCTTCACTAAGTACCTGAGACCACTGCAAGCCACATAGACATCTAATAGGAACCAACCCTGGCACACAATGCTTTCTTCAAATAACCTGGGCACCGCCGGGTTATTTATTGAGGTGATTTATACCTCAATAAATAGCATTATTGAGATTTATGGCACTATATAAAATATATCATTGTTGTCATACATTAAATTTATATGAGCTGTCAAACTAGCTTGACTTTGTATTATGTTCTTCTTTCCTGGGAGTATGAAACTGAAAAAGAGAGTTTTTAAATCAATCCTCAAAGACATCAAAGCAGTGCATTTCATCTGTGGCATTTCTGTTGCCCGCAGCTTTCTATCCATGAGACGGATGATCCTGATGATAAACGCTTCCTGCTTGTGATGAAAGGTGCCCCTGAAAGGATTCTGGAGAGGTGCAGCACCATGATGATCGATGGACAAGAGGTGCCTCTGGATGAGGAAAAAGAAGAAGCTTTCCAAACGGCATATATGGCCCTGGGAGGCATGGGAGAGAGAGTCCTGGGTGAGCTGAATGTTTGCAAAATAACATGTAGAGAGATCAATGAATAGGTTAGACTTGCATTTTAAAAATCCATCATGAAATTATTTAACTGATCATTTAGAGCAAGACATTCAATTTTGGTTTGTTTGGCTGGACTAGATACGTGGCATTTATGTGACTCAATTCTAACTACATGTAGTACAATCCCTCATATCCTTAGGGCAGGGGTGCTCATTAGGTAGATCATGATCTACTGGTAGATCGCTAAGGGCAGGCATGTAGCCGGGGGGGGGGGGCTAAGGGGGCTTCAGCCCCCCCCCGAAATTCTCAGGGTGGTCCGCGAGAAGGCCTTACTGGTACATTATTTAAACTGTTATGTTTATTCATATCATGATCTGATCACCATGCTCAATATATCCCACATTAATGGGGTTATTGGGATAACAATACAAAAGGTTTGGTAGGAAGACCCTCTTCCACCCAGTCTCAGCCCCCTGAACCAAACTCATCCCCCCCGAACCAAAATCCTGGCTACGGCCCTGGCGTAGGGTGTCCTGGTAGATCGCAGGCAGGGCGGGAGGAAGGCTCAGTCCCGCCCCGCAGGCTCCCGACGCCGCTCAGATGCAGAAGGAGGTTGGACTGGATGGCCCTTGGAGGTCTTCTCCTATTCTAGGAACCCGTTGTTGTTGTTGTTGTTGTTATTATCAGAGGCTGAATGGCCATCTGTGAGGAATGCTTTGATTGTGTTTTTCCCTTATGGCAGAAGGAGGTTGGACTGGATGGCCCTTGGAGGTCTCCTTCTACTCTAGAAACCTGTTGTTGTTGTTGTTGTTAGTAGTAGTAGTAGCAGCAGCAGAAGCTGAATGAATATTATCATCATCATTATTATGAGTAAATTCAGGGGCTTATTATACTCACATTTAGTTGAATTCAGTCTTAAAATATATGGCTCTCACTGAAATAAATTTCCAAATATTTTGCTTTTATGGCTCTCTGAGTAGTGGGTAGGTAGATCATTTTGACTTGGTTGTTTTATAAGTAGCTCGCATGCTGAAAAAGTGTGAGCACCCCTGCCTTAGGGTATATGTTCTTAAACGTATCATGGAAGCAGGAAATGAATGATCTTGAATTCAATTACTTTCCTGTATATACCATAAAATCTCACTGGAGGACCTATATATTCCTTGGACATCTAGAAATTTGCTAGCTCCTGTAGAGAATTCTATAGTAACTTCTGGCAGCAGCATACCACAGAATTGCCCAACAAATTCTCCTAGAATTAGCTTCTATAGGTATTTGTTAGGTCCTCCAGTGAGAACTTGATAATGAGCTTAGGTAAAAGCATATGATAGGATTGCCTGGGGGGCCAAAATATTGCTAGAGGACATATTTTGTCAGATGAAGATAGTTAACACAACAAGTATGGGTCCCATTGGAGCAGGTACTGCCTCATGGGAGATCATATTGTACATTGTATGATCTGTATTCTCGTGACTAAGACTATGGTTTATGAAGTCTCCATTTTGGATCTTCACTCTATTATTAGCTATATTGCCCTCTATGCTTTTTAACACATCTATCGAGCTAGTAGCAAGGTCATCCAGAGTTGGGAGTTGCCAACAATATGTTGATAATACCCATCACTGTCTCTCTTTTGCAACTGATGCCAAGTGGGTTATTTATTTATTTATTTATTTATTTACAGTATTTATATTCCACCCTTCTCACCCCGCAGGGGATTCAGGCCAGATTACAATGTACACATACATGACAAAGATTCAGTGCCATAGACATACAACACATATAGACAGACAGTCAGAGGCTATTTAATGTTCCACTTTTCTGGCTACTAGGGGAGCCGTCACTTTACCGTCCATCTGCGACACTGATGAAGTACTTCTGCATTCCCTGCATGCTTTGCTGGATATTTTTTATGGCCTCGTAAATTAGTTAAATTAGCCTCTCCACACATAGGTGGTACCTAATTTTCCTACTTGACAGATGCAACTGTCTTTCGGGTTGCAAAGGTCGACAACAAGCTACACAATTGGTTGGAAGCTCACTCTGACCCGGGCTGGCTTTGAACCCGTGACCTTTCGGTCAGTAGTGATGTTAATGCAGCTGACACCCAGCCAGCTGCGCCACAGTCCCAGTGCTATCCCAAATCATTGTCTGGATGAAGTGAAGAAATGGGGGGTTGCACAAACTGAAGATCAATCCAGCTCAGACAGAAGTTCACAGTGCTTTGCCCCTTAATTATTTTTCTACTTGGAGCTAATCAGAAGCTATTGTAGCACTCAACTGATCATTATCCATAGTATGATTTATATTCTTCCTTCCTTAACTTCATCTTTTGGGGTGTCTCCTTATTCTTTGAACTCCAGGCTTCTGTTACCTGTATCTGCCAGAGGAAGAATTTCCAGAGACGTACACCTTTAACACGGACACCATGAACTTCCCTACTTCCAACCTCTGCTTTGCGGGGCTCATGTCAATGATTGATCCTCCTCGATCTACTGTCCCAGATGCTGTCATGAAATGCCGGAGTGCTGGCATCAAGGTAGGTTTTCCAAAAGCAGCTTAAAAATGGGGTTTAAGTGCATTGGTCCCCTTTCCACAATCTTTTTCTGCATGATAGTGATTAGCAATTGCACATTCTTTTTCAGAGCTCTTTCCTGATATTGGTGCTAATTATTATAACTATGTATAATAGTTTGCATAGTTGTAGTAAGATTATTCCATGCCAACTCCAAATATAGTGAAAAGAATTGACAGATTTATGGGATTTCAATATATATATATATATATATAGTGGAAATGCTTTATTTACCTGCGCGACCGCATTACCATCTATGAAGCCATGCAACCTCTTCGATCTTCTGGAGAGGCCCTTCTCTCGCTCCCGCCTCCATCACAAGCGCGACTTGTGGGGACGAGGGAGATGGCCTTCTCTGTAGTGGCCCCCCCAGCTCTGGAATTCGCTCCCCAGAGATATTAGGCAAGCCCCCACCCTGGCAATCTTCAGGAGGAGCCTGAAAACTTGGCCGTTCCAATGTGCCAATTTTACAATTTTAAATCTTTGATTTTGGCCCTGCCCACGGTGATCGTCTTTAGTTTTGATTTCATATTGCTATGTTTTATTTACATTGGTTTTGTATTTTAAGTTGTTTTATTTTTTAATTTTCTGTTGTTCTCTTGTGTTATATTGTGTTTTATTGTGTTGATGGGCGTGGCCTCATGTAAGCCGGATCGAGTCTCCTTGGGGAGATGGTGGCGGGGTGCATTTTAAAAGTGTTGCGTTTTATCTCCCTGTTTTAACCATGTTGTACCCCACCTTGAGCCTTAAGGAGAGGCGGGTAACAAATAGATTGATGATGATGATGGTGATCAGAATGATTCTATCTCTGTAGCCATAAGTTGGCTCCTTCTTATTATTCATTTGGATTGCTTGTTCTTTTGGTAGGTGATCATGGTCACTGGAGATCATCCAATCACAGCCAAAGCTATAGCCAAAAGTGTAGGAATCATCTCCGCCACCAGTGAAACAGTGGAAGACATTGCCAAGCGCCTCAACATTCCAGTCGAGCAGGTGAACAAACGGTAAGGATGGCCCATAAATGAAAGTCAACATACTGTATACTCCTTAAGGTATTACCCTTGTTCGACTATGTTACTGATTCTATGACCTAGCAAAATCTATTTTACTAGACTGCTCCAACACCATTGCTTTGGAGCTTGTATAAGTGGAGTTCTCTATGACTTGTGCACCAGCTGTGTCGTGATCCAGACCACCTTAAGAAGCCAGGGCACAGTAAACAGTTAGAGTTTATTAGCAACAGCTCCAAAGCTTCTCACAGTGTCTCCAATAAGACAAAAGGCACAGCAAAATGATGAGACAAACCAATAGGTAGAAAACTTCAAGTTCCAACTCCTTCACAAGAGTCAATGAGGCTGAGAGAGTGTGAGTGAGCAGCCCAAGGTCACAACCAGCCAAGAAGAACAGGCTACTCCAAGGCAGAGAAACAAACCGATGGTAACAGCATTGTCAAGAAGTAGTAGCATCGTCACACAGTCCAAACGTCAGGCCAGGAGGAAAACAGGATGAATAGAGTTGTCAGTCAGTCCTTACATCAAGCCAAGAGGGATGTAAACGAAGCAGGTCAATCCAGAATCCAAAATGAAGAAGCAGGGAAATCTAGCACAGAAGGGATGTAAGGTGGAGCAGCCAAAGTCAGGATACAAAGATGCGGAAGCCCACGAAATACAATACCAAGATCCAGAATTCCACGTCCACAGTCAGTCAAACGATCAGTCCAGCAGCGACCCAGCACAGAAGGCAACAGCTTGGATGGCAAGAACAACCTCTTGCCAGCTGCAATGAACAGTTAATTGCAAGCCCCTTTAATCACTCCTCCTCAGGGCTTGATTGCACCAACGCCACTTCCCCATTTCCTTCAGCTGCCAGCATCTCCTCCCGTGCCACCCTTTGGCTTTCTCTCCAGGCGATCAGCCTCCTGTGACAAATCAACTCTCCCCAACAGTTCCCATGAGACCCATTCCCAGAACTCCAACTCCCATCTCCCGTGAACCCTGCAAACGAATCACTGCTTGTGGGTTCCAAGCAGACATCTTGTATTTGTTGCACCTTAGTCCAATTCATCTCATTAGAGTCCCCTTCAGTGCTCTGTGGACCCTCATCCATACCTCCCGATGACTGCTCCTTGTCCCCACTCCCATCATCCTCCGAAAAACCCAGAAACGTTTCATCCCCAGAAGAATTGCTAAGTATTTGCCTCAATCTCTTCCTTTCTTGTGCCTCATCTGACTCTTGCTCATGAGTAGACCGTTTGGCATTTCTAGCTACAGACTCCACTCTCTCAGTCTCAGGCTCAACTGCAACAAGCTGTGTCTGTACCTTGAGAAGTCGGATTTGGCCACTGTGGTCCATGCTCTTCTTACAACTCAAATAAACTATTGCAATGTGTTCTACATGAAGTTGCCTTTGAAGACTGTTCAGAACCTTCAAGTAGTCCAAGAGGTGGCAGCCAGGAGTGACACACAGGAAGCATACAACCCCCCTGTTGAGGGAGCTCCATTGGCTGCCGATTTCCTACTGAGCACAATTCAGTGCTGGCTTTAGCCTATAAATCTCTAAACAGTTCCAGTACAGCTTACCTATCTGAACATATCTCCCCTTATGAGTCAGTTGGAGCATTAAGATCGGCTGAGGAGGTCCTGCTTTCAGTCCCACTGCCCTCACAGACATGACGGGAGTGGGTGAAAGACAGGGCCTTCTCGGTGGTGTCACCTTAGCTGTGGAACTCCCTCCCCAGTGAGATCAGATTGGCCCTCTCTCTCCTGACATTTTGGAAACTACTTAGAACGTGGCTTTTCAAGCAAAAATTTGGGGAGTGAGATGAAGTAGTCAAGACAACTTTGGTATTTGTGCAATGTTGAATGCTCTATGTTTTATGTTTGTCTGTGTCTGATGTTTTATAGTTTACCGGTTTTCATCTATTGTTATATGCTATTTCCTTCTCATGCTTTGCACACTGACCTCTTTCACACAAACATCATTTGTGTGAGCAACTTTCCAGTTTCACAAATGTGACCCATTCTATAACATTTCCATCATTGCCTTGAAGCTGTCACTGGATGGCTGCGAGCCAGTAGGTTGAAGGTGAATCCAGCTAAGACGGAGATCCTGTGGCTGGGTCGTCTGGGTACGGGAGGAATCCAGCTCCCAACCCTGGACGGTGCGACGCTTCACCCGTCTCCATCTGTAAAAAGTCTGGAAGTCACTCTTGACTCCCAACTGTCGATGGAAAAGCACATCTCCATCATCAGCGGAGTGGCTTTCCATCACCTCTGAAAGGCGAGGAAACTGGCTCCCTACCTGTCCCGTCATGACCTAGCCACAGTGGTCCAAGCCACGGTCATCTCAAGATTGGACTACTGTAATGCCCTCTACATCGGCCTTCCTTTGTTGGTGATCCAGAAGCTTAAGCGGGTGCAGAACGCTGCAGCTTGGCTGGTGGCAGGCCTTCCATCTCGCTGCCACATTACGCCTGTTCTGCACGAACTGCACTGGCTTCCAATAGAGCACCGGATCACCTTCAAGGTGCTGGTTCTGACCTTCAAGGTCTTGAATGGTCTGGGGCCAGTGTACTTTTAGGACCGCTTCCCTCCCAATACAATAGCCCCCATGACCACTGCGATCTGAGTCTCAGAACCTCCTGGTGGTGCCCAGCTGTCAATCCATCCATCTGTCCAGTTAAGATTTACTTGAATCTAATTTTCATACTGCAAGTTGCATAGGATTTGACTGTGGTTGCCTTTTTTTTTGTTTTTTGCAGAGAGGCCAGAGCTGCTGTAGTGAATGGCATGGAGCTGAAAGACATGACTTCAGATCATCTGGATGACATCTTGATCAACCATTCAGAAATCGTCTTTGCTCGCACTTCGCCCCAGCAAAAACTGATCATCGTAGAGGGTTGCCAGAGACAGGTGAGTGACGATGAAGGAATAAAAAAAGTGTACCTTCAGTACCAATAAACTCTTGTGAGCTTCATGAAAAATAGTTGTGCAAGTGGTAATGATAACAACAACATAGCAGGCAGGGATGACGAAAGAACAGGTTTAGCCACCTCTATTTTCAAAAAGGACTTTATGAGTTTTCCAGTTCCCATCCAAGACAGAAACAGAACTTGTCCATAATGCTGCCTTAAAAAAAAATTCTTGTCCCTATTTTACCATTTGCAGCACCCACATGCAAAGGATATATTTATTTATTCCTCCAAGGGAAGTACAGAAGGTGAGGCAAAGGGTGTTATATAGAGCCTATGTTTAGGAACCAGAGCCCATAAGCTGTTTGGCACAGTATTATTTATAACCAGACTCAATGTACTAAATCCTCAAAAACAAGATACCCAGTATTTGCCTTAATCAGGTTGTGTGGGTTTTTCCTCTGCTAAATTTAGCTCTCCGTTTGCCAGATTCCCTTTCACTTAGGTATTATGACCTTTCCTAATAAGGACAGGGTTATGTGAATCGCACCGAACAGCTATGGATTTGGAACCATCAACTTACATAAACCTCTTAATAGATATATGTTACTATATTAATTTCAGACTTGCATTAGATTATTTAAAGAAAAGAGATCCGTCAATGCTGTAAAACCCAAATTAGCTAGCTCTTGGTTATCTAAAATGTCTAAAGCTGTAAACTGTATTCCGATTGGTTTGCATGACACTATGCAAATGAGATTTACTTATCTGCATATATGGGTGATTCCAAGGCTATATGGACAAATGCAGTTTTGTTCTATGCAAATAGCCACATAACAAATGACAGCACAAAATGATGTTATTTTCCACTTACAAAAAGCAGAACAAGAACATAACTGGTTCCGTTACAGAAAGTAACAAATGTTCCTTAAGGCAGAAATAGGATACCTTTAGGTACAAATGACAGGGCTTAGCTGATGTTATATCTGGGCTGAAAAAATGGTTATATTTTTCAAGCTGCCCATCCTAAAAATTCCACAGATGCTTCACAATAATTTCATCCAAGCCACGGTCATCTCAAGGATAGACTACTGTAATGCCCTTTACATTGGCCTGCCCTTGTCCGTGATCCAGAAGCTTAAGTTCGCCCACAACGCCGCTGCTCGACTCCTCACTGGAGTGCCGGCGAGGAGCCACATAACTCCCATCTTTCAGCAGCTTCATTGGCTCCCGGTCGAGCACCGGATCACTTTCAAGGTGATGGTGTTAACCTTCAAGGCCTTATATGGTCTGGGGCCGATGTATCTGAGGGACCGTCTCACCCCCTATCAACCCCAGAGATCACTCCGTTCTGAAGATCTGAATCTCCTCGAGGTGCCTGGTGTCAAGACCATCCATCTGCCCTCGACCCGGCGTAGGGCCTTCTCTGTGGTGGCTCCAACTATCTGGAATACTCTGCCAGCTGAAGTGTGTGCCCTGCAAGACCTCCTTGCCTTTCGCAGGGCCTGTAAAACCTATCTCTTCCAACTGGCATTTAGTTGCTGATTTTTGTAATCCTACAGAGTTAGTTTTAGTTTAAATTTAGAATAGTTTATCTGATGTTTTTATCTGTTTTATGTTTGTGATTGTGAGCTGCTCCGAGCCCTCGGGGAGTGGCGGCATACAACAATGTTTAATAAATAAATAAATTATTAGTGCATGGGCATGCATGACTAGAGCCTCCCACCAGCAAACCCAATTATGAGACACACACTGTGTTGAGATAACAAATAGCCACAACTTGCTTACAGAAGATACCCAGGGTTGTCAGTCCTGCATGGGGCCTGAACCTGGGGATCGGGCAATCCGCTGCTGTTCGATCCCTCTTAACCACTCCAGGGGGGTTCTACTGTTACCGACTGGCACAATACAGGGACCTCGACACCATTGCACCCCTGGAGAACTGCCGGACCTTCCCCCCCTCCAATGGGGAGGGAGGCACAAGCCAGATCCAGGGCCCATGCCACATGCCATAAAGTTGTGACAAAGGAACAATGCTCAACAGAAACAAAACTTCAAAAACTTTTAGAAAGGATGGGTAGGCTGGGACACAGGAAAGGCGCGCTACTTGGCGCGACCTTTTTGCAGCCTTTTAAAGGCTGCCTGAAGCTTGCGAGGGCGGCTGGCCCAGCCAATTAGGGGGCAAGCAGAGGCTGTCTCCAATTGGCCGGCCGTCCAGCCAGCGGGAACTTCTCCCGCCACCAAGGGGGCTTCTGGAATGAAGAAGCCCCCTCTGATGTCATGACGGTCAGGAGGACGCCCTGCCACCGCAATGCCTTCGCCCAGTAAGTCGGGCAGAACATTTTTTAATGAGTTCCTATAAGGCCCATACTTTAGCACCAAAGCTTGTGAAGCATGGTAGGCACATTTTCAGTAATAGCCATGTTTTTTTAAATGTTTCCAGCAAGCTGTAGTTGCAGTGACCGGCGATGGTGTCAACGATTCTCCTGCTTTGAAGAAAGCTGACATAGGAATTGCCATGGGCATCGCTGGCTCCGATGCCGCAAAGAATGCGGCTGATATGGTCTTGCTAGATGACAATTTCGCTTCTATTGTTACAGGAGTGGAAGAAGGTAAGATGTAGCCTATTACTCTGGCCTCTTGCCAACAGCAAGCAATCTATGTATTCGGGGTGAATAATGGCTGCACAGAGGCCCCAAGATAATATCTGTAATCCCTAATATCCCCAGACATCTCCGGGAGCATTTTCCCTTTCCTAAATAAAGGAGGGGGAAAATGTTTCTAAAGTGTTTCTAAAATACCATAAGGGGGCTGTATTGTAACAAATTTTCAATTGCTTTTGCGCAAGCGGGGAATGTTTAGAGCTATTGGGATGAAGCTTGCTACAATGGTGAAATACATTTATTTACCGCTGTTTCTTTCCCCAAGTTTCAAAACATTTCAGCAATCCACTGATTTCTGGAAATGTTAAAAAAGTTTTTATGAACAAAACAAAAATCACTGAAAGAGCTATTTTTAGAAATTCAATGATACAACACAACCAGGGCATCACCCCCCCCCCTCCCCAATTTCAGGAAGATTTGCACATCCATGGATTTTTATGGAATTTTAACCAACATAAACTTAACAGTACTATTTCACTGGAAGACCCCAGGCACCATCCTGTTCAACCCCCTTTTGCCAGACAGGAAAAGCAAGAATAGTCAAAGCACACCCAACAGATGCCCATCCAGCCTTTGAAATAATAACAACAACAATAGGAAATCTACTCGGTAAACTTTGGAGTTACTGCCTCAGCTTTGCCTACCTCACAGGGTACTTTGCAAATACTAATATTTAAACATGAAAAGACAATATTTATTTATTTTATTAATTTATTTACTTCATCTCTATTCCGCTCTTCTCACCCCGCAGGGGACTCAGGGCGGATTACAATGTACACATTACATTTAGACACACAAACACACAAGACAGACAGAGGCAATTTAACATCTGGCCACCAGGGGAGCTGTCGCACTCCTTCATTCCTCAGCGTGTTTTCTGGAGATATTTTTTATGGCCTCATAACCTCGACCCGGGCAGGCCTCAAACTCATGACCTTCTGGTCAGTAGAGATCTTATGCAGCTGACACCCAGCCAGCTGTGCCACAATACCCAGCCCTGCTCTTTAATTGCAGTTGCTACCAAGGTAAATGTGGTAGTCCTACCTATGGTTTCGATTGCAATACAAGAATAAAGTAAAGGCAAAGGTTTCCCCTTGACATTAAGTCAAGTCGAGTCCGACTCTGGGGGGTGATGCTTTTCTCCATTTCTAAGCCAAAGAGCCGCCATTATCCATAGAAGCCTCCTAGGTCATGTGACCAGCATGACTGCATGGTGCACCATTACCTTCCCGCAGAAACGGTACCTATTGATCTACTCACATTTGCATGTTTTCAAACTGCTAGGTTGGCAGAAGCTGGGGCTAACAATGGGAGCTCACCCCATCCCACAGATTTGAACTGCCGACCTTTTGGTCAGGAAGTTCTGCAGCTCTTAGCGGTTTAACCCTCTGTGCCACCTGAGTACACAAGAGTACACGAAAGGAAATGCCTACTTTTTCTAACAGCATGAATTAAATTAGGATGATTCTCATTAATAATACAAAGCATTGTTCTTGAGCAGGCTGCTTTCAGAAATATCTGACAAACTCATTTTTTTCCCTATTCTATTCCTCATCTACAGGTCGCTTGATTTTTGACAACCTGAAGAAAACCATTGCCTACACCTTGACCAAAAACATTGCTGAGCTTTGTCCTTTCTTGATTTACATCATTGCCAGCATCCCATTGCCTATTGGTACCATCACCATCCTTTTTATTGACCTGGGCACAGACATTGTGAGTCTTGATTTCCGGAATGCAAAGCTTTCCTTTAAAAAAAAAGCCGTTTGCATAGTAGCTGTAACGTATAATTTGCACAATGAAGGTCAATAATTACCTTGCCAGCTTCTTCCTCCTTATTTGCTGGGGAGGAGAACACCTTTGCTGGTTAAGGAGAAAGATAGTAGAGAATTTACTAAAGACTTAGAAACAAAGACATCTTAAGAAGTGATCTTATAGTCAGTTAGATCATTGGTCCAGCTGGCCCATGCTTGCCAGTGTTAATTGGCCACCTAACCAGGGTTTCAAACTAAATTATTTTCTTGCTTTACCAAATACTAACCAGATTTAATTCTGGAACATTTCCAGAATTAGTTGAGATCAGAGGTGTTCAGGGAACTAAAGTTTATTCTTAACCCAAGACAGCCTGGTCTAATTAACTTAATTGCTCAGTTATTTTTACTATTTATTTATTTATTTATTTATTCAATTTTGTATACCGCTCCTCCCTGCAGGCTCAGGGCGGTTTACACAACAATTAGTTAAAATACACATAAAAGCACATAAAATACACAGAATACATAAAAAGCATATAAAACATTTGGTCAGATAAGGACATGATCATGGTATTATTCTGGAGAACTTAGTGGAAGGCAAGCTTGAACAGAGTTGTTTTACATGCCCTCTGGAAGGGAACTAGCTCCGTGATGGCACGAACCTCGCCCAGCAATGCATTCCAGAGTGCTGGGGCCACCGCGGAGAAAGCTCGTTGTCTTGTCACAGAGAGATGACAGGAGCGGATTGATGGAACTGTCAGGAGATTTTGTTCTTCTGAGCAAAGTGATCTCGGGGGAACATACGGGGTGAGGCGGTCCCTCAGGTACACTGGCCCTAGACCATGCAAGGCCTTAAAGGTCAGAACCAGCACCTTGAAGACAATCCGGTACTCAACTGGTAGCCAGTGCAATTGCTGCAAGATGGAGTGATATGCTCTCTTACCGGTGCTCCCACTAGTAATCGAGCGGCAGCATTTTGCACCAGCTTGAGTTTCTGGATTGTCGACAAGGGAAGGCCAATGTAGAGGCTGTTACAGTAATCTAGCCTCGAGATGACTGTTGCCTGGATTACTGTGGCCAGGTCATCCCTGGATAGGTAAGGAGCCAGTCGCCTAGCCTGTCGAAGATGGAAAAATGCTATTCTGCTAACTGTAGAGACCTGGGTCACCATGGATAGCAGTGGGTCCAACTGGACGCCCAGACTTTTTACCAAGGGTGACGGGTTTAGTTGCTCGCCATCCAGGTAGGCAACCGGCACTCACCCATACCAGGGCGACCCAACCACAGGATCTCTGTCTTCGATGGATTTACCTTCAGCCGGCTGGATCGCAGCCATCCAGTCACGGCTTCAAGGCATTGATGGAAACAATCGGGTACGGTATCCGGCCTGCCATCCATTCTCAGCACTAGCTGGGTGTCATCAGCGTACTGATAACACTCCAGACCAAATTACTAGACTGTCTTGACAGTGTTACTTTTTATTTTCATACCCTGGATCTCTACAAATAAAGCAAAACACACACCTATCTAAGGCCCCATCTATAGTGCCATATAAAATCCAGTTTATCTGCTTTCAACTTGATTACATGGCAGTATAGACTAATATAATCCAGTTCAAGGCAAATAATCTGGATTTTATATGGCTAAGAGTCTTGTATGAGAAGCAAAACACACACCTGCCTAAGGCTCCATCTACAGTGCCATATAAAATCAAGTATATCTGCTTTCAACTGGATTATATGGCAGTATAGACTAATGTAATCCAGTTCAAAGTAAATAATCTGGATTTTATATGGCTAAGGGTCTTGTATGACACTGGTGGAGCATTTATTAAATGTGTTTCTCTTACAGATTCCTTCTGTCGCACTGGCCTACGAAAAAGCAGAAAGTGATATTATGAAAAGGAAGCCACGGCACAAAAAAAAGGACAGACTTGTCAACGAAGAGCTTGCTGTGTACTCCTACCTACAGATAGGTATGACATAGGACTTTATTAAAGTTCTAAATAGGTAGTTTGAATCATATATATATATGCGTGCTGTCCCTCCCACGCATTGCTGTGGCCCAGTCTGGTGAACTGGAAAATAAAGTAATGAGAAAGTGTTGGTTTGTAATATATGTATTTTTTATGCTTGTGGGTAAACAGTATTTCTTGTTGTTTCTTAATCAGTGTTGATGTGGAGATTGCCTGGTTTGCCTGGAACATGCAACATATCATTGCCCTTCTTTAGGGGTCTCTTTCAAATCTATGATACTATATCTCTCTGTGTGTGATTCACATATATCTATCTATATATCTATTGCTGGATGGCTCTTTGTCAGGAGGGCTTTGATTAAGTTTTCTTGCCCTGGCGAAGGGAATTGGACTTGATAGCCTTAAGTATTTTCTGCTGGTCATGGGGGTTCTGTGTAGGAAGTTTGTTCCAATTCTGTCGTTCGTGGGGGTTCAGAATGCTCTTTGATTGTTGGTGAACTATAAATCCAAGTAACTACAACTTCCAAATGTTTTTGTCTATCTCCCCCCCCCCAAAAAAACCCCCTCCATCTGTGTTTACATTTGAGCATATGGAGTATTTGTGCAAAGTTTGGTCCCGATCCATCATTGTTTGAGACCACAGTGCTCTCTGGATGTAGGTGAACTACAACTTCAGACTCAAGGTCAATGCCCACCGAACACTTTTAGTGTTTTCTGTTGGTCATGGGAGTCCCGTGTGCCATGTTTGGTTCAATTCCAGTATCGTTGGTGTTCAGAATGCTCTTTGATTGTAGGTGAACTTTAATTCCTAGTAACTACAAATCCCAAATGACAAAATCAATGTTTTGAATGATGGTCACTCCTTGGGTTAGTAGGTGTCTTGTGGCCAAATTTGGTGGCAATTTCTCTGGTAGTTTTTGAGCTATGTTAATCCCACAAATGAACACTACATTTTTATTTATATAGACTAGCCATTCCCTGCTACGCGTAGCTGTGGCTCAGTCTGTGTGTATGTGTTGTGTTTGTATATATATGTGTATATGTGTGTGTATATATATTTGTGTATATGTGGTTTTGCGCATGTGTTGTAATGTGTTTTTTGCTTTTTGGCTTTTTAAGTATTTTCTGCTGTGTTTTTAGTGTTATTATGAGTGATGGTCACCCATTGGCCTGATAGGTATATTGTGTCCAAATTTGGTGTTGATTCGTCCAGTGGTTTTTGAGTTATGTTAATCTCACATTTTTATTTTATATATATACTAGCTGAGGAAGATAAGGAAGCCTTGCTGTCAATTTTGGGCCTGGTCTGTGATTTATAGGGGCTACAGTGTTGTTTGGGAAGTGAATGAGGTGAAGGTACTGCAAATCCCATCATTCGTGGCCTCTCCTGCCCTAAACCACACCAGGTTGTGAAGTGGGCCATTGGTCTCCTGTTGCCAAGTTTGGTCCTTTGCTGTGGGCCGCAGTGGCTGATTGCCTGAGGCCTTTCCTTTTCCCTCTGAGTCACTTTAGAATGTTGGAATGTGGTTGGCCAATCGGAGTCCTTTATGCAAATACCATTTCAGTGGCAACCAATCCGCTCTGTCTGGGGCAGTAGAATGTTGGAGTTCTGAGGCTTGCCAATCAGAGCCCTTTATGCAAATAATCCCACAGTTGCAGCCAATCGAAACACTGGCACATATTCCTCCCATCGCACCACCACCCGCAAACACTGACTTTTATTATATACATATACATATGTGTGTGTGTGAGATTATATTTAATCTGGTGCTCTTTTATTTGGGATGCAAAAATTCTCAAATAATAGCTCACATGCATTGGGACATTAATGTTTATCATTTTCCTTCTCTCCTGTAAAGATGTATTTTTTCTTTTTTCATAGGTCTTCTACAGACAATTGGAGCCTTTCTGACCTATTTCACTGTTTATGCTGAACAGGGCTGGCTCCCGCACACACTCCTACACATCAGAGTCGACTGGGAAGACCCATTTTATAATGACTTGCAAGACAGCTATGGACAAGAATGGGTATAGCCACCTCCTTCAATTTGATCACTAATTATTGTCATTGGAACAGGACAATAACCATCTTTATGCAAGGGAAATGTTTTGTTTGGTGCTAGCCACAAAAAAAATCGACTGATAGGGCTGGCAACAAAGATCTTTGTTCAGCTCCAAATACTTCCAAAATTAGCAAACTAATTAGTAGGCATGAGAAAAAAGTTATGAAAATGAAATGATTCGGAAGAAATTTGTAAGAAATGCTACTTTTGAGTATTTCTGCATCTGGAACGCCAACCAGGAAGTGGACTTTCTTTATAGAACTTCGGGGGCCAGGATTTTCTTAAGTGTCGTTATTAGGTCGTAAGGGGGGGGGGGGCACCCTCCTTCTCTCTCACCACCCTCCCGCCTCCCTTGCCAATAAGTATTATGGCAAGGCAAGCCCTAAACTCGCTCCTTCTTTCGGCTGGAAGCCTGGAAAAATGTAAACAGAGAGGATTACTCAGAAGTAAATCTGCAAAGGAGGGCACTTTGGATGAAGTGCCCTCCTTTGTGGATTGACTTCTGAGTAAACCCTCTGTTTACATTTTTCCAGGCTTCCCTGCCTCTCCTGCCTGCCAGGATCTAAAGCATCAAAGAGTATTGGGGTGAGAAACCAACCTAATGTATAATAGAGTGAATGCTACTGTAAGTGCCTAATATTATAAGTAATCCAACTGGTCATATACCTACATTCCATGCACATGCAATAATACAGCAGTAATAACAATGGGTATAAGAAGAGTTAAAATTCAAACCGAAGTATTCTGACTGTGGTCCCTCCTCAAACTGCAAAAGGCTCTTCTCTATGAGCCGGGAAAAGCCAAAACCCTGGGCACAGCGTTTGCTGCCTGGGTGCACACACATACATATTCTTTGGGGGGGGGATTTGCTGCAGAATCCCGGGCTCAAAGAGAAGATTCTGCAGCAAATCCCCCAAGTATATGTATGTGTGTGCACCCCGGCAGCAAAGCCGGGCTTTTGGCTTTTCCCGGGCTCATAGTGTAGTGCCTTTTGCAGTTTTCCCAGCTTGAGGAGGGACCACAGTCAGAATACTTCGGTTTGAATTTTACCTCTTCTTATACCCATTGTTATTACTGCTGTATTATTGCATGTGCATGGAATGTAGGTATATGACCAGTTGGATTACTTATAATATTTAGGCACTTACTCTATAAGTTAGCATTCATTCTATTATACATTAGGTTGGTGCCAAGCCTTGATGCGCTTTAGATCCTGGCAGGGCAGGAGGAGTGGACGGCTCTCCCTGCCCCTTCTGCCTGCCAGGATCTAAAGCCTTGAAGAGGCTTCATGACGGGCCAGCTTCAGCCCTCCAGGTATTTTGGACTTAAACTCCCACCATTCCTCACAGCCTCAGGCCTCTTCCTTTTCCTCTCAGCCTGGGCAAACTTGGGCCCTCGCTCCCTCAGGATCGGGGTGAGAGAGAGAGGCAGCGTGGAGCGAGGGGGGCCTCCTCCTCCTTTTTTTGCTGCTTCCAAGAATAGAATACCCCCTCCCTCCCTCCTTTGCTCCCTCCTTCCTATTTGGAGAGTCCCATCTAGAATTCAGTGTGATTTATTCAAGTTTTGGCCTACAACTCCCAGAAATCCCAGCCAATTTACCAACTGTTAGGATTTCTGGGAGTTGTAGGCCAAAACCATCTGGAATGCGCATGCGCTGGCATACGAACTACTAACGAATTTCGTTAGTAATTAAGTTACATTTTAGAAATTTTTTTGTAAGTCTTTCTATTACTAATCAAAAAAAATCCCCCCCCCCATTAGATTTCCGATTTCCTATTTTTGGGTTCTAAACCATGCCTACTAATTAGCCAACTAATGTTTGCTCTCCAGTAGATAACGACAGTGTAATAGATCAAAATGATTTACCTTAGACAAGACAGCACCATCCAATTCAATGTTCCTTAGCTTAAGCTAAATACTTGCATGTGTACATACTAGGGTTGGATAGGTTCATTCGGAAGAGCCTGAAAGTCGTAAAACATGTCCAACTTTTGACTTTCGAAACAGTTTTGTACCATGCAGGAAAGGTGGGAGGGGCAAATCCGAATTTCCCCAGAAAAAAGGGGTCAGGCTAGATGTCCCCTGATGAGGTCTGTACTATGATTTCTGTTATCCACCAATTTAACACATTTTGTTGCAAACAAACAAAGTTTCTGGAGTAGAACAACTACTTTCAAAGTAAAGACCACCCAATGATACAGGAAATAACACTGTAAAGCCAGGAACAGATTTTATTTATTATTAAAAATGATTTTTATTTTTTAAAAAAACTTTGAAAATTTGCCCAAAATCCATGGATAAGTCAAAGGTTATGAAATTTGGTGAGCCAACAGTGGTCCATGTGTTCTACCAATGTGGCAAGTTTAATCAGGATTGGTTCACATATTTTGAGGAACACCCATGTAGTCTGTAGTTCTTCAGGCAAGTGTTATTCACCATTGGCTTTGTAAGCATCCTAGGCTTCATTACTTGTTTGTTAGCTGCCTGAAAACTGTAGAAACAGATGTACAAATATTTTTCAGACCTCGCTATGTTCAACATGTGCCGAAGTTCTCTTGATGTCAACCATTCAACCCTCTTTCTCCTTTTACAGACTTTTGAGGAGCGGAGAATGCTGCAGTATCATGGTTACACGGCCTTTTTTGTCAGTATCACCATTCAGCAAGTAGCAGATTTGATCATCAGAAAGACGCGGCGGAATTCTATTTTTCAGCAAGGGCTTTTCAGGTTAGTGCAAAATCTACCATGTGGAGTCCCATACTGTATGTTCAGAAGCTTCAAAGTCCCTATTATTATATGTTCATAAACTTCAAAACAACTTATCCCTGTTCTCTTTTATTATTATTATTATTATTATTATTATTATTATTATTAGAAACAAAACAAGATGAGTCCACAGCAAACAAGGTCACTCTGCTGGCTGTTGTATTGGATCACATGTCGGACACTTCCCAGGTGTCTAGGACTGTGCGATGTATCAGCGAATAATGCATGCAGATCCCAATAAGGTGGCTTTTTGCAGCTGGCAGATGGTAATTTTGTCAACGCTGATTGTGTTTAGGTGCAGGCTAAGGTCTTTAGGCATGGCACCCAGTGTGCCGATCACCACTGGGACCACCTTGACTAGCTTGTGCCACAGTCTTTGCAGTTCGATTTTGAAATCCTCAAATCATGTCAGCTTTCCCAGTTGTTTCTCTTCAATCCTGCTGTCGCCTGGGATTGCAACATCGACGATCCATACTTTGTTTTTTAACACGATCGTGAGGTCAGGAGTTGTTGTTGTTGTTATTATTATTATATACCGAGAGAAGGGCTTCTTCTGATCATCTCAGGGACCTACGAAGTTTCGTGCAAGGAGATATGGTCAGCCAAATAGCCTGCGTCTGAGCAAATTGTGGTGTCCAGATCGATCTTGACAAGTTATGCTTAAAATAATTTCCAGGTCATTCCCATGTCCAAAGTGAATCTTAAAAAATCATATTGCAATATTAATGGGGGTATCCACATTTCACAAATAATCTAATAGCCTATTCTATTGTTGTCATTCATTTCCTATAGGAATAAAGTTATCTGGATGGGCATTTTCTCCCAGATTGGGATCGCATTGATTCTGTGTTATGGTCTTGGAAGTGTGAACGCCTTAAATTTTACACCCCTCAGGTAAATGCAAAAGGCTGCTGCCAATTCATATATATATATATATATATATATATATATATATATATATATATATATACATACATACATACACACACACACATACACTGTATATATATATGCGGTTAAAGGAAGTGCTGATATTCTTTTTCTAATAATTGGGGGGGGTCCAATATCATTGGGTTATATTAGAATATTAAGTACAATGCCAAATATTTTTTTCCCAAAAGGTGTTTTAACCCCTAATGCTCTCCATATTTTTTGCTAGGGTTCAGTATTGGTTTGTTGCGATGCCTTTTGCCATCTTGATATGGGTCTACGATGAAATTCGCAAGCTGATCATCAGGCGGCACCCAGGAAGTAAGTAGCTGGCACTTTGGGTGTTTATGCCTTTAAGCAGCCACCTGACTTCAAATGATTCCATTAATTTCATTGGAGTTTCTTAGGCAAGGAATACTTGTAGTACAATTTTTAACATTTCATGCACAAAAATGACGTGAGAAAAATTCGCAGACTGAATACTGAACAGTGATTTTTTTTTCCATGTCAGGAGCAACTTGAGAAACTGCAAGTCGCTTCTGGTGTGAGAGAATTGGCCGTCTGCAAGGACGTTGCCTAGGGGATGTTTTGATGTTTTACCATCCTTGTGAGAGACTTTTCTCTCATGTCTCTGATTGAGAAGCTAGAACTTGACAGACAAGAGCTCAAACGGCTCTCCCCAGATTTGAACCACTTCACCCCATTGCACCACAACAAAATCAGCCCAGGACTCAATTTGATTTTTTAGTGTTTGCTGACCATTTTCCAAATATTTCTGAATATCCTTTCTACTTCTAGTTAACCAACACTTATATCAGGGTTTCTCTAGGCATGGTAGCATTCTGTGAGATGTTGTTATCTATCTATCTATATCTGTAGATATATTTTATGCAAGGAGTACCCAAGAACTTAACATTACTTCGATGTTTATTCCTCAAGGGCAACATTTATTTATTTATTTACGATATATTTATAGCCCGCCTTTCTCAGCCATACGGCAACTCAAGGCGGGTTACAGATTGGCATAATTTGATGCCAGGCATTCATAAAATTGCCATTAAAAACAATCAACATGACAATATAAAACATATATTAAAAACCATTTAATAATTTAATAATCGGTGTCATCCTATTAAAAACGTTATCCAGTAACATTGTCTGGCCATTCCACGTTCATCATTAATAGATAGATGTTATCTATTCCGCTGCATTCTCAAAAGCTTGCTCAAAGAGCCAGGTCTTTACTTTTTTTCGGAAAGTCAGGAGGGAGGGGGCCAATCTTATACCCCTGGGGAGGGGGTTCCATAGTTGGGGGGCCACTACTGAGATGGTCCCGTCTTCTGTCTTTGTCAATCGTGGAGATGCTGAGAAATTTAAGACAGACAACTACCTACCTTGCCATTTTGGAAACAGCTAATTATTCCTTTGTTTTTTCTTGCTCTATAGGCTGGTGGGATAAAAACATGTATTACTGAGGATGCCTTTATCCCTCTTCATTTCTCCATGCTGAAGAGCACAACTTAGTTGACTCTTCTGTTACCTGATGCTTGAAGGTCCTTGGACCGTGCAATATCAACCAATCAGAGGGACGAACTGAAAGACTTTTTAATGGCTGTACGCTGAACTGCAAATTCTTACCCTTGGATTGCCAACTTGAATGCTGCTTTTGTAATAATACCCGACTCTGTGGTTTAAAGGGTACAAAGTTCAACGAGAAGAAAACCGCGTTGTATATAGAATCAAAGAGGCCACATGTTTGTTGCAATAATATTGTACGTGACTTGCACTAGGTTTCTTAATATATGTATTTTTGTTGTAGAGAATTGTTGAGACACAATCCAACTGTGAGCTTATCTGTGTAGACCAGAGGTGTGTTATTCAGGGCTACGCTGTATAGGCACAATTTGATAATAAAATAACTTTTTACATAAAGCCCCTGTTTGTCGTGTCCATCTTCTATCAATGGGTGAAAGCTAAGTCAAAGCAGAAATGGATGCATCCCATTAATGCTGAAGAAGAATCCCTGACCCTAATGGTTTACAGGAGTCAAACAAGGCCACATCATTTGCCATGACTTATTCCTGTTAATATATACCCTTGTGAGTGTGGTCACGTGGTACCCCCATTGATGTCTTCCTGGAATATTATAGGTATAATGTCCAATTTTTTAAAATCAGCATGTAAAAAACTCGGGAGCAATTAAAAGAAGTGTGCAGGCTTATAGGACCTGCAGATGAATCTGTTATTTATGGGTAATAATGAGAGCTCGAACTGGAATTCATGTGCATTAGATTAAAAACATAAATTAGCATAGGGGGAGGGACTTCCCACAGGCTCTCCTTCTATATCTTTCATTAAGACCTGGATTTAAAAAAGAAAATGTGTGTACAACAATAGGTACCGCTCCGGTTGGAAGGTAATGGCACCCCATGCAGTCATGCCAGCCACATGACCTTGGAGATGTCTATGGACAATGCTGACACTTAGAAATGGAGAGGAGCACCAATACCCAGATTCAGAGACAACTGGACTTAATGTCGGGGGAAAACCTTTACCTTTAATCTAAAAAAAGCATCACAGTTAAGATACCAGACGTTCTGGATCTTTTACCTACTGTTTGTAGAGGAGGACACTGGGTTTAATGTTTCTATTCCAGAGGAGATGCAGCCATGCACGCTAGCACCAGAAGCACACCATGCAGCTTTCAAGGCATTTTAGAGAGGTCCGGGAAGAAAGAACGACCGCTTGAAGCTCAGTGAAGCTATCCTCCCTGGACTACCTTAAAATTTCCCCCTGTTTTCACTCCTGCGAAAACAATCTCCTTTCTGCTTAGGGTTTTGCTTTCTCAAAGCTGTTTCTACTTTTATCAATAATTATTATCTTTTAGAAGTATTTTCTGAAGGAAGGGAAGGAGAAAAAGAAGCGAAAAAGTTGACTCTCAAAGACCCCAAATGTATGCGAGTGCACCCCACCCACCGTCCCTCAGATCCCCAAGTCCCATTAATTAAAATGTATCAAGAAAATAAAGGAAAATTAAATAGATTCAACTGTGATGCCGAATAGGGGAGGAGGAGCTGTGATTAGCTGCCACATGGTCCTTTTTTGGATGGGAATCCGTAATGGCTGGTCCCTTGCCGTTTCGAGCATCTGAACAAAACGGATAAACCGGCTAAAAAAATCGGCCTGAAGGGATGAAATATATTTTTGGCTCCAGATTTGGTGATACACACACACACACACACACACACACACTTCTGCTGAAACAATGTATTGTCGAAGGCTTTTATGGCTGGAATCACTGGGTTGTTGTAGGTTTTTCAGGCTGTATGGCCATGTTCTAGGAGTATTCTCTCCTGACGTTTTACCTGCATTATTAGAGGAAATTAAAAAAACAAAACCCAAACACAGGGGAACTCCAGAGAAGAAACAATCAGGAACAGCTAATCACCTCTCAACAAAGAATTTCCCCAGGCAGTAACAGGGCACACCTAAAATACTGTCCGGCCATCAATAAACTTTCCCTCCCTGCGCAGTGGAGAGGGAGAGAGAATTGCCTCCTCTCACGAAGGAGGAGACAAGTTCCGGAGGCACTTCCTGGAAGGGGGTGGAGCCAGGCTCCCGGCAATTGCCGGCCCCCTTCCTCAGTCTGGAGCCGGACATCGACCCACCACTCCTGCCCATCAACCAGTATATTAAGGTTGCCATTAGGGGGCTGGGTAGGAATTTTTTGCCCCTCTTATGTTCTAAGAAGGTTTTTTTGCCAACCCTATACTGTTACAAGGCAAATTGGGATGTGTGTGGTTAAATAGCCATGGAAAACTGTTAGGAAAAGCAAAAATTTGATACACTCACCTGAGGCTCCGTTTAAAGAGGCGAGGGGGATTTATAATGGCCTAGAAATTCAAGTAATGGTCTCTGACACATGGAGAAAACCGCTCTGACATATTGCACGATTGGATGTTCAGGGGACCCGGGTGGTTCGCCCTAGCTAGCCGAGGGGTAGGCCAGACAGGGATGCTACCTCGGTTTTGCCACCAAGTTCAAGATCTATAAATTGAGTTCCAGTAAAAGTTAATCAGGTAACAATTAATAAAAGTTGCCCATATTTTAAACTCAAATACTTGTGTGTGGTCTCGTTACTTCGTGGGTTGGCAGGCAAATACTAATCAAGGAGGTCAATTGAAACATTCACACCCAGCTCCAACAGACAAGAGTTATTTCTCCCACCCTGGACTTTCCACAGATATATAAACCCCACTTGCCTAGTTTCCAACAGACCTCACAACCTCTGAGGATGTCTGCCATAGATATGGGTGAAACGTCAGGAGAGAATGCTTATGGAACATGGCCATACAGCCTTAAAAAACCTACAACAACACTCTGCTGAAACAATTTACAAAAAACAATAGGTCATTTTGGTTCCATTCCCTTGAATGGTGTCACTTGATACAGTCTGCACCCCCTGCATCCACTTAGGGGTGTCAGTATTCCTCACTTTGGTTGTGTTAATTTTCCTTCCGTTTCTTCCTTTAGAAACTGAAGAGCAGCTTATACACCTAGGCCGAAAGCAACTTTATCCACAATACTTTACGTAATTTTGTGAATGAAACCAAGTCTGTGCACGCTGAGCCATTAGAAGGCAACAGTGTTGCTATCTCCTCCGTCACCCACATGAACAATTCTGGATTTGGGAGTAAGGATGAGAAGAATTATATTTTTGAACTTCATAATTGTAGGTCAAGTGCATTTAGTACCAACCTGTATTGCATCATTCTGTTCGCAGTCGAACCAGTCCAACTTGCTTTCTTCTTTTTACTGCTCAGACTTGAGCTCTTTGATTTTCTGTCCTATTCCTCTTTATAACGCATGCCACAACTCTCTTGTTTCAGAGAGCTTGAACTAGCGTAAAACACCATCCCACAATATGTAATCACCTTCTCTCTTTTCCTGTATGGAAAACACATTAGCTACCTTATCACAAAAAGGCACTTGTTATCATTCTTCCATCTTTTAATTTTCTAATGTTATTTTGACAAACTCAAATGTCTTCCTGAACTGCTAACTAAGATTACTCCTTGGTAGTCAGGGAGGCATCTTCACTTGTAATAATTACCAACCTTCTGCATACTACAGTTAGGCATCTTCTGACTGTTCTGATTGGATGGGAACAGTCCTAATGAATTAATTTTTTGTCCCAGTTTCTCTCTTTTCCTTCCATTTTCTCCCTTTGTCCTCGTTGTTAGATACGGACTTTCAAGTACAGAAAACAGAATGTTGGAGGACAGGAAAAGAGATTTAAAGATGGGCTCAAAGCCAACCTTAACAACTGTGGCATAGACACCAAGAACTAGGAAGCCCTGGCCTTTGAGCGCTTTAGCTGGAGGTCAGCTGCGACCAGCAGTGCTGTTGTAATTATGTTATCACACCAGGGCTTTAAAGCAGGCAGTTCCACATTTTTGCTGCTTGCAGTATTCTGGGAAATGTAGTTTTGGGTGGGGCCTTTTTAATTCTCAGTTACCGAGGTCCTTGTCTTCCCAAACTCCATTTCCCAGAATTCTGCAGGTATCGGTAATGCAGGACTGCCCAGTTTAAAACCCTGGTGTGATAATGTCATAAGTGTGTTGCTATTTCAGAGAACTATGAAAAAAACCAGAAGTTTCCCCAAGTATACTTTGGGAAAAGCTCATTTCAAAACTAAGGCTATTCCCTCTCATATTTGGAAACTGGAAGAGAGGTGATTCATCTGCCATTGCTGGTAATATAACACAAAGTGCATATTAAAAGGGTGGAGTTGTGTTTTGTTCTGTTGTCCTTCTTTCAGCTTGCAGCTCTAGACAATGGTTATAAAACCTAGCAAGGCAGTTGAATGATCTTACCCAGAAGGAAACTTGAGCACATTCAACTTCTCAGAAACATTAATAGGACTGTGCTGCAATATATGGGCATGTTAATAGTCACATTTCCATACAAGCCTTTGATCTTAGGAAGTCGGATATCAGCGAGCATGCCAATGACTTAAATCAAGAAACATCCTCCTAAGATCTACAAATATACTTGCAGGAACATCTCAGCAAGCGAGAGTTGAAAAGTAGCAGGCTAAAACCCGGAATCTCAATCAGTGACTGAGACAGGATAAGAAACTCCCCCCTGAGCACAGAGAAGACTGGGTGACATGGAAGGTGCTGAACAGACTGTGCTCTGGATGAATTGACACCAAATTAGGACACAATACACATATCAGGCCAACGAGTGACCATCACTCATAAAAACACTGAAAAACACAGCAGAAGAAACTTAAAAAGCCCAAAAACAACAACATTGCAATGCATGCACAAAACCACACACACACACACACACACATATGCAAACACACATATACACAAATATACACACACATTTATACACACACAAACAAAACACATATACACAGACTGGGCCACAGCAACACATGACAGGGGATGGCTAGTTAATAAATAAATGCAAGTCTTTGATATTTTTTTATTTAAAAAAACAATCCACGCTTTGCATGCATGCAACTGTCCTATACTGAAGACTTTATCACACGTAGCAGTTATGCAAATACTATAGCAATCACCATTATGGCTACATACCTACATGCCAGGATCAAAGCAAAACAGCCCTATCACACTGGTCAAATGGCAGGAACACTGTGGATTTGGCATCTAGGGTTTTGCCTGTCAATAATGGGGGATATGTTTATTTATTTATTTATTTATTTATTTATTTACATTTCTAGGCCGCCACTCCCGGGAGGCTCGGGGCGGCTCACAATAGGGCAATACACAATAAAACACATTAAAACACATGAACACATAAAGCACTCTAAAATATCCATACATTAAAAGCACAATGCGCTGTACGAAATACGAAACGCATAGCATAATACAGTATAAAAGATAAAATCAACAGGCAAGACTGGGACACTGATGGCGTCTTATAAGCCGAAGGCCTGTTGAAAGAGGAAGGTCTTACAGGACCTCCTAAAGGACGTAAGATCTTGGAGGGCTCGTGTCTCGGCTGGGAGAGCGCTCCATAAAGTTGGAGCTATCACTGAAAACGCTCTCCTTCGGGTCGCAGTTAGCCTAAGCGTCTTGATAGGGGGAATTGCCAATAGATTGATGTTCTCTGACCGCAGTGATCTCGTAGGGCAATATAGGGTAAGCCGGTCCCTCAGGTACATTGGCCCCAGGCTGTGCAAGGCCTTAAAGGTAAGCACCAGCACTTTGAAGGTGATCCGCTGCTCAATTGGAAGCCAGTGCAGATCCTGCAAGGTAGGTGTAATATGGCAACCTGCTGGGGTACCAGACAGGAGCCGGGCGGCAGTGTTCTGCACCAGCTTGACCTTCCAGGTCACCGACAGAGGAAGGCCGACGTAGAGTGCATTACAGTAGTCTAGTCTCGAGATGACCGTGGCTTGGATCACCGTGGCCAGGTTGTTCCGGGATAGATAGGGGGCCAGCCGCCTTGCCTGTCTTAGATGAAAAAAAAGCTGTTTTGCTGACCATGGAGATTTGGGTCTCCATGGTCAGTTGGGAGTCCAAATGAACTCCCAAACTCTTTACAGAAGGCGATGGGCATAACGCCACACCGTCCAGGGTCGGAAGCTGGACATCCCCATCGCGCCGACGGCCCAGCCACAAGATCTCCATCTTCGCTGGATTCACCTTCAACCTACTGGCTCGCAGCCATCCAGTAATGGCCTCGAGGCAACGTTGGAAATTATCGGGTACAGATCCAGGCCTGCCCTCCATCCTCAGAATGAGCTGAGTGTCATCAGTGTACTGATGACACTCCAACCCAAACTCCGCACCAGCTGTGCAAGTGGCTGCATGTAGATGTTAAATAACAAGGGGGAGAGAATGGCCCCCTGAGGGACTCCACAAACTAATGGGGAGCCCTCGGAGACCATCTCTCCCCTCCTCACTCATTGAAGCCGATGGTGGAGGAAGGAGGTCAGCCATTTCAGGGCTGTCCCCCTCACTCCAGCCATGGCAAGGCGGTGGGTCAAAAGATTGTAATCGACGGTGTCAAACGCTGCCGTGAGGTCCAATAACACAAGCAGCGCAGACCTGCCTTGGTCGAGCTGGCAGCGGAGTTGGTCTGTGATGGAGACCAGGACCGTCTCCGTCCCATGCCCAGAACGCAAGCCGGACTGGAAGGGGTCTAGCCATGCTGTGTCATTTAAGAAGGACTGCAACTGCTCCATTGCTGCCCTCTCAAGTACCTTTCCCAGGAATGAAAGATTCGACACTGGTCGGTAACTGGAAATGCAATGCACATGGCATCATGAAAAAGGAACCTTCACCTTTGGCGTTGGGCCTGTTTCAATGCCAGTTCCCTCATGTGATAAAGTCCTGAGTTGAATTATTTCTCCATCCAACCTGCAAAGGTCCTTTTTCCTAGCTCTGGGATCTATCAATGATGTGCTATACAACAGAGCCATGACCCCTCCAATATTTCCTAGTGAACTTGCATTTTGGAGTGCCTCAGCTTTGAATTCTTAAAATACAATATAAAACAGAGCAAAGCATTTAGCCTGAGCAAAAGTTGGACTCCAGGGTAGAGGTTTTTCTTCTTTCTTTCCTTCTTTTTGACAAGGAACAGCTGCAAAGATAAGAACATGCAAACTTAAATAACAAACCTATGTAGTATTTTAACTCGAGTATCAACCTGTCATTGGCCCAGAGGACAATAAATATTGTATGCATAATTCAAAAATTCAAAAAATCACATTTATTTTCCAAAGTATGCTTCAGGCAGCAATAGCATTCCATTATTATCTGAAAGCGGGAGATTTAGAGTAAAGAAACAGGCACTCTGTTTTCTCAAAGCTTATAAACTGAATATTTAAATCTAATTTTAGCTCTTGTTCTTTAGTTGCCATGCAAAGGAAAAAAGGAAGGAATATCTCAGGACCAGGTTACCATTTAAATAAGGCCCCATGAAAGGGAGACAGAACACACAAAGCATTTTCCAATGGATGAAAAAAAGTAAAAATAATATTTTATTTTAATATAAAATTTATTGTATTTTAATATATTTTAATTATTTAAACTCTATATTTTAATACTCCTGTCTTTTATTCTATTTCAACATTTAGATGTTTTTTGCTTTTAAATTGTACACTTTTATTTTATTGTATTTTTGACATGGTTATCTGATTTGAGTATCTACTAAGAGAAAAAAAGCAGGATATAAATAATAAAAAAATAAGCATATAAATATAAATGATATGGAATCCACCAACATTATTATCTAAGGATTTTGGGTGTGTGTGTGTGTGTGTGTGTGTGTATCTCCCTCATATTTATTTTATTTTAATATTTGAACATATATTTATTTGAGAGCTCACAAAGCAAATGCACCTATTGCCCAAATGGCACAAAATTGAAAATATCAATGCAGTTAAGACATTTGACCATAGAGTCTCTCTCTCTCTCTCTCTCTCTCTCTCTCTCTCTCTCTCTCTCTCACACACACACACACACACACACACACACAAAGAGATGCTCTCTCAAATAAAAAGGTTGTTTTTATTGAAAGCTTTTGCTCTTTTGCAAGGGTTCTGGGCCCATAACCCCTGCAAAAGTGGAAGGTTATTGTAATACTTGTGCGACCAGCAAGGGAAATGACCAATATTTTCAAAAGGGCAGGATAAAACTGAACGTTATTTCTCCCTAAATCCCTTTTCGTGATTTTACTCCATTGGATAGGAGAGAAATAGATAGATAACACTTTCAGCAAGCAATTTTGGAGAAAAGATAAAAATATATCAGAGCAGCTCCAAGAAGAGAGGAAAAACCCCACATTTAAATGTTATTCTGATCTTAGCCGCCAGAACCGCCACACAGTGACATGATGAAGACGATAAGGCATTTCTCCTAGGTGAAAGGTCTAGGATCCAGAGATAAGATGGTACACTATGTTCCTTCAGAAAAATGCAGTGTTTCCATTCATTAAAGTTCCTTTGAAATGAAGCGGACTATTTCATTTTATTTTCACAGGAGGTTACACTGTGCAAGAACTAAGAGCATGTCATATTATTGTCAGGAACATTCAAGTGTCAATGTAAATGTGCCATGGACATTTTCATTTGAACACAAGAAGTAGTGGATAAAAGGCAAACCAAGGCCATTTCTCGGCTTGGATTTAAGATGGAGATTGACCACCTTATTTGAACTTTGGCTCAATGCTTCTAATGATAATAATTTGCCCCCAAATGCCTGCATTGTTTTTCTTTTTTCTATAAAATGATGTTGACCTTAACACATTGTATTCTTAGAGCAATCTTATACAAGGCTGCGTCACTGAAAAAACTAGTATTGATATAATAATGATGCTCTTACTCTTTTGAACTCAGTTAGCAGTAAAGTAAGCTGATGTCAGCCTGCCACGGTTTCTTGAGGCATACCATGTTGGATCTCGGTCAGTTCTTTACTTGTGCATTTGATGCTCATGTATTTGCTTATGCGACTTTGCATGTTATGAAGCATTTTTCCAAATGAAACAGGGAGTGTTTGAGTATTGGGACATCCATAGGGTGACCAAGGTGCTTGTTTATAAAACAATTGTCCTCCCAACCCTGTTATATCCCTATGAAACATGGGTTGCTTACCTGTAACCATAGTTCCTTGAGTGGTCACCTGTGAATACATACATATGATATTTGTGCTTGCAGACAAACTTCAGAACCTTCTAGCAAGAATTCTTAAATAGCCCTGCTGAAGCCCCGCCCTCACTCCCCCACCGCATATATATAGCCAGTGGGAGGGGCTTCTCCCTTCAGTTCTTTCTAACGTCGTGAGAAACAACAAAGAAAATCTGAAGGCATGACCAGATGGGAGGAAGGGCAGGCTGTATGTATTCACAGGTGACCACTCAAGGAACTATGGTTACAGGTAAGCAACCCATGTTTACCTTTTCGTGGTCAACTGTGAATACATACATATGATAGAATAGCGAGCTACTGACCTTGGTTGGTGGGAGTCATGCCACCGCAGAGAAGAGGACTTCACGTCCGAATTCAGTCTGTCTCCTAGAAGCCACATCAAGCTTGTAGTGGGAGACGAAAGTGTGATGGGATGACCACGTGGCCGCGCGGCACACAGCATCCAGCGAAACGCCCCTCAGGAAAGCCGCCGACGTAGAGACCGCTCTCGTCAAGTGGCCCTTCAGTTGTTGCGGAGGCTCTTTCCCAGCCATGCGATAAGCTGGGCGAATGGTCAACACAATCCAGGAAGAAAGTCTCTGAGAAGACACAGGAAGGCCACTGGCGTCCTTCCTATACTTCACGAAAAGTCTAGGAGACTTTCTGACGGAAGCAGTTCTGTCAATGTAAAAGGCCAATGTCCTTCGCACATCGAGAAGGTGCAGGCCCCTCTCCCCAGGTGTGGTAGGGTTTTGGAACAAGGAAGATAGTGCTAACTCCTCCGACATGTGGAATCTAGACACGATCTTGGGGAGGAAGAAAACATCTGTCCTCAAAACCACTTTGTCCTTGTGGAATTTAGTATAAGGAGGATCGGCCCTTAGCGCGCACAACTCACTAGCGCGCCTGGCCGACGTGACTGCAACCAGAAACGCAGTCTTCCATGATAAAAAGGAGAAATCAGCTGATGCTAATGGTTCAAACGGCGGCTTGGTCAGTGCCGCCAGAACTAAATCAAGGCTCCATGAAGGAGTAACGGGAGCAACTGGTGGGTTGGTGTTTAAGAACCCTTGAAGGTTCTCTCTTGTCTGCTTTCTTTCGAGAGCGGAAAGAGAGGACTGAAGGGTGAAGCCCCTCCCACTGGCTATATATATGCGGTGGGGGAGTGAGGGCGGGGCTTCAGCAGGGCTATTAAGAATTCTTGCTAGAAGGTTCCGAAGATTGTCTGCGCAAGCGCAAATATCATATGTATGTATTCACAGTTGACCACGAAAAGGTAAATATAGACTGTCTACAGCAGGGGGGGGGGCAACCTATGGCCCGTGGGCCAGATCCAGCCCGACAGCCGATTCTGTCCAGCTCGGGAGAAGGGCATCAAGGGCGGGGCCAAGAGGAAGGGGTGCCGCTGTCGCCATCCCATTGCGGGTTCTGTGGGGCCTGTGTCGGCAGACAGGCCGGAGGAACGGCGGCTTTGGGGTGCCTGCCATCCCTGGAGGCGATCGGGGCCTGCAGCGGGAGCACTCGGCAACCTGCGAGGGCTGATCGCCCTGGTGACCCGGAAGACTTGATCGTCTTCCGGGTCGCCAGGGCGATCATATGCCTCAGATTGCCGACTGCTCCCCCTACAGGCACGGATCGCCTCCAGGGATGGCAGGCACCCCAAAGCAGCCGCTCCTCCGGCCTGTCTCCCGACACAGGCCCTATAGAGCCTGCGATGGGATGGCAGCGGCAGCACCCCTTCCTCTTGGCCCCGCAGGGCGATCAGCTGGGGAATGGCTGGGGGCGAGAGCGGGCGGAGGCCTCCAGCCTCCGATCACCTGCTGCTCTGCTTTCCTCTGCTGCGGCGGCGGCTGGGTCCGCTTTGCCATCCTCTGGGCTGGGGCCATTGGGCCATTCCATCTTGGGATCCTTCCTCTCTTGAGGATGTCAGCCTTCATCTTGGTTCGCACCTTATCTTCTTTAATTTAATTTAATTTTAGTGGTTTTTATTATTTTATAATAATTTTATTATAATAATATAGTAATATAATAAATAATATAATGTTATATTATATTATAATTTCAATTTATTATATTGTTTATATATACTATAATATAATAATTATGATATTAATACTAATAATATATGAATATTTCTTGATATAATATGTTAATATTAACGATCTGTAATATATAGTAAATATAGTAAATAAATAAATAATGTAGATTAGAACATAGTTCAGCCTTTAGGTGCTGCCCTCCATAATATTTTTGGCTCTTGTGTGGCCCCTTGGAAAAAATAATTGCCCACCCCTGGTCTACAGACATCACACTCAAGTCCTGGAACGATTCCATCAGCGCTGCCTCTGAAAAATCCTGCAAATCTCTTGGGAAGACAGGCAGACAAATGTCAGCATGCTGGAAAAAGCAAAAACCACCAGCATTGAAGCAATGCTCCTATGCCATCAACTCCGTTGGACCGCCCACGTTGTCCGAATGCCCAATCACCATCTCCCAAAGCGATTACTCTACTTCCAACTCAAGAATGGAAAACAGAATGTTGATGGACATTAGTAGGAACATACTAATCTGAAATTCCCATACTTCCTGGAAGAAATGAATCATCACAGTAGATGAATGAATAAATAGGGTGCATATGTCTGTTTTTGTAGCAGCTGGTGACGAGGAAAAGCACAGCAATATTGCACAGATGTTGAAAGCAATAGTGCTACGGTTCTTGAATAGGCCTGGGCAAAGAATTGACTGGATGCAAAAGAATAGGAGGAGCAAAGAAATACCAGAAAAGAATGAGTTTGATTGAGACTTGGATGTGAACTTTGGCTAGTGTTTTTGAACTTTTTTGCATCTGACCACTGTTATGATTAATAGCTTTCATGCTTAAGTCAAACAAATGAAAAATTAACCAGCAAAAAGTATCAAGAAATCCCAAAGTTCTCATTATACATACATTTATTAATTATAGTCTTTTAAAACTCTGGAAGAAAGAAAAAGAGAGTTAAGAAGCCAAAGATCTGACCAAAAAGAGATGTATAAATATATGAATACTCAATTTCTATAGCTAATTGTAATTGCTTACGTTGAGACACAATTGGCACATCTAGACTGCAATAAAGTATACAAGACTGCCCGATGAGGATTACAATTAGAATTGCATCTCTAACATGGCACCAAGAAGAAGGAAAAAAAAATACTTTCATGAGATATTTTAGCACTGGTTATCAGTTGACACTCGGTGAAACGTCAGAATTTCCTGCTTGGCTTTGGGGATCCAATAGGAGTCCTTGTTCTACTGCCGTGGGGTGAATGGTTTCGTAAGCCTGCAGCAGAAAGAGACATTTTGTTCAACCAAAAATGATGTCTACCACCAACAATAGGGCTCTGTATACCAGTTGCTGGGGAGCACAGGTTTATCACAGGTAAATTGTGCATTGAGTTTTATTGGTTGCTTACCTGTAACTGTAGTTCCCTGAGTGGTCACCTGTGAATTCGTACATATGGCATTTCCTGCGCCTGCGCAGACAGTTCGGAATCTTCTAGAAAGTTATTATCACTTTAAATGGTAGCCCCGCCCACACTCCCCTCGAGCATATATAGCCAGTGGAAGGGGCTGCCACCTCAGATCTTTTATATATGCTCAAGGGGAGTGTGGGCGGGGCTACCATTTAAAGTGATAACTTTCTAGAAGATTCCGAACTGTCTGCGCAGGTGCAGGAAATACCATATGTACGTATTCACAGGGACCACGACAGGGAAAATGACCATTCAATTCTACAATACCCATTAGTCGTTTTGTTATCATTGCCATTTGTTAGTTCAATGAATGGTAGATTCTTTATGGATCCTTTATTTGAACTGTATTGGAGTATATCAGATTAAAACAATTACAAACTCACCTCCAGCAGCTGGGATATCTAGGGTTGACTTTTTATGAGCCCTTCTGGATTTCATCCTGGGTGAAGGTCTCTTTTGCTCTTGCCAAGTTACGAGTTTACCTTCGGGTAGAAGAATTACATCATATAATTCACAGAATATTTTAAAGCAAGAATAGCTGGTTCAGCAGTTTAAAGAACAAGCTAAATATATCATACACTATTATCTAGTAACTAAGTACTCATCGTTTCAAAGCTTTGTTTTGGTCCCCCGTCCCCGTCCCCCCCGACGATCTCTAACAAGAAGACCTAGCCAAGGATTATCAAATTTAATAAGTAGTATTCTTGCTAAAGGAATCAAAAGGGATTGTTTGGATTACTGCATTACTCTCTCCATTTTGGGTTCCAAAATGCTAAGAATTGTGGGAGAAAAGCACTCCAGTTGTCAGTTTGGATCAGTCTTATTATTTCATATATTTTTTAAAAAGTTTGAGATTAGTCTAAAAATATCTCTTTGGTAGTCCTTTATCATCTGTAATTAAATGTCTATAGAAAAGGTGTCCTTCTGCTTGTGAATACCAACATTTTAGAATGACAGCTCAAAGGCCATAAGTACTCAGTGAAGCAAGCCTTATCTTGCATGGGAAGCAAACTAAAAGCGAAAGTCACACAAAGGGATTTCATTGCGGATGGCAATAGAACTTAATTCTGAATTGTTGGAAATAGCAACCTTCCATACTAGTTGTTTGTTATGAATATAATTGAGATTGCTTACAATATTGTATGCATATTGGTATGCATTTCTCCTTAACTCTATGTTATTTGAGATTGTGGGAGGGACTACAGACTATGTTTCCCTGGTCTTAGAACAATGTTTCTCAACCTGGAGGTTGGGATCCCTGGGAGGGGGTCATGAGGGGTTTTCATAGGGGTCGCCAAAGACCATCAGAAAACATATATTTCTGATGGTCTTAGGAACCCCTTTGGCAGAGAAGGCTGAAGATCTCTCCACCTGTCCTTCTCTTCCTTTTTGGAAACAGATGGTGAATCCTCCCACCAAAAGCCTTTCTCTGCTGTGATTGGTTGGCCTCTCAAGGGGAGGGCTGTTTCTGAGATTCGAAGCTGGGAGTGGAGAGCAGGCATGCTCGGCGCATGGCAGCATGGCGCTCATGTGTGAGTGAGGGAGATCATGTGAGGTTGGAGGGACGCACGCGCCAGTGAGTCCTTTCAAGACATGGGGTTCTGTGTGGGAAATTTGGCCCAATTCTTTCATTGATGGAGTTCAGAATGCTCTTTGAGTTTAGGTGAACTATAAATCCCAGCAACTACAACTCTCAAATGTCAAGGTCTATTTTCCACGCATATCACCAGTGTTGACATTTGGGCATATTGACTCAAACAATGATAGATCTGGGCCAGACTTGGCACAAATACTCAAAATTGTTGCATATTTATATTGCAGTTCATACGAGTAGCAAAACTACAGTTATGAAGTAGCAACAGAAATAATTTCGTGGTTGGGGGTCACCACAATATGAGGAACTGTGTGAAGGAGTTGTGGCATTAGGAAGGTTGAGAAACACTGTCTTCAAACGCTCAGAGGGAGACCCCATTTTAGAATGCATTTGAATCAGTCAGTTGAGGCTTGAGTCAGCTGGAAGGGCCTAAGTCTGAGAGGAGGGAGGGAGTTTACCAGGAGGGTTTTTCTCTCAGCGTTTTGGCGGGAAAGCTCAGATTCCTCTTTGCTCTGCCTGGAGTAAGGCTGAATAAAGCTCAATTCCTCTTGTTAACTACTTGAGTGAGTGTGCCATTATTTACAGGCCTACCAGGCCTGACAAGATGTCAGTGGAATCTGTTGATGTCAGTTAGAGCATGAGTATAGTCAGTATGCTGCAGTGAGCTGTTAGTTAATATATTAATCTGTTTACAGCAGACGTATAGTACAGCATAGTACGGTAATCAGAAGTATAGTACTGTTTTAAATGTAATTCAGGCCTTCCCACCTGGCTAATCAGTTTTATGTTTTACTGTTTCTACTGTTTTTACTGTTTTATTGTATCACTCATGTCTGTTGTAAGCCGCTCCGAGCCTCCAGGGAGTGGCGGGCTATAAATTTGAAATAATAATAAATAATAATAACAAGAATTCATTAAGCAATGTACTTGTATGCCAAATGCATGAAGTTTGCAAATAAATCGACTACTGTATTTTCTGGCATATAAGATGACTGAGCGTATAAGACGATCCCCCCAACTTTTCCAGTTAAAACATAGTTTGGGATATACTCGCCAAATAAGACTATTCCTCTTCCAACGCACACCAAATAAAATTTTTAAAGCATCAGATTTGATTTCAATATGGAAATTTTCCTATTACTGTACCTTCTTCTCTGCCTCTCGCACCTGCGCACCTGCACCGCTTCACTGCAGTCTTCAGGAGCCAGATCTGAGAGGCAGAGGAGGAGGTATGGGAATAGGATACAAGGGCGGGCCAGACAGGCAAATGAGGGGTGTTTTTCTGGGCCAAGAGCCACTCTATCTCTTTTTTCCATACCCCGGGCACTCCGGATGCCTGCAGATTGCTCCGCCCTTCATTTACACCTTCCTGGTGAGGCGCCTCTTCACCTCACCATCGGGACTGCATTAAGTCCACGAATCCTGATGAATGGATTTTCTTCTACTGTACTTGTACAGTATCGCCCTTAATGCTTTCATACAGTCGCTGCATACGGCAGGGACGTGGCCACTGCCATTTTCGAGGTCCACCCACCATATGCGACAACCACAGATTCTCCAATCCGGATTGGAAGTTTCAGCACTTGCTCTATAAGACAACTCCTGGCATATAAGACTACTCCCACATATAAGACAACCCTGTGTATGACGACCCCTGACTTTTGAGAAGATTTCATGGGTCTTATACGCCAGAAAATACAGTATCTTAACTTTTAACAAAGACTGCTCATTTTTTTGGTCTCTTGAGAGCATGATTTAAAAGCATAATATTTTACCGGAGAGTAGATATATATTTTGGGGCAACTGAAGTAACACTTCTGAAGTTCTGCAATATATTTTATGCATTGGCATATCTTTGTTCCTAACAGTTCAAAGAGATAACTAGGGATTTCAGTGTAACAACTGAGAAACCTAAATTGCTGTGTATGAATACTAGTGGATATTATTTACCACTAAAGAGAAGATGGACTCAAGCGAGTTTTTAACTTTTCTCAGGAAGACCAAAAGGGTTACGATCCCTAACAAGGTTGTGCCTTTCCAAAAGCTTATGATCATTCCAAGTAGTGTGAATACCAATTAATCTTCAAAAAAGGTCTTGCTTCCAAAAGGCTTTGGAGATTCCTGCTTATTCCAATATGGATAGAGATGTCAAAATTGCTCTCATATTTCCTCATTCAATTCTTTTCTGTTTTTTAAAAAAAATATCAACCCAGCATTGCAGAACCTTTAAAGACATTAAGAATGAATAAATTTCTATCTGTGTTTTCTAAACTATTTATGGATATTGGAGATGCTCGTATTAGGAAGAGCTCCTGTCCATTAGCAACTTTTGATAACTCTGCATGTTTAGCTGCAGGTGCCCTTCTTTCTTCATTCCACCATGACTTACTTTTGAGAGCAAAATTCCCCAGGTGATATTGGAAACACATGAATTCGTTCGCCTACCTAGGAACCTGGAGTTAATGATGATTTCATCTTTCAGCAGAGGGATAAATCCTGACTCTGAAGGTCTTTCACTATCTGTAAGGGCAAAGCAGTGAGTCTTTTAGTCTGAGGATGTGGATGGCATGCCCTACCTAGAGATCAGCATACACAAGCCTCTGGGAGTGACGGTGTACAAATCAAATGACTAAATAAATAAATAAATGATGGGAATTGATATTGATAGGACTTCTTCCATAACTATGTTATTTTTTTCTGAACATGATTATTCAACCTCCCTCTAAAATCATTCAGTATGGTGTGAATATGGATGAAGCACTATACATATGATCCCTTGTTTTACAAATTCATTGAAAAGGATTGCTGGAGCAAAAGGAACCTTGACACCAGTGGCTGGCCCCTATCTAGGTGGTATCTGTTTCCCACACTTAGGTGGGACTACAATCTCCTTTCTTCTCCTACAAACAGGTCTGGGATATGCACATGAAAAGCAAAACATAGCCTGAGTCCTCATTGACTCAGGACTACCCCCAACACCCTGCCAAAAACAAATAGCAGAACAAATAAATGAGCTTTGCATGGAGTAGAACAGGGCTGCCCAACTGGCGGCCCGGGGGGCCGTATACGGCCCCCCAGCCCCTTCCCTCCGGCCCCCTAAGCTTTTTAATAAAAATAAAAATTGAAAAATAAAATAAATAATAAAAATTAAAAAAAACCTACTTCCGGTTCGAGCAAGTATCGCGAGAATACATAATCCACACAGGATTTGGGCCCCCTGCCGGGTCCTCATTCCTCCCCCATCTCCCTCATGTATTAAATATAAAATTAAATATACAGTATTTAAAGATGAAATAAGGGGAGATGGGATACATTAAGGGGGAGGGGGAGGATGGAATTAAATATATTTAATATTAAATTAAAATAAGGGGAGAGGGGAGGATGGAATTAAATATATTTAATATTAAATTAAAATAAGGGGAGAGGGGAGGATGGAATTAAATATATTGAATATTAAATTAAAATAAGGGGAGAGGGGAGGATGGAATTAAATATATTGAATATTAAATTAAAATAATTTAATATCTTATCCCTGCATTTTATCTCAGTAAAAGATTATATTTGACTGTATGCATGCAGGGGCGGGGCAGGGTGGAGGCGGAGCCGGGGAGAGGGCGGAGCCAGGGTGGGGAGGGGGTGGAGCTGGGGGCAGGGTGGAGCCGGGGGCGGGGGCAGACTCTACAGCCCCCAGGTCATCAGTGACCGGAATTCAGGCCCCTGGGCCGGTAGAAGTTGGACAGCCCTGGAGTAGAGCATGCTCGGGGCTGGTGGAAGTCTTCTAATCATGTTCCTGTGGTTTGCTTTTTCTCCAAGTTGCCATACCTAATGTTTTACAGATCAAAAGCAAAGGTTAGAGATCTCCCTGTCCAATCTGAGATTGAAAACCAGCAATTTGTAATGGTTTTGAGTAGGCTTGTGCATTTCAGCTGAACCATAATCCGTTTCTGCTGGCCAGATTCTGGTAGACCCCCATATCTGTTTTTGTATGCTTCCTGAAAATGAGCAGGAAGCCAGATAGCCTTCTTTAGTCCACACCTGAAAAATACAACTAGATCTGGCCCATTGGTGGCAATGGGGAACTTACGAGTCTCCCCGTTCTGTTCCTAGCACCCTTTCCTTTCTTCCCTTCAAGGGAGACTGACTTTCAGCAACGGACTAAGGAAGCAGATACAGCTTACATAAGACATGTCACTCTTCTATTCTGATTGGCCCAACAGGCAGGGTTCACAGAGAAACCCCATGCGAGGGGAGCATGCAGCAGCAGCCTCTTTGCACACTGCATGCTCCTGAAAGGGGGAGGAGGAGCCATGTGGTCCCATTACGGATGGGAAACTATGACAGCTGGGTCGTTGCTGTTACAGCCATCTGACCAAGCCAAAGAAGCCAGATTGGCTGAAGAAAATGGCTAAAAGGGATCTGTGCACAAGCTTAGTTTTGAGTCCTGGACTATGAATCTGGAGACCAGGGTTCAAATACCACTTAGCCATAGAAATCTATTTGGTGACCTTGAGGAAGTCAAGCTGTCTTGGCCTCAGAGAAAACCAAGGGCAAACCTCTCTTTGAGCAAATCTTGTCAAGGAAACACCATGATAGGGTCTATTTGGGGTCATCATAAAATGGAACTGCTTGAAGTGACTCAACAGCAGCAACAGCTATCTGACCAAGGGGAGACTGCTTTGAAGGAAAGAGGCTCTAACTGATGCTGGTGGAGGCAGGGAGTATGAGCAGTTTTGAAGCCCTTTATTGAAACTCCTAAACTCTTTTTCTTGTACCAGTGAAAGCTTAGCCTAGCTAAGCCTAACATCATCGTTCCAGCTCCTGTTATTTAAAAGAGGACCAAATTCCCAAGACACAGATCACTCTGCTGTTACTATGGATGCACAAAAGGAATCTTAAGAGATAAACTAGGGTTCAGTAAACACATCAATGGAAGCTTTTCTCACTAGGCAAGAAACAAAGCAAGGTCTTCCCTTCTCTCTGCCTGTTTGCATTTGGACTGTAAGAGGGGGAAAGAGTTAAATAACAGCCATTCAACATTTCACAGTTTGATCTGAGATCCCTCCAGGGCTACTGACAATTTATATAACTTTTTCTTTGGATGCTAGTTGAAAGGATTTCAGCATGGTACATTGGATAATTGCTACCAATCAGTCTAGCTTGATTCATTAGGAAGAAAATTTCATACTTTTCAGTCGAATATCATTTCCAAGTACAATATAAAGGCTGGCTAAATGTCTGCAACTCTGAATCCAAAGTTGTGTTTTGGTGTATGCCTGTTTTATTTTACGTTCTTCGTATCTCACCCTTTTGTCATATCACCCATAGTTTGTGCAGTGTTAAAATAAACCAATGCACAATTAGACATAATTCCATTTGTGTAGAGTTAGTGGAAAGTTACACTGATTTCTTGATGTAAGATTTTAATCTAAAATATATTCCAGGGTCAGACTCTGCAAGTAATCCCTGTGCCTCAAAATTTAAGACTGCAGTTAAAGATAAACTGCATGAAAATGGCCATTTTTAGTTCGTATTGCCATTTCAAAACTTGTGACTAGCTTTAACAGATTATGTGATACCATAAAATAGTCAATTGTTGATGCCCCCATTCCAGATGTGAAAGTGAATTCACCATATTTGTCTCCTTCAACTCCCCCATTCAAGATCACTAGGTCTAAATTATTTGCCATTTGTAAAAGACACAGGCCAGAGAAATTACACGTTTTGTCTTTGGATTGTCTCACAGGAACCAAATGCCCTGCTTCTGCTTCAGGGGGGTATTCGCCAAAGTGGTTGTAAATAGTATCATCGTTTGGGCCCAGTTAAAGTCTCCAGTCAAAATCAATGAAGCTTCTGGATATATGGCAGTCATTTTGTTTATGAATTCTAGCAGTTTGAGCCACCTATTCTTAATTGGCTGTCTTTGGCGTAGTGGGGAGAAGTAGACATTTATTAACAGCCAAGTGGACAGGCGTGCTTTAATGACCAGAGCCATTGCAATATTGGACAAGAGATCAGGCCCAGCGATGGAGACACAAAGTTTTGTAGAAATTAAGATCCCAAGACCTCCCTTAGGGCGACCTCCCCTTGTACTGGGCTCTGCTTTAAGGAGGTGTGATTTGTACCCATTTAGCTCTAAATTGCCACAGTTCAAGTCTCTTGTAGGAAGATTATGTCATATCTTCCAATAAAATCACAAAAAGAGTGGTCAGCCATCTTATTGCGCCAGCCAGCAATGTTCCAAGACAACAGTGATAGCTGACAGGTCTGAGGTGACGTGAGTCAGCTGGAGATATGTGGAAGTCTTCCAGCAAGTGGCTTTAGGGGTGTTCCATTTTTTATGAAGTTTACTTGGCTAGTGGGAATGAGGACTCGATTTGAAATAGAGTGACGAATGCAACAATACCCAAATGTCTGTATCATTCACTCAAGACACTGGAAGCCATCTATATGATAACTTCACATGCTTAATAGACTTGTGTGTAGAATTTGTTTCTTATGTTTCCTCAATTTCCTTTGGTACCTTTGGTACTTCAGGAGCTTGTAACGGTAAGGGCCCTCCCGGTAAGAAAACCTGTCAGACACAAAAGCAAGTGGGAACCAATCTCTGCTCTTCCTCTGCTTTTCAGCATCATAGTTTCTTTTTTTATTAATCCCCCAGAAAACAACCCCCCACTCATTCCCTGAAAACTACCCTTCCAGGAGGTCATCACACTTCCTTACCTTGAAGTGGGAAACCTCCTTTAAATGCTTTGGAAAAAGTGCTGTAGCTGAGTGTCCCTCCTCTAGAGTAAGAAAAAGCTTTAAGAACTTGCCTCCTTTGAATGCCCTTGGAAAGTGTGTGTGTGTTGTGCAGGCCCTGGAGAGAAAGCATGCGCCTGCCTGCAGTTGAGCACCTCTTCTCTAGAGTAGAAACAGGTAAAATGTCTCCTTAAAGCGCAAGCCTGCCTGCAGCTGAGTGCCTCTCCTCTCTAGTGAAAACAGCTTAAATGCCTAAAATGATGAGAGGGAGAGTTGGGACCCTGCCACCCATAGGCCAATAGAAAACGGATCTAAAAATGAATCGAGGCTTCCACCGAAAGCCGGGACACAAAGTGTGTCAAGGCTTACCCAGATTGCACAAGCCTAATACTCATAGTCTGTTGAGTGTGCTCACTAGCTTTAGTGTGCTTACTTACTCGATAACTGCTTACTAACAAAATGGTATCTACCTACCTAGCTATCCATTCACACACATGCACACAACGTATAGTGCTTATTCCAGTTTACATAATTTTTTCTTGGTTTTAGTGATGAGTGATGCATAAACCCGTTCATCTTGTGGCTGTTTTAGGATATAAAGTATGGCACTTACTGGTTGCAATGCCAAGGAGCACATAAGTCTCTCGTTCCCCCAGAAGCTCAATTGCAGAGCGGTGTTTGTTTTGGAGTAAATTCTTCACTTGGCCATTCTCATCTGCTAAGTCTATTTCTTCTGCAAAGCAAAATGCAAGGGCTAAATACATTTGTTTGGCATGACAACCATTATCTACATGAAATTCTACTAGGTACAAGAGTATAGACACTTCCCCCAAGAAGCAAGCTGTTTGGAAAAACAAAGGATGAAGGAAAAAAAGGAGGGAAAAAAACATGAATCTATTTAAGATAATTTTCCAATACATGAGAATCAGGATGGTGTAGTGATTTGAGTACAGTAGTAGTAGTGATGATAATAATAATTCATATCCCACCTTTTTCCTGATAATGATATTCAATGTGACTAACTACATATCAAAGACGATATAAGTGGATGAAGAGTGGGGGAAACCAGGGTTCAAATCCCAACTTGGTCTTGGAAATCATGATAGTTTGCCTTATGTGTTCTTTTCCGTTGAGGTGCATGTTTTTGACAATTGCATTCATATTGAAGATACAGGTAACAGCCAGTGGGATAGCTGATAACCCCAAACTCTCTAAAGAAATGTATTTATATTTCAAAATGGATACTCACTGCACTTCAGTTGGTTCAACCACATCAGTACATCCCAATATGAGACATTTCTGCCATATACAGTGGAAGGAAAAATATCAGAATGTTTTCATATTTTTTAGTCACTGTACCTTCATCCTCACAGCCACAGCGACGTTTAATGCCGTCTAGGAGAATCTGGACTTTACAATGAATGTTAAAAAGATCTGCCTTGTGTTCTATGAAGGAAAGATAGAAAATAGTATTTGGATTTCACTGTTTTATTTTTTGTTTAAGGATGCTGTAAACAAACTGTGCAGTCACTTCTGTCATGTAGCAGGATACAGCCTATTTTTCTATCTCACCACTGCCACCAATTGTAAAGTCGGTTAGAGGCTTGGCTGAGAATTGTATGAGAGAGAGAGAGAGAGGGGGCTCTTAAAACACCAGTTTGTATCACTTTAATATGTATATCCCAATGCCACAAAACTGTCTTCGGCTCCACAAGATCTTCAGCCTTCTGTTTTCCGAAGGATCTTCTCTTTAATAAGTAGACACAAATACTCAGTGTTTTGGAACTGAACAGCAACAACCTTTATTTAAAAGTTTCTCAAGTTCACATAAGCTTGACGGTGACACAGTATTTTCTTATTGTCACTAACTCTTGGTTCCTCTGAAAACATGAAACGGTTACTATTGAACTTTTAATAATGGCTTATCCTCCGTCTCCTTAGTATTTATTATTTCTTTTCTTTCAAACTTAGTTTCTTTCCTCAATCCCACTTTCACTGCTTCAGACTTGACAATGATGTCCACAAAGGACAATTTTGGACAGGTTTCATTACTGACTAATCTAGTTCTTTATGGATATGTTATTATAAATTCCTTATAGGTATTAAGATAGTAAGGTTGTATCAGGAGTGCTTTGATTGGAGGCTCCTATATGGCAGGAAGTCAGATGGATGGCCCTTGGGGGTCTTCTAACTGTGATTCTATGCAGGGGCGGATCTTAGTGGAGGCAAATTAAGCGGCCGCCTCATGGTGCCACGTGGCCAAAGGGCGCATCCAGGGCTGGGCGCCACGCCCCCAGGGATGCCGGCAGGGTGGGAGGAAGGCTTGCACAGTGCGAGAGAGGAGGAGGCAGAGGTGCGCGTGCCTTTCCCTTCTCCCTGCCTCACCCTGCGCCCTGAGCACGTCTCATCCCTCGCCCTGTGCATACCTTTCCTACCCTGCCCCCGCTGAGGATGCCTTGCACAGGGTGAGAGAGAAGGTGGCAGAGGTGCCTGCCTTTCTCATCTCCCTTGCCCCCCGGGCGTCTCCTCCCTCTGTTGCCGCCGCCGGTGCACATGGGGTGAGGGAGGAGGCCACGTGGGCACCCTTACCTGGGGGCCGAGAGCAGGACTGAGTGGCCAGACAAGCCTGCCAGCCAGAGGGCGCCTAGCCCAACCCCCGATCCCTTGCTCCTGAAAGTAGCCTAGACCTGATACACACACATATATATACAGTACATACATGCAAAAAGAGAATAGGAAGAGGGGAGGGAAAAGGGTGAGAAGGGAGGAAGGGGAAGGTAAGCCCACAATATTTGGGGAAAGAGAATAGGAATTTTCTGGGGGCAAGGGGAAAAAGGGTGAGGAGGAAGGAAGAATAGAGGGGAAAATGTACAGACCCACACAAAGAATAGGAATAGGGGATATATGGAAACTTCAGCCATCCATGTGAGAGCCCTTCCACACAGTCCCCTATAGCCCACAATATTTGATTTTGAATATCTGAGTCCACATTTAAGATAATGTGGGATTTTCTGCCTTGATATTCTGGGGTATAGGGCTGAAAAGGAAGGAAGGGGAATAGATATAGATATAGACACACACACACACTCAAAGGCAAAAAAGGTTCTGTCTATACTTTTCACAAGGCACATGGGCATACCTTGCCCAGAAGTGGAATTATGCTTCTGGGCCAGATTTTTGGGTTTGAACAAGATAAATGGGGAGAATGGACATTGTTTTAAAGAACTTACTGGTTTTGGGTGCAATCGTCATGGAAAATTCAACAGGAAACATATGGAGGAGAGCATAGAAGTAAATGGGTGGGTGCATACCGGCCTTTCAAACAAAGTCCAAAGCTGGAAGATCACTTACCTCCATGAAGCACAGTGATGAACATTTTTGTTCAGGTCCTAAAGGATGAAAAACAAACACAGCTGAAACCAACCACAATATCAATACATTCACCCAGAAAATGACTCAAAATTGAAAGCAGAGAGATGGGAAATATAAACAGTTATTTTTCAAATGTAGATTTTTACTTATAGAAGGTTACACTTACCTCTATTTAACATGCTATTATAACAACAACACAGGAGTGCGGCTTAACAATATAAACACAAAATCTCTGCTAACCCGAGCCAACTATAATTACTCATTTTTCAAGTGACATTATACTAACAAGTAATCACAAATTCAACAGCACTGTGTACGGATGTGGCTCAGTATGTCAAGGAAAAGCATTATGGTCGGGAACAAGCCTATTACCTGGTTCCCCGAATTCTGTACAAGTTTTGTCAAATAAACCAATACCCAGTTTGATTGCACATTGTAATGCCAAATTCAACAGCACAGTGTGTACTGATGTTACTCAGCATCATGGGAGGAAGAAAAACTATGACATTCCCTAAATTCGGTACAACCTTTGCAAAAGAAAGCCAAACCAGGAACTGTTTCCCAGGCAGTTGGTTACTGGAAAGAGAATTAACTTGTCTTGGTTGCTGGGCGCCGCCCAGGTTTTTTTCCTTTTTTTAATGGTGACCAACTGATCTATTAAAGGGATTGGCATATCTTGAGTTCCTTTCATGCTCTAGTCAACAACTTGGAATAAAGAACTTGATAAACACTTTAAATCTTAGCCAGGAAATAAAGAAAAGCCCTTCGTTCTTTAATATTAGTTGTGTAAATGTTATCTCAGTAGCCATGAGAGAGAGAGAGAGAGAGAGAAATAACATTGCCTGCTTTTCGAGTGTGCCATGCTACTAAGCTGGCCCTTGGCCAGAATAATTGTTTCCTTATAGTAACTCTATCTGGATGAAGCTCTAAGGGAAAGCAGGTTAGAGGAAATGCTTGGGGATGCGGGCTGCATTTGGATATAGGGAGCAACAACAACGACAACACCATTATTCTATTTTAGTAATCATGTTTCTCATTGGTGTGATACACTCTTTCAATCCCTCTAAGAAGCCGTTACCGTAGCAGTATCTCTTTCATCAAACATGCCTACTGTAATAAATCGTCATTGTGAGCATTTGTGATGTTTATCATTAGCTTAGTCGCCATTTGTGATGTTTGTCAATAGCTTAGTCGCCATTTGACCAACAGAAGTGGAAAACATAGTGCAGAAACAATTCCATTCATGTGTGGATCTCCACACAACATATTTGGGTGTCAATCCAAAGCAAGGCAACTCTGTTCAGTTTGGTAATTTTCAGTGTTGTGGTTTTCAGTCTAACTTTACAAACATACTAACTTTACAAACAAACATCAAATTATTCGACCTTTCACAAGACCATGTTGAATGGTAAACAAATCCATGCAATTTTGCAAACATATGTGCGTGCGTATATTCCACATACCAATTCCTCATACATCTGCTCTCAAGAAGTCATTGGGAGCCTGTTTTTATGTTAGTTTTTCCCATGAGCATTCATCAAACCTAGTTGACATGTCCCCTCCCACAGGGAATTCCCAATTCTTTGGGAAATGACATATATGCAAAACAGCAAATCATCACTGTGTGATCGCTTTGCGCCTGCCTGCCTCTCAATTTGTGGTCTTGGCCTATGAGTAGCCTCATCACACATAAGTAACCATTAGACATGGAAGCATTTTAGGAAGGATATTACATAAATAGTAAATAAATAAAATAAGACATTTGGGATTCTTTGTGGAGAGAAAAAGTGGGGTGTAAACAAAGCATAAATAAATAAATGAATACATACCAATACAATGATAGAAACGAAAGAATGGTGTGGACACTGGCAAGAGGGAGGCCATTAGAAGCCAGTTACAAAACGGCAGTTGGTCTTCCACATTTATATGTTTGTGGATTTGATTAATATATTCTGTCTAAAAAATTATAGGACTACTCTGTGGTCAATTTTCACCAGAAGTTGACCATAGTGTGGTGCTAAAAGACCTAGAGATTCCAAGAGTGATCACTTTTCTAGATATTCCTAGGTCCTGCAGTGCAAGTCTGTGGTCAACGTCTTGTAGAGGTTGACCACAGTGTCATGACAGAGGACCTAGGCATTACTAGAGAAGTGTTCTCTCACACAAAAAAATAAATATAATCTTTCCACTTTCATGAGGATCCTGCTCTCTTTACCTGAGTGAAAATGGAGGACCTACTGTCAAATTTGTAAAAGTTAGGAAAGAGCAGGAAAGGCAGGAAAAACACCCACTGCCATTGCAAGGACCCCTCACCTAACTTCTAAATACTTTTAAACAGCAAAAAAGTGCTTTCTTCTCATCAATACAGTAAACCCCACTGAAATTATTTGGTGGTTGACATTGCGGCCCCTAAAGTAGTCATTTGAGATCTACCACTTGCAGAGATGCTCCTTTGGTTCACTTCTTCTGTGTAGCTTAAATATAGAGCTGCACATTAAATTCCAGGGGGTTCAGTGGAGTATTTCAGCAAAAGGACTGGTTGCCCACACAACAAGACAACACAGTCAACTGAAAACATCTAATGACTGTTCAGTTCAAAGTGGCTTTTCCTTAGCTATTAGGCTGATAGTCGCTGCTGCTTTCCAAGTGATGCCAGTTCTGATTCCACATCTCGGATCCTCTGCCCAATGAGGCTTCTTTTAATTTCTAGTAGCAATCTTTGGTCCTTCTTGGCAGTCCAAGAGTCGAGAAGTTCTGAAAAGTGTTGTGGTTTCTTCTCAGGAAGTCCACTAGAAGACTGTATGGTGAGAGAGGGCAGGAAAAAAATAAAGCTAGTAAATTTGAAATCATGGATGAGATGTCATGGAAATCATGGAAACTGGGTAAACTACAAGCCTTTCCGCTTTCTTGCATTTGTAAAACATGGTGGAAGAATCAATAATATAATATTATATGGATAGATATGATCAACTAGAAACAGGAGTTATTTCTGCTAACTACAACTCCCATCAGCTGCAATCACGGGCAGTCCTACAGGTAGGCCAAGGAAGCAGCCGCATGGGGCGCCATCTGGGAAGGCGCGAATTCCCCTGCCCGCCGGGCGCCGGCACCAGACAGTGTCCTGGCCCTGCCAATGTTCCTCAGATAAGCTGCCTGCTTTTGGGCCCCGGCCTTGTGCACTCCGACGCTGCTTCTGGGCATGTGCGGAGGTTTTTGAGCAGGCGCAGTTGCTCCGGAGCTGAAGTTGAGCGCAGGAGCAACTGCGCATGCGCGAAAACCTCCGCGCATGCCCAGTAGCTCCTGTGCACAGAAGCCTGTAAGCAAAGCACTCCCTATCGGGCAGACAGGGAGTGCTTCCCCTCTCCCTTTGTCTCCGCCCTGCCATCGAAGAGGTGACCCAATTGGGCAGGCAGGGGGTGGAGACAAAGGGAGAGGGGAGTGGAGCCAAAGGGGTATTGGCAATGTATTGCCTCCTGACAGCCGCCACCGGAAGTAGCCACCGTGCGCTGAGGCGAACTCCCTCGCCAAGCCCAATCATGTGTGAACCCTACCACACCCGCCCATCTCCCCGCGCCCGCGCGCTGGCCGGGACCATCAAGGAGAGACAGGCGCAACTGCGTAGGCAAATAGTAATATATAATATTTTATTTTACTTTATTTTGGGTTATTTGAGTTTTATAGGAGCAATGCAAATATTTAGTAGAGGATAATTTTATTCAAATAAATAATTTTATTTATTATTTTATAATAATAATAATAATAAAATAGAATGTTATATTATAATGTCAATATCTTATAATATAATTATATTGTAATGTAGTATAATTATGATATAATATAGTATGAGTTTGTACTAATGTATATTGTATATACATTGATACAATATAATACTACTGATGGTATTGTGATATTATAATTGTATATTTGTTTTACATGGGGGAAATAATGTTTGGGGGCGCCAAAATAATGTTCGCTTACCATATAAAATTACCTTAGACCGCCCCTGCCTGCAGTTATCAAGGGCATTGGGTGGACTTGTAGTCCAACTACATCATGAAGCCCACTGGTTTGCCATATCTAACAAATAACATTGCACAGTCCCTGGACATGTGTTCATAGCTTAGTTGCTCTGTTGAGATATTATGTGGCAATGAGGGAATGGCAATGTTTATAGGGCTTGATGAAGAAATAACTGTTGATGAAGAAATACTAGCAAGACATGTATGATAGTCTTCATATTATTATTATTATTATTTACCTTTACATACACTGGATCCGTGGACCAAAATATGCTCACAAGCCATATGAAATATGAACTGAGAAGGTCAACATTCTAGCTCATCTTACATTCAACCATGTTCTAATGTTCTGTAGATGTAGAGTATAAGGCCTCTGTGAATTAATATTAATCTGGGTATAACATAAGGGTAACAACTATAGTTATATATGACAAAATGCATGTACTTCGAATGAGATTGACTCCTCCTGTGCTCTGAGCTCCTGGTTCAATTGTTCCTCCTCTTTATGGACCACCACAGCTTGCACTGTGAGCTGGAAGAAGTCCTCATTCAAGTCATCCAGCATCTCCTCTAGCTCTCCAATTTTGACCTGGAGAGGAAAAGACAATTCAAATAGGTAAGCTTCAGTATCTGCAGAATCTCATATCGTATAGCTAAAACGTTGGTGCAAGGCCAGAGAACAATCCTGCCTTATAATGAAGAAAAAAAGAGAATGAGGAATACTAGTGTAATAATTATGACTAGCATATATACTCAGTGTTGCCTGGGTGTTCTTGGAACCATTGCTCATCTACATTCCCCCTTCTCCAGTTCTGAGATGGCCTATCTCACAATGTCTCCATGGTAATGATCTGGTAACAATGGGCAGATTCGATTTATGACTCTTTCTTTCCTTCCTCCATTTTCCTCATGCAACTTCTCCCTTGCTTTTTTCTGTCTTTTCTTCCTTCCTTGCTTTCCCTCTCCTTCCTTCCTTCTTCCCTTCTTTTTCTCTCTTCCCTCCCTCTTTTTCTTCCCTTCCTTTCCCTTCCTCCTTTTCTCTTTCCCCCCTCCCCTTTGCTTTCTCTTTCTTCCTTCTCTCCCTTTTTTCTTTCCCCTCACTCTCTTACTTCTCCCTTTCTTTCCCTCTTTTTTCTTTCTTTCTTCCCTTCTTCCTTCTCTTCCTCTCCCCTTTCTCACTTTTCCAGCTCTGAGAAGATTTGCCTCACAATGTCTCCATCACAATATGGCTGTCTTTGTGACTCTTTCCTCCCTCCCTCTCTTCTCCTCATACACATCTCACCTGTTCCCTCCCACGGGCATCACAGAGGACAACCTTCTAATCACTTTATAACTATTGTTAGCCATCTTGAATCTCATATCTTGGGAAATACGCAGGATAAGAGCTAGATAGATATTTAAATGATAATTTAAATGAGATACCTGAACACCAGACAAATCTCCTTCTTGGTCCTTCCCATGGGTGCATCCCTCTTGCACATTTTGTTCTGGATTTCCCAATATATTTTGAATGTCTGCTTGCCAGAGGAAATTTTTGTACTGTTTCAACCTGAAAAAGGTAGAAAGTGCAAGTCTCAATTTTTTTACCTACCTCATTCATTTGTACAACACAGAGAGTCCATGGCTTTTGTTTAAAATGGGATGTCACCATGGGAGGTATATTGGATCTTCGTTACAACATCTGTGATTTGAGATTGAATCAGGACTTATAGGTTGTCAGATTTGTCCCTGCTCTCGCTCCCGCCAACTTCTCAAACGCGGTTGGTGGGGACGAGAGAGAGGGCCTTCTCGGTGGTGGCTCCCTGTCTGTGGAACGCGCTTCCAAGCAACATACGATCAACCCCATCCCTCCTAGCATTCAGGAAAAAAGTGAAATCTTGGCTGTGGGACCAGGCGTTTGCACATTAGCACAATGCAGCACTTTGGACTGGATTTGTAATGGCAAGTTGATGGATATGGCTCAATGCTCCTGTTATGGACGAAATACTTAAGAGAATGCGTATGATGTATTAATGTTAATTGTATTTTAATGTATTTTAATGCTGTATGTTTTTGGTTTTATACTGTATTTTATTATGTTGGCATCGAATTATGCCTTTTGTTAGGCTGCTCTGAGTCCCCCCTCAGGGGTAGAGAACAGCGGGGTAGAAATGTTGGAAATAAATAATAAATTTTTGAACACTTCAAATACTTGGTACCCAAGAAGTTTATCACACGAGGCAAAAAAAAGCACAATTACAGTAGAATAAACGTCCCTTTGGTTGGGTTAATTGCATGATGTCATATCTCCTCGGTAGAGGCAATGAGTTTCAATCATGACTGGTTCATCCTTTTTCACTGATAGGAAAAACCCACTGTTGGATCCAATATCATTGTTTTTACATTGCTATTTATTGTGTGCCCATTTCCTTCTACTATAGTCTCAGTATTGTGAAGTGGAGTAAGGACTACATCCTGTTTTAATAAAATTATAAATTTACTAATATTGAGGAGGATAAAGGAGTCAAAGCTGGTTTGGATGGAGCTCTGTCAGTGCTCAACCGTCCCAGACCAATGAGAGGCTTCCACTACCAAAGGTCAGTTACTCCTTCAACTGCCAGTGATGAAGGCTCTAGAACTTATTTGCATGAGCCCATACCATTGCTGCAGATGGAATGAGCATCCCACCCACCATGCATTGTGACAGCTTTCATGCAAACCAGAAGAATGCATGAAAATGCAGCTCAACTGCTGTAGACTAATAAGCAGAAGACTAGCGATGTCATGATCCTGTCAGCCAATGAGGACTGTTTCCAGTCTACAATTTTTTTTAAGGAAAATTCAAATTTGTGGGTACATTTTTTTAATTTTAAAAACTCCTAAGAATGAGTTGGAGGAAATATTAGAGATAAAAACTGAGTTGAACAAAAAACAACAACAATACTTTACATAGAAAATAGAAGGTTAAGGTGGGAATAAAGAATGAGCCAAAATCATAAAATACAAGATAGTAGCTACCCAAGCAACGGTTAGGTTGAAAAGAACACAGGAGTTGGAACTAAAAAAATTGTATGAATACTTATCAGATGATATGATCCAAGATTACATCACTGAAAGGAGAAAGGGAAAAAATTGATAGGTATAAGTAGTAGGGTTGTGCCTTTAGGGTAAACCTTGCCACGTTTTGTGTTCTAGCTTTCATTGGGGGCCCCAATCCATTTTGGGGGTGCCTCCCAAACCTGTTCTTTTGGTTCAGGGCCCTGAAAATAGTTCTTCTTATGTGACACCTGCTTTTTCTACACTAAAGTAAGAGGTGCTCAGCTGTAAGCACTGGCAGGTGTGCATGCTTTCCGAGTATGTCTACATGCCCCACGACACTCTCCAAGACTGCATGTTTCATGGGGCGTGCAGGCAGGCCCAGAGCATGCCTGCAGCTAAGCTCTGGACCTGCCTGCCTGCATGCCCCACCACACATGCACTCTCTTTCCAAGGCAAGTTCAGATGCACATGAAAACAAGCGTTTGTGTCAAGCGGATTTTGTGTGTGTGGGGGGGGGGGGGTGGGGGGTTTCCCATTTCATGCTTCCAAAGAAATGGAAGACACGAAATAAATGGTAGAAACAGTAGGAACGAATTCCGTACACAACTCTAATAACTTGTAGATAGGTATTGAATGGTAAAGGATAGGGAAACAGGAATCATCAGAATGTTATAAGAATATATGGGGAAAATTATAAAGGTGAGTATGACAGTGTTATATTTTACTTATATAACCTAATAAAATATAATTTTAAAAAAGGAAAATTCAAGATTCAGCTATATAACTGATATGTGGCTAGTGCAATTGTGGTACTGATGCTAACGCCTGTGACACTGCAGGTAGTCTCCTGAAAATAACAGATATTGCACAACCATTGTGCTTGGTGCATTATTCCCTATGGTCCTCCAGATTTCAGCTCCCATAATTCCTTACTGTGTTGGTCAAGTGGCTACAGCTTCTGGGAGATGAAGTTCAAAACACCTGGAGGATTAACTATTGTTCTGGATTACACACTCATAATTAACATAGTGGATTCTGGCTTGTAGGCACAGCCTTAAACAATCCTCATTTTCCGCAACTGATGTCATTCATGTAATTATGGGCTGGAGATATAACACAGTGGTAATAACAACTGTGCTTACAATCAGAAGGTTGCTAGTTCGATTCCCGGGCTGGCCTGGACACCCAGCTGTGAGCCCTGTCCACTGTTTACCCAACAGTTCGAAACAGCCCAGCTGTGAATAGATGAAATGGGAACCGTTCTGCGGGGGAGGATTTTTACAGAAGGACTTTACATCGCCTGAATAATAAAGAAAAATCGGCTGTCGGAAGGTGGAATGCGGAAACAAAAGGCTCTCTGTCATGAAGATGGAACAACAGCACCCCTTTGTGACGGGATGATGTATTGACGTAATGGAGCAACGGCACCTGCCAGAAGAAAAATCCTTCTAAAATTGTACTGTGTATTGTAATTGTCTACCGGCAGGGATTGTCTGCCATATGTGTGATGTAATCCGCTCTGAGTCCCCTTTGGGGTGAGAAGAGCGGAATATAAATAAAGTGTATTATTATTATTATGTATTATTATTATGTGGCCTTCCAATGCAGTTCCTTCCTTCATTAAAAGCATTTCTTCCTAGACTTGATATTGCCAAGGCTACCAGGAAAAATCTCCAGACAAGTATTAAACACAGAGGAGATCTCAATATCTACCAGCTGTACTCTTCTTCACATAGGTCTACCACTGCTCATTTTGTGATGGTATCTCTAGGAATCGTTGGCAAGAAATGCATTGTTCGTTGCAATTATCTGGGATTTGCCTAAGTGTTGATAATTGATGCAATAGGTCTACTTTACCTGGAGCCACCCAACAGAATTCAAGTCCCTGCATGATAAATGCCAAACAGATTAGGGAATGAGTTATCTAAATGCTAGAGTCGAAAGTGTAGTAAATCATTACACTGGTGCAGATGTTGAAAATAATAGTTCTGTTCTTGAATTGTGTGCGCTTTTATCACATACTCTGCATTTTTCAAGAAGAGAATCATTGCAAAGGGGTGAGTCATTTCGCCACATGATGCAAGGGAGAATCAGGACCTCGTGTCAGTGTAAGCAAAGTGACTGTTTCCGTTATGTAACTGAGAAATCGTCCTGCAATTCCACTTCAACGCACAGAAACATCTTGGGGTGAGAAGCATTTGGTCGTCACAGACCCAGATTATTTTATTTATTTATTTCGGGATTTTACCCCGCTCTTCTCAACCCCCAAGGGGGGACTCAGAGCGGCTTACAGTACGGCACAATTCGATGCCCACATAATCACAATATAAAACCCCAAAACCCTTCAACAATTAAAATACATTAAAAATACATTAAAATACAACTACATTAGCACCATACATATTCACTCTGGATTAAAACAATGTTCAGTCCATAAAAACATTGGCCATAATCACCCACTTCCATTAAAAACCAATCTAAAATGCTGCCTTGTGCTGGTGTACAAATGCCTGGTCCCACAGCCAGGATTTTACCTTTTTCCTGAAGACCAGGAGGGATGTGGTGGATCGTACATCCCTGGGAAGCGCATTCCACAGGCGGGGGAGCCACCACCGAGAAGGCCCTATCCTCGTCCCCACCAGCCTCATCTGAGACGTAGGCGGGAGCGAGAGCAGGGCCTCTCCGGATGATCTTAGATTACGAGGTGGGACATAGCGGCTGATGCGTTCGGACAAGTAGGCTGGGCCAGAACCGTATAGAGCTTTAAAGGTCAAAACCAGCACTTTGAATTGAGCCCGAATTGGACCGGCAGCCAGTGGAGCTGACACAACAGGGGGTGGTATGCTCCTGTATGTAGCTCCCGTTAGCAATCTGGCTGCCGCCCGCTGAACTAATTGCAATTTCCGAACTGTCTTCAAAGGCAGCCCCACGTAGAGTGCGTTGCAGTAATCTATTCGGGATGTGACCAGAGCGTGGACGACCGTAGCCAGATCAGACTTCCCAAGGCACGGGCGCAGCTGGCGCACAAGTCTTAACTGTGCAAAAGCTCCCCCGGCCACCGCTGAGACCTGGGGTTCCAGGCTCAGCGATGAATCCAGGATCACTCCCAAGCTGCGAACCTGCGTCTTCAGGGGGAGTGTAACCCCATCCAACACAGGCTGTAACCCTATGCCCTGTTCGGCCTTTCGACTGACCAGGAGGACCTCTGTCTTGTCTGGATTTAGTTTCAATTTGCTAGCCCTCATCCAGTCCGACACAGCGGCCAGGCACCGGTTCAAGGTCTGGACAGCCTCCTTGGTGACAGGTGGGAAGGAGTGACAGATCTGGACGTCATCTGCGTACAGATAACACCTTACTCGAAACTCCGAATGATCTCTCCCAGCGGTTTCATGTAGATGTTGAATAACATCGGGGACAGAACTGAACCCTGAGGGACTCCACAGGACAACGGCTGTGGAGCCGAACAGGTGTCACCCAATGACACCTTCTGGGTACGACCTTCCAGGAAGGATTGGAGCCACTGCAGAGCAGTACCCCCAAGCCCCATGTCTGCAAGGCGACCCAGAAGGATACCGTGGTCAACGGTATCGAAAGCCGCTGAGAGGTCCAGCAGAACCAACAGGGACACACTCCCCCTGTCGAGTTCCCGGCGTAGATCATCTACCAAGGCGACCAAGGCTGTTTCAGTACCATGTCCCGGCCTAAAGCCAGACTGTGCCGGATCAAGATAATCAGTGTCTACCAAGAACCCCTGGAGTTGCGAAGCCACCACACGTTCCATGACTTTGCCCAAAGATTAGTTATAGCATCCGTCCTATTTTCATTACCTTTTGCATGACTGTTTCTCGGGGCAGTGAGGACTGAGCGACATTTGGATACTCAGCAGTTCTTCAAAAATAGACCGAGTGGCTAAACAAACTGGGGAGTAATTTTTCATGGTGTCCTGAAAGAAGCAGTGAGAAGAAAAAGGAGCAAAGTCTGGTATTCTTCAACCAAAGGCCTATTCATCACAAATATGGAACAGCTAAAAATCTTGCTGATGTTTTGAGAACGTTTAGAGGTGGGAGGGATTCAGAAGCACTGAAACTGTCAGCTTTCTATTTAAGGCTATGATGTAAGGAGAACCAAAAAAGCTTCCTCGGGAGTTTAATTCATCAACTTGTCTTTGAATTATTATTATTATTAATTATTATTAATAATTGTATTTCTTATCTGCATCTCCTTGCAGCTCAAAGTAGGACACGTCATTTTAAAACATTGTGTGAAATACTTATATTAAAACCTCCAATAGATTAAGAGCCTCCAATCCTCCTTTCTCTTGATAATCTCTATCTCCCGATGAATCATTCGGAAGTACAGCGCTGTCTTAAAAACGATACTCAATTCCATGTAACATTCAGAGGCAACGACAAAATCATTAAATAGGTGTCTCCCATCCCTGTTTGTGAAATCAACACCATTTACAAATGCTTTCCTTCAGAAACGTCCAACTGTTGACCTGACAGGCTCTCACCATATTTTCATTCTAGTGTCCTTCAGATGTATTGTGATCCAGCTCCCATTGTACTTGGCCAGCATGTCTGATGGGAACACTGGAAGTTGTAGCACAGAACAGTTAGAAGGCACCAGACTGGGGTGTTTCTTGCTATCACTCTAGAGAGTCCTTGGGCTGAGTTTTGGGTTGGACAAGTATCAAGAAGCAGTCAAGACTCAGGAGATGTCAATGATTTTTAGCTTTTAATTGATTTTACAGCCCTTGAAGTGCCAACTTCACAGGATGAAACATGGATGGCGACACTGGATTCATTGTTTGAGCTGTTCTGCTCAGCCAAAAGTGGCTCCAAGTCAAACCCACAAATTTTAGTATTGTGCTGAACTATGTAGATTGGGTCACAAGCACTGGGAAATTATTTACCTTCTCAGTTGTTGCTGCTGCTTCTTCCCAAGAGCACTGGAATAAGGCATCGGCTAGTGCTGCAATGGCTGCATTCAGCACTTTCCAAAAGCCAGTGTTCTTGGGAGTGCCTTCCTTGGGGCCTAGATGGGGGGAAGGAAAGACAAAAAGTAGGTCCACACCATTATAATTCATTCATTTCTTTAGCGTCAACATCCTCACTGTTATATTAAATATTAATAACCAACAATATCGATTGTGGAAGATTGGAAGAGTAATAATTATGGCAGCCCCGAAAGGAAAATGGGAAAGAGATTTAAAAGATCCAAAGGGAATGCAAAGAAGAGCATCAGCAACCGAAGAGACAACATTGAAGGATGTTATGAGAGAAATTCAGAAATTAGCAGAAAAACAAGAATCACATCAGAAAAAATGGAAACAATGGCGGCCAGACAAGAAGAACAATATAAGATGGTACAGGATCAACTTCAAAATATGAGAACAGAACTAACCAAAGAGATGACAAATATCCATGAGGAGATGAAAGAGATAAAACAGGACAATTTGCCAATTCTGCATCATGGTTTAGATATGAGTTTATCAACCCAGAAACATATTGCAGAAGTGCAACTCAACCCTGTAAATAATAATAATACACTTTATTTATATTCCGCTCTTCTAACCCTGAAGGGGACTCAGAGCGGATTACAGGTACACCTACTTAGCAGACAATCCCTGCCGTTTCCACATACACACATATAGATGAACAGAGGCAAACTCTGGCCACCAGGGGGAGCTGACACACTCCTCATCTCTCAGCGTTCCCAGTGTCCCTTGTTGTTCCTTCCGCATTCTCAGCGTTCCTGGAGTTCTTTAATGGCCTCATAATTCAGTCAAAATTTGCCTCCCCACTTAATGTGGTACCTTAATCTCCTACTTGACAGATGCAACTGTCTTTCAAGCTGCAAAAGGTCGACAGCAGGCTACACTTAAAGGTCGAGCACCCACCTCGACCCCAGAATGCGCACAAGCAAGAGTGGTCCAATCTTCAGCAGGCATGTTTGATACCCGTTGGACACTCTTGGTGTGCATTAGGCACTTCTCACACACGTGATGCACTTGGCATGTGCATTGAGAATTCCTGTTGAACCTTGGATTGAAATCTGCCAAAAGAGATTCGTTATCTTTTGCCTCCAGTCTTGCATAAGCAGGAAAGAGAACAAGGGACCAAACTGCAGAATATAATCTGATGAAGAAAGTATTGTTCCAAGTACAGTACCTGCTAGAGGAATGTTTTCTTTTTTTTAAAGAAAAAAACCCCCATTCCTTACTATGCGGAAAAGCTATATTTCAATTACAGGGTGTAGCAGACTAATTTGAATTTGATGTGACAATTCATAGGATTTCATCATAGAAGTCCATTATTGCGGGCAACCCTGTTGCAATCTGAAGTTCTGCAAAACTCCCTGTTTCAGTCCATGGTATCTATCTACAATTAAAAGGTCTTGTTGTCAAAAACACAGCGCTGTTGCAAAAATAAAATAAAATATTTCTCCTTCATTTCCAATGCTACCTAGGCTTTAAAAATTCTTGTTCCCCACACTCTTCTGTCATTGGAAGCATTTTCTCCATTTACCTCGACACTGTTGGGCACCAAAGGCACAGAAACACACATCATCATAACACAAGGTAAGTTTTTTAAAGGAACGGAGGGTCTATTTTTAGCAACATCTTCAAATGGTTTGTAAAACACAGTTCTGCCATCAAGTGGTAAGCGTGAAGCAGACCTGTGGAAACCTTAAGAGTCTCTGACAGTCAGAATGCACAGGAAGACCAAGCCTCAACCCACTGAACTCTACCTTCTTTCAGATGTGCAATGGCATTCAACAGGACTGCCACAAATCCCCCAGCATTCTCCAGGTGAGATGAAAGGATGTAGAGGCACCTGTTATTAGCATCATAGTAGAAATCCTTGGCAAATAGTATAGGTTCTTGGACCTCCACAAGGCCTTGTTTAGGGATTGCTTGAGCCAAGAGGACCACCAGTGCTGGGAAGGAGAGGACTTTTCCCAGCAAATGGGCCACAGCACAGCCAAAGCGATAGACCACAAAATGGCGAGGTGACAAGCTGGCCAGGTTGATGGGATGCAAGGTATCGACATTAGGTTTAGAAGCAAAAGGGCTGCCACCCTCCGTTACTCCTGGAAAGATCAGAAATCAGGGTTGAAATTCATTCTGTATCTTCAAGCACAGTAATAATAATAATAAACTTTATTTATATTCTGCTCTTTGCACCCCGAAGGGGACTCAGAGTGGATTACAGGTACACATACTTAGCAGACAATCCCTGCCGTTTCCACATACACACATATAGACGAACATACCATTATTGTTATTATTAAATTTTATTATTATTTAATTTATACTTGCCAGTTTTCCAATCATAGGGCTGAAGATGTCTTAAAAATCATCACAATACAAATTAGAAAATACAAAACATCAGCACACCTTTCAGTGCAGCATTGCTTGTGAGGCCCTGAAAAACTTTTAATTATTATTACATATCTGTCTACACACCCACACACAGCAGCTTTAATTCTTGTTTAAATTTGGGTACGAGATTGGACCCCCAACTATTTATTGGTTCAGGCTTTTGGAAGCGTGACCCTTTTGGAGAATTATTTATTTATTTATTTATTTATTGTTCATTCTTATATACCTCTCCTTCCAGCAGGCTCAGGGCGGTTTACATAAAACAGGGCTGTCCAACTTCTACCGGCCCAGGGCTGGAATTCTGGTCACTGATCACCTGGGGGGCCACTCCGCCATGCCCCCGGCCCCGGCCCCGCCCCCACCCCCTCCTCCTCCGGTTTCGCCCGTTTACTCCTAAGGAGAGGAGGAGGGGGGGGATGCGAGTCCCCCACCTGCACCTCTCCCTGGGAATAGAGAAACTGGGACAAGGGAGGTTTATTCCCAGGAGATGTGAGTCCCCACCTGCACCTCTCCCTGGGAATAAACTGGGACCCTTGGGTCCCGGTTTATTCCCAGAGAGAGGAGGAGGAACGGAATGTGATTCTCCTGCCTCCTCCTCTCCCTGGGAGGAAACTCCCCGTGGCTCCGCCCTCTGTCCCAAAGCGCCACGCCAGCGTCAGAAGCGGTGCATGCGCACTTTTTTTAAAAAAAATTTCGGGATTTTAAAAAAAATTTTTCAAAGGAGTGGAAGGCTGCAGGCAAGGGGCTGGCGGGCCGTGTGCGGCCCACGGGCCGCCTGCTGGACAGGCCCAGCATAAAACATATAAAACAACAACTCAGTTTAATACAATGAGACTAAAAAGCATAACATGTGCAACTACACATAAAGCAGAGCAACAACATTAAAAATTTAAAACTATACTCAGGGACCGGTAAGGTTAAAGGCTTGCCTAAAAAGGGATGTTTTGCAGGCTCTCCGAAATGGGGCCAGTTCCTTAATGGCGCGGATCTCATCTGACAACGAATTCCATAATGATGGTGCTGCTACAAAAAACGCTCTCGATCTAGTTATAGACAGATGGCAGGAGTTGATCGATGGGACTAATAGGAGATTCTGCTCTTCTGAATGAAGTGATCTCGGGGGAACATGCAGGGTGAGGCGGTGCCTCAGGTACGCCGTCCCTAGACCATACAAGGCCTTAAAGGTCAGTACCAGCACCTTGAAAACAATCCGGAACTCAATTGGTAGCCAGTGCAGTTGCTGCAGAATGGGTGTAATGTGCTCTTGAACCAATGCTTCCACCAGTAGTCGGGCAGCAGCATTCTGCACCAGCTTGAGTTTCCGGATTGCTGACAGGGGAAGGCCGATGTAGAGGGTGTTACAGTAGTCCAGTCTCGAGATGGCCGTCGCCTGGATCACCGTGGCCAGGTCGTCTCTGGACAAGTAGGGAGCCAGCCGCCTAGCCTGTCACAGATGGAAAATTGGTATTCACACTATTTGGAATAATCATAACCTTTTGGAAAGGCATGACCTTGTCAGAGATTATAACCTTTTGGAAAGTATGATCTTCCTGAGAAGAGTTAAAAACTCGCTTGAGAACATCTTCTCCTTAGTGGTAAATATCCACTAGTATTCATGCAAAGCAATATAGACTGATATACCTGGTTATCTCTTTGAACTGTTAGGAACAAAGATATGCCAATGCACATCATATATAGCAGATCCTCAGAAGTGTTGCTTCAGTTGCCCAAGAGACATCTACTCTCCCATAATAAAGATTATTTTAAAAATAAAAATATATTGCTTTTCAAGCATGCTCTCAAGAGACCAAAAATAAGTAGTCTTTGTTAAAAGTTAACATAGTTGATTTACTTACAAACTTCATGTATTTAACATACATGTACATTTCTTATTGGTTTCATGTTAATGAAATAATACTTAAACCTGTACTTCAACTGTACTATACTTCTACTGTAAACAGACTCATACTCGAACTGACATCTCACTGCAGCATACTGACATCTCTAACTGACATCAACCGACTCAACCGACTCCTAACTCAAACTGACTTCTGATTGAAACAGATTCTAAAATGGAGTCTCATTCTGAACATTCTAAGATCAGGATCACATGGTCTGTAGTCCCTCCCACAACCTCTAACAACATAGAGTTAGGGGAAAACTGCATACCAATATATACATGTAATACAGTAAGCAATCATAATTATATACATAACTAGTATAGAAGTGAATCACAGAATCATAGAATTGGAAGAGACCTCATGGGCCATCCAGTCTAACCCCTGCCAAGAAGTAGGAAAATTGCATTCAAAACACCCCCGACAGATGGCCATCCAGCCTCTGTTTAAAAGCCTCCAAAGAAGGAGCCTCCACCACACTCCAGGGCAGAGAGTTCCACTGCTGAAGGGGCAAAGATTCAAAATACTCCTAAACTCCAAATACGAAAAACAGGAGCCCCCCCCTTTCCAGTGGAGAGGGTGAGGAAAGACACCACAAAAATTGGATCTTTAAGACTGCAAAAAGCTGTTTATTGTGTGGCCAAAGCAAGACAGCAAAACACATATACAATGTAATCAAAAGGGTTTTGCCACACCCCCAAATGGGGCTGCAAGGCTTTTACCATTGCGTGTGTATGGGTGATACACCTCCCCCCATGTTACCAAGAAGACACCGACACAAGTAGTTGGATGAAATATGGCCACTACTCATTTATTGATAACAGGAACAAGGGCTGGCAGCCATGCATGGGTCCTGGATCAGGGGTTGGACAACCACTGCTGTCCAAAGGTACTTACATTCCTGGGTGCCACCGGCACGCCGCCGGTTCCCGTAAGCTCGGCACCCCAGGGGACCGGGCGTTATCCCCCCCTCCAACAAGGGGCGATATACCACCCCGATCCAGGGGCCATGCCACACACCAAACACAGAGTTGTGACAAGATATACACACAATAACTGCAAGATCAGCTAATAAATACAGACCAAGATGAACACCAAACAACGGCAAGATAAGCTGACAAATGCGAAGCAATGCTACATGCAGGGAGGGTGGGTGGAAAAGCTGATGCAGGCCCAGTGCCTGCTGCTAGGCCTCGGGTGGCCTAAGTAGTCTGCCCGGGTCAAAGACAGGGCTGGCCCCAACACAAGCTAGGCCAGGGCGGGGCCAGCCCCACCATTGGACAGCTGGCTCGGGTGGCGGGAAAATCTCCGCCACCCAGGGGGCCTCTGGGAGGAAGAAGCCCCTCCTCTCCATCCAAAATGGCAGTGAGGACACCCAGCACCGCAATCTTCTTGGCCCGGTAAGTCGGGCCAAGCCGTTTTTGACAGTAAATTGAAAACCCATTCTCATTGGTGTCCAAAGAGCAATCATTTCATTGGTCTAAGCTTGCTATACAGATGCTCATTGACTCTTTGTGGTTTTGACAGACATGAAGGCACATGTGGGACCTTAACAATGGCACAGCTACAGTCTATTGTCCTCTGGTCATGACTGTCTTAGTGAATCAGTCTTATCTGTTCTTCTGTTGCAAGCACAACAACAACTGGGAAACTTAGGGACTACTAGCTAGTACTTGCAGAAGGTTGCTATTTCCAGCAATGTTAATAAATTAATGTTAAAGGATATAGGATGAAAACCAATGAGTACACACTACAAATAACATTAAAAGAAGAAATAGAATGATGAATTAGTTTGAATGGGGGGTTAGTGTCAAAAAATGGAAAGCAAATGCTTTCCAATATGTTTGCAGAGAGAATTTCCAACATTTCTCCCAATACACAACAGGGAATTTCTAAAAAGCAGTCTAGGTATTTGGTGAAGAGAAACTAATCTCACTGGCAAGTAGACATGTACATATAAATCTGGGTTGCCCCAGGATTTTTTTTTCTTCCCAAGATCTCATTGAACATTGCAAAGATGATTTGTGCCCAGAAGGATATAAAAGAAACATTCAGATTCAACACCTGGAGAAGAAGGGGAGTAAGGAGGTTGTTGTGATGCCTCCAGAAACTGCTTGATCTCCTGCAATGTCCTGGCAAGGGGAGATGTCGCCACCAGGGCCTCGACTTCCAGCTCAGTCACACCAGCAAGAATGGTGCCCTTGTGAGTCTGCAGATCCAACCCTGATGAACACAGACAAAGCAAGTCAGCCTACAGCTAGGCTTTTGGTAGCGCTATCTCTGTATGGGCCGGGGATCTATTACGTAACATACAAGGGACACTTGCATAATCTAAAAATGATCTGCTACATAAAAGATGGGCTTCACTGCTGTGATTTCTATTATATATGGATTTGATTGGAGCCCCTGGTGGTGCAGTGGATTAAACTGCTGAGCTGCTGAACTTGCTGACCAAAAGGTCGCCGGTTGAAATCCAGGGAGCAGGGTGAGCTCCTGCTGTCAGTCCCAGCTTCTGCCAACCTAACAGTTCTAAAACATGCAAATGTGAATAGATCAATAGGTATAACTTTTGCAAGAAGGTAATAGCACTCCATGCAGTCATGCTGGCCATATGACCTTGGAGGTGTCTACAGATAGCTTATGGAGATGAGCACCAACCCCCAAAGTCGGACACGACTGGACTTAATGTCAGGGGAAAACGTTTACCTTTTACCTATGGAGTTGATTCATACAGTTTCTCTAGAAATGTCCAGGTCTTCCAGGATAATTCTTGTTCAATTTCTATATATGTGTTTGAGACAGATCACTAAGTTCACTTAGCCTTGTGGCCACTCTACCCTTTAGACCAGGGCTGTCCAACTGCCGACTTCAACTCCCAGAAATCCTAGCCAGTTTACCAGCTGTTAGGATTTCTGGGATTTGAAGTCCAAAACACCTGCAGGGCCGGCAGTTGGACAGCCCTGCTTTAGACATTGGATTCCAAATCCAAGGTAGTCAAAGGACGATTCCTCTGCAAGACAGGTGCAACCTCTGCCCCTTCATCTTCAACTGGATGACAACTCCCACTATCCCACTTTGTTGGGTCTCACTTTGTTGGGTCTCCTTGAAGGGGCTGAACGTGACCTGGGTTCTGTCCCTTGAAACCTTTGACCTTTGTGGTGCTCCCCATTCACTCAAGTCTAGTGGTTGATGGGAGCAGGGTCCAACAACATCTGGAGGATCTCAACTTACTACCTAAGTGACCGAATTGGTAACAGGCCATCTCACTTACCACGATCTTCACATCCATGGGAACTAAGAGAAGCCCTTTTCCCACTGGAGAAGACATGATTCTGCAGCACACCAGCATCCTATGAGGAACAATGTTAAAGAAGCACAGGGTAGAAGAATAGAAGAAGAGATGTCAGAGTTCGCCAAAGGAAGAACGTTACTCTTACCAAGCCACATTGCTGAGCTCCTGCTTGCTCTCGGATGGCTGCCTCGTTGTCCCCTTGAGCCTTTTCTTGCTTAGCCATTGCTTTCCCCCAATGGATTTTGCGCAGGAGCATTCCCAATGCCTTCATTAAGTCTGTGGCTTCCTGCCACTCACAGCCTGGAAGACATGCACATTTTAGTGATAAGCTCATTCTGCTTCTTTGGAGAGAGATCTCTGAAGACTAGTAAGAGCTAGTGTTTCTTTGGTGACTTAGACATCATTACAGCAGCCTTCTCTAATCTGGGACCCTCCAGATGTTCTTATTAAGACCCCCATGGACCCCAGACTTGGCCATTAGCTGAACAACTTTGGGGTTCATATTGGAGGGGTCTGGTTGGAGTAATGTAGCAAGTTCCATGTGTCATGTACAGTCATAGAAAAATATTCAAAGAATGCAGGGGAACTATTAAGACAATGCAAAGGAGAACATACATTTTCTGGAAAATCTAGAAAACGCAAAGACTGAAATCCAGAAAGATATAGTATTTTGCTCCCCATTTTCTAGATCTCTCACCTGAATAGCCCATTGCTTGCAACACTCCAGAGAGTTTGGCCGCAGAATTCTCACTTTGTTGGGTCTCCTTGAAGGGGCTGAACGTGACCTGGGTTCTGTCCCTTGAAACCTTTGACCTTTGTGGTGCTCCCCATTCACTCAAGTCTAGTGTTTGTACCATATCCTAGGAAAAGAGAGCATTGTACATAATACTTTGCAACATCTATGTAGAAAATAACCTGTGAATTTTTATAAAGCCAGTGCATGGAAGGTTCCTGATAATCAAGAAACACATTTGTCAACTATATTTCTAAATATTATTTTAATTTTTGGGGGAAATAAGTGGTTCACCAAAATGGTTGGATCCTAAGCAATGCTGATGGAGAAGCCTTCTTTTCCTGTCCCCTGTAGCCCTGCTAGATCTTTACTGTGTTCTATATCTAGTAGAGGTGTTTCAGTATCAAAAATCAAAGTACTGCTTTGCAGTGGTTCTGGTCCTTCCTGGAGGGATGGTCCCAGAAGGTGTTATTGGGTGACATCTGTTCAACCCCTCAACAGTTGTTTTGTGGAGTCCCTCAGGGTTCAGTACTGTCCCCGATGTTGTTTAACATCTACATGAAGCCACTGGGGGAGATCATCCGGAGTTTTGGAGTAAGATGTTAACTGTACGCATATGATGTCCAAATCTATCACTCCTTCCCACCCATTACCAAGGAGGCTGTTCAGACCTTGACCGCTTGACCGCTGTGTCGGACTGGATGAGGGCTAACAAATTGAAATTGAATCCAGACAAGACAGAGGTACTCCTGGTCAGTTGAAAGGCCGAACAGGGCATAGGGTTACAGCCTGTGTTGGATGGAGTTACACTCCCCCTGAAGACGCAGGTTTGCAGCTTGGGAGTGATCCTGGATTAATCTCTGAGCCTGGAACCCCAGGTCTCGGCGGTGGCCAGGGGAGCTTTTGCACTGTTAAAGCTTGTGCGCCAGCTGTGCCCGTACCTTGAGAAGTCTGATCTGGCACGATGGTCCACGCTCTGGTTACATTCCAAATAGATTACTGCAATGCACTCTACGTGGGGTTGCCTTTGAAGACTGCTCAGAAACTTTAACTAGTCCAATGGGCGGGCAGCCAGACTGTTCACTGGAGCATCGTACAGGGAGCATACCACCCCCCCTGTTACATCAACTCCACTGGCTGCCAGTCCATTTCTGAGCACAATTCAAAGTGCTGGTCTTGGCCTATAAAACCCTTTACGACTCTGGCCCAGTGTTCTTGTCCAAACGTATCTCCCTCTATGTTCTGCTTCATAGTCCAAGATCCACTGGGAGTGGTTTTTATTATTATTGTATAATAATTTTATAACAATAATAAAATAATATAATAAATATAATATAATGGTCCCACCAATATTTGATATTAAACATGGCTGGTGGGGACGATTAGCAGGGTCCTCTCGGTGGTGACTCCCTTAATATTTTTTGGCACCTGCCCCTTGGAAAAATTTGCTCTCTAGTGAAGTTAGATCAGCTGTCCTCCCCTTCTTTCCTTCAGGGAAAAACTGAAAGATAGTAGTCCTCCCTCTTTCCTTGAAAAAAACTGGAACCAGGCTTTCGACTAGTGGATATAATGGCATCTGAACATTGAATTGGGACCATTCGATGGAATTGTCTTTATGATTGCATAACAAATGTTTGTTTTTAATCTATTGTACTGTATGTTTTTATTTTGCTATTATAATTGTAATTATTGCGGCATCAAATTGTTGAAATTGTTAGCCGCTCTGAGTCCCCCTGTGGGGGTGAGAAGAGCGGGGTAGAAATGTAGTAAATAAATGAATAAAGTACTGACCACAAGACTCTGGATCTTCTGGCTGATCCCTTGGTAAAACACCAGGACATCGGCCCGATGTTTTGCAAGCTGTGAGGCAAGATGTAGATTCTGGTCCTCCAGTTTGTCATACAAAGTACGAACACTGAAATCTTCTAGATCTCTCATGATGAACCGATCCCCTAAAAGCAAAAATCCATTAATGTTTTGGATATTCCAAGAGGCAGAAAAACTGACTGTGGCTTCATATGAACAATAGTCATATATTGAATCCAAGATTTGCTTTCATCAGATGTGTGTGTGTGTGGGGGGGGGGGGGGAGGTGTGCACCCATTTTGGACTACAACTCCCCAAATACATTAGTGCTATATGAATGAATATTGGGAGTTGAAGTGCAAAATAAATAAAACTCTTCTTCAAGCTGTTCTCTCAGAGTAGAAACACCACCATCTACTGGGCATCAAGTGCGCCTGCAAACCTGACAGTAAAATATTCACCCTTTGTTTTATAGCCCCAGCGCCCATGAGACAAAATGTAAGCTTGTTGGGGAGTATCAGGCATCAGAAAAATGGCCCAAAATAAAAATGTCACTTTTCCTTTAGAGGAGTTATAAAGTTGTGCATACATTTTTGAGCCACTCCGCCCTTAGCACTCCATCCTTAGCAACTCATTCCAGATTATAGAATAGTGTTTGAACTTGGTTTGACTTGTAATTGTTTTGTGTTCATAATTTTGTATTTTTGTTTTGAATACTCAAAATATTTTTTTACTGTGTCATGTCATGTGTGGAAACCGCCCTGAGTCCCCTAGGGGAGATAGAACGGTATATAAATAATAATAATAATAATTATTATTATTATTGATCACTTTTTCAACCACCACATTCCAGACTCAGGGTCTTACCTATTCTTGAAGAACCCTTTTCTCCAACATCAGGTTCTTCTCCAGAGCCTTGGGGACCAAGAGCTTCATAGAATTGGAGGCTATAAGATCAAAAGAGAAAAGACACATAAAAATCCAGTCTGCATTTACACTTTGCAAAGTACTCTAGAGTACCTTAGATGCAGGTAAAGAGAAAAGTTTTCCCCTGACATTAAGTCCAATCATATCCGACTCTGTGGGTTGGTGCTCATCTCCATTTCTAAGCTGAAGAGCCAGTGTTGTCCGTAGACACCTCCAAGGTCATGTGGCCAGCATGACTGCACAGAGTGCTGTTACCTTCCTGCAAAAGTTATACCTATTGATCTATTCACATTTGCCTGCCCATCCCCGACATAACAAGATCACACAAGTAAGCTTGGGTTCAAATTTTGGGCAACTTTTATTTTTAATTGTTACCTATTTAATTTTTGCCTTAGCCTAAACTAATACATGTCAAGAACCTGGAGAACAAAGCCTCGGAGGTATCCCAGCCGGCTATACCCCTCGGCTAACTGGGGCGAAAACCTAGTTTCCCCGGTAACCAAAACCGGACAACTGTTAAGGAAAATGGACAGAAGTCTTTTCGAACATGTGGATATCAGACTCTGCCATTCCTGGGCCATCAAATCTTACCTCACTGATAATCTAACTTTCCGGTGAGTGTTTATGCAAATGACCCACGCCACTAAAATTTTCGGCGTCGAGTATTTAAGCCACAGCGGAATAGGCAACAGAAATATAGAAGTTTAATTCCCCATCGGCCCAATAAACTCCAGTCTCTGTTCGTGTGAATAATGACACTCTCATTCAATTCACAAGGTAAAAATATATCTTTGTATTGAATTGTATTTAACAATAACAAGCTAAGCATGGAAAAACAACAGCAATTACAGCTACCTTCCTAAACATCCTTTCCTCACAAATATTTAATCCCAACTGACACCAACTGTCACTTTCAACTGTCACTTCCTCAAGGTTCCATTCATCAGTCTTGAGACAGCGCCATCTGGTGTCAAACATATCACACTGCAGTTCATCTCAAACTGCAATAATACATCTTGTGTTAACTCATGAATTGCTATTCAAAATGCAATAATCTGACATAAAAGGTGGGGGCCTTGTGTGAACACAAACTTTGTATTTTCCTATTTTCTGCTAAACCTAATTATGTAAAAGACCCACCATACCATCTAGCCCCTAAACAGTCCAGGGCTAGGCAAACACCTTCCCAGAACATGAGAAGGGGAAATTCCTCAACCAGCCCCGCGGTTCCGCTGGTTCCGCGACGACCTTCATTTATTTATTACTAGCTGTACCCGGCACGCGTTGCTGTGCCCTTTTTAGGAGATGCGAGAAAGTCCAATCATCCACGGTGTGCCCTCCTCTAAACTGCAGTTGGATGGAGTGTGGGTCAAGTTGGGTCTTTATTGGTCTTGGTTCTGGGCCACAGTGGTCTGTGGGGAATGATGGGTTTTGAAGTACTACAAATCCCATTTTCCATGGTGGTACTTCAAGTCCCATCATGCATGGTCGGGGCTCTGTGTGCCAAGGTAGGTTACTGTAAATTCAGGCCATACACAATGTCCCATGAGCTGAGGCCTAGTTAGGAACAGCAAGTTAATGAAGCCTTACTGTCAATTCAGGCCATACACAATGTCCAATGAGCTGAGGCCTAGTCGGGAGAATCAAGTTAATGAAGTCTTACTGTCAATTTTGGGCGTGGTCTGTGATTTTTTGGGGTGTAAATTTTCGGTTGCAAGTGATTTGGGTGTTTGTGTTGGGGATTGGCTCAGGCCTTTTCCTTATTCTGTTTTGGCAGTTTATTATGGATCGAATTTTCATGTTGGCTGGCCAGTGCAGCAGTTATGCAACCGCCTTATTGGCAGCCAATCATGTTGTTCAGAATGTAGAGGCTGGGTGAGTCTTTGGCTACCCGGAGGATGCTAGTAAATGTAGTTTTATTTTTACTCGTTGTTTTGGGGGCCTTTTAGGTTTTGGGGGGGAAGTTTCTTTGCTACAAACGTACCTTGCTTGAGGCCTATTTCTGTTGGCAAGTATTGTGTTTCTGCGTTGTAAGGTTTCTTTGTTTTAGGTATACATCACATGACGTGAACCCATTTATATAATAGATGTATTCAATAATAATGTACTGTTACATTGGGCGGGTGTGGTGGGCTGAAGCTCAGCTTCCGAATGAATACAAGGAGGGCAGGCCAGACCAGGCTGGCCACGCCCACCGCTCTAGATGGTTCCAAGGAACCATCCATTCTCTCCTTCGTGGGGGGGCAAACTGCTCTCTTCCCCCAACCCTGTTGGAGGAAGAAAGTCCTATTTTAGAACTGCTAGGTTGGCAGAAGCTGGGACTAACAGCGGGAGCTCAGCCTGCTCCCCGGATTTCAACCAGTGACCTTTTGGTCAGCAAGTTCAGCAGTACAAATGAATGGGTGCTGTATTACAAACAACAGGATAGGTAAACGCAAACACCACAATATAATGAATAACACAGATATATTATAGCATTCAAAAGGACTCAATGGTCCAGAGTGTCAAAGATCAAAATTGTAAGTACATTCTCAACATAATCACATATTTTTTTAAAGGGGCAATGCCCTATCTGCTATATAATGAATATAAACAACATAAACAGCATATACGAGCTGTAAACTCACACAAGAGTGAGCTGAGACACTGCAGCTGGAAGGAAAAGCTCCTCCGTCATCAAAAGCGGACACAGAACCCAGAAGCCCTCCCAGGCGCGATACAAATCAGTGTATTAGCATTATTAAAGTGCTACAAAACAATAATAGAATGCACAATATTAGCAATCACTGGGAGGCTTGCAAAGAGTATACAGCTATTCAAGTATGCAAATAAGCACAGTCAAACAGTTTTAGTAAAATCAATTCATTAGATTGCAAAACATATATATATCAATTTCCACAATGGGATATATAAACAAATGTGAGTGGATAAACCACTATAGCAGTGTCGCTATACAGATTACTCAATACAGTTCATGTTATCAAAAAAGCACAGTGGCAAGTACAAATAAATCAATGGAGAAGTCAATTCGTACAGAAAGGAAAAAAGTTAGACCTTCCTGTAAACAAAAAACAGTCCAATATAACACAATGGGATAATATAGACCGTTTGTAGGTGGGAGGGTCCCCTGGTGATCCGAGTCAAGCGGAAGAGAAAAGGCTGAGACGCTAAAGAGTCCCAGATGCTGTGAATCTCATGCGGGCATGCGCAGTGGCTCGCCGCTGTGGGTTCTGGGCGTCGTAGTCCAGCTAGGGCTGCTCTGTAAAGCCGAACGTGAATGCGCATGTGCAGGAACGCGCAATGGCGGCCTGCAATGGATGACGGGTAGGGTAGTTCGGGAAGAGTTTACAGGGCGTCCTAAAAGTGATGGGTGTCTTGGCGAATGCCTGGGTAGTAGTAGAGGGGTCCACTGTTCACGGAGTGGGTGAAGGCAGTTGAGGAAGGGTCGCTAACCTGACGGCGGGAGCTCTTCCTGAGCCGGCTGAGGGCCGTTTCGTCGTTAAGACTTCCTCAGAGGCGTAAAATAATAGCGTCCTCGGTTCAAGTAAATCTAGACAATGGTAAATATCATGAGTATCAAAACTAGAATGAACGGTGGGGTCAGAGCATGTTAATAGTAAATCAATAGGTAATAATTACCGTTAGGAGTCGTTCAAACCGCACGGAGGACGGGCCACCCCAAGATCCGGAAATGGCAAAGATTGGAGGTCATCAATGGGTTTAAGTAGGGTAGGATTAGGCAAGCTTTTTAAAGGGGCACTCTTAGTGAGTGTTAAGTAACAAGGGTGAGTAAGGAAAGTAGTAGTAGGAGGGGACGAGAGTGTGCCAACTTCCTATGGTGGTGATACTTATTTATTAAGAAGGGCATTTATGGTAAGGGGGTCATTAAGGCCCCCCCAGCGTTTCTCGGTGGCAAGTTGCACTATCCAGAATGTCTCTCTTTTCCTTAATAGGGATGTCATATCCACATGAGGGATATACAAAAACATCTAAGAAGGAGATAGGAGGTACATACCATCACATATGGGAGCAGAGGCACCGCATAATGCTGTCGATATCAGCCGATATCGGGCTCAAAAGCGCAATACCAGAGGGGAACCACAGTTAAATAGAGGGAGACCAGGTGCTCTTAGATTAACAGTTCACTGATGGCCAGCTGGTCATTTAACCCTTGGGATTCCTCACAGTGTAAATTTACTATCCACTTATTTTCTAGTTGCAGGAGTAATTTTTTTACATTTTGGTGGGGGAGGGGGCAAGCTTTCTCCAGGACCATAACATTAAAGTCTTCAAAATGATGGTTTTTAGCTTTAAAGTGAGCATAAAGTACAGAATTATCATATCCTGTTCTAAAGCGTGATCTGTGCTCGCAAATTCGTGTCCGGAGTTCCCTAGTGGAAATCCCAACATAAAGGTCCCCGCAACTACAACTTAAACAATATACAATATTTTTGGAATTGCAGGTGGCCCAAGTATTAATCTTGAATGTTCTATTGTTATAAGGACTGCTAATGGAGGTGGAGGAGGAAATGTGTTTACAAACACTACATTTTCCACATTTTTGTACCATTAGAGAGGGGGTGGAAGAGGGGTCTAGGGAAGGTCCTTGGTGTGTACCAGTAAATCTTTAAGATTTTGGGATCTTTTGAAGGCAATAAGAGGAGGTTTCTCCAATCCTGGTATTGTATCGATAAGAGGCCAGAAATCCTTGACAATTTTTTTTGATAATATGTGAGTGGGGGACAGGGTGGGGCCAAATGATGTTGTTAGGGGTTTTTTGGAGCAGTGGTGAGCAGCTGCTCTCTAGATATGTTATTGACTTTTCTAAGGGCTGTATTCAAAACTTTATTGGGATAACCTCTAGATCTCAAGTTGTCCATAAAGATATTTGCATCTTGATCAAAGTGATGAGGGAGAGATGAATTTCTTTTCAACCTCAAGAGTGAAGAGTAAGGTAAATTATCTTTGAGAGGGAAAGGATGGAATGGAGAATAATGTAGTAAGGAATAATGTAGTAAGGAATTATAATTATTTTTCCTTTAGGGACAAATATTTTTTGCAGATAGGGGGCATTTCCATGGGCCAATCTCTGGCACCTACGGTCGCCAACCTGTTTGTAGGGTCAGTGGAAGATGTTTTTCTCACCTCTAATACTCATAAAGAGTTAGGAGTTTGAGAAGGAGTTCTCAAAACAGATTAAATATTTCTTTAGGTATATCGATGATGTAATTATTATTTTTGATGGGAGGAATGACATTGAGAAATTCAAGGATTGGTGCAATTCCTGGCACCCCAATTTAAAATTCAATTTTCAATGTAGTCATGAATGTGTTAATTTTCTAGACGTTTCCATTTTTGTCCACCAGGGCATCCTCAAAGTAAAGAATTATTCAAAACCCACCAACACTAATTCCTTACTACATTATTCTCCATTCCATCCTTTCCCTCTCAAAGATAATTTACCTTACTCTTCACTCTTGAGGTTGAAAAGAAATTCATCTCTCCCTCATCACTTTGATCAAGATGCAAATATCTTTATAGACAACTTGAGATCTAGAGGTTATCCCAATAAAGTCTTGAATACAGCCCTTAGAAAAGTCAATAACATATCTAGAGAGCAGCTGCTCACCACTGCTCCAAAAAAAACCCCCTAACAACAGCATTTGGCCCTCACCCTGTCCCCCCACTCACATATTATCAAAATTGTCAAGGATTTCTGGCCTCTTATCGATACAATACCAGGATTGAGAAACCCTCTTATTGCCTTCAAAAGATCCCAAAATCTTAAAGATTTACTGGTACACACCAAGGACCTTCCCTTAGACCCCCTCTTCCACCCCCTCTCTAATGGTACAAAAAAGGTGGAAAATGTAGTGTTTGTAAACACAATTCCTCCTCCACCTTCATTAGCAGTCCTTATAACAATAGAACATTCAAGATTAATACTTGGGCCACCTGCAATTCCAAAAATATTGTATATTGTTTAAATTGTAGTTGCGGGGACCTTTATGTTGGGATTTCCACCAGGGAACTCCGACACCGAATTTGCGAGCACAGATCACGCTTTAGAACAGGATATGATAATTCTGGTACTTTATGCTCACTTTAAAGCTAAAACCATCATTTTGAAGACTTTAATGTTATGGTCCTGAGAAAGCTTGCCCCCTCCCCACCAAAATGTAAAAAATTACTCCTGCAACTAGAAAATAAGTGGATAGTAAATTTACACTGTGAGGAATCCAAAGGGTTAAATGACCAGCTGGCCATCAGTGAACTGTTAATCTAAGAGCACCTGGTCTCCTCTATTTAACTGTGGTTCCCCCTCTGGTATTGCGCTTTTGAGCCCGATATCGGCTGATATCGACAGCATTATGCGGTGCCTCTGCTCCCATATGTGATGGTATGTACCTCCTATCTCCTTCTTAGATGTTTTTGTATATATTAGATATATTTCCCTGTTTTACCTTTGCTGTTATTACTGCTATTCACTGTATTGCATTGATGTTACATTGTCTGTATTTGTTAATGCTATAGTGTTACTCCTGCTGTTGGACGCCTCCAGAATCCCCCGCATTGACCACGCTCACGGTCCTGAAGAAGCCCCTTTCGGGGAGAAACGGCGCAGAATATAACTATTCGTTGACCGCTGCAAGCCTCCCAGTGATTGCTAATATTGTGCATTCTATTATTGTTTTGTAGCACTTTAATAATGCTAATACCCTGATTTGTATCGCGCCTGGGAGGGCTTCTGGGTTCTGTGTCCGCTTTTGATGACAGAGGAGCTTTTCCTTCCAGCTGCGGTGTCTCAGCTTACTCTTGTGTGAGTTTACAGCTCGTATATGCTGTTTATGTTGTTTATATTCATTATATAGCAGATAGGGCATTGCCCCTTTAAAAAATATGTGATTATGTTGAGAATGTACTTACAATTTTGATCTTTGACACTCTGGACCATTGAGTCCTTTTGAATGCTATAATATATCTGTGTTATTCATTATATTGTGGTGTTTGCGTTTACCTATCCAGCAAGTTCAGCAGCTCAGCAGTTTAGCCCACTGCGCCACCAGGGGCTCCAATCAAATCCGTTACATTCCCGCCAGAACAGTACCTGTTGATCTACTCACATGTGCATGTTTTCGAACTGCTAGGTTGGCAGAAGCTGGAACTAACAGCGGGAGCTCACAACACTCCCTGGATTCGAACCTGTGACCTTTTGGTCAGCAAGTTCAGCAGCTCAGCGGTTTAACCCACTGCTTCACTGGGAGCTCCCCCAGAAGCATTTCATGAACTGTGTCCAGGTGGCCAGCAATTCTGAGAGCCAGTCTGAGAGCACAACCAAGATTTTCAGAAATGGCAAAAAAGCATATATCAACAAGCAAGGTAGAAAAAATATACTATGCTGAAGGACCTAAAGTGAAGCTAGAGCATGAAAGTTTCATCCCGTGATCCCCCACCAGAGCACTGGTAGTTTGGGAGAATCTATACTTCACTGAACTCCTTTCTTCTAACTCCTTCTAACCATATCTGGTCACCATTAATGGAAACCATTGGCGGAGTGGTCTACTTTCCCTAGCACTATGCTAATAGAAGTTCCCACACTCACCTCTCTTGAATCAGCACATATTCAGGTGGGATGTGTGGTTCTCCCAAGCTCCTCCACCGCGGCTTCCAGCTCTTCATTGGGCTTGGAATGGAGGTGGGATGCCTCAGGAGCACAATGAGGCCTGTCAACACCACTGTCAGGAAACCCAGGACAAAAATCACAGCTGAGGAGAAAAGAAAAATATTATTGTGACCAAAGGAAAGGAAACACACCACTCTAATTCATGATCAGCACACCGATGGTGGTTAGATGTTACTCGGCCTCTCGCCATGAATCTTCCCACCTCTATTTTTCCCCCAGTTTTCTATGACCACAGATGATCCTGTTGCAATCTGAAGTTATTATCATAAATAACACTGCATAGTCTAGAAATTCCCTTCCCATCTTGACAAAAGTACCTATTAAATTCATTCTTTTTGTATACAATATGTGAGATTGTGTTCTAAGACAGTGTTTCCCAACCTTTTTTGAGCTGCGGCACACTTTTAACATTTAAAAAAATCTGGGGGCACACCACCAACCAAAATGACACAAAATGACACAGTAAAGAATGGCTGGCGGATGGTGGCCTGCTGAGAGCAGCTGCTGGGAGTGCCGAAACCGGGGGAGGAGCCAGGCCGTGCCATGCCCCGCCCCCCTCCCCGGCTTCCGCTCTCCCACAGCTTCTCCAACCTTGAGGGGGCAGTGCCAAGCCAGCGGTGGCAGGGCCAGCACAATGCTGGCTTGGCACTGTCCCCTTAAGGCTGGAGAAGCTGTGGGAGAGCGGAAGCCTGGGGAGGGGATGAAGCCAGGCCACACCGTTCCCCACCCCCTCCCCACAGCTTCCTCCGCGCGGCTTCAGCAAGCGAGGGGTGGGAGTCATGGCGGATTAGAGGCTGGCTGGGGAAATGGCCGAAGTGCCCCGGCCCCTTCTTTTTCTTCGCCACTGCTCGGCCCTTCCTCCTCTTCCCCCAAGCAGCAGGAGTTCGGCACGAGGAGGGGGGAAGGAAGGGGGGCAAAGAGCTTTTCTCGCGGCACAGCAGGAGGTCCATCACGGCACACTACTGTGCCGCGTCACAGTGGTTGTGAAACACTCTTCTAAGAGAACTGGAGGCAATGCTTGAATGTCTGCATATGAACAGACAAAGGGGAGAATGGCATTTTGCAAACAGAGTGTGACGGTGAAGAAGCTATCCAGGAACTGGAGTTACCCGATCTCTACTTCTGTTGGAAAGGAAAAGGAGAGGAAGACATTATAAAATCTAATTCAGTCTGGCCTTGATTGCCAAAAAAGAGATCTTGAGTGTTGCTATAAAAGATGCAGGAACATCAGACACATTTTTTTAGTATCCTTGTTTCAGGTCAGAAAAAATCCAAACCAACTGTATCTATTTCTACCTATCCTGTAATATCCATTTCAGTTTTATCAGACTGTGCAATAGAAATAAAAAACAAGGTTTTTAAAATAATAATTTTATTGGGTTACTGAGAGTTTTCCGGGCTGTCTGGCCATTTTCCAGAAGCATGTTTCACCCGCATCTATGGCAGGAATCCACAGAGGTGTGAGGTCTTTTGGAAAGTAGGCAAGTGGGGTTTATATATCTGTGAAATATCCAAGTTGGGAGAAAGGACTCTTGTCTGCTTGAGGCAAGTGTGAATATTGCAATTGGCCACCTTGATTAGCATTTAATGGACTTGTAGCTTCAAAGCCTGGCTGGTTGCTGCCTGGGGGATCCTTTGTTGGGAGGTGTTCGCTGGCCCTGATTGATTCTTGTCTGGAATTACCCTGTCTTTTTAGTTTTGCTTTTTATTTACCATCGTGATTATTGAGGGTTTTTTTAAATACTGGCAGCCAGATTTTGTTTATTTTCATGCTTTCCCCCTTTCTCTTGAAATTGTCCACATGCTTGTGGATTTCAGTGGCTTGTCTTTGTATTCTGACACAGAGAAGCCATTAAATAATTTTATTTCTTACCTACCTCTCCTCATGATGGGTTACAGTACAATTAAAACACATAAAATATTATTATGATTACCATAAACATAACATAACATGAATTTAACATAAACGACAATAAAGCTTGACATTGCTCACTTCCTGGTCAGGATCATCCCTGTCTCAGGGGGATGGCTCCATTGTTACATTACCTGAAATAGCTGCCCAATCTGGTGTAACATTCAGCACCTTGTGCTTCAGGACCCCATGGCGAGCCAGCTGGTATGGTGAGGACGGCTGGATGGAAGCTGCAAGAGGGTCGCAGACCATGTTGTTATCATTCACCACCACTATTAGTATTCGTTCTTTGATGGCATTGTCCCGGAAGACATATGTCCCCGGTTCCAGGAAAACATGAGCAAACCTGAAAAATGGAGAAACATACTATTTCGATTATAGCAGTTTGCAGCACTATATTGCACCAATATACCAGATGACCAAGAAATCTAAATATCTTAAAGTAGAGGACACAAGTTCAAGCAAGATAGTATTAATCAGAGCAAATCCACTGGGTCACATTTGGGAGTCTATGAATATTGCTTGCTTTTTAAACATACCAATTGCAACCTCAAGTACATATAACTTGCTGTCACTAATGGCATATTTTCCCTTCCCTCCAATGTTTTCATTTCACCTGAAGCATATAATGCCATAAGGTTAAATATTACACAGGTTTGCCATTTTTGCTGAACGAATCTCTCATGTAGTGATCTGTTTTCAGTTCGAAATATAATCAAGAATATGGGACAAGGTGGATCTGAGCACTTAAGGAAGAAAGTGGCCTTCCTACAACACCATCAGAGGCATAATATGATGTTATAGTACAATCTATTATATAAAGGAGGTCCAGTCATCGAACGACCGTCCTAGGCAGAGAAACCTTCCAAGGCAGAAACACCAAATTTGGCAACATAAATAGGCCTCAGGCAAGGAAGGTTTTTAGCAAAGAAACTTCTCCCCCAAACCTAGAAGGCCCCCAAAACAACGATACAAAAAACTTACATTTCCCAGCATCCTCTGCGGCCGCCAGCAAAACCCATTGGCCAACATCAGTTACCATAGTAACGGTGGCCCAAGCCAGCCAAGGCTAGATTAGAATGCTGAGTGAATTCAATTTAATCAGTTGATGTTTGAGGGTTAAATTGCCATGGCCATGTAGGTGGGAGACAATAGGGCACCAGTGACACAGGCACCACTGACAAACACATACCCCCAGAATAACACAAAAGTAATACCTACACACAACACAATACGCACATAACACAACCTTGCGTCTACTGCTCAACCCATTTGTATGCCATTCCTTCCTTCCACACAGGCATAAGCTGACCCAAAAGACAAGCCATGCCTCCTAAAAAGAACAGCATCGGACAACACACTCGCAATGCTACATACATCACACAAAAAAGGGCAGAACAAACGACAGAAAGACACTGCACTACACTAGCTTTTGCCATCACCATAAACAAAACTCAAGGACAAACACTGCAAATCTGTGGCATAGACCTTGACACAGAATGCTTCTCCCACGGACAACTCTACGTAGCATGCTCCAGAGTTGGGAAACCACCGAACCTCTACATCAACACAGCAGACGGAAAGACAAAAAACATTGTATATCCACAAGCTCTTCAGAACGCCAGCAACACCACACACCAACAACTCCACAGGACTTCAACATCCCACCCACCAGAACAACCCACAACGACACAGCCATGACCCCACCAAGACCATAAGTAACATCAATTCCAACCCTTACATACTCAGACTTTCTCGCATCTCCTAAATAGGGCACAGCAACGCGTGCCGGGTACAGCTAGTGTAATATATAATATTAATATTGTGCTATGACAATAATACAATATAGTGTATTTACATTTTACCTGTAAGCCGCTATGAGTCCCCTTCGGGGTGAGAAGGGCAGCATGTAAATGTCATAAATAAATACCTACATACATACATACATTACATACATACCTGGAGATGTTGACCTGAGTCTCTTGAATGAGGTGATCTAGCCTTCTGAATGGACCAAAATCCCAGTTGGCATTGCTGTTGTAGAGATGCTCCTTCTGGTAGACAGGATAGTGACTGGAAATTCGGTCTGGTTAGAAGGACAGTAAAGTTCATATCAGCTACTATGTCTTTCCACTAGGTCTTCCTTACCGTCTCCAGTAGGCGGTCACTTAGGTGGAGTCACAACCACAAAGTAACCTCCACTTTCCCCTTCTCTAGAGTTCAACCATCAACACAAAGCCATGGAGATGTCCCGAATGTTGATTGGTTGGCCTTTATGAAGTCATAATGCTTCCACCTTAGGTAGTTATGCAGAGTTCTGATTGGCTGACACATGTGATAATCACAGAAGGAACCTTACTCCTTGCTCAGAGAACTGGCTTTAAATTGGGTCAACTCAGAACATACTTTAAAAAACAATGACAGAATTATGTTGACAGATGGTCCATTAATTGGACTATTATCCCAAAGATACTACTCTATGGTGAACTTGCCACGGGTCAGCGCAAGAGAGGCGCCCCCAAAAAGAGATATAAGGACTCCCTGAAACAACATCTTAGACTCGGCCAGATTGATCACCAACAATGGTCCACCCTGACCTCACATCGGGAGGCATGGAGACGCACTATCCACAATTGGTCTCGAAGAGAAACGACAACGCAGAGAGAACCGCAACTTGGAAACAACATCACCCAAGGAGACTTTCTGCTGTGCTTTCTGCAACTGAGCTTGCCTATCTCAGATTGGCCTTTTTAGTCATCAACGCACTTGTAAAAAGTGTGGGATGAGTCCTTCCTAAGAATCTTCGTTTGTGAAGTAATGCCGAGAGAGATTAGTTAGAATGAGTAGACATATCATATAACCACACTGTACCTGCCTGCAACCTTCTAGTATAGGGGTAGGGAACCTATGGCTCGAGATCCAGATGTGGCTCTTTTCATGATTGCATCTGGCTCTCCAGAGCAGCCAGGGCCTCGGTTTCCCAGCATGCAGTGGGAAACCTTTCCTTCTCTCCTTCCTTTCCCCTCCCTCTCTCCTTCCTTCTTTCCTCCATTCTCCCTCCCTCTTCCTTCCTTCTATTCTTTTTCCCCAAGTCTTCCTTTCCTTCTCCTTCCTTTCTTTTTACTTCCCTCTCTCTCCCCTTCATTCTTTTCTTCTTTTCCCTTCATTATTTTACTTTTCCCTCACTCTTTTTCCTTTCTTTTCCCCACCCTTTCCTTTCCTCCCTTCCCATTTCCTTCTTTCTTTTCCCCTCCTTGTCTCTCTCCTGCTTTTCTTCTCTTCCTTTGCCATAGTTTGTTCTTCTTTTCTTTCTTCCTCTCCCCCTCCCTCCTTTATTTCCTCTTTCTTTCTTTCTTTCCCCCTTCCTTCCATCTTCTCTTCCTTCCCAGAGTCCTGAGCATGCCTTTTGCAGAGCCAGGTCTGAAGTGTCCCGTCATTCGGCCGGGGGAATCCTTTTCTCATAGTATTTAATACGTATAGACTCACATTTAGTTGAATTCAGTCCTAAAATATATTATATATATATTATATGACTCTCTCTGAAATAATTTCCAAATATTTTGCTTTCATGGCTCATGAGTCAAAAAGGTTCTTGACCCCTGGTCTAGTAGATGTACTAAGAGCACTGTGGCAACCTGAACTTCAGCAAATATATAGTAACACAGTGAAGCGAAATTCTGACCAAATAAGGAAAAATCATCCCTGATTCAGAACAGTGAACTGTTTCTACTGAAAATCAGTGTGGGACCCCAGCCTCCATTCCAGCCTGGGGGGTGGGGCCAGGCCCCGGGGTGCCAATTGCCCTGGACCAAGATGGCAACAGTGAAGGGCCTGATGGGTATGATTCAGCTGAAGACAGTTTACAGTGGGATGATACTTGGCCTCCTGCTTATTCTGATGATGAGGGACAGGAAGATTGCAGCTCAGACTGTGAATATGAGAGACCTGGGGGTTTTGGATCCCAGGTACGCGTGTTTACACCATCTGCTGAGGAAGCTATGGGAGACGGGGAACCGTTGGACTCTCAGGCTGATAACGGGCCAGATGTTGCGGAGCCTGGGAGCTCATTCGATCGGAGGAGTGTTATAGTGTCCTCGCGCCGAGATTGGCGACGGGGAACTGAGAAACGCTGGATTCACAAGGGTGGGATTTAACTATGCCCTGTGGGAAAGTACTTCAGATTGGAGGCCACGTTGTTGCTGGAAGGACGCTTTGGTGGTTCTCTGTGATCCAGGAGCTGTAGTTTCAGCTAGCCTTGTTTCTAGTACCCTTAAGTGACTTTGGGTTGTCTCTAAGAACTTTGAACTGCCTTGTTCCACGTTTGGATTTACCTTGCCTTGCTCACGGACCTTGGATTTTAGTGAACTACTTTTTACCTTGGAATTACTTGATGAACATTCTTTGTTTTGATTTTGCAATTGGACTCTTTTGGACTTGATGAGCTTCACCTGCTTTCATTTATTACTTTCAATAAATTGTTAATTGCCAATTGTCTGTGTGTGTGATTACGGGGGGCGGCCAGGCCCGCATTTTGACAATCAGTGGTCCGATATAAAGGAATAACTCAAGTTGATGTCAGTGCTGACAGTAGTTATTACCTCTGTCCTTCATAATGTTTAGATTGTATATGGCAAATGAGTACATTGTAGATTTACTTACCATAAGGATCAATGCTCAGCTGGAAAAGGATAGAGTCTCCCACTGCCAGACATGCAATAGGGTTTGGGATTGTGGGTGAAGGGGTTGTATGTTGGGATAATGCGGCTTCTTCATCTCGCCGATACCTCTGTCTTTGAGAAAGTAACTCTGTGTCTCCTGGACCAGACATGAGGAAATATGAGCAAAAAGACTGGGATGAAGAAAAGATAACAAAGACAGTGGGAAACAAGAAAATATACTTTTGTTTTTGTTTGGGTTGTTGTTATGGGGCCGGAGAGATAGCACAGCGGTAACGCAGCTGTGCTTGAAATCTGAAGGTGGTTAGTTCGATTCCCGAGCTGGCTTGGACAACCAGCTATGAGCCCCTGTCCACTGCCCACCCAGCAGTTTGAAAACAGCCCAGCTGTGATTAGATAAACCAGGGAACCACGAAGCGAAGCGGGGAAGGATTTTTACAGAAAGTCTGGAAGTTCGGCTGCTGGGAAGATGGAAGGCGGAAACAGAGGCTCCCCGTCATGAGGATGGAACAACAGCACTCCCTTGTGATGTAACGACGCAATGACATAACAACAATGACGTAATGGAGCAAGTACATCCTGTGACGCACACTCTGTGTTGCAGTCAGGAAGAAGAAATCCTTTGAAAAATTGCACTGTGTACTGTGTATTGTAATTTGTATGTCTTCCGACAGGGACTGTCTGTCTTATGTGTAATGTAATCCGCACTGAGTCCCCTTCGGAGGAGGGGAGCGGAATATAAATAAACAGTATTATTATTATTATTCTGGAAAGGAGAGGAATCTGCATTACATTCTTATATAGAAGGGTAATGTTCCTGGCTTCATTTGGGTGCAATCCACTAGGTAGGTTGAGGGAAGTCACATTAATGATCAATTCACATGCGCTATATTCACATTACTTCTGACTCACATACCAAAGGTATAGATTGCCTTCTGTAAAGGAACAATTGATAGAAGCAAAACATAAAAAATTCTAACAACCCATGTGTTGAAGGACGTGAATATAGTGTTGGTCTGAAAGTTTTGACACTCAAAAAGCAATGGATGAAGTTACCTCAATAAACAGAAGAAATACTAGAGTGAAAGAAGAAGTTAGTCATCAAGATTTGTTCCAAAGTTAAGGAGTGTAATATGATCCCCATATCAGCAGAGAATATATATTTTTAGATACACAAAACTGTGGATAATAACAACCCTATTGAAATGAAGGATATCTGATTCAAGAATACCATAGACTAATGCTGGAGAACCTAGAAAATGTCTTGAGATAACATATTTTCTTGAAAGAGGGTGAATGAAATGACAGATAGTGGTCTTGCGGATACAGGGCCATTCATTTCTTCAAGGGGGATTTCATGGAGAAACACTAAATTCTTACCTGACAGAAAGGCATCTAGAACATCTGGATTAGGAAGAAGGAAACCAAAAACTCCTTTAGGGCTAAAGAGAGCCAAATGGACTTGTTGGCTTTCATAAATGTGTTCATCTGGTCCCAGGGTATTTGGGATCTCCTGACAAGCACAGAAAAAACAAGAAATTACTGGTAACATGTCTGGTATAACGTCCTCTTGACCTGATTTGGATGTTGTCAAGATTAAGGAAAGAAGAAGCCAAGTACCCACAAGCATAGTTTTTCCTTCTTTATCAAAATGTCCTAAGCAGTTAATAATAATAATAATAATAATTTTTATTTGTACCCCACCACCATCCCCTCAATGGGGACTCAGAGCGGCTTACATGAAGCCAAGCCCAGCAATGCAATACATTAAATAAAAATAAAACAGAAACAACAACAAAATCAATTACAAAAACATAAACTATAAGAATACAACAACCTATAAAATTACATTAAAATCATTCGTAAACACAGAGCCATGAGCGGGCTGCATGTACAGATTAAAATAGTAAAAATAAAAACAGGGGGTGAGATAGCTGTGGAGTGGATTATTTATAAGGGAAGGACTCTTCCAAGGTGGAGTTGAAAAAAGGGACCATCACTGGGTGGAGGGGTGCACTAAACACAACTATTGAGGGTTAATGGCAATATGAGATTATAGGGTTAATCTCCAAAAGCACAGCGGAAAAGATAGGTTTTAAGATTCTTCTTTAAACTTTCTAAGGTGGGGGCACGCCTAATCTCACCGGGAAAAGTATTGCACAAACGGGGAGCCACCGAGGAAAAGGCTTTCTCCTTGTTCCCATGAGGTGGGACTGAGATAATGGTAAGGGTGAAAGGAGAGCTTCCCCCAAGGATCAGAGAGATTGGGCAGGTTCATGGAGAGAGATAAGGTCATGAAGGAGATATGGTCACGAAGGTAGTTCAAAAGAATTATTTCCCAGAAGTTCAAATGAGTCTTTGCCGTCAATCTTGCCCCACTCCCCAAATAAGCTTCCTTACTACATGAATATGTTCATGTGAACTATTTGCCAGTTAGGGCTAAATATCATATCCGCTTCCTGAGATTCTCCACTCCTGCCACAGAGAGACTCCAAGATTTCACCACATTCTTCTATGTGTAAGGGACATCTGCCCATCCCACCCCAGCATTCTCTACTCACTCTTTCCCCAACTCCCTCGATGTCCAGCAGCAGATCTCTCTCTGCACCAAATCTCAAGGAGAGCTGAGGTGATCTTGATAAGCATACATGGTCACATACCTCTTCAGCAGAGACATACCACTCACAGTGACAGCTGGGAATGAAAGAAAAACCAAGGACCAAGGTAATTTCCTATTCCTTTTTAGTCTAACATTTTGGAATTGAGTAAGACCCCCATATCTATGATGGATAGGTTTCCTGCCAGACCTCAGTTCCCTGACACCACAAATATGACCAATGGTGTTAAATCCCAGCACAACCTAGAGTTGCATTGGATGACCTAGAGCAGGGGCAGGGAACCTACGGCTCGGGAGCCAGATGTGGCTCTTTTCATGATTGCATCTGGCTCTCCAGTGCAGCCCGGGCCTTGGTTTCCCAGCATGCAGCAGGGAGGAGTGACACATTATCTATTCTCCCTCTTCCCTTCTTCCTTCCTTTCTTTCTCCCCATCACCCTTTTTCTTCTCTCCTTCCTTTTCCTTCCCACTCTCCCCTACCTCCTCCCACACTCTCCCCTTCCTTCTTTCCTCCATTCTCCCTCCCTTCCCCTCCCTCCCTTCTGTCCTCTTCTATTCTTTCCCCCTAAGTCTTCCTTTCCTTCTCCTTCCTTTCTTTTCACCCCTCTCTCTCCATTCTTTCTTTTATTCTTTTCCCTTCATTTTTTTACTTTTCCCTCACTCCCTTTCTTTTCTTTTCCCCACCCCTAACTTTTCTCTCTTCCCATTTCCTTCTTTCTTTTCCCCTCCTTGTCTCTCTCCTGCTTTTCTTTTCTTCCTTTTCCATAGTTGGTTCTTCTTTTCTCTCTTCTCCCCTCCTCCTTTATTTCTTTCTCTTTTTTTCTTTCTTTCTTTCCTTCCTTCCTTCCATCTTCTCTTCCTTCCCAGAGTCCTGAGCATGCCTTTTGCAGAGCCAGGTCTGAAGTGTCCTGTCATTCTGCCAGGGGAATCCTTTTCTCATAGTATGTATGTATATACTCACATTTAGTTGAATTCAGCCTTAAAATATATTATATATATTATATGGCTCTCACTGAAATAAATTTCCAAATATTTTGCTTTCATGGCTCTCTGAGTCAAAAAGGTTCCTGACTCCTGACCTAGAGGTATTCTCTGTAGGAATTTTCTATGAATCCCAATGCATATCCATGGAAACTTCCAAGAGAAGCTTACTTTATAATTACCTGGACAATCCATTATATTCCCAAATAGGTCATATTTCCCTGAGTAAGTGAAACCATGGAGATAGGTTCTGCAATAGTAAGGGTCTGACTGTATTCATTTTAGGAGTTCACTAAGAGCAGTCAATTTTCCTAGACCCAGGAAAGCACACAATGAACTACTGGATCTCTGCATGGGATAATTCCCTTAGCTAGAAAGAGTTTACAGATATAGATAAGAAAACCTGACATTCTAAATTCCACTTTGTTTCTCTGAATCCCTCTTTCTTGCTCATGTTTCTTCCCAAATGCAACCAAGGTCTTGCATGACCAAAATGCAGCTCTGGAAAAGAAGCTATGTCTTTAAATGTCACCTCACTTCATCCATATTCTCAGGTTATTTGGAAATGCCAGGCTCAAAAGGTAATAACTATGTTTGGAAATGCACTGGTAGATGATGAAGTTGTTCCCACAGAGGAGTTATATGTTTCCTGTTACTCATTCTTCCTGTAAGTCAACATCACACTCATTCCATCATGATCACCACCAATAGTCAAAATGTGTAGGACCTGGTGGGAATTGAAGCTTCTGATTGGAAGAAGAAAGAATTGGTTTCATCACGGCCCAGAAATCCCTTCCTACAAGACAATGCTTACATGCCGAGTTCAGAGTGAAGTTCTCCATTTTCTGGATTGCAGACCAGAGAACAGTTATACAGCTCAGGAAACACGCAAGTGCGGGTGGATGCCAAGCGGATCTCTCCTGGAGCACAACGTGCCTCCACCTGCAGGAGAAAAGAAAGGTGGCTAAAAGTTTTATAAATAGGTGAAGTTAGAGCACCTCATGTATGCCCACCCAACCATGGCAGAAACTATCTCAGTACATCACCTGGGGCTGGCAGTCTTGGTCACTGTTGCTGTCAGGTGCTCTCTTTCCTCTTTCATCATAGTAAATGTATCCCACTTGGCAGATGCAGGAACCATCCGACTCCTGGAAAGCCCGATTCAGACCATGACAGGTGCAGCTGGTAGCACCTTCAGGAAAAAGAAGGTTGTGATTTAGAGAGGCAGGTGAGGTCAAATAAGCCTTCCTCAAAAATTAGGACCGTAGATTACTTATTCATGCTCCTTAGACAGTCATATTTGTATCAAACTTGAAACCAAAGTCAGTCTGCAAAAATACAACCCTTTAAAAATGACTCAAATCAAGAAAGCCAAAGAACCGTATATAAAGTATAAGCTGAGTTTTTCAGCCCCTTTTTATGCTGAAAAAGCCTCCCTTGGCTTATACTCAAGTCAAAGTTACCTATTATTTTAAGTTGTGGTTGTTGTTATTATTAATAATATTATTATATTAGAGAAGGAAAACTCGAATTTCAAACCCGGGCAGACGGTGCTCGTCTAACCCTGTAAGGTCAACCATCTAGAGAAGGAAACTCAAATCAAACCTACGACCTGAGGACCTCGCTGCCACCGTCCTAAGCTTGCTAGGCTCCGGCAGACAAACCTTTGGTTTAAAGGGTGAGGCCAGTTCTGTGAGGCCAATTCTCCAGCAGAAAAATCAATGGCAAAGGCTCGAAGGACACATCCAACCTCCTTAGTCATCAATGCACTTTTAGAAAGTGTGGGATGAGTCCTTCCTAAGAATCTTCATTTGCGAAGTAATGCCAGAGAGATTATTACATTATTTTACTCCATTTATTATTATTATCATTACATTTACATTATTTTACTCTATTAATATTATTTTATTACATTTATTATTTTACTCAATTATTGTTGTTATTATTACTGTTATTATTTTACTCTATTATTACTACATTTATTATTTTACTCTATTATCATTGGAAGTATATGGAAGCACATTTTCATTGAAGGAGGATAGACTAATGGTTTAATCAGAGTTGGACAGCCTTATCTTAAATTACAGTTTTATGTAAATATTCAAAAACATTTAACCTACTGATGCCTCAATTAATGTAATTTTATTGGTAACTATTTTGAATTTTACCAGTCGCTACTGCATTTCCCACCGTCAGCTTATACTCGAATCAATATGTTTTCCCAGTTTTTGTGGTTAAATTAGGTACCTCGGCTTATATTTGGGTCAGCTTATACTCGAGGATATACGGTATATACCTACCACTACAGAACGGATCGTTTCAAGATTTCCAATACTAATGGAAATAAGAAGTGATGGAGGCACTTTTATGCAAACCCCTTCCATGACATTTCAAAGATTTTTTAATCTGTTTTTAAATAGTGTAGTTGTAACTGGGATTTGTCCCCCTGCCCCACAAATTACCCCTCTCTTTCTATATATATATATATAGAGAGAGAGAGAGAGAGGGGGGGGAGAGAGAGAGAGAGAGAGAGAGAGAGAGAGAGGGAGAGGGAGAGGGAGAGGGGGGGAGGGAGAGGGAGAGGGAGGGAGGGAGGGCGAGCAGGACAAAGGCTTCAGGAAAGAATTGGACACCTTATCCAGAAAAGAGTTTGGTTCTGCCTTGATTACTATTTCCTAGCTCATTTACATCTGACCTACCTGCTATTCTAAATACATTTTTCTGGCTAGCCTTGGATATGTTCTGAGAGCTTTTGTATATTTAGAGATCAGAGGACTCACCTGGTTTGGATGTTGAGGAGCTCCCACAAGGAAAACAACCAACCTGACCTGGTAGATGGTTGAAAGAGCCCGCTGGACAGGGGAAGCATTCATCCACTTGCGTTGCAAGACTGCTGTTCCCATATGTACCGGGTGGACAGGGCACAGGGGAAGAGGTCAGGGGAGGACAGTAATACCCTTGAGGACAGGGATGCTGAAAATAACTTACTGTGCCTGGAGCAAGAAAAAGGGGAAAATGACAACTTGTGAGATCTAGCTCCTCACTGAGGTTCCGTAATTACTGAGGTTCAAGCTACACATTTAGCATGTTTTTAGAAAAGCTCTTTGTTTAAAGGTCAAGGCAAAGGTTTCCCCTTGACATTAAGCCTAGTTGTGTCCGACTCTGGAGAGTGGTACTCATCTCCATTACTAAGCCGAAGAGCCAGCATTGTCCGTAGATGCCTTCAAGGTCATGCGGCTGGCATGACTGCATGGAGTGCCGTTACCTTCCCGCCAAAGCAGTACTTATTGCTCTACTTACATTTGCACATTTTCGAACTCCTAGGTCAGAAGAAGATGGGGCTAACAGTGGGAGCTCACCCCACTGCCTCAATTTGAACTGTCGACCTTTTGGTCAGTAAGTTCAACAGTTCATCAGTTGTGATTTTTTTTGTGTGTGTTGTAATTTTTTTTTGTTATATATCAAAGTCATTTCTTAATTGAATACTATAAGGATGATTTTTTTTCTTATGCCCCAATCAAGCTTTCTCTCTCTGTCTTCCATGACTAGTTCCCACTTCCCTCCCACCGACCTGTATATAGTATGGCACTGAGTGGAATAATCACCTTCTGGACAACTGAATCCTGGTGGACAAGGCGAACAGGGCGAGTAGAGATCTGCGTTGCCACCATATGTGCCTGCTTCACAGGCCTGACAGCTTTTCTCAAGGGAGTCCCTGAGACCTGTTGTATTCAGAGCTGTGTAGCCAGCTGGGCACAGAAGAGGCTGGTTGCTGCCAAGTGGACAATAATGTGGGTAGATGCACCTGGAAAACAGAAGCAGCTAGGAACAGGATTAGTGGATAGATACACGTGGAAAACACCTGCATCAAAAACTCTTCCTTCTCCAGCAGAAAATCTTGAGTGAAATGGAATAGAACATTTTCAAAGATGTGTATATTTGTCACTTACTGCTGGCCAGGCATATTGTATGATGACGACCCTCCAGGACAGTAATATCCAGCAGGACATGGAGGTGGGATCCCTGTTTGGGGGCCACAGAAAGAGCCAGGCCGGCACAGCATAGGGCTAGAAGAACCTGATGCGGAGAATAAACATGTGAAGCAATGGCAAGACCCTTCTGAAAAAGTCTTACCAAGGAAACCCAGTGATAAGTTTGCCTTAGGGTTACTATACATTGAAGAAGACTTGAAGGTATACCACAACATTATCAAGACTTTTGTGGTATCAGTTACTGATAAAAATACCAATGGCTGTTTTTTTATTAAGTGTTTGAGATGTATTCACTCATAATAATCTTATTTGGTTTGGAATAGTTCAGAGGAAGGAACTGGCAAAACCACATCTGATTATTCTTTGTCTGAGAAAACCCTATGACTCATAAGGTCTCCATAAGGTGACTTTAAGGCACGTATACACGCGGATGACACCCAGCTGGTGCTGAGGATGGACGGCTGGCCGGACTTGGTACCCGATTGTTTCCAACTATGCCTTGAAGCCGTGACTGGCTGGCTACGGGCTAGTCGGCTAAGAGTGAATCCTTCAAAGACGGAGATCTTTTGGCTGGGTCACCCGGGTGGATGTGAGCTCTGGCTGCCTGTGCTGGACGGCGAGGCATTATGCCTGTCGTCCCTAGTAAAAAGCTTGGGGGTCCAGTTGGACCCGCTGCTGACGATGGAGGCTCAGGTCTCCACTGTCAGCAGATCTGCCTTTTACCATCTGTGGCAAGCGAGGCGGCTGGCGCCCTACCTCTCCGGTAATGACCTAGCCACGGTAATCCAGGCAACGGTCATCTCGAGGCTAGACTACTGTAATGCCCTTTACATTGGCCTTCCTTTGTCGGTTATCCGGAAGCTCAAACTGGCGCAGAACGCAGCAGTGAGACTCCTGGCTGGAGTACCGGCCAGGGCTCACATCACTCCAACCCTGCAGCATTTGCACTGGTTACCAATTGAGCACCGGGTCATCTTCAAAGTGCTGGCATTGGCCTTTAAGGCCTTGAATGGTCTGGGGCCGGTGTACTTGAGGGACCCTCTACTCCCATATGTTCCCCAGAGATCCCTCCGTTCAGAAGACCTGAATCTTCTACAGATTCCATCACTACGCACTATCCGTCTGTCTTCAACTAGACAGAGAGCCTTCTCCGTGGCGGCACCTTGCTTGTGGAATAGCCTACCATCAGAAGTTCATTCAATTGGTGAACTAACGGCTTTCCGGAGAGCATGTAAAACCAGCAGGCTTTTAGCTTATAACTTCCCTGGGAGGGTGGAATCGTCCTATTTGGAACTGTTCCAATTTTGTCTGTTCTTACACTGTTATTTCGTACTGTTTTAATTGTTATGTTTTATGCCTGTTAGTAGTTCGATACACTGTAAACCGCCCTGAGCCATCCAGAAAGGACGGTATACAAATTGAAATAATAAATAAATAAATAAATTTATACTAGTCAAATTCGTTAAGCAGTGTCCATTTTACATTACTATTAGTTTTCAACTGTGTTATCAATTATTAAAAGTTGTCAACTAATTTTGAAAGGGACGTGAGTCAGGAGAGTCAGGAAAAGTGCCTGTTCTATTATTCTTTGGCTTCTCTAGAAACCACTCTTTGTATAAAAGCTGTTGTCAGTCCAGAATATCAACTGAGACCTCCTCAAGTGTGAAACTCTCACAAAGTCATACTGGAAGAACATTCAACTAAATCTGTGAGTCTCAAGTGTGAATATGCAATAACGTCTCACCTGGTGGGCATTCATAGCCTGGTTCGCAAGGTCTTCCATGGATATTTGGCACTCCTGACTTTTCTGGGTCTGGACAGTAAAATCCAGGCGGGCAAGACTGACATTCCTCCAAAGCCATAGCGCCTGGTTGGGTCCTATAGGAACCAGGTGGGCAAAGGAATGCATCCCGTCTGCTTGGGCACCAGTGTCCCGGTGCACAAGGGTAGTCTCTAAAAGCCATGTCTGCTGTAAGTTGAAAGGAGAAAATTAAGTGAACCGATGAGAGAGAAAACAACAGAGGCACAAATTTTGTCAGTCTTACAAGAAAAAAGGTTTTCATGCTTGTTTAGAGTCATTCCTAAATAAGCACTTGACCTGTTACAGGACACTGATAGTCTGACAGACAGGGCTGGCATTCGGAGGCACCCTCAGCATTAAGCTCTGTCCGGAAAGCCTGCTTGGGGCATTGGCGGAGGATCTGAGGTCCATCCGTGTTGCTGTGATTCATTCTATGACAGTGATACTCATCAGGGCACAGATAGGCCTCTGGATGTCCTAAAATGAAAGAAGAACAAGAGAAGTATTAGGTGGTGTTTGGGTTTGATGAAAAGATTGCATTGCAGAGACATATATTCTGACCTGTTTTGCACCAGCGGCCTGGTGGGCAGGGAAGGCAGTCTTCCTGTTGTCTGGCACCTGGGGGAGAACCAACAGTATCGTCTGGACAAGAGATGGGCACCTCTGAGCCTTCTGGGCAGTAGAATCCTGGAAGACCGATGGGAAGGACACTTGGACAAAGCTCCTGATAAAGGATATTAAGAGTTGAATTTCTACCAGTTAAGAAGGGAGAGTATTTCAGAACCAGACTGGGATAAGCCTTAGGATATCAAAGCTAGGAGCTTGGGAAGAATGAATAGTCTACACTGAGTTTAGAAAAGAAAGAGGTAATGCCCATCTGATAGTGGCCAAGTCATGGGCAAGAGCAGAAAACAACATGTTAAACATAATGTCATCTCCGCTTTTGCTTTTGCTTGAAACAACAACAACACTAGTCCCAAGCAATTTAGAGAAGGGATATTCAACCTATATTTCAAATCTCTAGATGCTTAACATGTATTATTTTGTAGAGCAACAAATAGTAAGTTGCAAGTTCATTTAGGCTGAAATCTTAGACACACTTATGAATAACTCTTTATATGGGACTAAATAGGTCTAAAGTTGCCGAAAATAATCAGGTTACACCAGTGTTGAAGCTTCTATGTGCCCAAAAGAGAGGGATTTAGAACCCCCATTTATTGGAAAATTTGCAGATTTTTTAAAAAAGTCACCTTTTCCTAGAGCGCCAAGTTACCTGCAGGGCAGGGTCCTGCACACACCTGGCCCCAGGGGCAGTCGGCTAGTGGGCTCCAGGTGTAGTTATGACCTTGTGGGGTGGGATCCAAACTCCCTTCTTGGCAGAAGAAACCAGCCGCACAGCTCCCCTTCATCCGCCCTCCCCTGAGAGAAGCAAAGGAATGTGCAAGGAGAAGGATGGATTGATTCATTCACACGCTGAAGTGAATGACAATATAAAATGAGCAAAATTGTCCACTTTGATATCTTTTTTCAGTCACTAAAGATGAAAATGCACAGCATAAAAGAAAGCTGCAATATGCAATTAAATATATTAATTATATGTCATTTTTTGAAAAGCAGTTTCCATAATACTTTTAAACCAATGCAATGAAGCTGCAGAACAAGGGACACCAGAATCAGTCGGAATCAGAAAAGTAGCCTTAATCTTGACATGGAGCCCCCGTGGCACAATGTGTTAAACCCCTGTGCCGGCAGGACTGCTGACTGACAGGTCAGTGGTTTGAATCCGGGAAGAGCGGGTTGAGCTCCCTCTGTCAGCTCCAGCCCCCCATTCGAGGACATGAGAGAAGCCTCCCACAAGGATAGTAAAACATAAAACATCCAGGCGTCCCCTGGACAACGTCCTTGCAGACGGCCAATTCTCTCACACCAGAAACAACTTGTAGTTTCTCAAGTCTCTCCTGGCATGAACCCCCCCCTCAGAATCAGAAAAGTAGCCTTGATCTCAACAAGGATGAAATGATTTTTGTTAGATTTCAAAAAGCAGCCAGTACTTGCTTCAAACCCAGGATGTTAATCTTTGTTTTGTGAGACTATAGACGTTTAGCATCTTTCTCACTCCAAAATACAACACTTTGCATAAAACCAGGTGGATGAGGATTTGGCTCCCCCTCCCCTCTGAAATACTTGCTGTATCTGTTGTTTTCTAGGTGCAAAAAAGGCAGGATGCACTTGTGTTAAATAAAATAATCATCAAGAAGGGAAAATAAGCAATTTTGCTGAGGCAGAAGAAATCATTCAAAACCTGCAATAGTGCCCAGGGGGACAAGGAAAGCAATCTCGCTCCTCCTGTAGACCAGACACATCCGAAGGAGTAAACATGCCGTCAGGACACGGATGAGGAATAAAAGTACCTAAGAAAGAGAATGTGAAACCCCACAAATTAGTGGAAGAGATACTCTGCTAAGGCACCTTAAAGAAACAGTGGGGGAAGGAAACATTGTCACCATACCCAACAACTACAGTAGGTCCTCCTTAAATGGGTGGCCTCTTTGCTTCAAGATTGGGGACAACGAGTGGAGGTGGGAGGGATGGTTTCCGAGAGACTCCCATTAATTTGTGGGGTCCCGCAGGGTGCCATCCTTTCCCCATTATTGTTTAATATCTACATGCGCCCCCTGGCCCAGCTGGTTCGTGACTTTGGTCTGGAGTGTCATCAGTACGCGGATGACACCCAGCTGGTGCTGAGAATGGTTGGTAACCGATTGTTTCCATCAATACCTTGAAGCCATGACTGGATGGCTGCAGACCAGCCGGTTGAAGGTGAACCCGTCAAAGACGGAGATCCTACGGCTAGATTGTCCTGGATTGAGTGGATGCCGGCTGCCTACCCTGGATGGCGAGCCCTTAAGCCCATCGTCCTCTGTAAAGAGCCTGGGAGTCCATTTGGACTCACTGCTATCGATGGAGCAGCAAATCTCCACGGTGTGCAGGACCGCATTTTTCCATCTGCGACAGGCTAGGTGGCTGGCTCCCTACTTGTCCAGAGATGACCTGGCTAAGGTGATCCAGGCAACGGTCATCTCGAGGCTGGATTACTGTAACGCCCTCTACATTGGCCTTCCCTTGTCAGCAATCCAGAAACTCAAGCTGGTGCAGAATGCTGCCGCTCGACTACTGGTGGGAGCATCAGTACGAGAGCATATTACACCTATCTTGCAGCAACTGCACTGGCTACCAATAGAGTACCGAATTGTTTTCGAGGTGCTGGTATTGACCTTTAAGGCCTTGTATGGTCTAGGGCCAGCATACCTGAGGGACCGTCTCATCCCATATATTCCCTAGATTTCACTACGTTCAGAAGAGCAGAACCTCCTACTGGTCCCTTCGATCTACTCCTGCAGACTGTCCACTACAAGATCGAGAGCCTTCGTTGCGGCAGCACCATCTCTATGGAACTCTATGCCAGTTGAAGTTCGCACCATCAAAGAACTGGCCCCTTTCAGGAGAGCTTACAAAACATCTCTGTCTAGACAAGCTTTTAATCTCATTGGTCCCTAAGCATTGATGTCAAGCTTAGAAGTTAAACTGCAGAGATTCTGCAGTTGCTTGCTCTTTGTTATAGTTGTATGTTTTCATGCTTTTATCTCTTTTATGCTTTTAGTATTTTAGTATTGCGTTATGATTGTTTTGTATGCATTGTGTAAACCACCCCGAGCCTGCTGGAAGGAGCAGTCTATAAGAATGAATAATAAATAAAAATAAATAAAAATAAATTGAGGTTACAGAAGTAAGACTTCCACAAAAGTGGGAAAATCATGAAAGAAATTGCTATTTTGTTATATCTCTAGGAATCTATATGCCATCTTGGGCAACTTTATGGTCAACTTCCGTAAGTCCTACGGGAAGTGGACCTAGAATCTCACTGGAGGAGTTAGAGAAGTGTTCTTGGTAGGAATCTCTAGGCCAGGGGTGCTCACACTTTTTCAGCATGCGAGCTACTCTTAAAGCAACCAAGTCCAAAAGATCTACCTGCCCCTGTCGCTGTGCACTCCTGACGCCACGCGCTCCCGCCACCGCGTGTGCTCCTGCTGCTGTTTTCCACCCGCGCAGTGCTTCTTCCACCTGTGGGGCATTGCAGGAAGGAGAAAGTACGAGGCGGGGCATCCAGAGAGAGCGCTCCGGCCTGTCTCGCCGTCAATGGAGGCTGCACAGCTGCTTCTGGATGAGAGAGAGGCAGGGCACTCCCTCCAGAGGCCCCGCCTCAAGCTTCCTTCTTCCTGCAATGGCCCGCAGGCGAAAGAAGCACTGCGAGAGTGGAAGCCAGCATCAAGAGTGCGCGTGCAGTGCACGCAGGGTGTGCGCGCGCATGGCAGGAGCGATCCATCCGGCTGGTGAAGCCCGAAGATCACCTGGAAGAGGGCCAAAGATCTAATAGTAGCTCACGAGCTACCTAATGAGCACCCCTGCTCTAGCTCCTCCAGTGTGACATCATAGTCAACCTCTGGTAGAAGTTGGCCATACAGTCATCCTAGAAATTCCCAGAGAGAACGTCTGAATCAAATTCCTGTATAACCAAATCCACAAACGTTAAATCTACAAATGTGGGGGTCCAATTGTAAAGATTTCTCCAAACTGGCAATTGGAGCTGATTCGATCAGCTATACCTACTATTACTTTGAGCTTTATCTTCCCCTTCCATCATCCACAGACATTTCAGAAAAACAAACAAATAAACATAATACAATGCAATATAAAACATGGTTTACCCTTTGTACTTCCCCACCCACTTTTCCTCTTTCAACTGCTCCCGCCCAAAAAATAAATCAACCATGTTCAGTAGCCCTAGGTTTTCCTCGCTGTATCTTTGTATCTCTGTACCGGCAGGGCAATAGGAATGTGGTGGGCAGGGCTTGGGGTCCCCAGGAAAAGCCTCATGGCAGTAGAATCCTGCTTGACAGGGAAGGCAGTGATCGGACCCTCGGTTTGGTTGGTATTCACCCGTGGGGCATGGAGCTGGGTGGGCAGCTCCAGAGAGGCAGAAGTGTCCCTGGAAAGAAGAGAAATTGATCAGGTGAGGCAGGAACAACTTGATTACTGTGGAAGTTTTATCGGGGGAGGGGGTACTTTCTTGAATCAAAAACAACTTTTCAAATCTGTGACACTGTTTTTTCAGAGCTATCAGGAGTCATGGTGCAATGGTATACATAATACTTTTTTTCAAATTGACAACACATAGAATAAGGCTGTGTGGAAAAATGATTGCTAGAATTTTCAACATAGTGCCAGCATTGCTCAATTGCTCAATTTTGATAATAGTGTGTTTCCATTTGCTTAAACAACATAATTGAGAGGAAAGAACAGGCTGGCATGATAAAGTTTTTTGACTGATAGTGAGCTTTTCCTAATGTTTTCATGCCAAGATATTCAGAGCTAGTTTACCAGCCAGGCTTTAGCACAGCAGGTTAACTGTCAGCTGCAGTAAACTGCCGGACGTAAGCTGCCCTGAGTGCCCTCCCCCCCGGGAGGTTAAGAAAGGTGGGGTATAAATGTTTGAAATAAATAAATAATAAATAAATAAATCTTGCCAACCAAAAGGATGACAGTTTGAAGCCCTTGATTCAATCAAGGAGGAAGTTTATGTACAAAGCTCTTTAGCAGGGAAAGTGGCATGACAGCCCCCTCCTGTGGCCAGAACTGAGCACAGCCTCCAAGATGCTGAAGATGGAAAAGCCAATATACACCTCTATCTATGTACCTTTATCTATCTTGTCAGTGTATATTGGCATTGAATGTTTGCTGTACAAACATTCTGTGATGCGCTCTGAGTCCCCTTCAGGGTGAAAGTATAAATACTGTAAATGAATAAAATAAATACCATTGCCTCCCTTTTAGACTAAGAAAGTTTGACTTGCTCAAGGTCATCCTTATCTCCTAAATCATAGTCTAATGTTCACTATGCTGCCTCTCATTTCTAGGACATTTCATATTGCATTAGGGATTTGGGAAATTTTGGTTCAATCCTCCGTCTCAAATTTTCCAAGATCTACCTAAGAGGTTCTGCAGAAAATGTTGCCAGTATGGTAACATGTTCAATTCAGCACTGATAATATGATCAGACTTGATAGTCCACAGGGTCCCTTCCAGCTCTATGAATATTCTATGACAAACCTCTGGGCAGAGAAAAGCTGTTGGGCTGAAGGAGCTGTAGTTTGCTGGACAGTAGAAACCAGCCGCACATGGTCCGGTAGGAGAACTCAAACCCATGCCAGCACAGAAGAATCCTGGGTAGCAGGGAATGCAGCAATCTGGAGAGGAACCTCCTGGAGACAGAAGGGGGACGAAACATGGGTAGACACCATTTTAGTCCATCAACAATAGCAGAACAGAGACAGTGGTTTTCAGGTGCACTAAACATATTATAAGCTCTGTTCAACCTGAAGTTGGTGGACTAGAATTTGTAGAAATGTTCAATTTCTGCTATTTAGTTAACACATTTATCTAACCTTTCTTCCAATCGGTTGAAAGCTGTACACATGGCTTTTGTCACAATCACCCAGTGAGGCAGGTCAAGCTGAGAGAGTGAGGCTCAAGACGACCCACTGCATTTCTTAGCCAAGTGAGGACTTGAGTTGTTGCAAGGAGAGGACCTCATTGAGGCCACCTGGAGTCTCTGAATCTAAAAGGAGTATCCATTTTCTTTCAGCCATTAGCAGCTGGGCCGGCATGTCAATGTGAGAGGATGGTTTGATCCTTTCAAGACCAAAGATAGAGAAGCTGTCAGGCTTGTGTTTATGTTGGTAAAAATGGCTATATAGTATTGAATCCTGTGAAAGGCACCTGATCTTCGACTTGTGTTTATTCATTCTCACCCTCAGAGATCTAGAGCTTTGTCCCACATAATGAAGGCTACAATTGCATTGGACACAGCAGACAATTCCTGTTGTGGCACACGTTATCTCATCTCTCAGTGTCAAAGTTCTCTTGTTGATGTTATTTGTGATCGTGGGTGATTTGTTAATCTGAGGGCAAATCTTACAGTGAGAACAAGGTTTGGTGCCTGGATTCTGGGACCAGGAGGTGGTTCTGATCATGTGGTTGGAATGTATCAGCAAATCTTTGATATTTGAAGTGTGCTTATGTGCGGGCATGGCGGGAACATGAGTCCCGGAATATGTGAAATCATCGGCCAGAACTTTTTGACAATCTGAATGTTTTGAGAATGTTGTGTCAGAGTCATAGGCCAGGTGATGCGCTGCGAAGGTTCTCTCGTCCATGGTTGTAACAGATCTGTTCTTGTTTTTAAGTGAGGTTCAAGTGAGGACTTGAACCTGGATCTGTCAAATCCTGACCCAACCCTCACAAACCACCACACTGGCTCTCCATCACTTCAAGCCATGAAATATCACTGCTCTCCTGACTTGAGGAAGAACAATGTTTTACAGATAGATTTAGGGTTGCTGTTTCTGGAGAAAAGAAAGCGAGTGGGAAGAAACAATGGATTGAGATGGTGAACTTGAGCTGCTCTTACCTGTAGAGTTATTCAGAGTGCCCACTGGGCAGGCGACAGGGGACCGGGTGCCTTCTGGACAATAGTGTCCCCGTGGGCAGGGCCCGTTGAGGGGAAATTCTGGCGTGCTTTGTGGCACAGCATCAGGGGCTCCCCCAGCACAGTAATATCCAGGGGAGCACAAGCCTGCAATGCACAAAACAAGAAGTTGTTCCAATCTGGGTTCAGGTGGCTGTTATAGTATCAAAGCATAAGCAGTGTTCAAATATAATTGGCGGGAGTGTACTGGTTATACTTGATTGAATACTGGCCATCATGTAGTTTAAAATGAACCTGGAAGCACTTTTTGTTCTGATTAGTTTCACTGATTGGGAAAGTTGGAGAAGTTAAGATTGAGAGGTTCCTGTCGTGAGGGTGACTTTAGCCAGCTTCTTCTTTTTTAAGGATTGAATTTTAACAGGACTTTAGAGATGGGGTTGTGTTTTTTTTAATAATTGGTTTTATTTATTTATTTACTTCCTGTGTTTATACCCCGCCCTTCTCACCCTGAAACGGGATTCAGAGCAGCCTTACAAACTACGGCAAAAATTCAATGCTGCATCGTGCACATAGCAATAAACAAAACCATATTCAATTATAAAACATATGAATAATTAAAACATATACATACAATAAAACAGATTGAAAACATACAAAGTGCTGAGTCATGGTTTCCATACTTGGTTTCCCAAAGATTGCTAGGTTTATTTATTTATTTATTTATTTGGATTTTTGCACCGCCGACTCCCGAGGGCTCGCGGCGGCTCACAAGGCCAATGGCACAGTGCCAGAGGTTCAGCATAAAAACACAGGGAACATACATCACTTAAAACATGCAATACAATTAAAACAGTTAAAACAGTTAAAACAATTAAAGCAGTAAACAATGAACAGTGGCCGAAAAATCGGTCCATTGCAGATGCAAGGGCCTACTCCCCAAAGGCCTGCCTAAACAAGTAGGTTTTGCAGGCCCGTCTGAAGGGAGTAGGTCCTCAGGGCTCTGGCCTCGACCGGGGAGGCGTTCCATAGCGTAGGAGCTATCACAGAGAACGCCCTCCGGCGGGTGGATGTTAAACGAGCCAGCTTAGCAGATGGTACAACCAGTAAATTGGCCTCTTCAGACCGAAGTGATCTCGATGGGCAGTATGGGGCGAGACGGTCCCTCAGATACGCTGGCCCCAGGCCGTGGATAGCCTTGAAGGTAAGAACCAGCACTTTGAAGGCGACCCGGTGCTCAATAGGCAGCCAGTGCAGATCCCGCAAGACTGGAGTTATTCGGCATCCTGCTGGAGCCCCAGACAGGAGCCGGGCGGCGGTGTTCTGCACCAGCTTGAGCTTCGGATCGACGACATAGGCAGGCCAACGTGAGAGCGCGTTACAGTAATCTAGCCTCGAGATGACCGTGGCTTGGATCACCGTGGCTAGGTCGTTCCGGGATAGATAGGGAGCCAGCCTCCTCGCCTGGCGGAGATGGAAAAACGCCGCCTTGCTGACCATGGAGACCTGGGTTGAGGACAAATTCTGTATTTACCCTACTTCTGAACAAAGTCAGGTCTTTAGCTTTTTCCTGAAGACTAGTAGGGATGGGTCCAGTCTAATGCCACTGGGGAGGGAGTTCCACAGCTGAGGGGCCACCACTGAGAAGGCCATATCTCTCATCCCCACTAGTCGCACTTGCAAAGAAGGTGAGACCAAGAGCAGGGCCTCCCCAGCAGATCTTTAAGCTTTAGTTGGCTCATAAAGGGAGATGCGTTTGGACAGGTTTTAATGTTTAGATGCTTTTTAACTGTATGGTTTTTAATGTATATGATTTTATTGTATGTCTGTTCATGCGATATTGAATTGTTGCCTACTTGTAAGCCACTCAGAATCCCCTTCGGTGTGAAAAGGGTGGTGTATAAATATAGTCAATAAATAAATAAATGGGGGTCCAGTGAGGATTAGATTGCTTTAAGATCACCATAATAGCTTCTTACCATCAGGTTCCCAGTTTGCATGTCCAGTACAATATCTCCCGACTGGGCATGGCTTGCATGCATTCAAGGACAGCGCCCCCTCTAGGGTGTTGAGTGTACCAGCAGGACATGGAAAGGGGATGGCAGTCTGGAGCGGACAATAGTAACCTGCCAAAGAGAGAGTGGGTTATTAGGGGGCTTTGCACAGGCTTAAAAACATCTCCAACGAAACTGTAAAGACTTAGCACTGTTGGGTGAAAAAATAGGGAGGGGATTATGTTGTAGGGTTATAATTCCCACAATCTCTTAACCAATGTCAACCATGGAAAAATTATGTGTATTATAGCCCAGAAAGATCCTTTACCCAACTTCTGTCTATTGTCAAGTAAAGAATGAAAACATTATATCAAGGAGACCATAGACAAGAAAGAAGATTAAGAATACTTATTTGAAACTTGTCCAAACCAAAATGCCCCCTGCTCTACCAGATAAATGCACTCTATGGATCCTTACCTCGGGGGCAGCTGAGGGGCTCGACAGTGCCAGCATCCTTGCAGGCTGTTCCAGCTGGGCAAGGAAGGCAAATGCTCGCCCCAATCATAGGGCTGAACATGCCAGGGTCACAAGGAATCTCCAGGCCAGTTCCCTCAGGACAGCGGAAGCCTCTGGGGCATCTGTATCCATAGATCCCATCGCGGGGGCATGGAGCAGAATTACCTTCCAGGCAAACATACCTGTAGATATTGCAAAGAAGTATCTAAGCTTTTGTCAATACTTGCAATGCCTACCTTTTATAAGGAATGTTATGTGATCAGGGAGCCAGCATGACGCAATGGCTACCAAAATTCAGCCACAGTGTGGCACCAGAGTGCAATGGATATATTAATTCAAGGGAGGAAAGGTGGACAGTTGGCATCAAAGTGCAATGGATATATTAATTCAAGGGAGGAAAGGTGGACAGTTGGTATCAAAGTGAAATGGATATATTAATTCAAGAGAGGAAAGGTGGACAGTTGGAAAGTTGGAAAGGTGACAGCGCAATTGATATATTCATTCAATGCAGGAATGTTAGACAATTGACACCAGAACACAATGGATATTAGGCCTGTTTGATTTAAAAAATGGTTCAAAACTCGTTCCGGATGTAGAGGGCACTGGAGCTTCAAATCTGAATGACTTCCGAAATTTTCCGTAAAATTTTCGGAATTTCCCGAATTAATTCCGAAATTTTGGAATGGCTTCGTTAATGGTGGACACACATGTTTAACCCAGTTTGGATGGGGATGTCTTCCCTCCGCATCAGAACTGGGGTGACAGCCATGTTTGACCCACTTTGGATGCGGCTGTCGCCCCAGTTCTGACGCAGAGGGAAGGACATCCGCCTCCAAACTGGGTTAAACAGCCAATGAGGGGAAAGCACCTCGGGAAGGGCTGGAATCTAATGCCGCTTCCTTTCCAAAAATGGCGGTGGTGGCTTCAAAATGGCAAATTCACTTCCGGTTGCTTACATCGCTTCAAAACCACTTCTAAAGTGAATTTAATCCAAATTCATTCAGATTTTATGAGCATTCCGATGAACCTACCCAGACCTAATGGATATATTAAATCAAGGCCGGAAAAGTGGACAATTGGCATTAGGATAAAGTACCAAACCCAGCCATAGTGTGGTAGCAAAGCACAAGGGATATATTATTTCAAGGAAGGGAATTGGACAATTATCATTAGGCTGAAGTATATAACTCAGCCTCAGTGTGGCAGCAGAGCGCAATGTATTCAAGGCAGGAAGGCTGGACAATTAACATTAGGCTGAAGTACAGAGCAGAGCCACAGTGGAGTGCATGAGATATATTAATTAAAGGCAGGGAGATTAGGGTCAGCCATGAAACCCACTGGATCACCTTAGGGGTCACAATCTTTCCTTAGAAGACAACAGTAAACCTCTTCTGAACAAACCTTGCTAAGAAAACCATTGGATACCTTAGTGGTGCTATTCACCTTAGCGTTACTATTGGTCGGAAATGACATGAAGGTACAAAACAACAAATTATGTGATCAGAGGCTGGTTTTGTTCTCGGTCTGAAATGAGCCGATCTCAGAAAGCGGCCCTTGCTTCTGCCACTCACCCTTCATTGCATGGTGCCATCTGGGAAAGATCGGACATCCCTGACTGGCTGCAGTAGAGCCCTGCTGGACAAGGGAGACACTCTTGCTCTGCCTTCAAGCCCAGAGATGGGGAGAAGGAGCCTGGTGGGCAAGGGATGGGCAAGCCGGTCCCATTTGGGCAGAAATGCCCAGAAGGGCAAATGTCATTCCCTGTCAAGAGGACGATGGAAGCATCCACCTGTCCAAGCGAAAAGGGAAAATAAAAAGCTTTAAGAAGTAATGCATTTAAAAAGAAAGAGAGAAATACAATGATTTTTTTTGGCGAAAGTTACTCATCTATAGCTTTGCTGTTCCAGGTTCCTACAATACGTATGTCTTAGGATTCCCCCAATCCCACCCCACCTCCTAAGAGGTTGCAATTGCAACTGCATATCAGGGAAAAAAAGTTACTTTTCAAGCTTCTTTGTCAAAGTGTTTTTATTGATTTTATGCTGTAAACCGCTCTGGGCTCCAGAGAGAGCGGTCTACCAAGTCGAATTTATAAATAAATAAATAAATAAAAGTTTGGAAAGCTATGTCTTTGCACTAAAACACAGAATTTCTCAGCCAGCATGGCCAATGACTGGGAGATTCTGGGATCTTTGCTCTAACTTTTTGGAGCTATGTTCTTCCTTGAGATGATCAATGGGGGACTATCGCCATAGAGGAATATAACTAATTGTCTCAGGGCAGAACAATTCTTAGTCCAATCTCAGTGTCCATAAATCAAATGTCTTTTATCATCCACGTGCCAGACAAATACAGTCCATACAGTCCAAATGAAAGTTCACAGTGCTGGCAATTCCGTGTAAATCAGGTACAGTATCATCAAATCATCCTTCCAACAAGCCGGTAAGTTTCAACATTCCCATGCAGGGGTACGTGCACATTTTCCAGGCCGAAGAACCGCAAATCATTAGGGCCATGTTTGTGCGATTGTGCGTTCTTCAGCCTGGAAAATGTGCAAGTACCACTGCATGGGAATGTTGAAACTTACCTGCACAGGGCCGAGAAACGGTGGATAATTTTCCTACGCAGCGAAATTCCCTCTGGATTAAACGAAGGGTTAACTGTCAGGGAACTACTCTATTAGACCCAGGTTGGAAGTAATTAGGTTAACGAACCACCCCGCCTGGTTTGCGGGTGTTATAATCCTGAGTAAGATCTGCTATACTCGCTTTTGCCATAAGCCTTGGCTCGGGCGACATGGGGATTGGTCCGCATTGAATTGGTATGTCCAAATCCTGTTTTATATAGTTGTATATTGTGTGCGTCACCATGGGTGTATAAAGATTCTTATCACTGTTAGAGATCAATATGATCTTTTCCTTGTTTATGTGTTTAGAGTTGCCTTAAGGACCTCCTAGAGGCCCACCTTATAAAAGGGATTTAAATTAATTATGTGATGTTATGTTACAGAATATTGACTGCCGTTTGGGCACGCTACTGTGGGAACCAGTTGTGGGACAACACCGAGCCTTGAAAAAGACCCATTTGCCGGGTCGAAACGAGAGATTGGAGTTCTCTGCTAATGTGGCTCATCGGCTGTGTACACCCAACTGTGTATTTGCATCACCCCTGCTGCTTGTATCGCGTATACCGCTTGGAATGATTAATTGACTGCCAGGAGTGTTACAATGTGTGTTCCTCAACACGCCTTGTTGGAAGGATGATTTGATGATACTGTACCTGATTTACACGGAATTGCCAGCACTGTGAACTTTTATTTGGACTGTATGGACTGTATTTGTCTGGCACGTGGATGATAAAAGACATTTGATTTATGGACACTGAGATTGGACTCTGAATTCCTATATACGGTAACCCCATTGGGGAACTTATTATTTGAACTTATTACGGACCCGTGGTCCTATTTGTGTTTGTATATTGGCACTCCCCTGTTTGTGTTACATTGCAGAACAATTCTTAGCCTTTTCCTATATCTTGCAGCTTGTGTGACAGGGAATTTTTGACCTCTGTGAACATACGATCACAATAGGAATGACCCCTTCCTTTTTTGGAACGGTTTCTCCCCCTGGGCAGTGTAGTGGCGAGAAGTTCCTTCAACCTGTGTTTTGTTATTCCCACTTACCCGGTGTCTTATGGGAGTTGGGTTGGCTGCTCCCTTGGTGCAGAAGTAGCCTTGATGGCAAAGACCGGTGGGTTGGGACAGTCCAGGGGATGAGCAGTACATCCCTGAAATGAATAACAACAACAACAACAACAATCTTTATTTATACCCCACCACCATCTCCTCAATGGGGACTTGGGGCGGCTTACATGAGGCTGAGCCCAGAAATACATTACAACAAAATAAAATCAAAATAACAAAACAAAAATCACAATAAAATAGATAAAACATATGAATACAATAAAACAATGCAAAATAATACAATGAGAAATCGATCACAATGAGCGGGCCACATGTACGACATAAAATGGTCAGAAGAAAGGAAGCAGTGGCTGTGGCTTGGCAGCATTTGCTGAAATGAATGTCAGTCCCATTCTTTCTTGTCCTATCACCCACTTTCTTGGATTAGCCAGATATTCCTTGACTTGGGTCTGCACTCACCTGCCGGACAAGGTTCACAGTCGGATTCCTTAGCAGCGCCAGCTTTCGGTCTATATGTTCCCTTGGGACATGGGTGCTCTGTGCCCGATTTAGTACCAGGAAGGCAAAAATGACCAGGAAAACACGACATGGGAACCTGGATAGCAGCAGCTACAAAAAGGAAACGTATTGGATAATCATTGGTCACAATGAGGGAGACATAGTTTTAAAAGGGAATTTTCAGAGATATTCCCAGTGCCCGTAAGTCTTGATTTACTGTCATATTGGCCTGTTTCTGCAGTGGGCCTTTGTTTACAGAAAATTTATTTATTTATTTAATTCGATTTTATATACCGCTCCTCCCTGCAGGCTCAGGGCGGTTTACACAACAATCAAATAAAATACACATAAAATACATATAAAACATTTGTTCAGATAAAAGGGCATGGTCAGAAATTAACCGGGAGAACTTAAGTTAAAGGCGAGCTTATACAGAGTTGTTTTGCATGCCCTCCGGAAGGGAACTAACTCCATGATGGCACGAACATTGTTCGGCAATGCATTCCATAGCGTTGGAGCCACCACGGAGAAAGCTCGTTGTCTTGTCACAGAGAGGTGACAGGAGCTGACTGATGGAATTGTCAGAAGATTTTGTTCTTCTGAACGTAGTGATCTCGGGGGAACGTACGGGGTCCCTCAGGTACACTGGCCCTAGACCATCCAAGGCCTTAAAGGTCAAAACCAGCACCTTGACTACAATCCGGTACTCAACTGGTAGCCAATGCAGTTGCTGCAAGATGGGAGTGATATGCTCTCTCACAGGTGCTCCCACAAGCAATCGAGCGGCAGTATTTTGCACCAGCTTGAGTTTCCGGATTGTTGACAAGGGAAGGCCAATGTAGAGGGTGTTACAGTAGTCTAGCCTCGAGATGACTGTCGCCTGGATTACCATGGCCAGGTCATCTCTGGATAGGTAAGGAGCCAGTCGCCTAACCTGTTGAAGATGGAAGAATGCTATTCTGCTAACCGTGGAGATCTGAGTCTCCATGGACAACAGTGGGTCCAACTAGACCTCCAGGTTTTTTTTTACCAAAGATGACAGGCTTAGTTGCTCACCATCCAGGGTAGGCAACCAGCACTCACCCATACCAGGGTGACCCAACCACAGGATCTCCGTCTTCGATGGATTCACCTTCAGCCGGCTGGAACGCAGCCATCCAGTCACGGCTTCAAGGCATTGATAGAAACAATCGGGTACGGTATGCTGATTGTTTGAGAAAATATTGCTGCAGAAATTATTATTCAAGGATAAAAAGTATATCAGGACAAGCCCGACTAGCTGTTGGCTAGTTAGAACTCCCAAGTTTCCCAGTCCTTGCATAACTACATTGGGCTGTTGAGGAAACTCCTAAGATTGTGCATTTGGCATGCCCCTACATTGTTGCCCCTTCGGCACAACCAAATGGAGGATTATGACCTGTTAGTATCATAATCTATTGGATTATGACTAATTGGGAAAACCATAATCTTCTTTACATCTTTTAAGAAAAGAAATGGTATCCATATGTATTTATGCTTGGCATACCAAAGACCACATATACACTTCAGTACTGAAACAGGATATTATAGACAGAGGTGGCTTGAGAAGATTGCCTATTTTCAACAAAACACATCTTGGAATCCTCATGGCGACACTTATTTTATTGGGAGGGGGAGAACAAAAGTGATTATTTAAAACATACAAATTTTCAGCGCTGTGTTCTGAGACTCTCTCTTTAATTATTCATGTAAGATATGGCTCTTGTGCAAAAGTACTCATTGTATCTGAAGGATATATATTATCTTAATTATCTTAATTATCTTTTACAAATTTGTTTCCTCCGTGAGTTGAGCCATTCATGCTTTTGGAGCAGGTATTTCTCTGTCTGCAATGGTGGTTAATGGTTTTCTTATCAGCAAAATCTGCCCCAGGTTTCAATGTGAACTTTCAAGGAGCTACTCAAGGTGTTGAACCTCTTCTGGGACCAAGCACCTGGATAGCTCCTTTACAGTTCAGACTAATACCCAGAGCAAGCCTCACAAGCCGCTACCATCAGGTATATAAGAAGGAGAAAATATACTTGACCAGAATCATGCATGCCGTCCCCCAGTCTTCTTACTGTTGTTGGATGTGTCACAAAAGAACCCAGCAGGGCAGAGATCACATGATTCTTTCCCTTCTTCTGATTGGTAGGTGCCTTTCTGGCAAGCCATTGGAACTGTAGATCCCTCAAGGCAGTAAAACCCTGATGGGCACCGGTGGGAAACTGGTGTGGCAGAGGCCTGACCCGGTGGGCAATAATAACCGGAGGAACACGTCCCTTCGGGAGCAGTCTTCCCAAGCCCTGGGTGTAAAGAAAACAACAGTTATTTGTTTACCCGTTATTGCTTCTCAATCTAGAAGTGGCTCAAAACATTACCAAATGGCTAAAATTCCAACACTATAGGCCATGGGCAAACCATATCAAAGGATTTGCCAAGCAGGTTGGATGAGGGCCAACGCGAAGGTTGACTTTTTCAGCAAGTGCATGCAACACATTGAGACATAGCATACTCCCAGGGCCGTACCCAGAATTTTGATTCGGGGGCTGAGTCGGTGAAAGAGGGTCTACCCTAGCAACCCTTTTGTACCGTTATCCCAGTAGCGCCCCCATGCATATGGGATATATTGAGCAAGTGATCAGATCATGATATGAATACACATAACAGTTCAAATAATGTACCAGTAAGGCCTTCTCGTGGACCACCCTCGGAATTTCAGGGGGGCTTCAGCCCCCAAGTCCCCCCCCCCCCCCAGGTACATGCCTGCATACTCCCCATTTCCCAGGGAACGGACCACCACAGAGAACACCCTTCTTTTCTCAAAGGGATGTCAGTATAAACGTAACCAAGAATCCATGAAGATATACCTCACCCCTTCGCATCCTCAAGATGGAAAAATATATGCACGAATACCCATACCACTGCAGAAATATCCAGCTGGGCAAAGTTCGCAGTCAGCAGCGGCCCTTTTCCCACTGTGGGGATTGATGCTCCCTGGAGCACATGGCTTTGGGGACCCCGATCCTTTGGGGCAGTAAAAGCCTGGAGGACAGAGCTTCTGGTCAGGGTGTGAGGATGATGCTTCACAGTAGTAGCCAGCGTGGCACATGCCTACAAGAGGAGTGAGTTGCAGAGACAACAATAACAACCATTTACTCACGAGCCTCAAAATGTCTGCTCCTAACAGAGATGATGGGAGAAACCTTCTTGGATGTCTCATTCTTTCATCTAAACTTTGCTACCTTACACCAGAGTTACCTGGATGAAGCAGAACCACAGTAACAGAAAAGGAAAGGCATTTTAAGTACTCAGAGGCATTGTTCTTTTTACTAGAGGAGAAATTTCTATACTAAGCCAAGGAATGGGCAAATCAATCTGCCTCCAGGCTGTCTGTTTTGTATGTATTCATTTATGAGTCTGTTACACCCAGTTTCCTGATCGGTTTGTAGAGTTCTTAGTGCATAAAATTTGCACTTAGTTTTGTATGAAGTTTCCCTAATATTCACATTTCCGTATGGGAAGTTGCTTATAGTTCTATAAGCACCTTTTTATAGTGAGGGTTTTCTAAAAAGCCAAAGTGGATCTGAAAAATTAAACAGGTGATTAAAGATGGGAAGGGATGGAGCAATTTTGTTGCACAGATGTGTTAGTATTAAGCTTTTGTGTTTCAGGATGGCATGTTATACTTGCTTCCCATAGCACAGTGCCAAAAATACACTGAGATTCATAATCTGCTAAGGAAGACTGTTAAAATCCTCAGGAAGAAACCTGTGCCAATTACATAAAAAAGAGACAATTATTTTCTTGGGCAGAAGCCAGAAACAAGAGGCTGGGTGATTAGTACAAGACAAAGTTAGTTTAATGCATCCTGGGGAACTTATCTTAATAGAGCTTCTCCTTGTATCAGTATCTCAATTGCTTGCTCATATCCCTATATATCAGAACAATGTGCTACGGGAGAAGATTGTAGAACTTACCTGAAACACTGGCCAGACCTTCTCCTTGGCAGTAGCTTCCTCCAGGGCAGGGCAAGCAGGCGTTATAAGACATCATTCCAGATTGGGGAAGAAAAGTCCCAGTGGGGCATGGGGTTGGGTTGCTGCTACCCAAGGGGCAGAAATGCCCTGCAGGGCAGAGGCCTCCAGTTTCATCTTGAACAGGATTGGGTACCCGGGCCTTCAGGGTGCAGTAATATCCAGGCGAACAAGGGCCACTAGGAACAGTCAGGCCTAGAAAAGATAATTTTAAATATATTCTAAAATGTGCAGTTGGTCATTCAATAGCCTGAATTGCATTCAACTAACTAGATTATTGCATGTAGAAATTTACTTAGAACATCTATTAGGAAGTTTGCAATTTTTTCCACTGGGAGCATAAAAAGATGGGTCTACTAGCATAGTGTATACATATTAATATATCAGGGCACTTAACATTATAGGTTATAAAATTATTATACAATAATAATAAAAACCACTAAAATAAAATAATGCTTCCATAGGATGCAGAGGCCAGGCAGGGGAGGCAAGCCTGGGGCCCTTAGGCGGGCCGGATAGCGCAGCCCACAGAAGGGCAATATCCCACAGTCTTTGTTTAATAGATTCAGCACCAGGTGAAAAACCCAGATGAGATAAGAAGGATGAAGAAAGGCTGATAAAAGAAGGTTTTTTTTTAGAGTGAAGCTTGAACCATTTGAGAGTGTAATTATCCTGGGCTAGATGGTCTTTGGACTGTAATAAATTTTTTATTGATACTCCAAAAGACAATGATGCTGGGGAAAATGGAAGGAAAAAGGAAGAGGGGCTGACCAAGGGCAAGATGGATGGATGGGATCCTTGATGTGATTGGGGGTTGGTGATGCCCAACAGGTATGGGCTGGTCGGAGGTTTAGCACAGCAGGGTTGAAGGTTTAGCATAGCAGTTAAAACAACAGCTGCTAAAGATCTTATCAATCGAACGTTACAGGTTCGAGACCACAGGCTGGTTTGGGCAGCCAGCTGTCAGCCCTGCCTTTGTTTACCTAAGCCAGGGCTGTCCAACTGGCGGCCCGCGGGCCGTATACGGCCCCCAACCCCTTCCCCACGGCCCCCTACCCTCCTGCAAGATATCTGCTTTTTAAGATTTTTTAAAAAAAATTAAAATATTTTTCAAATATTTTTGGGAATATTTTTTCCAAATATTTTTATTTATTTTTTTCGCGGGGGGGAGGGGCGGGCGGAGGAGCAGGCTCCCTTCCTCCTCCTCCTACTTCCCTCCTCCCCTCCCTCCCTCCCTCCTTCTCTCTCTCTTTCCCCCTTTCATTCCTTCCCTTTTCCACCACCTGAAAGAAAGAGGGAAGGAGAGAGTGCACCAAGTGAGAGGGGGCGTGGCCAGAGCAAAAAGGGGCGGGGCCGAGTTCGGAGCGCGCGGGGGGGGGGTGCTCATCCATTCCCTTTCCGGCTTCCTCCTCTTCTGAGGATTCCTGCCAAGTTTGGTCCTGATCCATCATTATTTGAGTCCACAGTTCTCTCTGGATGGAGAACTACAACTCCCAAACTCAAGGTTCAGTACTTTCTGTTGCTCTCATGAGAGTTTAGGTTTGATTCAACATGGCTGAGGAATGCTTTGATTGTGTTTTCCCCTTATGGCAGAAGGAGGTTGGACTGGATGGCCCTTGGAGGTCTCCTCTTCTAGGAACCCATTGTAATTATTATTATTATTATTATCTTATTATTATTATCAGAGGCTGAATGGCCATCTGTGAGGAATCATTGTGTATTCATGGCAGAAGGAGTAGGACTGAATGGGTCTCTGTTGAGGAACCCATTGTAATTATTATTATTATTATTTTATTATTATCATGGCTGAATGGAAGGAGGAATGCTTTGATTGATATTCCCTTATGGCAGAAGGAGGTAGGACTGGATAGGAGGTCTCCTGTTCTAGGAACCCATTGTAATTATTATTATTATTATTATTATTATTATCATCAGAGGCTGAATGGCCATCTGTGAGGAATGCTTTGATTGTGTTTTCCCCTTATGGCAGAAGGAGGTAGGACTGGATGGCCCTTGGAGGTCTCCTGTTCTAGGAACCCATTGTAATTATTATTATTATTATTATTATTATCATCATCAGAGGCTGAATGGCCATCTGTGAGGAATGCTTTGATTGTGTTTTCCCCTTATGGCAGAAGGAGATTGGACTGGATGGCCCTTGGAGGTCTCCTATTCTAGGAACCCATTGTAATTATTATTATTATTATCATCATCATCATTAGAGGCTGAATGGCCATCTGTGAGGAATGCTTTGATTGCATTTTCCCCTTATGGCAGAAGGAGATTGGACTGGATGGCCCTGGATGGCCCTTGGAGGTCTCCTACTCCAGGAACCTGTTGTTGTTGTTATTATTATTATTAGCAGAGGCAGAATGAATATTATGCCTTATCATTCAGGGTTATAGGCCTGTGTGGACGGGCCTTGGCTTCTTATTTGACTTCCTTTCCACACATCTGAATAAAATCCCATGTTATTTGCTTTAAACCAGATTATATGAGTGTGGACTCCGATAATCCAGTTCAAAGCAGGTATTCTGGGTTATATGGCTGTGTGGAAGGGCCCTGAGTCCACACTGCAATATAATCCAGTTCAAAGCAGGTTTTGTGGGGTTTCCTGCCTGGATATTCTGAGTTATATGGCTGTGTGAAGGGCCCTGAGTCCACACTGCAATATAATCCAGTTCAAAGCAGGGACTGGGACTTGAGACTGGGATTTTGGTGTTCATCTCTATCTCCAAGTCAAAGCCCCGGTGTCCTCCACAGACACCTCCAAGGCGGGGAGGGGGCGGAGCCGGGGAGGGGGTGGAGCTGGGGGTGGGGCAGGGGTGGAGCCGGGGAGGGGGCGGAGCCGGGGGCGGAGGCAGACCCTTCGGCCCCCCAGGTCATCAGTAACCGGAATTCCGGCCACAGGTCCGGTAGAAGTTGGACAGCCCTGACCTAAGCAGTCGAAAACAGCCTAGCTGTGAGTAGATAAATTAGGGACCGCTTTGTGAGGGAGGTCTTTTATAATGCCAATAAATAAGGAAGACCGATTGCCGGAAAAGGTGGAATGTCCTAACGGGCTGGCAAGCTCTTCATCATAGGAGGATGAAGCAACAGCACCCCCTGTGGTGCAATGGAGCAACAGCACCCCAGTGACACAACTGGAAGAACCTGGAAGAACCTGTGACTCAACTGGAAAGAACCTCCTGCTGTATTGTTGTATGTGATGTATGTCAAATATAAAAAGTGAGACCCATATTACAAATTTCTCATTTTTTCATGTATTTCAGATTTAAAAACCTGTATCTGAATACAGTTTGAAACTGGATGTAGCTTCAAGGGTATCCAGATGTAGCTCAAGCACATGTCTTACCAATTCTCATTTTACTTTTGGGATCTAATTAATTGAAGAACACGAAAATTTCGGGGAGCTGTCTCTCCCAGCCCTGTCCCTCCAACTTCTTTGACCTAGTGTCACCAGCATCCAAACTTTGAATTTTAAAGATACAATACATGGGAAGTTTTCTCTGTGTTAGGGCCAATACTGCATCCATTACCCATGTGTTGATTCTTCAATCAAATACTGTTTGTAATCTACTGACAGCCCTAGCCTGTCTCGACTTACTGTTTCCTTTACTTACCTGGGTTTGCACAGAATTTGCCTCCAGGACAGGGCCAGCACTCTTCAGAGCTGCTCAGGCCTGTCTGGTTACTGAAGGTGCCATCTGGGCATGGATTCTGCTTGGCTGTTTTCATTCCAGGTGGACAGTAGTATCCAGGCAGACAGTCGGACGGCTTGATCCCACCCTTTGAAGAAACTCCATCAGAATCTTGTGCTTGGAAGTCAGGGTCACAGAACCTGTTAATAAAACACAGATACAGAATTGAAAGAAATAACACCGGAGAATGGTTTGAAACTTCTGCTGTTTGGATTTGATGCAGAGAAAGAACATCTTGCGGTGCCTTTTATCTGACCTTTGAGTGAGGCCAAGCCAATTGTGAAAACTGCAAAGAGAAACCATGAAGCTCAACACAGAAGGGAATGTGTCATACCAAATGTGATCACTTACTTTCCTGCTGGACACTCTTTGCACAGGCTTTGGCCAAGTTCGTCCTGGTATTTTCCAGGAGGGCATGGTTTGGGCTCTGAGCTGCCTGTGGGACAATAGTGGCCAAGAGGACAGAGGTGGTCTGTTCAGGAAACAAAAAAGTATTATGTGTCATAGTTGGGCATGCCTTCAGCTAGTACCCATTGTAGTTGAAGAAGGGGAATTATTAACAAAAGACAATCATAAGTGTCTGTAAGACTTGCTTACAGGATCTGCAAGATATACTTAAGGCCCTGTACGGCCTAGGGCCTGCGTACCTGAGGGACCGCCTTACCCCGTACTCTCCCCCGAGATCACTGCGTTCAGATGAACAGAATCTGTTGCTAATACCATCAGTCCGCTCCTGCCACCTATCGACGACCAGACAAAGGACTTTCTCTGTGGCGGCACCGGTGCTTTGGAATGCTCTCCCGGACAGTACCCGTGCTATTTCAGAACTGGCCCCTTTCGGCGGGCCTGCAAGACGGCCCCTGTTCGGACTAGCATTTAATTAAGCACACGGACCAATGACTGTATCGTATGACCTCCCATTCCGTTTTGTTGATGTAATTGTGTTTTAATTGTGGTTTTATGTGTTGTTTTTATAAATTGTAGGGCCACATGTCGACATGTTGTGACATGTTGCCCGCATATTTTACTGTTATCCGCCCCGAGCCTGCTGGGAGGAGCGGAATACAAAAATGAACAATAAATAAATAAATAAATAAATACTTGCTATTAAGATGAGCTAAAAATAATCTCAGAATTTGTCATCTCTTAAAAAAGGAGAGCATCTCAACACATCAAATTAAATATAAAGGGAAAACAATGCAAGATACATGGATGAATAGAGGGGTAGGTAGGTAGGTAGAGCCCAGTTGTGTCTTTCTCTTCTCTCTACCCTTGAGATGAGAAAAGTTACTTTTTGGATGCCAGAATCCTTTAATGGTCACCAGTTTTTTGCTTCCTTCCTCTTTTTAGCACAGTCTTTCTTCAACTCCCCCAACTCCAAAGCTCACCAGCTGACTTTCCTTTGAGCATAATGTCTCCCTCCCTTCACTAGCTTTGCTTATTGAGATGTCATAAGACCTCTCACAGCCCTAGTTTTTTTTGGGGGGGGGGAATAGTGCTTTGAATCTATAAGTAATGGCAAACCGATGACCAATAAACTTGAGTGCATTTTCTTATTGGAATGCCTTCACGTTATTTCTGACCCAATGAAATAATTGTATTTTAATCCTGAATGTCTATGGTTTTATATTGTATTTATATTGTGTAACGGCATTGAATTGTTGCCTTTTGTTAGGCTGCTCTGAGTCCTTGAGAAGAGCGGGGTAGAAATGATGTAAATAAAATAATAAATAAATTTAATGTGAAGTTTTTAGGGGTTGGGCAAGATTTTCTGCAAAGATGATGATGATGATATTAATAATAATCTTTATTTATATCCCACCATATCTCCCCAAGGGGACTCAACTATCCCTCCCTCATTTCCTGACACCGAGCAATTTCTCTCTGGTCTCATTCTCACTTTGCAAAAAGCTCTTGCTCTTGTACATATTTACAGCACTATGATTTTACATTACCTGCCACAAATCCTATGAAATCTTGCAGGGTATTTCAAACTCTCTTCTAGAGAAATCTCACAAAACTACCAATTTCCAAGTCTGCAGTAAAGGCTGTTAAAGTGGACTCATGGTGCTATAAAAGGTCCCTGTATAACTGCAGTAATTTTGTGAGTTTGCTATATTGACCTCCTCAGTTCATTGTGCAAACTGCTATGGGTAAAAGCTTTCTCCTACCTGAATCCTGGTCAGATATGGATCCCTCTGGGCAGAACCAACCTTCCATACACAAACCCTCTGGTGATGTTTGGCCTCGAAGGGAACAGAACCAGCCAGCTACACACAAGTGACAGTCTTCTGGTGACCGACCACCACGGTGGGCCAAAAAGGAGCCTGCAATAAGAAACACATATATGTATTTATGTAACAGAATGACAAACTTTCTAGCATCCATGAGTTGCTTCACGGCAAACAGAAAATGAGTGCATCAGGGACAAGGCTTATTTTTCATATCCTACATTTTTTCAGGCAGGGAGGTTTTCCATCATCACCAGTTGATAAATTCTCCTTTCCCTCTGTTCTCACTTAGACTTAGTACATTTTTACAGAAAAGTTTAGTCTCTTCATTCCTACATGGGAGTCACCAAAAGGTTAGCAAGGACTCTCAAAGTTGTCACACAATGAACTGATTCAGGATGGACCAATTGGTCACAGTCTTTTCCATTTCACCTTGTTTCTTCATCAGGTTGTTGGGTTTTAAGGCACATTTTCCCCAAATGTTTTAAAATGTTTTCTGAATAAATAATAATAATACTCTTTATTTATATTCCGCTCTTCTCACCCCGAAGGCGACCCAGCGGATTACAGAACATATACAAGCAGACAATCCCTGCCATTAGTAATTGACATACAAGACAGACAACATACAAATAGTCGGCAGATCTTTCCTGGTTGAACATGGTCTTCCAGGTTACTTCTCCGGGTGCTGTTGCTCCACTGCGTCACAGGGGGGTGCTGCTGCTCCATCCACCTTGCTTCCTCCTCTTATGACGGAGAGCCTGCATGCCCGCTGGAGCTTCCTCGGCAATCGATCTTCATTTATTGGTGTTATAAAGTCTTTAAAAGATCTTTGGCATTCTTCCAGACCAGAATTTGGAAAAGTTGTGCTTTGGGAGGGGGTGGGTAACAAAGACTTATTCTGCCAACACTGGAGCTGTCATCCAAAACATTTCCTCCCAAAAGCTACACTTTAAATCCACTGCACATAGGCAGTGCTGTCCTTGCACCACTTTGAGCTACATAAAGATCAATAATCAGAGGACTGATTTCAGAGTCAAATATGATGGCAATGAAGATGATAGTGATCATAACAATGCAGATTGGATTTGAAACTTTTCTGCATGTTGACTTTAGCACCTGGAAAGTATTGAGGTGTTTTGGAAGCAAGCATCTGTCCTTGAACCTACCTGCTGGACATGGAAATGGAGAGGAGCTTCCTTGGGGACAGAAATGGCCTCGAGGACAAAGATTTCCCAGAGCACCGTCTGTTGGGTTGGGGATGGTGGCACCACCAGTGCAATAGAAGCCTGCATCACAAGGACCTGATGGAGCATCCAGTTCTGAAGATGCACAATAAAAACCTAGAGCAGCAGGAGGGAAAAATATCTTCAAGCATAATGCTTTCTTGGTTCTTCTTATCATGTACTGTATGAACTATGATGGGTGCAATCAAGTCATTTTCAATGTGTGGCTATCCTATCATGAAGTTTTCTTGCACTTCCAAGTCAACCCAATGTGGGTTTCTATGGCCAAGCAGGGAATTGAACACTGGTCTCAATAGTCCAATGTTTAAACTGCCAAAACAGGTTGTCTCACTACTAGACTTGTGCACAGGTTTGGTTTGGTCAGTTCCCTTCAGCCAATCCAGCTTTCTCAGCTTGCTTGGATGGCTGTAATGGTAAGGGCTCTTTTTTCAATCTGTAACAGCCTCATGGGGAGAAGGAGCCAATCACAGCTCCTCCTCCCCTATTTGGCACCATGTGGAGAGACTGCCTTGTGCTGTTTGCACAGGGTTTCCCTGTGAGTTCTGCCTATTGGGCCAATCAGAATAGAAGAACGCGTTACGCTTCTTATGTTTCTCTTATCCAGACTTCCTTGAAAGGAAGAGAGAAAAGGGTCCCAAAAAGGATGCATCCTAAACCTCATTCTTCAACCCCAGGCTCCCTTCAAAGGGAGAAAGGAAAGGGTCCAAGGATGGGGCTTCCTTAACCCCGTTCTTCAAACCCAGACTCCTTGAAAAGAAGAAAGGAAAGGGTCCCAGGAACGGAAAGGGGAGCCTTGTAACTTCCCCATTACCACCAATGGGCCAGATCTTCCTGGATTTTTCAGCTGCCTAGCCAAAAACAGATTTTTCCATTAGCCGATTTTTGAGAGGCTCCCAAAAATGGATCTGGGTACTCAACCAAATTCAGATAGCAAAAACAGTTCACCCTCCAGCCGAATTGCACAAGCCTACTCACTACTAAAAGCTATCACTGGGATATTTAAAGAGATTTACAAAAAGGGGCAAAATCTAATGAAAGTATATTTGACCAGTTTCCATTTTAATATATAAAAGAAATGATGAGAACTTATATCAAGATTCAGACTCACGAGGCCCCTCCAGATGTCATTGAATTGCAAATCCTAGTCAGTGCAGCTAACAACAATTCCTACAGTTCAACCACATCTGGAGGATCAGAAATCAAGTATATTTCAGGGAGTAGAAATGTATAACTTTCTTATCAAGATAAAGGTGGCAAGGTGGAAACAGTTTTGTAGGCAATAAGTACTGTTTTAATGTGATGTTTTAATATGATATTCAATTGTGATATTTTTAGCTGTATTTTAGTTGTATTTTGTGTATTGTATGTAAGCCGCCCCGAGCCACTGGGAGTGGCGGCAAATAAATTCAAATAAATAAATAAATAAATAAATAAATAAATAAATAAATTTACCTGGAGTGCAAGGAACAGGAGCAGAAGAACCCTCTGGACAAAATGACCCAGCCTGGCACATTTGAATTAAATCAGAAGCATGCCCGGAAGATCCTGCCAATAGAATGAAAAGGGCTGTGTATGAAAAGAGCAAGGAAAGGCCAAGGTTGTTTTATCTTTAAAAAAGCAGAATTATATACAAAGTCAATGCAAATTCTGCCTAAGAAAGGCTGAATAACATTGGCTGTATGTTTTATGCAGATCTCTGCCATTTCTTCCAATCTGAATGAATTAGGTTGCTTATTTACTTATGGTTCTTTTTGGCATAATGTATCTTCCATTGTTAAGATTTTGCTCATTAAGGCAGGCCAAAGCAACTAGAGGTGCCTTTTCCCTGGAAATATACCTAAACCAGCAGTTAAGCTTGCAGATATATCTGCAAGCATTGACACCATACACACACAAACGCCAACGCCCCATCTCTTCAATAGTGCAATACATAATATTAGGGGATATTTGAGCTCTTTTCCAACACAGAGGGCATTAATCTGAGAAAGGATACCCTTGTGCCACATTCTGATTTTGCTATTGTAATCTAGGCCTATGCATAAACACCCTCCCCCATGCAACTCCCCAGAATATTATATCATCAAATGCCTCCTTTAGTACCAGAGTTGTGTCCTGGAAAGATTGGCTTGCCTGATGTTGACCCAGGTGGGCAGAACCATCCAGGGATGCATGTGCCATCTGGTTGGATCAAACCTGGCTTGGAGCAAAACCTTCCCGGTGGACATGGATGGCATTCAGAGACTTCCTTGATGTTCAGAACCTCACTGTAGGTTCCCCGGGGGCAAGGGAACTGTGTAGCAAACTTTGTATTTCTTGGGCAATAATGTCCTAGAGTGGGAAGGAAATTGGTATTTGGAATATAGAAACAAGACACAATTGCACACAATATGGTTAAAAAAAGGGGGGGGGTTGCAGACATTTGATAGAAATGAAGTCTATAAAGGAATGTCTGATTCAGACAAAATGTATGCACAATAGAGGCCCTCTAAGAGCTAGCTTATTTTCTCTTGTATCCATCAGTCGTGCAATTTAGTATTTTAGAGCGTGGTGGAGACCACGTGGCTGAGACTGCTCAAAAGAACTCAATTGCCATTCTAAAATACCCAGAGTCAAGAGGAGGTCACTTCATAACTGCAGCTCTCAGACTATTTGAAGACAAAACAGTAGCACAACTCCTGTATGGAGCTTGGCCAGGCTCCTTCTTCAGTCCCCCCCGGCGAGCCTATGCAATCAAAATGTCTAAGATTGGCCCTGCAAGAACTAAAATGTGTCTCCAATGCCATCCTGCAACTATAGACAGGATCATGAAAGTGGAGACCAGAGTGTGGGTGGTTATACTCAACTACTGGCTCTGAATATCACTTTCTCCCCTTGGTCATTTGCTCCACTAACTATGAGGGATGACTTCCAGTTCACATGGAAACAGGCAGTGGCAACTAAAATCTCATCTCTGGGCTTTTCTCCAGGATTGCTACTCTGTATGGATTACGAACAAGCCGTATATCAGATACAGGGCACCAATTGATACCTTGTTTCCCCTAGAGGTACCCAACCATCAGAGAGCCTATACCTGGCTCAATGTCTTGCCCTTCCATCAGTGGCACTCAAGGGTCGCTATCAGAAGACACCCTACCCAGAGAGACTCTGCCGCTGTAACTCTGAACACACAGAAATAACTGAACATGTGCTCCTCTAGTGCCTTTTAAAAGAGACATTCAAACTAGACTCATCTCACTATTGCGATATAAACACCTGGGATGCTCAGGACAACTTTACACCACTGAGTTACTTTGAGATACCAACTCCATTATAACCTTTAATGTTGCCAAGTTTTGTGCAGCAGAATTTGCCGGGGGATGACTGCTAGCATAGGTTAGCACTCTAACTTATCAGTAAATTGAAACCACCTCCTAGTCCCCTAGACCTGTGCCTTATGCTCCCTCATATTCTCTGAATGCTCCCACCTCTTCTTCCAGGTTGTTGAACAGTTTGAACTCACCAACTGGGCAATTTGTGTAGTTAGCAGAACCAAGATCACAGAAAACACCTTCGGGACACTCCAGGCACTGAGACATCCCCTGGAAAGGGTTGTAGCTCCCTGCAGGGCAGAGCTGTGGCCTGGCACTCCCCAGGGCACAGAAATGGCCAGGTGGGCACTGGCCTCCTGTATTTGTCATCTGCAAATGTAAATACAAGCCATTAAGATAGGTGGATAGAAAGATTTTAAATAGATCCTGTGTGGTATAAGGAAAACATGCTGAATTTGTGAGGCAACCACATGTACAGGAGTAACATCAAAGGTGAGTTCCGCTCTTTCTTTTTTGGGCATCCCAACCAGCTTACAATCAGCCTTGACACCAGGCCCGGATTAACCCCTTTTGGCACCCTAGGCCACACTTTGGAATTACGCCCCCAAATCAACCTCCACCGCCCCCCGAGTCCTTCTGTCCGCCTTCCTCTCCTCTCTCACTGATGTGCTGCGTGCGGAGGGCCAGCAAGGCCTCGCCCAGGCCCGGCTCAGTGCCCTCGTGCAGCTGGGCCAGGCAGGAGCCCAGGGAGCCGCTCCCAGGTCCCTTCCCAGCCCCTGGGCCTTTCGGAGCCGGCACCCAGGAACATTGAGGAAGGAGGCAAAGGCGCTCGCGCCCTCCTGCCCCATGCACATGCCTGGGTGCGAGGAGGATGAGGCATAGGGAAGCCCTGCCCCCGGGGCCGCTGGTGAGAATGCCCGCGCGGCAGGAGGGCGCGAGCGCCTTTGCCTCCTTCCCCAATGTTCCTGGGTGTTCCTCCTCCTCCTTGGGAGGGGGAAGGAAGGGAAGCCCCCGGGGCCGCTGCTGGCCATGCGCAGCACCCAGGAAATGGCGGAGGAGGCAGAGGCGCCCTACTGCCGAGGGCGGGGTTTCCCTCCACCTCCTCCTCACGCCCTCTTTCTTTGACAAGGGGGCGGGGGCGATGGTGAGGGGGATGCCATTTCCTCCTCTACCGCCCCTCACAGCACTCTCCCCCGAGAGAGAGAGAGAGAGAGAGAGAGAGAGAGAGAGAGTCATCATGCCGCATGTTGCGGTTTTGTTTGAACGTTCTTTTGGTCCTTGATCTGGCGCCCCCCTAGGCCTGCGCCCATAGGCCATGGCCTAGTGTGGCCTTATGGATAATCCGGGCCTGCTTGACACAGCTTACTTGCATGGGTCTTGAGGAAACACCTCCGCCACTGCAGTAGAACCCAGCTGCACAGAGACCAGAAGGGGATGAAAGTCCTGTTCCATCACAGTAATAGCCTGCAAAGAAAGAAGAATATAGGACAGTTCCCAAACAAATCTGTACAGGTCAAAGACCTGGTCTCTGCTGCCCAGTTTCCCCATTGTGTAGGGCTAGATCTAATAAACCAAAACTGCAGGGAAGTACAGACCTTGATGGAAAAATCACTTGATGTCAAGAACAGGTCAACAATACAACTAATGGAATGGATAGATGGCTGTTCAGATTCTTTATCACTACAGGGTTTCAGGTAGATACTGTACAGTTATCTGTCTGGGATGCTGTAGTTCTGGGACCAAACACAACTTTTGAAGCTTTTTCTACAGTCGTCAATTGTTCCAGACTATAGAAACTGTTCTTTTTTGGAGGCTCTAAAGCAGGCCTTAGCATACTTCGGCCCTCCAGGTGTTTTGGACTACAACTCCCACAATTCCTAACAGCCTGCCGGCTGTTAGGGTGTGGAGAGTTGTAGTCCAAAACACCTGAGGGCCGAAGTTTGCCCAGGCCTGCTCTAAAGGGTGAATACCCTCTCCTGGAAGCCTCCAAGAGGAAGAATGTATTATTTATTCACCTGCATTCTCTTTACTATTTAACTTTTCAAAACCAGAGATTGAATTACATTCTTTTAATGAGGCATTTTTTGGGACTCTCGGTGGCCAGCACAGAGTCCCAAGGGGAAAAATGGCTCCCGGATCTACCACGGTTTCCTATTCTTGTCTCCTTTCAGATTTCCCTGCATCAATAAGAACATCAAGGATGCCATTGCAGTGATATCTGAGAAGAAGTAATATTGGATATTGTGCTATTTTATGCTGAACAGTTGGCTACTGCTCTGGTTCTCTAGTGGCATTCCTTCAGGCTGGTAGTAGTTCAACCAAAATTGTATCTATAAAGAAATGTGAAGCTACTATTTATTTATTTATTTCTCACTTTTATATACCGCTCCTCCCTGCAGGTTCAGGGTGGTTTACATAAAAACAATAAAATACACATAAAACAGTTTGGATATGTAAAAACACAATGGTATGGACAGGATTATCAGGAGGCGCCTAGATTGAAAGCCTGCCTAAAAAGGAACATCTTGCAGGCCCTCCGGAAGGGGGCTAACTCTGTGATGGCACGAGTTCTGTCTGGAAACCCGTTCCATAAAGTCAGCGCCACCACAGAAAAGGCTCTTTGTCTTGTTGTTGAAAGGTGACAGGAACTGATTGATGGGATCATCAGCAGATTTTGTTCTTCTGATCGCAACGATCTCGGGGGAACATATGGGGTGAGGTGGTCCCTCAGGTACACTGGCCCTAGACCAGGGGTGCTCATTAGGTAGACCCTGATCTACTGGTAGATCTCAAAGGGCGTCCTGGTAGATCACAGGCAGATCGCAGGCACAGTGTGTATGGCTCCCATGACATTTGTGAGGAATGCTCAGGGGCTTATTATACTCACATTTAGTTGAATTCAGCAGGCATGGTTTAGGCATGGTTTAAGAACCGAAAAAATATTTTTTTGGATTAGTAATCACAAAAAAATTTCAATTTTTTTAAAATGTAACGTAATTACTAACGAAATTTGTTAGTAGTTCGTATGCCAGCACATGCGCATTCAGATGGTTTTGGCCTACAACTCCCAGAAATCCTAACAGCTGGTAAATTGGCTGGGATTTCTGGGAGTTGTAGGCCAAAACTTTAATAAACCACACTGAATTCTAGATGGGACTCTCCAAATAGGAAGGAGGGAGGGAAGGAGGGAGGGAGGGGGTGTTCTATTCTTGGAAGCAGCAAAAGAAAAGGAGGAGGAGGCCCCCCCTCGCTCCTCGCTGCCTCTCTCTCACCCCGATCCTGAGGGAGCGAGGGCCAAGTTTGCCCAGGCTGAGAGGAAAAGGAAGAGGCCTGAGGCTGTGAGGAATGGTGGGAGTTGAAGTCCAAAACACCTGGAGGGCTGAAGTTGGCCCGTCATGAAGCCTCTTCAAGGCTTTAGATCCTGGCAGGCAGAAGGGGCAGGGAGGGCCCGTCCACTCCTCCTCCCCTGCCAGGATCTAAAGCGCATCAAGGCTTGGCATGCTTTAGATCCTGTGAGAAACCAACCTAATGTATAATAGAATGAATGCTAACTTATAGAGTAAGTGCCTAAATATTATAAGTAATCCAACTGGTCATATACCTACATTCCATGCACATGCAATGATACAGCAGTAATAACAATGGGTATAAGAAGAGGTAAAATTCAAACCGAAGTATTCTGACTGGTCCCTCCTCAAGCGGTGCAAACGGGCTCTTCTCGATGAGCCCGGGATTCAGCAGACAGCAAACGCTGTGCCCGGGCTTGTGGCTTTTCCGGGAGAGGCTGCCTCCTGTTTGCAGTTTGCACCCCTTGAGGAGGGACCACAGTCAGAATACTTCGGTTTGAATTTTACCTCTTCTTATACCCATTGTTATTACTGCTGTATTATTGCATGTGCATGGAATGTAGGTATACTACCCCAATGCTCTGTGATGCTTTAGATCCTGGCAGGCAGGAGGGGCAGGGAAGCCTGGAAAAATGTAAACAGAGAGGTTTACTCAGAAGTAAATCCAAAGTGCCCTCCTTTGCAGATTTACTTCTGAGTAAACCTCTCTGTTTACATTTTTCCAGGCTTCCAGCCAAAAGAAGGAGCGAGTTTAGGGCTTGCCTTGCCATAATACTTATTGGCAAGGGAGGTGGGAGGGTGGTGAGAGAGAAGGAGGGTGCCCCCCCCCCTTACGACCTAATAACGATACTTAAGAAAATCCTGGCCCCCGAAGTTCTATAAAGAAAGTCCACTTCCTGGTTGGCGTTCCAGATGCGGAAATACTCAAAAGTAGCAATTCTTACTAATTTCTTCCGAATCTTTTAATTTTCATAACTTTTTTCTCATGCCTAGAATTCAGTCTTAAAATATATTATATGGCTCTCACTGAAATAAATTTCCTAATATTTGCTTTTATGGCTCTCTGAGTAGTGGGTAGGTAGATCTTTGGGACTTGGTTGTTTTATAAGTAGCTCACATGCTGGAAAAGTGTGAGCACCCCTGCCCTAGACCATACAAGGCTTTAAAGGTCAAAACCAGCACCTTGAAGACAATCCGGTACTCTACTGGTAGCCAATGCAATTGCTGTAGAATTGGTGTAATGTGCTCTCTTGCAGATGCTCCCACCAGCAATTGAGCAGCAGCATTTTGCACCAGCTTTAGTTTCCGGGTTGTTGACAAGGGAAGGCCGATGTAGAGGGCGTTAGTGTAATCTAGCCTTAAGATGACCATTGCCTGGATCATTGTAGCTAGGTCATTCCTGGATAGGTAAGGAGCCAGTCGCCTAGATCTGAGTCTCCATCGATAGCAGTGGGTCAAATTGGACCCCCAGGCTTTTTACCAAAGTTGACGGGCTTAGCCGCTCGCCATCCAGGGTAGACAACCAGCTATCTCCACTGTTTTGGTGAAGAGCATCAGTATTAACTAAACTTCTCAGGCAGAGGATCTCAAACTGTAGGACCCCAAGTGTTTTGGCCTGCAACTCCCAGAAATCCCAGCCAGTTTACTAGCTGCTAGGATTTTTGGGCGTTGAAGACCCAAACATCTAGGGACCCACAAGCTGAGAACCACTGCTCTCGGGACACACTGCCATAGTGAACAACTTAAATACTATCCAACCTGGGAAATGCTTGGGACATCATTCATCTTGTACATCCACCTTCCAAAGTTTGGCACCTTCCAGAAATGTTTGACTATCATTCCTACCATCTCCAGTCAATATGGCCAATGGATGATAGGAACTCCAATTTCAAATATGAAGGGAATGATGGACTAGAAGTGACTGCTGTATCACCCATCTGGAGATGTAAGTGGTTCTCCATACCTGGAGGGCAAAGGAGGCAATCTTCAATCTTGGTGTTTCCTGTAGAGTTGCTGTAGAAGCCACGGAGACAAGGTTGGGGCAAGGCAGATCCCTTGGGGCAGTAATGCCCTCTGGGGCATACATTTCCAGCTGGATCATCAAAAGGTGTTGGGGTGGATGCTCCTGTAGTACAATAGTATCCCTCTGAACAAGGTCCTGTGATGTCAGGTTGTCCTGGCAGGGCACAATAATGTCCTGGAAGATGCGTTATTGAAATTGTTGTTTCATTAATGTTATATTAAACAATTTAAAAACATACAAAACAGAAAAGAATAAACCTTTTGCGAAGAAGCATTTTCAAAATAAATACAATATGACCTCCATATCCATTGGAGAATGTGTTCCCAGACTTTGTGTGGATACGTGAATGTGTGGACAATAATCAGCCATATTGTTTTCAGTGGGACTAACACTGGGGGTGCTGAGAAGAGGGTGTAGCTTGTACGGAAGGCTCTACGTGAATAATAGAAACTCTGGATAAATGAAAGCATATCCTCAGTTCCACCAATATGCTGAAAATAACTATTGGGAAGAAACCAGACATGAGTTCTAGGGACTTGGAAAAATGTCCTGGAAGATGCACAGTCTTTGCATGACTTCTTATTCCTTCCTTAAATAAACCAATACTCTAGACCAGTGTTTCTCAAACCGTGCTCCTCCAGGTGTTTTGGACTTCAGCTCCCATAAATCCCAGCCAGTTTATAAGCTGTTGTGGATCTGAAGTCCAAAAAATCTGAGGGAGCACAAGTTGAGAACCTCTGCTCTAGCCAGAAGGCAGAACTTGGAAGCAGGACCTGTCAGTGCTGAAAATTCCAATCACTTTACAGTACTAAATACAGTAGAAGTCCCTTAATGGGAACTATAAAGCCCTAAACGGTTCTGGCCCAGCTTAACTGTCCAAACGTATGTCCCTCTATGAACCACCTCGAAGGTTAGGATCTTCTGGGGGGACCCTGCTCTTGACCCCGCCCCTTTTGCAGGTGCGGTTGGTGGGGACGAGAAACAGGGCCTTCTCAGTGGTGGCCCCTTGGCTGTGGAACTTCCTTTCTAGTGAAATTAGATCGGCTCACACCCTCCTGAGCTTCAGAAAGAAACTGAAAACTTGGCTATGGGACCAAGTCTTTGGAGAACAATCAGTACAATAGGTGGCAATGAAGCAAGCGTAATACAGTTGGAATGGCTCCTGGACTATGACTTTGGATTCGTGTGGTTTTAGTAGCTGATTTTAATGTATTAATGTAATGTATCAATATGTTATGAATGTTTAAACTTTTAATGATTTTAACATTTGTTTTCATTGTTTCTGTTTGTTGTTTGCATGGCATTGAATATTGCCAACTTGGAAGCCACTCTGAGTCCCCTTCGGGACGAGAAAAGCGAAGTAAAAAATATAGTAAATAAATAAATAAATGGGACCTTACTCGTTTTGACTGGATGGGAGAGGGAGCACGATATGGAGGAGGATGGGGAAATGTAAAACCACTGCATTTTCAAGGAGTTTTCATCCATTTTGGGTCAAATCACAAGGCTGGGATTCTGGGAGGCTTTGGGGACTATTAAGCACTTTGGGGGGCACAAACACGGAGTTTGGAGGCCACATTTGGGACACCACAATTCCCCAACCTTTAATTTAGAATACCAGGATCTCCCTGCTTTTCTCCAGGCAATGATGGACATATAATTGCCCTTGGTAGGAACCAACTAAGAAAATGCCAAATATGCTTTCTTGAATGTTTTTCCACTGGGCCTTTGGAGATTAGACTCCCCAAATGCCCCCTTTTTGGCGAGACCTCTTCCCCCCTTTGTGACCCTTATGTTTTGACACTACTCCTGTTATCTCCCCCGAGTTTTTAAACATTTTATATGTACATGTTTCTGTTTTAGAGTCACCTATGTTGTTGTGCTTCCATAGATGTATTTTTATTGTGTTTATTGCTTTTATTGTGTTTATTGTTTTCTGATGTTTGTGATATATTCTGTGATTTCTTGTCCGGGTACGGCCCCATGTAAACCGCTCCGAGTCCCCTTTGGGGAGATGGATGCGGGTTATAAATAAAGTTTTATTATTATTATTATTATTATTATTATTGAATGAATTGTGAGCATTGTGACAAAATAAAACTCCAACCAGCTGAGCTACAATACCCACCAGGCTCACACAGGAGGCAGAAGGATATATTGCTGCTTCCTGAGTTTGCATTGTAAGTCCCTTGAGGGCATGCAAACTGAGCATCTGACACAGTGCCAGGAGGGCAATAGTGTCCTACTGGACATTTCCTTCCAACCAAAGTGGATGAATTCTTCAGGCAGAAGTACCTACATCCGAGGAAAGAAAAGAGAAACTGTTCAGTGGGTTGTTGTGTGTTTTCCGGGCTGTATGGCCATGTTCCAGAAGCATTATCTCCTGATGTTTTGCCTGCATCTATGGAAGGCATCCTCATAACCTCACAACCTCTGAGGATGCCTGCCATAGATGCAGGCAAAATACTTTTGGATCATGGCCATACAGTCCGGACAACACACAACAACCCAGTGATTCTGGCCATGAAAGCCTTGGACAATACAGAAACTGTTCATCTTCACTGTTGAATTAATGCAGCTTGACACTTCTTTAATTGCCATGGATCAATAAGCTAGAATAATAAGAGAGTTCTGGCTTTAATAAAATTGGTCTATGGCAGAAGTGGAGGCGGCAGCAAATAATTCATTAATAATTCCAATCTGCAAAGGTTAAACCTGTAAATGTGGAGGGAAGATTGGGCTTCTGTATGGCACCACAACAGTAATTCTTCTCAGAGGTTAGTAAAAACATTGAAAACCATAAAACGGAAAGCAATAAAGATCAATAGACAGCACCACTTCATTGCATGAGGGTCACTTGCTGCATAATATGAGCATCCTAATGCTTTTGTAATAATTACAAGCAGTGAACTTAATTTTATCTTCAATCTCCTTTTCGATGTGTCTTAAATACATGTTATAAGAAGCCTGAGGGTAGAGGCTATCTTGTGATGTATCTTACAAGCATTTTTTTGGGACTAAACACAAGGCTAGCGATGCTATAAATAAATAAGCAGAGCCAAGAAAAATCAAAGCAAAATAAGCTAATGGAATGAATTAAAATTAATAAAAACAGCAACAGGAAAATGTTAACACAGCATATCTGAAGGCATTGGGGAAAAAAATCCTTAGATCAAAGTGCCTGGTAGAAGAAAAAAAAAGTCTTAATATAAAACCTCCAGAGCATGAATTTTCCAAGCAGGCAAATAAATTCAGCACCACAGATAGTTCCTCTAAAGATCTCTCCCCATTCATGAGACATCAGACACCACAGAATATCTCTACTTTGTGTTTAGCACCTCAATAAAACACTATTATTACTATTACTATTATTTATTTATTTACACCCCATTTTATCTTTCCCAAAGGAGACTCGAAGTAACTTAACGTGAAAGCATTGGCATACAATTTGAAATATTCAAATACGCAAAACTAATGGGATAAGGATGAGGACCTGTTAGGATCACAACCTGTTGGGGACTATGTATTATGACCTGTTAGGACCATAACCTTTTGGGTAGCAGAGTTATGGAGTTGTTCCTTTAGATTATTAAGTAATGGATGGTCACTGGGTTCATAAATATCTAGGTTTTATTCAATGCTTTCAGCAGACAATGTTTCAAGTAGACTTCTTTTAAAATAACTTATTTGTTTTACTCATAATTTCATGTATGTAAATATACAGGCACATTTCTTGTCAAGTTAAACTTTAAAACATTTCTTTAACCATCTCTGCAAAAGAGGCCGTGACTGGATGGCTGCGAGCCAGCCGGTTGAAGGTGAACCCATTGAAGACGGAGATCCTCTGGCTGGGCCGCCCTATGGGAGGGGGGTGCCGGCTGCCTACCCTGGACGGCGTGGCACTTTGCCCATCACCCTTGGTAAAGAGTGCTGACTATGGAGACCCAGGTTGTCATGGTCAGCAGATCAGCATTTTTCCGCCTGCGGCAGGCTAGACAGCTGGCACCTTACCTGTCTAATGGCGACCTTGCCATGGTGATCCAGGCGACGGTCATCTCGAGACTAGACTACTGTAACGCTCTCTACATTGGCCTTCTTCTGTCCACGATCCGGAAACTCAAGCTTGTGCAGAATGCTGCAGCACGTCTACTTGCCGGGGCTCCAGTGAGATGCCACATAACACCTATCCTGCAGCAGCTACATTGGCTCCCAGTGGACTACCAGATTGTGTTCAAAGTGTTGGTATTAACCTTTAAGGCCAGACATGGTCTGGGGCCTGTGTACTTGAGGGACCGTCTCTCCCCATACATACCCCAGAGATCACTGCAGTCTGGAGATCAAAACCTATTAATGGTTCCCTCAGTCAAAACTTACCACCTATCCTCTACGAGGCAAAAAGCTTTCTCTATTGTAGCTCCAACACTGTGGAACTCTCTGCCAGATAGCACTCGGGCTCTTACAGAAATATCGGTATTTAGAAGAGCCTGTAAAACAACGCTGTTCCGACAAGCATTTAACATCAATGGTCCCAACTGACTGTCCTATATCTTTAGTGTTCTGGTATTGTGCTAAGCTGGAAAGTTGTTCAGTAGTTTTATAGCGTTTTAATTATATAGTGTTAAATTGTTTTATTGAAATTGTAATGCATTTATCTATGTAAACCGCCCCGAGCCTAAGGGAATGGAGCGGTATATAAATTTGAATAATAAATAAATAAAAAATAAATAAAAGTCTATTCCTCTGTACAGTTCTCCTGCATAAGAGTCTGCTTTCAAAGGAACTCAAGCCTCAACAGTTTTCTAACTTCTTACATTGACATCTGACTGAAAAACGGACTTCTGTACTCAATATGACTTGAGGCTTAACTGGTTTTTACTTTCCTACACTGACATCTGTATTCCAACTGATTCAAGGCATAACTGTTATGCCTCAACTGTCACCATGTTTAAAATGCTTTCTAAACAGTCACGTGATCTGCAGCCCCTCCCACTGCCTCAAGTAGATAGAGCTAAGGAAACTACAAATCAAAGAATACATACATACACTTCAGGAAATAAAGTGACACATTATAAACAGACATATTATTAAACAGAGGAGGCTTGAGAAGGTTGCCATCTGTATACCTTTATAAAGCGGAATGTTTGTATGTATGTATGTGTGCGGAGGGCGGGAGGGCGGATATGTGGCAGCCACTTTCACAGGCCACAGCGACCAGCGCGGGTGATGGACCTGCACCAAACTTGGTACACATAACCCCCCTAACCCCCTTTACGTCCTGGCGTGGGTTGGGGGACATGACCCACGGATTATGGGATTTGTAGTACTTTCAAACACTTTGGTTCCCACAGACCACTGAGGCCACCAAAAAGGACCAATACAGACCAAACTTAGCACACACAGCCCCCATGACCCACTCTACGTCCTGGTGCAGTTTGGAGGAGGGTGGACCATGGATGATGGGACTTGAAGTGCCTCTACTCACTTCCCAAGTCCACTGCAACCCTCATCCAATCACTGATCGAGACCAAACTTGGCACACATAACCCCATGACTGCCTTCATGTCCTGGTGAGGTTTGGGGGAGGACTGACAATGGATGATGGGATTTGTAGTACTTTTACACCCCTCTGTTCCCACAGACAACTGTGGCCCCCAACAAACACTGATAAAGACCACACTTGGCACACAGAGCCCCAGTGACCCAGTCCACATCCTACTGAAGTTTGGAGGGGGACAGAACATGGATGATGGGTCTTGCAGTACCTTCCCTCACTTTCCAAGACTGCTACAAACCTAATCCTATGATTGATCAACACCAAACTTGCCACACAGAGCCCTCATGACCCACTCTACATTCTGGTGCAGTTTGGAGAAGGGTGGACCATGGATGATGGGACTTCAAGTACCTCTACTCACTTCCCAAGTCTGCTGCGACCCTCATCCAATTACTGATCGAGACCAAACTTGGCATACATAACCCCCATGACTGCCTTCACGTCCTGGTGAGGTTTGGGGGAAGACTGACAATGGATGATGGGATTTGTAGTACTTTCACACCCCTCTGTTCCCACAGACCACTGTGGCCCCCAACAAACACTGATAAAGACCACACTTGGCACACAGAGCCCCAGTGACCCACTCTACATCCTACTGAAGTTTGGAGGGGACAGAACATGGATGATGGGACTTGCAGTACCTTCCCTCACTTCCCAATCCGGCTACAAACCTAATCCAATGACTGATCAACACCAAATCTGGCACACAGAGCCCTCATGACCCACTCTACAGCCTGGTGCAGTTTACTGTGAGACGGACCACGGATGATGGGACTTGAAGTACCTTCACTCACATCCGAAAAGAATGCATCCTCATCCATTCACCAATACAGACCAACCTTAGCACACAGAGCCCCCATGACCCAATCTACATCCTACTACACTTTGGGGGGGGGGGCAGAGATGATGGGACTTGCACTACCTTCAGTAATTTCATGATACCACTGCAACTCCCAATAATGATGGATCAAGACCAAACTTGGCACACAGAGCCCCCATGACCCACTCTACATCCTACTACATTGGGGGGGGCAGAGATGATGGGACTTGCACTACCTTCAGTAATTTCATGATAGCACTGCAACTCCCAATAATGATGGATCAAGACCAAACTTGGAACAGAGCCCCCATGACCCACTCTACATCCTGTGCGCTTCACAAATAAACCGGGCAGGGCCGGGTCCCCATGCTAGTACCTTTATAAAGCGGAATGTTTGTATGTATGTATGTGTGCGGAGGGCGGAGGGCGGATATGTGGCAGCCACTTTCACAGGCCACAGCGACCAGCGGGTGATGGACCTGCACCAAACTTGGTACACATAACCCCCTAACCCCTTTACGTCCTGGTGCGGTTTGGGGGACATGACCCACGGATTATGGGATTTGTAGTACTTTTCAAACACTTTGGTTCCCACAGACCACTGAGGCCACCAAAAAGGACCAATACAGACCACACTCAGCACACACAGCCCCCATGACCCACTCTACGTCCTGGTGCAGTTTGGAGGAGGATGGACCATGGATGATGGGACTTGAAGTACCTCTACTCACTTCCCAAGTTCGCTGCAACCCTCATCCAATCACTGATCGAGACCAAACTTGGCATACATAACCCCTATGACTGCCTTCACGTCCTGGTGAGGTTTGGGGGAGGACTGACAATGGATGATGGGATTTGTAGTACTTTCACACCCCTCTGTTCCCACAGACCACTGTGGCCCCCAACAAACACTGATAAAGACCACACTTGGCACACAGAGCCCCAGTGACCCACTCTACATACTACTGAAGTTTGGAGGGGGCCAGACCATGGATGATGGGACTTGCAGTACCTTCCCTCACTTTCCAAGACTACTACAAACCTAATCCTATGACTGATCAACACGAAACCTGCCACACATAGCCCTCATGACCCACTCTACATCCTGGTGCAGATCGGAGGAGGGTGGACCATGGATGATGGGACTTGAAGTACCTCTACTCACTTGCCAAGTCCGCTGCGACCCTCATCCAATTACTGATCGAGACCACACTTGGCACACATAACCCCCATGACTGCCTTCACGTCCTGGTGAGGTTCGAGGGAGGACTGGCAATGGATGATGGGATTTGTAGTACTTTCACACCCCTCTGTTCCCACAGACAACTGTGGCCCCCAACAAACACCGAGAAAGACCACACTTGGCACACAGAGCCCCAGTGACCCACTCTACATCCTACTGAACTTTGGAGGGGGACAGAACATGGATGATGGGACTTGCAGTACCTTCCCTCACTTTCCAAGCCTGCTACAAACCTAATCCAATGACTAATCAACACCAAACCTGGCACACAGAGCCCTCATGACCCACTCTACATCCTGGTGCTGTTTTGTGTGAGACGGACCACAGATGATGGGACTTGAAGTACCTTCACTCACTTCCTAAAAACAATGCAACCCTCATCCATTCACCAATACAGACCAAACTTAGCACACAGAGCCCCCATGACCCAATCTACATCCTACTACACTTTGGGGGAGGGTGGACCAGAGATGATGGGATTTCCACTACCTTCAGTAATTTCATGATACCACTGCAACTCCCAATAATGATGGATCAAGACCAAACTTGCCACACAGAGCCCCCATGACCCACTCTACATCCTGCTGCACTTCTCAAATGACCTGGGCACCGCCGGGTCCCCAAGCTAGTCTCCAATAAAATCACCCTGTAAAATTGTTTTGATCAAAACCTGAGGTATTCAGCTAAACAAAGGCTCAACTCTATAAGGCAAATTTATTTATTTATTTATTTAAAACTTATATCCCAGCCTTCCACCTCCGGGAAGAGACTCAAACCGGCCTTACAGCAAAAATTCAATGCACTTATAAAAATTAAAACATCATCTATCTATCTATCTATCTTCTATCTATGTATATAATAAAAGTCAGTGTTTGCGGAGGTGAGAATGGCGGAAGGTGCGGAGGAATATGTGCCAGTTTTTCGACTGGCTGCCACTGTGGGATTATTTGCATAAAGGACTCTGATTGGCCAGCCTCAGAACTCCAACACTCTAAGACACTAGATTATTTGCATAAAGGACTCTGATTGGCCAGCCTCAGAGTGGTGCCAATCAGAGTCCTTTATGCAAATAATCCCACAGTAGCAAATAATCTGTGTTAACATCCCCTTTGAATATTCTTTGCCTAAGAAAACCCTATGGAATTCATGGTGTTATCATATGTCAGCAGATGACTTGAAGGCACACAGCCATTCTGTATCAATTCCGTGGCTGCAGCTGGTTTTTGTTTTCTCTCTCTCCTCATTTTCTTATACTATGTCTGAGTGACCAGTATCCTTTTACTTACCCAGCAGGGCAAGTGAGGCATCTGGCTTGCCTTGGTAGAGGATTGTATGACCCAGCTGGACAAGGCAATGGAACAGCTGTGCCTTGCAAACAAAAATAACCTGTAAAGAAAGCAAAAAGTTGCGGTCATCACAGCAGAGTCCTAAGAAACTGCCATACCTGGCTTCTCCACAATTATACCTTTGATAAAGATAAAAGTTACCTGCAGGACAAGGCCCTCCACGGTGGTCCAGAACTGGTGGGTCAGGGACCACAGAGCCCAAGGTGCAGTAGAAGCCTTCATCACACTGTCCCTTCACAGCTGTCAGGCCAGGACTATCACAGTAGTGACTGGGGAGGCAGAGAGAGCATTCATCCTGAAAGAGATTAAGTGATTGTTACATCTCCATTTACATCCTCTTGAAATTTCAGTTGGCTGATGCTTGGGAATGATTTGTGGTGGTGGTTGCCATTATTATCCCAGTCATCACCACCACCATCCTGTTGTGTCTTTCCTATAATGATCCCAAGGTAACTTAAATAAGTCTATTCTTCATGGTATCTTCACAAGTACCCTGTGCATAATTACTTAATTACATAATTACACAACTTCTTAAGGAGTTGTCACTACGTTTCCCTTGTCCTGGTTTCAGCACTCTAACCATGATATCAAGCTGGTTCCAGCTGTAAAAGCAATGACCTCTGCATATTCTCTTCATCATAGATCTTAAGCTTTAAAAAAAAAAATAGAGGAAGAATCGGGATGGTAGAACTTTGTTTGACAAAGAGGCAATACTTTTTGGTTTAATATTCCCGAACACAGCTTCTGTTTAACAACCATTAATTTTTGTGACATGCACATTACAAATTATATCCAGAAAGGGGCATGATTGTGGTATTGTATATGCATGGACTTACCTCAGAGCTAAGCTTGGACCTAGCACCAAAAGTTCCCAAAGGACACTGGTGAGGAACAGCTGTGCCCCTTGGACAGTAGTGGCCCAAAGGACATGGTCCAGCATGACCTATGAGCAAAGAAGTGGGGAAATAGGTCTTTAATAAAGGACATTAATGAAAATTGCAAAATCCCTGGTGGAATTGTGATCTGAGCTCTTCCACCTCTGCAAAGAAATGGGGAAATAGGTATTTATTTATTTATTTATAGCATTCATACCCCGGCTCTTCTCAACCCCAATAGGAGGACTCAGGATGGCTTCCATAGGCAGCAATTCGATGCCATCGTAAAACTATCATACATAATCATTAATCATTAAAATACAAAAATACATAAATTGCATACAACATTCATTAAAACAGTATAAAGTATTAATCATCAATAAAAACCAAATCTTCATATAAATCATCCATATTAGTCCATTTCTTGAAAGTGCTGTTTTATGTCGATTGACCAAAGGCCTGGCCCCACAACCATGGTTTTATAGTAATGAAGATTGCAAAATGATATACTAATGAAGATTGCAAAACCTCTGGTGGAATTGTGATCTGGACTCTTCCACTCTCCCACCTTGGCTCCTGCTGGCAAATGCCTTCCTCCAGGTTTGTGGCGAAACATAAAAATGTGCCCAGCTATGCCGGAAACTTCATTTTTCAAGTGATTGTTCCCAATTCACCTCCCTATTTACAATCCCAAGTATTGTTTACATGTTAACTGTTATACTGACATTCTTGAATTGAAATGTCTGATTCCCATGTGCCTGATCATTCATATCAAAGCATGCCATCAGATGGTTAGGGAGCTGAAAAGCAGAGTTATGAGGTCGGAAAGTTTGTGTGCCCGTCTTGTTCAGAGAAGTTTCCAATTACATTGCAAGCTTTCAAACAAACTGATTTAGTCTTGTTTGGCATGTTTGACAAGCTTAGAAAAACAGAGAACTTCAGGAGGCTCTCAAGAACAGTGTTTCCCAACCAGTGTGCCGTAGCACACTAGTGTGCCGTGAGCAATCATCAGGTGTGCCGTTGGAAATTGGAACCTCCAATACCCTTTCTTCCCCCTCCTGCCGAACACTTTTTCTTCTCCACTCGGTCTCCCTTCTTCCCAGCCTCGCTCTGCTTGCTTTGCCTCGCTTTGCTCTGGGGCGAGTCTGCGCAGTAGCGCCCGCATGGGTCACGTCTTCCTCCCTCCCCTCCTGAACACGCTCAAGCTGCCCCCTCAGATCAAAATGGTGACAGAAGAGGCAGTGTAGAAGAAAAAGTAAGTGTTCGGCACGAGGGGGAAGAAAGGGCGGGAAGGGGGAGGAAGAGGTCTCTGTCGAAACCTGGCATGGTCAAATTTGGACCTTCCAGGTTTTTTGGACTCCACCTCCCACCATTCCTAGCAGCCTCAGGCTCTTTTCCTTTTTCCCTCTTAGCCACTTAAGTAGGAAAGGACCTCAGGCTGTTAGGAATGGTGGGAGTTGAAGTCCAAAGCACCCAGAGGGCCGAAGTTTTCCCATGCCTGTTTTGGGGACCATAAAGTGGTGAGACTCCTTCCAACATTGTGATTGTGGATAGAAAATAAACAACAACATAACATAACAGTGCACAGTGCTCTTTGGGTGTAGGTGAACTACAACTTCCAAACTCAAGGTCAATTCCCAAGCAAACCCTTTCAGTACTTTCTGTTGGTAATGAGAGTTCAATATGCCAAGTTTGGTTCAATTCCATTGATGCAAGAGTTCAGGATGCTCTTTGATTGTGTGTTAACTATAAATCCCAGAAACTGTAACTCCCAAATGTCAAGGTCTATTTTCCCCAAACTCCATCTGTGTTCACAGATGTGTCCTGATCCAACATTGTTTGAGTCCACAGTGCTCTCTGGATATAGGTGAACTACAACTCCAAAACTCAAGGTCAATGCCCACCAAACTCTTATAGTATTTTCTCTTGGTTATGGTAGTTCTGTGTGGGAAGTTTGTGTCTTTCTGCCATTCCTGCCAGGATATCTATGTTGTGTTCATCGAAACAGGCCCAGGTTTCACACTGAGTGTATAAATACATTTAAAAACATATTAACTATATTTATTACTGTGTTAGAGTGACATTTTGGGTCATTTTGGTTGGTGGTGTGCCCCAGGATTTTGTAAATGTAAAACGTGTGCCGTGGCTCAAAAAAGGTTGGAAAACACTGCTCTAGAAGGTCAAGAAGAGAATATTATACTTGTTTGAAGTGACTGGGTCCATACCATTAATGTGGGTGTCAGGATTAGGACGATCTGATCCTTGGGCACAGTAATATCCCTCCCAACATGGTCCTGAGACATCTGTAGCATTGTGATGCATACAGAACTTTCCTCCGTCGCACGTTCTGCATTCGGTAGGACTAGAGATCCCTTGGGTAAGGCTGTATGTTCCAGGGGGGCAAGGCTGCCAGTCGAAGCCTGTTCCTTCAGGGCAATAAAAACCTGGAAGGGAAGGATGTGTCAGTATAGAAAACAGAAAATTGTGAAGGTAAAAATTAAGTCATTAGCATATTATAAATGGATGGCTTGCCTCATGTGCAGTTATCAGATAGACAGTGAAGAAACGAAAGACATCCTAGGACACAACTTCAAGGCAAATAACACATGCCAATACTTAGATGTGAGGCCGCCTGGAAATCCTATTTAGAAGCCATGTTATACTCTTAGCTTAATCACAACCAAGTCCTTCTTGACACATTATCAGCAGCATGAGCTTCTGCAAACAACAGTCATAAAGAAAATCAAGGTGATTTTGTCCACTCCAAGGTTTGGCGAACTCTAGGTAAAAAGGTAAAGGTTTTTGTCTTCCAACCCCCCCGAAATAACAAGACAGACACAATAATATGGATTTAAAATTTGGGCAACTTTTATTGATTGCTACCTATTTAACTTTAAACTCAACTAACTTTAGGTGTCAGTTCAACTTGGTGTGTCTAAGCCGAGGTAGTGTCTTGTACAGTCTACCCCCCACTATTCAGGTGTAATACCTAGGTACCCTAGAGATTTAAACCCGGGCAACCTGTAAGGGAAACGTCCAGAGAAATCTCTTTCAGTTTTTGAGACCAGACTCTCCCCTTTTCTGGGACATTCTAAATCACCTCACCCCCTAAAATTAACCTCTAGGTGAGTGTTTGCATAAAGGCCCACACCCTTAAGGGGTGCCTTAAGTATATACCAACCTTTGTATTACTAATCTATTTATGCTAGGCTAGTTATAAACCGACCATCCATCTAGCCCCTAAAGAACAGTATAGGGTAGGCAAAAAACCCTCCTAGAACATAAGAGGGGAAAATAACTACCGGGTCCCGATGGGTGACCATTACTATACTGTCCATTAGGCTTGGTTGATCCAAAAAAAGTGGTTCCAAAATCAAATTGGGGGGGGGGGGGTTGATTAATAATAGAAAGACTTACAAAAAATTCCAAAAAAATTCTGAAATGCAACGTAATTAATAACGAAATTCGTTATTAGTTCTTATTCCAGCGCATGCGCATTCCAGATGGTTTTGGCCTACAACTCCCAGAAATCCTAACAGCTGGTAAACTGGCTGGGATTTCTGGGAGTTGTAGGCCAAAACTGGAATAAACCATACTGAATTCTAGATGGGACTCCAAATAGGAAGGAGGAGGAGGCTGGTGCAATCACAATGTATCGGCAAGGTGTGAGGGGAAAGCAAGCAAGTCTACAGGGGTGGTTTCCGCAAGAGTAGTAGTCTATCCACACAAAAGCAGCTTCACAATAATCAACACAATAGCAACTTCACAATAATAAACTCAGAGCAACTTTACAAAGCAACTTCACACAGAGGTCTTCATAGTAGCAACTTCACAATGATGGATGGATATATCTCAGTCTTGTCGTGCCATGTGGCAGTACTCACTGTACTGGTGAGCATGGATAGAAATCCTGTGGGGAAGTGTCCTTGAATAAGGCACTTGTGAATCCTGGTGGAGAGAGAGGCAGCCAAGTGTGGCGCTGCCGCGCTGGGCGCTTCCATAGCCAAACACAAGCAGCAAGACAGGAAAACTTTTGCGACAGTTCCTCAAAGTCGCGGTTGTTAGCTAGCGCCATAAATCAGCTGTCTGGTCGCGTAGGAAAACTTTTGCGACACTTGCTATTTCGGCGGGGTTTTTTTGGAAAATAACAGGATTCATGCAGCTTCACGGGAACAAGAGGACAGGATGGTGAGGTGAAGGTGCTAGGTAGGCTGTAGCAATAAGATGAATGAAGGTGGGAGCCGAGGGGGAGCCAGGAGAAGACAGGGAGAAGGATCGATCAATTCCCTCTGCCATCCATTCCTCATGTCTATGGCTTTGGCAATGCTTTAGCATGCTTCCCCCTGCTTCTCCCAACCAGACAGAAGACAGGGACAGGACTCTCTGGTGTGTGATTACAATAATTAAGAATTAATTACAATAATTAAGAAAAATGGCGGCCCACAGGTTTGGTAAACAAAGTCCACTTCCGGGTTGGCGCTCGAGGTGCGGTAGACAACAAAATTAGCTTTTTTAACGAATCGAATCAGATTTCAAATAATTTTAAAACCGCAGAGACCAAGCCTACTGTCCATGGGCGGGAGTGGGGGGTGATGCTTTCCAACAGAATGGGGGAGAAGGGGCTGGCCTACACCAAGGCCAGCCATGCCTCCCCCACTGGAAGGTTCCATGGAACCAACCAGTATCTGCTCCGTGGAGGGGAGACAAATTGCTCCACCCACCAACCTTGTGGGTGGGTGAAGGGTATCCTTTGACATTAAAGTCCAGTCATGTCCGACTCTGGGGGTTGGTGCTCATCTCCATTCCTAAGCTGAAGAGCTGGCATTGTCTGTAGACACCTCCAAGGTCATTTTCCCAACATAACTGCATGGAGCGCCGTTACCTTCCCATTGGAGCAGTACCTATTGATCTACTCACATTTGCATCTTTTCGAACTGCTATGGTGGCAGAAGCTGGGGCTGATAGCAGGAGCTCATGCTGCTCCCTGGATTCGAACCTGCGACCTTTCAGTCTGCAAGTTCAGCAGCTCAGTGGTTTAACCCACTGGTGCTACCAAGGGCTCTTTGGCGAACTCTACAAAATTCAAAAGAATGAACAACTTTCAAATTTGGCAAATTACTGTAGTGTCCCAGATCTACATTCACATGTTAGGAAACCTCATAGTTAACGTGAATCACAAAATATAATAAACTTACAAGAATAATAAAGGAGCAGAATGCATTGTACCCACAGTAATGATGACGATTGGGCATCTACTTCTAGTTTTGAGGGGAAATAGCATTTTAAATTGCATTTGCATTTTACCTAAAAGCCACATTGTGACTGTGTCTTTATTTAAAAAAGGAAAAATACGTTCCAGTAAACCTGGAGGGACTGAACAGAACAGAAGCAGCTAAGGAGGGACATGCTTCAGAAGAACTACATTACAGGAGGCAAAAGATAATTCAGAGACTTGTGTTAGAGGAGAATCCTCAGCTTTGTGGAACCAGAGAACTCACCTTTGGGACACACCTGTGGCAAATGACCAGGGATGCAATACTTCCCCTCTGGACAGGTGTGACACCATTCTTGTCCATGCGTCTCAGTCATGTAGGAACCAGGTGGGCAAAGAGTGGGGCTATCACTGCCCAAAGGACAGAAGTGCCCTACAGGACACGGAGCGCCTGAAATCCCATCTGTAGGAGTTGGTGTGATAGATCCCATAACACAGTAAAACCTATCAGAAGGGCAAGAGAAGTATGGCTTTGTTAACAGCAAGGTAGGACAAAACATTGTCATAGTGTCAAACAATAAGAAACCAGGTAACTTTGTAGTTGCCATTGCTTTGCCACTACACTCACACACAGGCCCCATGGCCTAGGGCGGCAGCTTTGGGAGGGGGCAGAAGATCAGGACCCCCCAAAATTGAAAAAAAAATTAAAAACATTTTTTAGTCTGAACTTCGGGCTCTTGCTTCTGCGCCTGTGCTCTGAGAAGGAGCGAGAGAGAAGGAGCCGGGGGAAGTTCCGCCGCCCCTAGGGCGTCTGACGTGGCTTCCCCTGCCGTCTCCTTGCTCGGGCGGGCGCCGCTCCTTCCTTCAGTGAAGGGAGGGGGGGTGCCCGTGCGAGCAAGGTGGCGGCGGGGGAAGCCACGTCAGACGCCCTAGGGGCGGGACTTCCCCCGGCTCCTTCTCCCTCACGCGGGCGGGCGCCACTCCTTCCTTCATTGAAGGGAGGAGGGGCGGAGCCAGCGTGAGGGAGAAGGAGCTGGGGGGAAGCCCCGCTGCCCCTAGAGTGACTGACGTGGCTTTGCTCGCCCGTGCGAGCGAGGAGGCGGTGGGAGAAGCCTCGTCAGTCACCCTAGGGCCGGGACTTCCCCCGGCTCCTTCTCCCTTGTGCCAGCTCCACCCCCTGCAAGAGGCCCCGCCCCCCACAAGAGTCCCCGCTCCCCGAGGGCGGCATTTAGAGAGTGTGGCCTAGGGCGCCACAAACCATTAATCCGGGCCTGCTCACACATTGTCTTTGTGATCATTGGCTTGTGTTCACAATCTATAGCTGAAAGGCAAGTAGGTAGACAAGTATGAAGTTCTTGAGAATATAACTAAATCTCAAGTATGTTCTTCTTACCCTGCTGCACAAAGTCCTGATGGGGCGACAAGCCCGGGGCCATTGCAGTAATGTCCTCCAGGACAGGGTTGGCACTGTTGGGGGTGTTCATTCCCTTCATTGTTAGACCAGGTTCCTTGTAGGCAGGCGGATGGAGTGGGAGTTCCTGAAATAACAGACCCCAAACACCTAGGTCCATTGGGCACTAGTGAGCCATTTTTGGTCTATATAAATCTTCTTAAAAATCAGGATATGCATTTGGTTCTCTTCTTGTTGTTTACAAAAAAAACTTATCTTGGGTGTACAATTGGCTCAGGATACCTAATACATGTTTTGGTTCCATATGCCTTACAGCAGTGCATACAGTGGATGCAGTGAAATGAATGCAACCATTTAGGATTCTGGTGGAAGTAGAAACCCTTGACTCTCAACTGTCGATGGAGAAGCATATCTCCATCGCCAGCGGAGCAGCTTTCCACCATCTCCAGCAGGTTAGGAAGCTGGTACCCTACCTGTACGGGTCATGACCTAGCCACAGTGGTCCAAGCCACGGTCAAATCAAGATTGGACTACTGTAATGCTCTTTACATTGGCCTTCCTTTGTCGGTGATCCAGAAGCTTAAGCTGGTGCAGAACGCTGCAGCTCGGCTGTTGGCAGGCTTACCATCTTGCTGCCACATTACGCCCGTTCTGCGTGAACTGCACTGGCTTCCAATTGAGCACCGGATCACCTTCAAAGTGCTGGTTTTAACCTTTAAGGCCTTGAATGGTCTGGGGCCAGTGTACCTAAGGGACTGCCTCTCCCTTTATTGTCCCATAAGACCACTGCGATCAGAGTCCCTGAACCTTCTTACGGTGCCAAGCTGTAAAACCCTTCACCTGACCTCAACGCGGAGGAGAGCCTTCAGTGTCATCACTCCAATACTTTGGAATGATCTTCCTCCCACAATTCGTGCGTTGTCTGACTTACTAGCCTTCCGGAAGGCTTGTAAGACCTTTCTGTTTGTACAGGCATTTGGTTAGTAAATAACCCCAGGCCTTTACTATGTAGCTGTAGGCCATGGGAGTAATTTCTGGTGCCCGTGCACTATTGTATAATTTTAATTGTGTTTTTATCTGTATTTTATGGTCTTTTTAACACTTGTAAGTCGCCCCGAGCCTGACAGGAGTGGCGACGAATAAATCGAAATAAATAAATAAATAAATAAATAAATAAATAAACTATGCTGAAGGCCATGCTCAGGGCTGAGCCTTGTCATATAGGATGGCTTCTTTGTTATTGGGGTTGCTGTAAGTTTTTCAGGCTATATGGCCATGTTCCAGCAGCATTTTCTCCTGACATTTTGCCTGCATCTGTGGCAGGCATCCTCACAACCTCTGAGGATGCCTGCGATAGATGCGGACGAAACATCAGGAGAGAATGCTTCTGGAACATGGGCATACAGCACAAAAAACTTGTAGCAACCCAGGGATTCTGGCCATGGAAGCCTTCAAGAACTCTTTGTTATTTGTACAACTGCAAGGACACAGATGAATGCTGCCTGGCTGCCACCATCTTCTCCCAGCCACCAAATGGCAGTATGGTATGGGGCAAAAAATGGCAAGACTCCAGAAAGAAAGGGTTATTGGGTATAGGACATAGTAGAAACCTCCTTCTGCAATGGCTACTTAACGACACACACAGGTGTAATTTAACAATAGCCCTGTGTATGTCAACAAAAGGATTCTAGCCTTCCTTCCTGCAAGACATTACTATTTCTTATGTGTATGGTTTCGTTAATATGTAACTTAATTTCATTTGATTTGCTACAGAGCCCAGATACCCAACTTCCTACACAAACCCAAAAGGGAGAAATTCTGCTCTACCTGAGAGGCAGTAATGTCCCAAAGGGCAAAGCTGTCCAGATACGCCATCAGTTGGATTCTGAATCCGAGCGCCTCCTTTGCACCAAAACCCAGCTGAGCAATCCCCTGAAAAGAAAACAGAATTGTAAACTACTTGCTGGTTAAGTGTCTGACAGTATGGCAGACTAACTGTCCCAGATTTTATTTTTGTTTGTGTGCTCTGTGACATCTATCCACTATTACACAGTTGGGTGCTGTTGATTAAGGGAGCTCCAATGTCAACAAAGCAACTGATATTCAAAAGCACATACTCTAAAATGTATGAAACACATGCCAACAAAAGTGAAAAATATTATAAACCACTAACATCAAACCTTTCTATAGCAACAGAATAGTTCCTGGTAGGCGGGAAATAAACAGCATAAGATATATTATAGCAACTTGAATATTAACGTAAGTAATAAAATAATACATAATGTAAAATATCTACATTAAAGACTGTAAATAAATGGAAAAGTATCTTCAGCATGCAGAATAGGTCTGAAAGCTACTGCAACACTAAAAAAAGAAGAATTTCAGACAGGAAAAAATCAGGGCCACTTAACACCTCCCAACAAAGGATTCCCTCAGGCAGTAAGAAGCCAAATCTTGAAACTACTGGGCCATTAAATGTTAATCAATGTGTTCAACTGCAACATTCACACTTGCCTCCAACAGACAAGAGCTCTTTCTCCCACCCTGGACATCATTCCACAGATATATAAACCTCACTTGCGTAGTTTCCAACAGACCTCACAACCTCTGAGAATGCTTGCCATAGATGTGGGTGAAACATCAGGAGAGAATGCTTCTGGAACATGGCCAGACAGCCCAGAAAACTCACAACAACCCAAAAAAATTCTCTCTCTAAATATTTGTGACCATATTTGTACTCATCTGTTGAGCCACTTAAACCTGTGGAAGCAACCTACCTGATGGTGCAACCAAACCAGGGGATGAACAAAATTTCCCAGGTGGGCAGCTCTGACATTCCTGGTCACTCTTTAGCCTCGACCTGGGCCCAAATGTTCCTGGTGGGCAGCTGTACTGGATGGACCACTGTGTCCCTGGTGGGCAGTAATAGCCCTGAGGGCAAGGATAGAGTGTGAAGTCACTGATTGGCCCTTGCCGGTTGTCACAGTAATAGCCTGCAGGGAAGGAGAAAAAGTGTTGGAGAAACAAGAGGACCTCCTGATGTAATAGGATGGGATGGCAGAGACATACTGTCATGTTTTCTGGCAAACTAACTGTTTCAAGGAAAAATCTGATTGTCTTCAAATAGTACTTTATTTGTTCACAAACAATGAGATCAACCAGTGCATAGCATTTTTTTGTCCAAAACATCATTATAAAGGTTTGTATGTCCAGTTGCTCATGGGATCATAAATCATACCCACAATTCTTTGTACCACTGTAGGAAGAGGTTCCTTTTTCCAGTCACAACAAACCTCTGGGTTTCATTGTTTTCACTGATTATCCATTTGATAGTCGCAGCCAAATGTACCTTGTATATACGCATCAATTATATGTCCCATATGGGATGACTTCAAAGGAGTCATGACACATATAATCCTTCCTGCCCAATAGACCATAAATGTAGGCACATATACAAACAGGAGCCTTCGATGGTGCAATGGGGTTTGAATCCAGGGCTCCAGTTCTTCATGCAGAGACATGAGAGAAGTCTCCCACAAGGATGGTAAAACATCAAACATCTGGGCATCCCCATGGCAACGTCCTTGCAGACTGTTGTGATTGAGCCTTCAGCTACTATACTAGTAGTAGTAGTGAGGAAGATGCTGGGTCAATAGCATCCAGCAATAGTATGGACTGGGGTGTGGATCTGGGGGATGAAGAGTCTGCAGCTGGAAGGAAAAGGGCGGCTAGTGATTCTAGTGTGGAAGGATTGGAACAGAGAAAAAGAATCCGGCAGATACTTAGAGCACCTTCTGATTCAGGCACTTTCCAAGGTTTCTCTGGGGAAGAAGAAATGGGGTCAGAGGAAAGTGATACGGATTTGGATTCAACATTGGTTCAGGAAGTAAAGGATGTATGTAATGAAGAGTCTAATTCTGACACGTTTTGTGGGTATGACAGTGATTTATACTGGCCTTCTGGGGGTTTAGAAACAGATTGGGACACTTTAAGCATGCAACAGCGTTGGCAAGAGTGGAGACCAACACAGAGCACCGCAGTTGTAGGAGATACAGCAGCTGGTGCTCATGATCAAGGAGAGTCTTCAGAAGTCAGTGATATGTAAGTGCTATATAAGAAATGAGTTTTGGGACTGTCTTTGCGGCAGTCAAAGAGTTGATGTCTAGTTCTTGTCTCTGACTCTCCTGTGTTCCTGATATCAAGTACCTTGTTCCAGTTTCCTGATACTCATGAGTTATGGGCTATTTCTCCACTTTGTTCTTGGGGTGAGCTGCTGTGGCAGCTCTAGCTGATGTTTGGGCAAAGGTGGGGGGTTGGAATTCAATGTATGCTTTTCTGTTTAGCTACCTGCCGTGGGTCCCTGAGGCAGGGCTTGCTCTCCACTGTGTTTACGTGAGTTCCTGCTACAAGAACCTTGTATTGTATGAAATGGAGGGAGGCTGGCATTGTGTTATGGGGGCTATGATTGTGCTATTCATGTATACTCAGCTCCTGATTGCCTTGGGCAGTCTCCTCCTTTTCAACTACCTTTCTCCGGCTTTGGACTTCTGGACTGGACTCGTGACTACGCTTCTGGATTCTCCCTTCAGGACTTCGCAGACGGACGTCTAGTGTTTGTTTTGGCCTGTTTTGTTGCTTTATTTTGTGGGACTCTTCCCTGGGATTTTTGAGGGATTTTTGAGCCGAGTTGGCTACTTTTTTGTTCGTCCTTTCTCCAGCTATTGTTAAATAAACTTTTTGTTATCCCCTTTTACTCCTGGGTCTGGCCTTGAAGTCTCTGCATCTTAACACAGACAGCCAATTCTCTCACACCAGAAGCGACTTGCAGTTTCTCAAGTCACTCCTGATATGAAAAAAAAACTATAAACAGAAAAGTCTGGAAATGTTTAATTACATTGGTTAGGGTATTTTGGAAGTTGTTCAGAAAAGTAACTTTTTCAAAGACTGAAAACATCTACTGGGTATATATTAATGTGGGTGGCTGCTGTAAAGAGCAATTCAGTGTGGTTTACCTTCCCAGCATTCTCCAGTTGGGGCCGTCAGTCCGGATCCTTCACAGTAAAAGCCAGAGGGACAAAGCTGACAGTCCGAAACCATACTTCTTCCCAACAAGCTTGAGAAGGTGCCAGTTGGACAGGAAACTGGTGAGAGAGATCCCACGGCTTGGAGGAAAAACAAGGAAATGACAAAGTACAAAAGGGAGAAGTATCAGACAGCTGTTAAATTAGCATAATCGCTTCTTCTCCATCTCTCTGACAGCTGTCTTAATATGCCATTTTAATTTAATTAAGCTTTTAAATTATTTTTCCTCCTTTTTATTATTGATTTTATTGAACTTTTATTATGTTTAAACAAGAAAGTTTCAGCTATGGTTTGAATCACAGCAAAATGCTGCTTGTTACAGATGTCCCTGGTCTCTTCAGGCAGGGTTACCACTGAAAAATCAATCAATACCTAATAAATACATTTTTTCTGGATTTTTAACATGTTCCTTCCCCAAGCCACTAGAAATTCAGCTCTGAAACCTCAAAGTCTGTCAATGTGAATATTGTATGTCAGCCTGTTCAGCATGTGATTGTGTCTAATACTCAGGGTGCTTTGGATGATGGGAATGACAATGTTCTTCATGTTCAAGTTGATTCCTCTGATGAAAATGGGGATGCTGTTCTTGAAGGGGTTCCTGAAGGGAATGGGGATGGTGGTATGTTTCCTGGGCCCGGTTTTAGAGATATGGGGCCTGAAAGCAGTTCAGATTATGGGACAGAGAAGCCTGTATTTCTGCAAGAGGATTCTCAAGGTCTTGAGACTGGGAAACACTCTGCATCACAGTCCTCTAGTCCAGTGTTTTACAACCTTTTTTGAGCCACTGCACATTTTTTACATTTACAAAATCCTGGGGCACACCACCAACCAAAATGACACAAAATGACACTCTAACACAGTAATACATATAGTTAATATGTTTTTAAATGTATTTATACACTTAGTGTGAAACCTGGGCCTGTTTCGATGAATATAACGGAACTGGAAAAGGTACAAAGAAGGGCAACAAAAATGATCCAAGGGATGGAGCAGCTCCCTTATGAAATCAGGTTGCAACACCTTGGTCTTTTCAGCCTTGAAAGACGGCGTTTAAGAGGTGACTTGATCGAAGTGTATAAAATCATGCATGGGATAGAAAAGGTGAATAAAGAAAAAATATTTTCTCTGTCACACAACACTAGGACTAGGGGGCACTCCCTAAAGCTCCAAGGTAGGAAAGTTAGGACTAATAAAGGGAAATATTTCTTCACCCAGAGGGTCATTGGGTTATGGAACTCACTTCCAGAGGAGGTTGTGACAGCTGTCAGCCTGGACAGCTTCAAGGCAGGATTAGACAGATTCATGGATACCAAGGGAATCAGTAGCTACTGAAATGTACATCCAAGTGCCACCTCTGTGTTGATGGAGGCAGGCAGGATTTCCCCGGGTACTGGTTGTGGGGGGTCGGGAGCAGGTGAGGGTTTTGCCCTCCTTTCTGCTAGAGATCCCTGTGTACAACTAGTGGGCCACTGTGTGACACAGAATGCTGGACTAGATGGGCTGAGGCCAGATTCAGCATGGCTCTTCTTATGTTCTTATGTAACACAACATAGATATCCTGGCAGGAATGGCAGAAAGACACACACGAAGGTCTTGCTCAACAGCTGTCAGTCATGGGAAAACTTCGGCCCTCTGGGTGCTTTGGACTTCAAAGCACCCAGAGGGTGCATTCCTAACAGCCTGAGGCCCTTCCCTGCTTTAGTGGCTGAGGGGAAAAATGGAAAAGGGCCTGAGGCTGCTAGGAATGGTGGGAGTTGGAGTCCAAAACACCTGGAAGGTCCAAGTTTGCCCATGCCAGCTTTCGATTCCATCGCCACATCTATCTTCAGCCTCTGGAGGTTTGAATATATATGATTATCTACATGATTTTCTACCTTGTCGCTATGATTATGGTGCTGCTTCTTTAAATTGTCCGCAAACTGACTGTGTTATTGTGCAGATCACAGAACTGACATTGGATAACATTGTGAGGATACACTTTGTTTTTTGCACTCACTTCTGTGATTTAATCAAATATCGTGAGTTTTCCGTAGAGGAGCGCTCCGTGAACTCGCTACTTCCTGGTTCCTAAACTCCTCCGCTCTCTGTGGCGACCACGCCGAACTACCTTATGTAAGACTTTTGATTTTCTCCAGCAGGATTGGGTACTTTGAATGTGTTTTTTTGCGTGTGATTAATTGTGCATTTTGTACTGTGACCTAGTGGCGCTCCTTTAATAAGTAAGGGTATTGGAGGTTCCAATTTCCCACGGTACACCTGATGATCGCTCATGGCACCCTATGGTTGGGAAACACTGCTCTAGTCGGTTATCTCCAGGTGCAGATTTTAATTAAGCCTTGAAAAAAAAAGGGTTTTTAGCCAGCAAAGACAAATAAACTGGCAATTACAGCACTCAGCCAGATTGCAGAAAAAGTTAGAAGTGAAACCAAAGATGGAAAAATCCATTTCTAGCTGTTTGGGAAGCAGGGCAGGGATATAAGTGCCAAGTGCAGAATCTAGCTTGAGACGAAGCAACGTTGGATTCACGTTAAGTTCTTTACGCCAAGTTTCAGGATTCTTGTCTTTGTTTGGTTCCAGTTTGAAATGCCTTTGCTGTATTTGCCTTTCAAATCAAGTATCTAATTTCGTATATATTTTTTTTACTATTTCTTTTTGGACTAATTGCTTCTTTTTCTTCCTAATCAATTGGATTTACCTTTTAATGTGGATTACTTTTGATTGCTTTGGATTTCATTACCTTGAATAAACTGCTTGCTATTTTAACCCAACCATGTGGTGTTTAAAGTCAGAGGGGTTCCTGTGATGGAGTGCAACAGTAGTTTTTCACATGGCTTAGAAGGAGGTGGTTGAATGGACGATGCCATCTTGGATTGCTAATGCAAGAGTCATTTACTGAGGGTGTGATCCTTTGGTTATTTCCCCCCTCTGAATTGAGAATTAAACCTGTCAAAAGTTTTCTCCCCACTGGATGGGATGTTGAGTTGCACACTTTTTCTGCAATTGCAAAATGGGAATTGTATTTGCACTGGGAATGTGGCACAGCTGGCTGGGAGTCAGCTGCATAAGATCTCTACTGACCAGAAGGTCATGAGTTTGAGGCCTGCCCGGGTCGGGGTGAGCTGTCGACCAATTGTGTAGCTCTTTGTCCATCTATATATGTTGTATGTTTATAGCATTGAATGTTTGCCTGTATATGTGCATTGTGATCCGCCCTGAGTCCCCTGCAGGGTGAGAAGGGCGGAATATAAATGATGTAAATAAATAAATAAATAAATAAATATTTTTGTCCAATTTTCCAAAGTTTTATGTGTGTGTAAAACTCATATCCATAAGTACATTTACTTGCAACCAGGCTTCCCTTTAAAATTGCTCTAAAGTTTGTTAGGGGACCCCTCAGTCCTTCAATGGAATCTATGGCATATTAGTGTGAGAAGTCAGGTAATTTAATAATGTTTCATCATATCTGTGGTTTCAGATCTTATGTACCTGAAGAACAGATAGATACTCACGGCAGTAAGTCCCTGGAGGACAGATGTTGCCAGTAACTCCGTCAGTGGGCTTGGGCGAATATGCTCCACCTGAGCAATAAAATCCAGCAGCACATTCCCCACTTGGAGCAGACAGACCTGGAAAAGGGTGAAAACAGAGGAAATAAACACAGCAAAAGAACCATGACTCTTAAGAGCTCACACACAACTCTGGAAGCAAAGTCCAAGTCTACCTATCTGTCCATCATCCAAGGGGGATCATAAGCTGAAACACTTTTCTTCATGTTGCTTAGTCACTGCATTCTGACACAATTGGCTAATGTCCCCTTTTACCTGGTGCATTGCAGTAAAACCCTGGGGGACACAGATTTGGCTCACGGCTGCCTTCTGGGCAGTAGAACCCAGGGGAACATTGTGCTCCAGTTGCCGTAGCTGGGCAAAGACAGTTGCCATTTGTGTAGTTGTCCAGATCAAAGGGCTGAGGGGTCCAGGCAGCTGAAATGCAGAACCAGCCTTAAAGAGCAAAACAAAACCAAAATCAGCACACGATGGTGTGAAATTGAAAATAATAAAAAGTCATGATGGAAAGGAATTTCATTTTCTTTTTTTTTTGTAGTTTCAGAATTGTCATTCGACATAGACATACTGAGATAACGCAGCCTTACCTGCATCACACTTCCCTGACACTGTGGTTAAGTTTTCCTTTCCACAGTAGTGGCCTGGGAGACAGGGCAAGCAGCTATCCAGGCTCTGGGTCATAGGATCCGGGTTGTAATACCCTCTAGGGCAGGGAAACTCTGTGGCAAACCTAGTTCCTTAGGAGCATAAGAAAACAAGAACAGCATAGCAGTGACCAGACAGACAATACTCACTATGAACATTGGACCTTGTTGTCATGGAAGATGATAAACTTGGGTCTGGAATGCAAGTAGGAGCTTGCAGGATCATAAGAGCTGGAAGGGAACTCATGTAGCATGTAGATCAGGCATGGGCAAATGTTGGCTCTCCGGGTGTTTTGGACATCAACTCCCACAATTCATAACACAATTCCTGATTGTTAGGAATTGTGGGAGTTGAAGTCCAAAACACCTGGAGGACCGAAGTTTGACCTTACCTGATGTAGACTAATGTGCCACACCAAACAGACTCTACAATGCAGGATGTAGTCACCAATTCCCAAGTAGATCACATAATTTGAAAGGGACCCCAAAGACCACCTAGTCCAATGGCCAACAACAACTCTTGAGAGCAATTGTTAATTACTTCCTTCTAGTGATGGCTGACAGTTTCCATGGTATTAAGTATATAGAAAACTGGGTGCGTTTTCGTGAGGATCAGCACCATGTTACTACAGATGTACGCGTGTGAAGAAAGAAAGAAAGAATCCACATGTGGGTACATTGTATGTATCAATAAAAGCAAGTGATTTCTCTTGCTACAATCAGTAGGGTATAACAGAGGTTTCAGTATACCATTTGGAGAATTTTACAAACTGTAGCTGTAAACACCGAGCTCTGTTTTCCCCTGAAGATTGTTGATACCATGGGCTCTCGAAAGGACCATTTGTTTTGCATGTAAGTTGGTCAATTAACCTGTATTTCATTTTGAATACTGAAGGACTGCATTTCTGCTATGTTTGGATAAAGCTGTTTATTTTTCCCTGCTGGAACTCTGCTAGAAGGAGAATACATTTGCTGTTATGCAAGCCTACTGTGACCCTGGTGTCATTTTATCTTCAAGAACCACAGCTGGACTTTAAGTTTGGTGTTGAGAGGAACTGGCTATTTTCCTGGCACTAAATGCAACACATGTCAGTGGCACAATTAAGCCTTTCCAGGTTTAGCCTGGACTCTAAAGAGCTATCCAAGTACTATATATACACTGCAGTTTGGATTCAGCACCTTGGATAGTACTCTTAAGGTTCCAAGTGGAATGAACTCACATGGAAGCAAACATGAAAAACTTTAAAAAGTAAATTGTCCCTTGGGTTCATCCTTGATGCTGCTTTGAGCCGAATCCAACTGTGCACTCCCTGCTGAATTAACAACAACAACACCACCACTTTATTTATATCCTGCCCTATCTCCTCAAGGGGACTCAGGACGGTTTACAAAATACATCAGCAAGGATTCAATGTTGTGGGAAGCTGAACAAAGACAAAAAATAACCACCACCACCCCCATCCCAAAAAATCAAATCTACATCTCTATCAAAAATTATAACACATTATACTGCAATATTACTATTAATATTATATATTGTACAGAGAGTGACACTCGGATCCAAACACAATCAAATCAATGCAGTTCAGACACATTATCATGGGGTGTCTGTGCCCTGCACCACTGGAGAAATTACACTGTTTAGCCAGAATTGTACCACCTGACATCCGCCGGGAAGAAGCAACCAATAGTAAAAGGACCAAGGCAGTGTCACACATACATCTGACTCGAATTGCCCCATCTGACATGACATCTCCCCTGTGGATATCAGTTTGGATATCAGCCAGCACGCCAGCGACTTGAATCAAGAAATAGTTTTCTAAGATCTACAGAGACACTCACTGGAACACCTCAGCAAGTGAGAGTCCAAAAGTGGCAGGCTAAAACCTAGACCCTCAATCCATGGCTGATACCAAATCAGAAACTCTCTCCTGGGCACACAGAAAAGTGGGTGACTTGGAAGGCACTGAACAGACTGCGCTCTGACAGCATGAGATGCAGAGCCAACCTTAAGAAATGGAGCCACAAAGTGGAATCCATGACATGCGAGTGTGGAGAAGAGCAAAGCACAGACCACCTACTATAATGCAGCCTGAGCCCTGCCACATGCACAATGGAGGACCTTCTTAGAGCAACGCCAGAGGCACTCCAAGTGACCAGCTACTGGTCAAAGGACATTTAATAGAATACCAAGTTTGCAAACTGTGTGTGTGTGTGTGTTTTAATACAATACAACGGTTTGGTTCACTCCTGACACAATAAATAAATTCAGAGGACTCATTGGCTTTCTGCCATATTATTCTGCTGCCACAAGATGGCAATGGTGGATCTGGAACAATTTACTCTTTTATTTCCCTTTGGAGATCCAATTCCCACTTTAAAACCAACATGCAAAAAGAAAAAGCTTCTCCATTTAACTTTTAAAGACTCTGCTCTCCAAGGTATTTAAGCAAAAAATACTTCTGCTATTACATTTATGCATATCCTCCTTTCTGATGTGATGAGAGGGGTTTTTTTTCTTTTGAATCTCAAACATCAGGCATGCCACAGAGTGTTGCACATCTTACCTTCAGGGCAATAGAAACCTGGTGGGCATATGAACGCACTGTAGTCTGTGGTATTTTCAGGACAGTAGTAACCAGCTGCACACAGGAAGCAATCAGGTTGCCTGGTGAGATTGTTATACGTTCCCGCAGGGCAGGAAAGTGGGTGGCTGGTCCCTTCTGGGCAGAAGTGGCCCGTGAGGCAAGGACCTCCCTGTTCTGAAGATGCTATCAAGAAAGGAACAGTTGAAAAATGCATATGTGAGTTTCTAGTCAACAAGATAACAAATGTCAGACTGACTGACTGACTGACTGACTGACTGACTGACTTTATTATTTCTGAGTCGCCCTCCACGTTAGTGCTCCGGGCGACTTACACACAACAAATTCCACAATTAAAATAGAGTATTTAAAACTAGATTAAAATATTCAGTGGTTAAATGCAGGGGCCAGGCTCGGTATTTGAGTTCCTGGTTCTGCATTAACCATGGGCTTTCCTAAATAGCCAGGTCTTCAGAGCGGTCAGGAACTGGGGCAGGTCGAGGAGGCTCTCTGGTCCGGTGGCATCGAGTTCCAAAGAACGGGGGCCACAACGGAGAACGATCTCCGTCTCGTGGTCTCCAGGTGGGCCTCTTTGAAGCCTGGTACGTGAAGAAGGTTCTTGTTTGCTGGCCTTGGGGGTCCTTGAGTAAGCAGGCATCAACAAGCGGTCTTTTAGGTATGCTGGGCCCCGGCCCCGTAGGGCTTTGAAAGCCAAGGTCAAGGTCTTGTGTAAGGCTCTATACTCAACGGGCAGCCAGTGCAGGCGCTGCAGAGATGGTGTAATGTGGCATCTCATCGATGTTCCTGTGAGAAGCCTGGCGGCCGCGTTCTCCACAGTCTGGAGCCTGCGGGTTAGTGACCGGGGTAGACCTAAATACAAAGCGTTACAGTAATCCAGCCTTGATGTAACCGTGGCATGGATTACTGTAGCTAGCGCTTCCGTCGGAAGATAGGGCGCCAATTGTCTCGCTTGGCGCAGGTGGAAGAAGGCCCTTTTGCTCGTGGAGGCAACCTGGGCCTCCATCGACAATTTGGAGTCCAGGATAACACCAAGGCTTTTTACTGAGGGGGACGGAATCAGCGGTTCCCTTTCAAAGGGGGGCAGCGAGAAAGGTGGTTCTGGGCGGCCCGGCCATAATATCTCTGTCTTTGATGGATTTATTTTAAGTTTGTGGGCGCGGAGCCATTTTGTCACTGCTTCTAGGCCTCGAGTGAAGTTTTCGGGCACCGAAGTTGCGCCAGGCTCCAGTTTCAGTAGGAGCTGGGTGTCATCGGCATATTGGTAGCACCCTAGGCCGAAGCTCCGGGCTATACCAGCCAACGGCCGAACATAGATGTTAAACAATGTTGGTGATAATATGGCGCCTTGGGGCACTCCGCACTCGAGGAGAGATTTCCTAGATGTTTGTCCTAGCCATTCAACTCGCTGACTACGTCCGCGCAGGAAGGAGCTAAGCCAAGCTAAAGCTGTTCCTTGTATCCCTATGGCGGCAAGTTGTCGTATCAGCAGATCATGGTCCACCGTGACGAATGCGGCAGTAAGGTCCAGCAATACCAGAACTACTGAGCCTCCCTTGTCTAGTTGGCAGCGGATATCGTCCGAGATGGCCACCAGGACGGTCTCGGTCCCGTACCGGAACCCTGATTGAAAGGGGTCCAAGCCCTCTGATGTCTCAAGGAAGTTTTGTAGCTGGGTTGCTGCCGCGCTCGATCAGCTTACTGAGAACGGGAGGTTTGAGACGGGACGGTAGTTCGCTGGCATCGCTGGGTCCAGATTGGCTTTATTCAAGAGTGGGCGGACCGAGGCTTCTTTCAAGGCATCCGGGAAAATTCCCTGCTCCAGGGAGTGATTTATTATCTGCATCAGGGGAATCGAGAGCCCCTCTGCGCAGTCCTTAACTAGATGGGATGGGCAAGGGTCCGTGGAGCAGGTAGTCGCCCGTGCTGTGGAGATGATTTTATTAACTGCCTCCAGGTCCAGGGCTTTGAAGTGGTCAAATATCTGGTTAGTTGGTGTATGTAGTTCTTCTACCCTCTCACTCGTATCTTCAGGCACGGATAGCAGGTCTAGCCGAAGAGCGGTGATTTTCTCTATGAAGAATTCCTGGAATTCCTCTGCTGAGATGGCTGGAGTGTCCCTGGTTTTTGGCTGCGGATTGGTGGTGACCAAATCTCGGACAATCCTTAAAATCTGCGCTGGGCGCGATCTCGCAGCTGTTATTAGGGAGGTGTTGAAGCCTTGGTTCAATACCTACGTATCTTCCTTTACAATGATACCCAGTACATCAAGTGAAGATATTTACCTGCAGGGGAAGGTGAGGTGGCCCCAGGCAGGCAGTAGTAGCCAGCAGAACAGGGTCCAGATGGAGCCGTGAGACCAGAAGAGAGGCAGTAATGGCCAGGTGGGCATGCGATGCAGCTTGACTCAAGGGAGAGATACAACCTGAAAAGGGAGAAATGCCTGGTAAGCTTGGTTCTAGGACAAGGTATAATCATCTGTGAGACCCACTCCCAACCCAAGACAGTTACAGCTTGAGTTGGACATTTCAGAAAGCCAATGTCTGGCTATTTATTTATTGTATCAGAAGCAAACCAATGATGTTTTTTCTTGTTTCTTTGGTTTTTTTGTGTGTTTCTGTTTGTAATATTGCAATATTTCAATATTGTCAGCTCCCCCTGGTGGCCAGAGTTTGCCTCTGTTTGTCTATATGTGTGTATGTGGAAATGGCAGGGATTGTCTGCTAAGTATGTGTACCTGTAATCCGCTCTGAGTCCCCTTCGGGGTGAGAAGAGCGGAATATAAATAAAGTAACTAAAATAAATAAATACTTTTTTTTTAAAAAAAGAAGCAAACCAAGGGTACGGTTGTAATGTATTCAAAATGTATTCAAAAAGCACAAACTTCAAAAACTTGGCATTATATTAAATGTCCTTTGATCAGTAGCTGGCCACTTGGAGCTGACTGCTTGGCTGTTTGGCCGACTGTATACAAACCAAAGTCCTAGTTCCTGGTGTTTATATCGTCTTCTGTCAGACCTGGGGTTCCATTACATGTAATCATTCTCATCTCTAACTGAAGAAGATATGGGGTACTTACAGTGGTGTGTGGTCTATACCTGTCTGAGAAGGTGCCCACTGGGCAAGGCAAAGGGATCCTGGTGCCAGCTGGGCAAAAATGCCCTGGAGGACAAGGACCACCAGCACTTGTGTTGATGGCTCCATCGGGGTTTGGAACACTGGAGCCTAAACAGAAACAGAGAGCTAAGTCAAGGAGCTCAGAACTCGATTTTGATGAGACAAAGATTGGCACTACAAGTCCCATAATGCATGAGAAAATACAACTCCTGAAACCATTACAAGCTTTAGCAGGAAGACACAGATACATTCTCTGGATTCTCTAATTGGAAGTATGCTCTGTGGTGGAAATGGCTGCAATCCAAGATTTTCCCAAATTGAATCTAATACTCAACATCCTAGTAGCAAGTTACATACAATATAGGTCTTTCGTTGACCTATTATGAATAAATATGAGGTAAGGAAGATGGAATATTAGATACCTGAACTGCAGAAGAACCCTGGCAGGCAGGGACCAGTGGGAGAAGACAATCCCCATTCACCACAGAACATCCCTGGGCAGAAACACAAAGACTCAAATATGAAAAGGTCAGTGGCTTTCTATGATGACATGCAGTCACAGTGGAAAAACAAAAAAGCAATCCCATTGCTGAAAAGGAGAACAGTGTGCTTCAGGCCTTGATTATGGCAGCCAACAAGACAAGTACTAAAAATACTTTGAGAAATGTTGTTGATAGTCCAGAGAAAGTAATGTGGAGGACTTCTGTAAGCAGAGATGGAAAAACGTTCAAAAATATTTTCCAAATTAAAAATCTGCCACACTTATACAGGTTGATCCTCAGTTATCTGGAAATCTAAAATTTGAAATATTCCAATTTCTGAAACTTTAAAATCTGCCTTGAGATGACAGCAGTGGCACACCTATATTTAGTGAGACTTTTTGCTCAAGATTGTATAGCTGGAATTCTGAACTATATACATTGAACTCAACATTTGGAGGTTGGGACCCCGGGGGGGGGGGGTGTCATGAGGGGGTGTCAGAGGGATCGCTAAAGACCACCAGAAACACTTGGGGATGGGGATTCTGTGTGGGCAGTTTGGCCCAATACTATTGTTGGTGGGGTTCAGAATGCTTTTTGATTGTAAGTGAACTATAAATCCCAGCAACTAAACAAGATGTATTTCCCCCAAACTCCACTAGTGTTCACATTTGGGCATATTGAGTCTTCTATCATTGTTTGAGTCCACAGTGCTCTCTGGATGTAGGTGAACTACAACTCCAAAAGTCAAGGTCAATGCCCACCAAACCCTTCCAGTATTTTCTGTTAGTCATGGCAGTTCTGTGCACCAAGTTTGGCTCAATTCTATCATTGGTGGAGTTGAGAATGCTCTTTTATTGTAGGTGAACTATAAATCCCAATTGACAAAATCAATCCAGCCCCAACCCCAACAGTATTCGAATTTGGTGTATGGGGTATTTGTGCCAAATTTGGTCCAGTGAATGAAAACACATCCTGCATATCAAATATTTACATTGTGATTCATAACTGTAGCAAAATTACTGTTATGAAGTAGCAAAAAATATATAATTTAATGGTTGGGGGTCACCACAATATGAGGAACTGTATTAAGGTTTCGCGGCATTAGGAAGGTTGAAAGACACTGATTTAACTTATGAGGATTAACAAATTTTATGATTCTATGAAATAACCATATACCTGCACCACCCTTCCCTACATCAAACATGTTATTGGAAATCTAGGAGCCCATTTCCATAAATGTACATCTTACTATGTGTGCATATGGGAATACAGGGATCCTAACATCTGGGGGGGGGGGGGTACTCAAAACTGTATTCTGAGATAGTTTCTTACCTGCAGGGCACAGCTGGCATCTCTCAACTCTATCAATTCCTGACATTGGATTATAGGTTCCAGGAGGACAAGGATGAAGGAAGACTCCTGTCTTTGGTGGGCAGTAAAATCCAGCTGGACAGTGGTATCTCACACCGTTCTTACAATAAAGGCCAGCTGGGCAAGGGAAACATTCCTCCTGACCTGGGCACAAGAAAGAAAAAAAATGAACTATGTAATGCGTTTTCTCAGTCCTGCCGTTGGAGTTGAAGCCCAAAATTACTCCACCTCACACATAAGAAATATTCTCTTTGATATATGTGCATTAATTATGAAAATTGCAGGAATATGTATAGCTGGTGATGATGCTCTTCAGAGTCAGACTTCTGGCACTGGGAGCTTTTAATGCCCATCTCAAATAAGTTGTACAGCACTTCTCCAATTTGGACTTCATTTTCAGTAGCCTTAGAAAAACTATTCTCCGCAAAGCTACTTGGTGACCTGATCTCCTTTCTTTCTTGTAGTTTCAGGACCTTTTTGTTAATGGTGCTGGAAAAAAGAAAAGTCTGAGAAAGGAATGGAAATATAGAGTTTATTGGTGACCAGGAGGTAGGATGGAGGAGGCTGAATTTGATTTGGGTTAGAAATAAGACAAGGTGCTTCCTGAATTCTTGGGAGATGTTTATTTATTTACTACTAGCTGAGGACCCAGCGGTGCCCGGGTTATTTGAGGAAGGCATTGTGTGGCAAGGTTGGTTCCTATTAGATGTTTATGTGGCTTGCAGTGGTCTCAGGAACTTAGTAAAGGTACTGCGAGTCCCATTGGCCATGGTCCATCCTCCTCCAAACAGCACCAGAATGTAGAGTGGGTCATGGGGGCTCTGTGTGTCACATTTGGTCTTGATCATTCTGTGGATGAGGGTTGCAGCGGTCTCTGGAAGTGAGGGAAGGTACTGGAAGTCCCATCATCCATGGTCCCCCGTTCTCCAAACTGCACCAGGAGGTAGAGTGGGTCATGGAGGCTCATTGTGCCAAGTGTGGTCTTGATCATTCTGTGGATGAGGGTTGCAGCGGTCTCTGGAAGTGAGGGAAGGTACTGGAAGTCCCATCATCCATGGTCCCCCGTTCTCCAAACTGCACCAGGAGGTAGAGTGGGTCATGGAGGCTCATTGTGCCAAGTGTGGTCTTGATCAGTCATTGGATGAGGGTGGCAGCGGTCTCAGAAAGTGAGTGAAGGTACTTCAACTCCCATCATCCATGGTCCGTCTCACTCAAAACTGCACCAGGATGTAGAGTGGGTCATGGGTACTCTGTGTGCCAAGTTTGGGCCTGGTCTCTGACTTGTAGGGGCTGCAATGTTCTGTAGGAAATGAATTGGGTGAAGGTACTGCAAATCCCATAATTTGTGAGCCATAGTGCCATAAACTGCAGCAGGTTTGTAAAGTGGGCCATTGGGCCTCTGTGTGCCAAGTTTGGTCCTGATTCATCATTGGTGTGGGCCGCAGTGCTCTAAGGAAGTGAAGTAAAGTACTGCAAGTCCCATCATCCATGGTCCATCCTCCCTCAAACTGCACCAGGATGTAGGGTGCATCTGGGGGGGGGGGGTCTGTGTGCCAAGTTTGGTCTTGTTCTGTCATTGCTGGGGGCCTAGTCAGGAAAATCAAGTTGAGGAAGCCTTGCTGTCAATTTTATTTATTTATTTATTTATTTATTTATTATTCAAATTTGTGAGTCACCACTCCTGGGTGGCTCGGGGCGACTTACACCAAAACTCAGGATTAAAAACAGAATAAAAACAACTTTGGGCCTGGTCTGTGATTTATAAGGGCTACAGTGTTGTTTGGAAAGTGAATGATGTGAAGGTACTGCAAATCCCATCATTTGTCGCCCATTCTGCCCTAAACCACACCAGGTTGTGAAGTGGGCCATTGGGCCCCTGTTTGCCAAGTTTGGTCCTGATCCGTCATTGCTGTGGGCCGTAGTGGCTGACTGCCTGAGGCCTTTCCTTTTCCCTCTGAGTCACTTTAGAATGTTGGAATGTGTTGGCCAATCAGAGTCCTTTATGCAAATACCATTTCAGTGGCAACCAATCCCCTCTGTCTGGGGCCGTAGAATGTTGGAGTTCTGAGGCTGGCCAATCAGAGCCCTTTATGTAAATAACTTCACAGTGGCAGCCAATCGAAACGCTGGCATCACCGCAAACACTGAGTTTTATTATATACACTAGCTTGGGGATCCAGCGGTGCCCGGGTCATTTGAGAAAGGCATTGTGTACTGCAAGTCCCATCATCTGTGGTCCACCCTCTTCCAAATTGCAGTAGGATGTAGATTGCGTCATGGGGGCTCTGTGTGCCAAGTGTGGTCTGTATTGGCGAATGGATGAGGGTTGTATTGTTTTCCGGAAGTGAGTGAAGGTACTTCAAGTCCCATCACCCGTGGTCCGTCTCACATTAAACTGCACCAGGATGTAGAGTGGGTCATGAGGGCTCTGTATGGCAGGTTTGGTGTTGATCAGTCATTGGATTAGGTTTGCAGCAGTCTTGGGAAGTAAGGGAAGGTACTGCAAGTCCCATCATCCATGGTCTGCTGTCCTCCAAACTGCAGCAGGATGTAAAGTGGGTCATGGGGGCTCTGTGTGGCAGGTTTGGTATTGATCAGTCATTGAATTAGGTTTGCAGCACTCTTGGAAAGTGAGGGAAGGTACTTCAAGTCCCATCATCCATGGTCTGCCATACTGTAAACTGCAGTAGGACGTAGAGTGGGTCACTGGGGCTCTGTGTGCCAAGTGTGGCTTTTATAGGTGTTTGTTGGGGGCCGCAGTGGTCTGTGGTAGTAGAGGGGTGTGAAAGTATTAGAAATCCCATCGTCCATTGTCAGCCCCCCCCCAAAACCTCAACAGGACGTGAAGGCAGTCATGAAGGTTATGTGTGCCAAGTGTGGTTTCGATCAGTAATTGGATGAGGGTCGCAGCAGACTTGGGAAGTGAGTAGAGGTACTTCAAGTCCCATCATCCATGGTCCACCCTCCTCCGAACTGCACCAGGATGTAGAGTGGGTAATGGGGGATGTGTGTGCCAAGTGTGGTCTGTATCGGTCCTTTTAGGTGGCCACAGTGGTCAGTGGGAACCAAAGTGTTTGAATGTACTACAAATCCCATAATCCGTGGTCCATCTCCCCCGAACCACACCAGGACATAAAGGGGGTCAGGGGGTTTATGTGTCCCAAGTTTGGTGCAGGTCCATCACCCGGGCTGTTCGCTGTGGCCTGCGAAAGTGGCAGCCAATCAGAACGCTGCCACATATATACATACATACAAACAAACCCACCCACACACATACAAACATTCCGCTTTATTATATACTAGCTTGGGGACCCGGCGGTGCCCGGGTCATTTGAGAAGTGCAGCAGGATGTAGAGTGGGTCATGGGGGATCTGTGTGCTAAGTTTGGTCTGTATTGGTGAATGGATGAGGGTTGCATTGTTTTTAGGAAGTGAGTGAAGGTACTTCAAGTCCCATCATCCGTGGTCCGTCTCACACAAAACTGCACCAGGATGTAGAGTGGGTCATGAGGGCTCTGTGTGCCAGGTTTGGTGTTGATCAGTCATTGGATTAGGTTTGTAGCAGGCTTGGAAAGTGAGGGAAGGTGCTGCAAGTCCCATCATCCATGGTCCACCCTCCTCCGATATGCACCAGGATGTAGAGTGAGTCATGAGGGCTCTGTGTGGCAGGTTTGGTGTTGATCAGTCATTGGATTAGGTTTGTAGCAGTCTTGGAAAGTGAGGGAAGGTGCTGCAAGTCCCATCATCTATGGTCTGCCCCCCTCCAAACTTCAGTAGGATGTAGAGTGGGTCACTGGGGCTCTGTGTGCCAAGTGTGGTCTTTATCGGTGTTTGTTGGGGGCTGCAGTGGTCTGTGGGAACAGAGGGGTGTGAAAGTACTACAGATCCCTTCATCCATTGTCAGTCCTCCCCCGAACCTCACCAGGATGGGAAGGCAGTCATAGGGGTTATGTGTGCCAAGTGTGGTCTCGATCAGTAATTGGATGAGGGTCACGGCGGATTTGGGAAGTGAGTAGAGGTACTTCAAGTCCCATCATCCATGGTCCACCCTCCTCCAAACTGCACCAGGATGTAGAGTGGGTCATGGGGGCTGTGTGTGCTAAGTTTGGTCTGTATTGGTCCTTTTTGGTGGCCTCAGTGGTCTGTGGGAACCAAAGTGTTTGAAAGTACTACAAATCCCATAATCCGTGGGTCATGTCCCCCGAACCCCACCAGGATGTAAAGGGGGTTAGGGGGGTTATGTGTACCAAGTTTAGTGCAGGTCCATCGCCCGCGCTGGTCGCTGTGGCCTGTGAAAGTGGTTGCCACATATCCCCCCTGGCCTGTGAAAGTGGCTGCCACATATCCGCCCTTCCGCCCTTCTGCCCTTCCGCCCTCCGCATACACACATACATACATACATACAAACATTCCGTTTTATAAAGGTATACAGATAGAGATAGAGATATTTATATCCCCCTTTTCTCTACGCCGGAGGGGACTCAAGGCGGCTTACAGATAGGCAATAATTCAATGCCTTAACAACAATATACACTTAAAATGCATTACAATTAAAAATCAAAATTAAGTACATTAAAACATTATAAAACACTAGCTGTACCCGGCACGCGTTGCTGTGCCCTATGTTGGTGATGTGAGAATGTCAGGGTATGTATGTTGTGGTAGTGTTGTGAGTATGTTTGTTGTTTGTATATGTATTTGTGTTTATGTGTGTTTATAGTTGGATGTGTGTTTGGTTTTTGGGGTTTGTGTGTGTGTGTGTGCTGGTATTGGTTTGTGGTTGTGGGTGTGTGTGTATATATGTGTGTGTGTGTATGTGTGTGTTTATAGTTCTTGGTATGTGTGTATATATTTTTGTGTTGTTTTCTGTAGGTGTTTTGTGTTTGAGTACGTGTATATATGTGTGTGTTTGTTTATGTATTTGTATGTATGTGTATATATGGTGAGGTGGTGATATGTGTGTGTATATATGTGTATGTATTATTGTGGATGTGTGTTTAGGTGTGTAGATATATGTGTGTGTATGTGGTTGTGTTTTTGTATGTGTTTTTATGTTGGTGTTTATATGTTGTTTTGTTTGTGTGAGTGTGTTTGCGTGTGTATATGTGTGTATGTTTGTGTATGTATTGTGTGCCGGGGCGGCGTTGGGGACCGTTCGTTAGGCGGATGGCTGGTGTCCTGTGTGTCTTCCTGCGGTGTCCTCCTTCGGGAGTGGCAGGGAGCTGGTGTGCCGCCGCCTCAGCGCTCTTCCTCGCCACTGTCACCTCCTTGGCTTCCTCCGCTGCCTTCCTCATGTTCGTGGACTCGGGTTGCGTGCGTTGGGTCCGGGAACGTTTGGGAGGCTGGGAGATGGAGGAGGAGGCGGGTCAAGGCATGGGACTATCCAGAAAACTCCGCCCCTGCTTTCCAGGGAGCATCGCGGAGCCTTCTGGGAGTTGTAGTGCCATGGCCTTTCCCGCCTCCTCCTCCGTCTCAGGCTTGTAAACGTTCCCGGACCGAACCCACGCGTCCCGGGTCCACGAACATGAGGAAGTCAGGAGGAAGGCAAGGAGGCGACAGTGGCGAGGAAGAGCAGTGAGGCGGCGCCCCAGGTCCCTGGCACTCCCGTAAGAGGCGATCGCAGGGAGAGGCAGCGCAGAGCAGGCGTCCTCGGCCGCATGGAGCCGGGTGGTGCGGGCGCTGCCTTGGGCTCCTTGGGCTTCTGGCCTCTCCTCCTCCGCTTCCAGGCCTGTCCCTAACCTCCGGAGGGCATTCAGGCGGGGAGGAGGTTCCGCTCTCCCAGAGGAGAGCAGGTGAATGCGCTGTGCTGGGGATCGGGCGAAGGCGCGGGCGCCGCCGGATCCTCCTCCCATAGGTTTGAATGGGCAATTTTGGGGTGTCGCGTTTAGGGGTCTGCGGAAGTTGTAAGGGTGGGGGTTTGTGCCTAGTTGGTACCTCATGGCCTGGTGAATCGTGTGTTGTGGGTTTTGTGGTTGTGGGGGTTATGGTGTGGCCGTGCATAATCGTCAACCCACGACCACGTCTCCTTTATATATATAGATTACTATCACTATAAAACCATGCAATCCACAATCATAGTCCAGATCGTTCTGGTAGTCATTGTACATAATTCCAGTTAATCCATTGCACTATGGTTCTGAAGGCTTGATCCCTGAGCCACATTTTCACACTCTTTCTGAAGGTCAGGAGGGAGGGGGCTGATCTAACATCACTGGGGAGGAGTTCCACAGCCAAGAACCACCACTGAGAAGGCCCTGTCTCTTGTTCCTGTGCCTGCAAAGGAGATGGGACTGAGAGCAGAGCCTCCCCAGACGATCTTAATCTCCAAGATGGTTCATAGGGGGGAAATCTGTTCTGACAGGTAAGGTGGGCCGGGACCATTTAGGGCTTGCTGTCATGAGCCTTCAAATCAAGTGCAAAATCTTGTGTGGCACAATTTATTCAGAAGGAGTTTCTTATTGCCTTCACCTAAGGCTGAGAAAATGAGACTTGCTCCAAGTCATCCAATGGATTTCCATAAATGAGTGAAGATTCAAACACTGGTTTTATGGATTCCTAGTCAAGCACTCAAACTTCTACATTATGCTGGTTCTTTGAGCAAAGTAGTTTGTTTTAATTCTGAGTCTGATTTGAGTAGAAGGGAATTTGTCTGACCTTTCTGACAACTCCTGCAAACCCACCCACCCCTCATCACCATGCCCCACCTGACCTGTTATGGCGTTGTATTCCCCATCTTGGCATGGAGAGGGGACTGCTGAGCCAGCAGGGCAGAAATGACCTTCAGGACACAGTTCTCCAGTGGCCCGGTCCACTGGCCTTGCAGTTCGTGTCCCACCCCTACAGTAAAACCCTAAAAAGTCAAGTGGAATCCATGAAACGGCATTACAAGGCATCTTGTTGTGGAAGAAAACAGGGAAGCAAGCACACAATGTTTCACACAATTGCGGGGAAATGTAAAACCATGCTTATGCCAAGAAATGAAAAAAATGAACAAATAAAAGCAATCAATATAAATAAAAATGTAATGTTCATTTGTGGGATTAACAGAAGCACGACTTCCGGTTTGGGAGCAGAGGAGGGTGGACGCCGAGAAGGCGAGCTCCAAGAGAGAGGTTGGGTTCTTTGTAAAGCCGGGGGTTTGTCAACTGCAAGCCCGACCCTTCTTTGGAGAAAGGAAGAGGGGTTCCAGTCCCGGGAGGCGCAAGCGAGTGGTGTATCCGTCGGCTTCAAAACCGGCAAAAGCGCCACTGACGCCAACCCGGGGACCCAGGGGGCCGGCAGAGAACCGCGGCTGGTGCATCCGAAAGGAGAGCCGCCACAGCACCTTCCCCGCCCAAATCTCCACCAAGTAAGATCTTAGAGGGCCAAGTAAGGGCTTTACATAAACTTGGAAAAAAAGAGGAGAGAGGTGCCCGGACCGGTGGCAGGAGCCGCAAACACGCTGGAAACGGCGGACGGGACAAACCTGCCTTTTAGAGCCCTTTAGAGCCAAAATAATTTGGGGAAAAAAAGCCAAGCGGGTGAGAAGGGTTAATAAAATCCCTATACCTCCAATTGGTAAATAAAGGAAAGAAAGAGAATTAACCCCAGGGAAGAAGAATAAAGAAGAATAAAACTATAGTGGCTGATTACTTACAAGGAAGACGCCGAGTAGAGGTCCCAGGTGGTGAGGAACAGGGAGCCTAAACGGTTAATTTAAAGGGCAAGTAACAAAGTAGCAAAGCAAAGCCAGACTAAAGACTGAGAAGGATTGAGAAGTGAGGGACGATAGCTGGGAAGTGCGCACCGAGCTATAAAGAGGAGGACAAAGAGAAGGATATGATGGGCACCAGAAAGAAGACAGAAAAAGAAAATAAGAGTATCCTAATGAGAAGAGAATCATTCCAGGAGGATGGGAGATTGGGAGACCAACTAAAGGAACTAGTTTCTGAAATGAAAAAAATGAATGAAGCGATTGGGAGAGCCTCAGAGGAAAGAAAACAGATTAAAGAGAGCATCCATGAATCAAGGAAAGATATGAAGAAAGAGGTGTCAATCTTAAGAAAGGAAATGATTGCCCTATATGAGAAAGTTGATACAATACAAAGAAGAGAGGAAGATACTAGATCTAAAGTGCAGATAGAGCAAGAAAAAGTAAAGAAATTAACGGAGGTACAGCAGGAGTTGAAAAAGAAGAATTTACACCTAGAGCTATTTCAAAGAGACTTTCAATTGAGGATACGAGGTTTACCAGAGAGGCAAAATGAGAAATATGAGGAGACGATGCAAATAGTGAGCGAAATGACAGCGACGCTATTACAGAAGGAACAACAAATGATGGAAGAGAAAATAGACAAAGCTTACCGAGTTTCTACAGCTTTCTCGAGAAGAAACAAATCAGAAAGGGACATACTTGTCCAATACAATTCAATAAAGATTAAAGAAGAAGTGATAAAAAACCATCATGTAAACCCGTATACGGTGAATGGGAAAGGGATAAGAATAATGAGAGAGATACCCAGTGCTGTGCTTGATAATAGGAAAAAATACTACTTCCTGACAGATGCTCTAAAAGATCACGACATAAGATTTAAGTGGGACAAGGTAGATGGACTAACATTTACATTCCGCTCTGTTAAATATTGGATCAATTCGGCAGAGGCTGCTGATGAGTTCTATAGAAAATGGGAACACATCTTAGACCCATCGAATGGAAGAACAGGAAATAATAAAAGACACAAACAAGGAAGCATGGTCCCCACAAATATACCTACAAAGGGATCACATAAGGAACAAAGTACGACCCGAGAAGGATCGGCGGCTAGACCAAAAGACAGCAGAATAAAAGAAGATAAGGTAGAAAGAAAAGGAGAGATAGAGGAACAAGAGCAAGAAGAGGATGAAGCTACCGAACAAGATTCAGAGTCAGGATCAGAGGAGGCAGGATCCGACGAGGAAGGGCAAGTCTTGGACTACTAATCTCACCAAATTATGGAGGTAAAATGCTTCTCTCTCAATACAAATGGTATGAACATACCGGAGAAGAAAACAAATTTTTTTCACTATCTGCAAAAACAAAAGGCCTGGGTATACGCACTACAGGAAACCCATATTAAGGAATCCAGGAAAGAACTCCTGGAAAATAAGAAATTAGGAGTGCTGTTTACCTCGGCAATAGAAAGAAAAAAAAAGGGGGTTGCACTATATATCAACCCCACCCTAGAGCCAGAGCTATATTATAAAGATGAAGAAGGAAGAGTGATAGCGGTGGTGGGGAATGTTAAGGGGAAAAAAATTCTTATTATTTGTGTTTATGCGCCGAATGGTCCGAAGCTTAAGTTTTTTGAAAATCTTAATGAGAAGGTTATTGAAGCGCAGTGTGAAGGTTGTGTAATACTTGGTAACTTTAATGGGGTTATAAATCCAGAGGTAGACAAGAAGAGTGGAAAAGGGAAAAAGTATAAGGGAAATGTAGGTAAGCTCCCAAAATCCTTTTTTAAGATGGTAAATACAAATTTGCTGGAAGATATTTGGAGAACTCAGAATGGGAAGAGTTATGATTTCACATATTTTTCAGGGAGAAGAGAGTCCTGGTCAAGGATAGATTTTATTTTGGTTTCAAAAAGTTTGGCTAGACGAGTGGTAAAATCTAAGATATACACAAGAGTACTATCTGACCACGCCCCGACCGAGATAACATTAAAATGGGGGGAGAGACAATATAGATGGAGATTAAATGATTCATTATTAAAGAAAGAAGAAGATATTCAAAAAAATAAAGAACTAATTAAGGAATACTTCACAATAAATAACCAAGGGGATACGGACATGCTAACAATATGGGAAGCAAGTAAAGCAGTGATGCGTGGGAATTTTATGGCGCAGGCCTCCCATACAAAGAAACAGAAAAGAAGTGAGATGGATAGACTACAGACTGAATTGAATATGCTAGAAAAGAAATTGAAGAAAAACCCAAAGGATAAGGAGGTGGGAGAAAAAAATAAAAATACAATAAGGCACAAATAAATTTGCTAACAGTGGAAGAGATGGGAAACTAAAAATTTTAAAACAAAGAAATTTTGAACATGCGAATAAAACGGGGAAATGGCTCTCATATTTAGTGAGGAAAAAAACTCAAAAAAATATAATAACAAAAATAACAAGAGAAGGAACCTCATATACAAAAGAGGAGGAGATAATTAATGAGTTCGTTAGATATTACCAGGATTTATATAAAGATGATAAAATAAGCAGGATAGATATACAAGAATACTTAAATAAACAGAATCTTTCACATATCTCGGATGAAGATAGGGAGCTTCTAAATGCTGACGTTACCGACCAAGAAGTCGCCTCCGCAATAGACGGATTAAAAACAGGGAAAGCGCCGGGCCCTGACGGGTTTACGGACGTTTATTATAAAAAACTTAAAGACGACTTGGTACCACAACTTAAAAAGGTAATCAATGCAACCATCCAGCAAGGTAGGATGCCAGATACATGGAGAAACTCAGATATTGTAATAATACACAAAGAAGGGAAGGATGCGGAAAGTGTGCAAAACTATAGACCTATATCCCTTACAAACTTAGATTATAAGATCTTTGCAAGTATACTAGCTTCGCGACTTAAAATATTTTTGAATAAGTGGATTAATGAAAACCAGACGGGCTTCCTTCCCAATAGAAAAATGAAAAAGAATATTAGAAATATAATAAATGCGATAGAATATATGGACAAAAATATCGATTCGAAGGCACTCTTCGCGTTTCTCGACGCGGAGAAGGCCTTCGACCAAATTGGATGGGGAATGATAGAGAGATTACTAAATGAACTAGATATGGGCATGAATTTTATTTCGGCAATAAAAGCAATTTATAAAAAACAAGAAGCGCAAATACTAATTAATGGGCAAAGATCGAAGAAGATACAGATAAATAAGGGTGTGAGACAGGGGTGTCCCCTGTCTCCGCTGATTTTTAATCTCGTGTTAGAAGTATTATTAAAAGATATAATACAAGATAAAGAAATAAGGGGACTAACAGTAAAGAACCAGAGTTATAAAATATACGCTTTTGCCGACGATTTGGCATGCATAGTAGACAATCCCACAGAAAACATGGAAAAATGGATGAGGAAAATTGATTTATTCGGTAAAGCAGCTGGTTTTAAACTTAAAGTAAATCACAAATTCTAGTTAAAAATATAAATAAAAAGGAAGCCCAAGAGATAGAAAAGAAATTCGAAATACCCATAGTAAACAAAGTAAAGTATTTAGGCATAATATTAACTTCAAAAAACTGCCAACTTGTTAAAAACAATTATGAAAGAACCTGGAAACAAGTAAAAGAGAATTTAGGAAATTGGAAATCCCTTAATTTGTCCCTGTTAGGGAAAATATCCTTAGTTAAAATGAAAATTTTTCCAAAGTGAAATTTTATGTTTCAAATGTTGCCCATATTAAAGAATCACACAATACTGAAAAGATGGCAAGCTGAGTTGGCAAAGTTTATCTGGGGAGGGAGGAGACCCAGAATCAAGCAGAAATACTTACAAGAAGCCCCGGAGAAGGGTGGATTTGGCATGCCAGACCTTACCCTTTATTACGATGCCAACTGGATGGAGAATATAAGGGATTGGATAGATTTACGGGATAGTAAATTACTGAATCTGGAGGGGTGGGAGAACAGATTCGGGTGGCATGGTTATCTATTGTATAATAAGTGGAAGGAAGATAAAAATGTTAATAACCATATAATAAAAGCCCCATTATTAAAATCATGGAATAGACATAAAGATACTATTTATAGTAAATGCCCATTATGGGCTTCCCCCTTAGAGGCGCTTCAGATAATCAAGGTAGGGAGAGAAAGCTGGCCCCTATATAGGGATGTTTAAAAAAGAAAGAAATACTTTCACTCTGAAGTCCATGGAAAGTCTGAAGGATCTCAAAATAAATTGGCTCCAGTACTCCCAATTAAAGATGAGATTCAAAGCGGATATGCAAATTGGGTGGGAAACATCACCGACGACAGGAGCGAAGGTACTGACCCAGCAAAGTAAAAAAAGTGTAAGCAAGTTGTATAAAGTTCTATTAGCAAAAAGCCATGAGAAAATACCAATAAAAGAGTATATGAGGAAGTGGGAAGATAACATAGGTCACCATATTAAAAGGGAGGAATGGGAAAAGAGCTGGCGCCAGTGGCAAAAATATACATGTGCACAAACATTAAAGGAAAATCAACTGAAGGTCCTTTATAGGTGGTACATAACCCCTGTACAATTGGCAAAAATGTATAAAAATTTGGGAATGGGAATGATCGGTGCTGGAAGTGCCAAAAAGAAAGGGGTTCGTACTTCCACCAGTGGTGGTCATGTGGAAGTATCAAGAGGTATTGGATAATGGTACAGAAGCTGGTGGAGGGAATTTTACATGAAAAGATTGACTTAAAACCAGAAATTTTCCTTTTAAATATTGTAGAACCCGGGATGGGTAGAGAAAAAGGAAAGACTACTGTGGCACATTTCGACTGCTGCCAGAATAGTGCTGGCTAGAAAATGGAAAAAACCGAAAATGCCGATGAGGATGAAATTCTGCAAAAATTATTAGAATTAGCCGAAATGGATAAGTTGACGTTCCTTTAAGAACGGGAATAATCAATCAATTTACGACCCACTTGGACACCGCTGGTGAAATATATCAAAGACAAGAAAAAGATGGACTTGAAAGCCTTCTGGATATAGGTTATAGGATTAGAGTGCTCTGGAAATCGGGCTCTATATACAATTATGTGAAGTGCGATGCCACCGGTGAAGTCAACCGTTTGTTTTTAACCTGTTTGTTCATGTATCTTTTGTGTAACCCTACCCAATCTTACCACCCCTCCCCCCACCCCCTAACCCCTTTGACTTTCCTATCCCCATTCCACATGTGTATGTGTTTTATCCAATAAAAACCTTTATAAAAAAAACAAAAAAACAGGGAAGCAAGCACACAATGTTTCACACAATTGCAGGGAAATGTAAAACCATGCTTATGCCAAGAAATGAAAAAAATGAACAAATAAAAGCAATCAATATAAATAAAAATGTAATGTTCATTTGTGGGATTAACAGAACTCAAAAACTACTGGGCGAATACCCCTATCAGGCCAACAAGTAACTGTCACCCATAAAAACAATGAAAAACACCACAGAAGAGACTTAAAAAGCCAAAAATTAAAAAAAATTACATTACAAGGCATGTGCAAAACCACATATATACCACATATCTTATCTATATATATAAAGGAACAGTCGTCATGTGAAGACTACCTCAAACAGAGAAACCTTACAACACAGAAACACAAAACTTGCCAACAGAAATAGGCCTCAAGCAAGGTACGTTTGTAGCAAAGAAACTTTTCCCCCCAAAACTTAAAAGGCCCCCAAAACAACGAGTAAAAAAAACTACATTTCTCAGCATCCTCCGGGGCTGCCAAAGACTCCCCCAGCCTCTACATTCTGACAACATGATTGGCTGCCAATAAGGGCGGATTTGCATAACTGCTGTACTGGCCAGCCAACATGAACATTCCGACCCATAACAAACTGTCAGATGGCTGCCAGAGCCTCCTCCAACACTTTCAAATCAGAAGACCATGATGGAGATCAACACCATTCAAGGGGAGCTCTTCTTCCTTTCCAGTGGCTTGGAATTCCACATTAATAAGAGGACCATCCAGCAACAATGGGGTTTGCCAAGGAGGGTGCTCCAACCCCTCTATATGCTAGCTCCAAGGGATGGAGGTCATCACCAAGTACCTTCTGATGCCCAGCGCTGGAAGAGCTCCCTCAGATGGCCTGTCCATGAGGAAAGCCTCATCGGACATCGACCAATGGGTGCAAAAGACACAGAGCAGGACATCTTGAAAAAGAGAGGAGCAGAAAGTAAGCTAGACATGAAGATCTTGAGAAAGGTGGCTAAAAAGGATATGGAAAGGATTTTTAACAGTCCCCCAAGAGACACTGGACGCACCTGTGAAGATAGAGATCCCCTGACAGGACAAGCCCTCCCCAAGCTGACCCATCCTGGCCATGGTACAAGTCAAACCCAAAGGACTGCAGGCAAAGAGCTGAGGCACAAACATAAAACACCCAATTCACTAACAACAATTCCAACCCTTACATACTCAGACTTTCTCGCATCTCCTAAATAGGGCACAGCAACGCGTGCTGGGTACAGCTAGTATACATATATACGCACACAAAACACATATACACAGACTGGATAACAGCAATGTGTGGCAAGGGTTGGCTAGTAGCTATATAAATAAAAATGTAATGTTCATTTGTGGGATTAACATAACTCAAAAACCACTGGACGAACTGACACCAAATTTGGACACAAGGCACCTATCAGGCCAACAAGTGACCATCACTCATAAAAACACTGAAAAACACAGTGGAAGTGACTTAAGAAACCAATGAATAAATAAACAAACAAACACATTACAATGCATGCTCGAAACGACACACACACACACACACACAACACATGTACACAGACTGGGCCACAGCAATGCAGGGGATGGCTACTATGTAATAAAATGCTTTACACAGATTTCCAAGTAGGAAAACACAACAACAGCATCACAGCAACTTTTGTAACCCTGATATGAAACAAAGGCAGCAAACAAGTAATTTTGGATAGCATGATACAAAAAGCTACTGTTTTTTCTCTCAGTGGAAGCAGTACCATTATAAGAGATTTGACTGCTTCCAATTGCATTCAGTGATGCTTCCAAATAACTTTTGCCTCTTGTGCACTTACCTGGTGCACAGGGTCCTGTTGGGGAAACACGGCCTGGGCTGCTGCAGAAGAATCCAGGGGGGCAAGGGAGACACCAGCTGGAATCCCGTCCCCCTTTCTGCTCATTCCATGTCCCGACTGGGCAGGGCATCTCTCTGGGTTGCTTTGTGCCAGCAGGACAGTAGTGCCCTGCAGGACAAGGGCCCCCAAAGGGGAAGCCAGTCTCGAGAAAAATAAAAGAGGCATAGTTGAGCCACTGCAATGCAGTGCAATTACTAAAACTGGGGGGAAATGTTCAGGCTTTAAAGCACAGCTGTCCAAACTTAGCAGCAAGATTGACCCCAGTCCTTCTTGGCCAACTGCAGTTGAAAGTCTGCATTATGACCAAAACAAAAGCTACCTAGCAACAAGTGATTCAATAGAGCCTAGTTGCATTCTCATTTATTTATTTATTTATTTACATCATTTATATTCCGCCCTTCTCACCCTGCAGGGGACTCAGGGCGGATCACAATGCACATATACAGACAAACATTCAATGCCATAGACATACAACATATATAGACACACAACGAGCTACACAGTTGGTCGAGAGCTTACCCCGACCTGGGCAGGCATCGAACTCATGACCTTCTGGTCAATACAGATCTTATGCAGCTGACTCCCAGCCAGCTGCACCACATAAAGGCTCAGAGGCCTTTATGAAATAAGCATTTCATTCCATACAGCGCCTCATGAAGGCAGGGTTGACCCACTTGGATATTAGCTTTGAAACCTGGAATAGTGATGTAAAAATTCCAAAAAGTTTAAATCTGTTGTTCCCAGCCTGTGGGTCCCCAGATGTTTTGGCCTTCATCTCCCAGAAATCCCAACAGCTGGTAAACTGGCTGGGATTTCTGGGAGTTGTAGGCCAAAACACCTGGGGACCCACAGGTTGAGAACCACTGGTTTAAGCTAACAGACTAAAAATCTTTGACTATTTTTTTTCTTCCAGGAAAAAAAGCATATATTTCCCTTGCCTAACAAAACCTATGAAATCCATGGGTGGCCATAAGTCAACAAGTAACTTGAAGGCACATACACAGAATTTTCCACTGTGTAAAGCAGATGTAGCACACTCATCCCCATAAAAAGAACAGTGAAATGGAAATCAAGACAAGGAATTGTAATAATGCTTTCTGTAGTTATGCATGAATATATTCCTCTGCCAATTGTTATGATGCTGTAAATATGTGAACACTTCATCTTTTTAATTCATAATTCTAGAAGAAATATTTCATAATTCATGTTTTAATTTTTCTGAAATAATGGACTTCAGGGGGGAAATGGTTTTTTTTTTCACCTGAAGTTTGAAGAGAGATGAATGCATCAGCAATACTCTAGACCAATGTTTTTCAACCTTTTTTGAGCCGCGGCACATTTTTTAAATTTACCAAATCCTGGGGCACACCACCAACCAAAATGACACAAAATGACACTCTAACACAGTAATACACATAGTTAATATGCTTTTAAATGTATTTATACACTCAGTGTGAAACCTGGGCCTCTTTCGATGAACACAACATAGATATCCTGGCAGGAATGGCAGAAAGACACAAACTTCCCACACAGAACTCCCATAACCAAGAGAAAATGCTATAAAAATTTGGTGGGCATTGACCTTGAGTTTTGGAGTTGTAGTTCACCTATATCCAGAGGGCACTGTGGACTGAAACAATGTTGGATCAGGACCAAGCTTGGCATGAATACTCAATAGGCCGAAATGTGAACACAGATGGAGTTTGGGGAAAATAGACCTTGACATTTGGGAGTTACAGTTTCTGGGATTTCTAGTTAACACACAAAGAGCATCCTGAACTCTTGCAACAATGGAATTGAACCAAACTTGGCATATTGAACTCTCATTACCAACAGAAAGTACTCAAAGGGTTTGCTTGGGAATCGACCTTGAGTTTGGAAGTTGTAGTTCACCTACACCCAGTGAGCACTGTGGACTCAAACAATGTTATGTTATTGTTTGTTTTCTATCCAGAATCACAATGTTGGAAGGAGGCTCACCACTTTAAGGTCCCTAAAACAAGTATGGGAAAACTTTGGCCCTCTGGGTGCTTTGGACTTCAACTCCCACCATTCCTAACAGCCTGAGGCCCTTTCCTGCTTAAATGGCTGAGGGGGGGGGGGGAGGAAAAGAGCCTGAGGCTGCTAGGAATGGTGGGAGTTGGAATTCAAAGTTTGCCCATGCCAGCTTTCGACAGAGACCTCTTCCTCCCCTTCCCCTTCGCGCCCTTTCTTCCTCCTCCTGCCGAACACTTACTTTTTATTCTACACTGCCGCTTCTGCCACCATTTTGATCCAAGCGTGTTCAGGAGGGGAGGGGGAGAGAGGAAGACGTGACCCGTGAGGGCGCTACTGCGCAGACTCGCCCCAGAGCAAAACGAGGCAAAGCGAGCAGAGCGAGGCTGGGAAGAAGGGAGCCCGAGTAGAGAAGAAAAAGTGTTCGGCAGGAGAGGGAAGAAAGGGTATTGGAGGTTCCGATTTCCCACGGCACACCTGATGATTGCTCACGGCACACTAGTGTGCCACGGCACACTGGTTGGGAAACACTGCTCTAGACAATGGTTGCTATCTGAATAGAAAAGCAGGAGATGAAACAGCAGCACTAAACTTACTGGAGATGCACTACTTGATCCTTGGAGACAGTAGTAACCTGGTTGACATGGCCCTTCGGGTGCCACCAGCCCAGACTTGCTGCAGTACGTACCTGGTGGGCATAATTTGCAAATAGCAATTCCAGTGCCCCCTAAAAGATCAGAATAAGTCCCCTGGAGAAAGAAAAAAAAAGGTAAGAGGAAGTAAAGATGCATCAAGAGCTAAAGGGATAATGTTCTCCATAAAGGAACACAATCCCCAAACTTTTGTGGAGTCACGAGGTCTCTCCTACACATCATTTCAAGCATGAAAGGTCAATGTAGGACCAAGCATAATGAAGACTAGTTTGGCATCACGCAAATGCCACTTGCCTTTATCTCATGAAAGCAGTCTTAATATTTGCTCTGTCTGGTGACATTTTTGAGACCTAGGGACTGAAGGAGATTTTGAGAGCTAAACAGCGGCACTGAACTTTGAAGCAAATCCACAAATGATGGTCTGCATTTCAAGCCAGTGGGCAAGTCACAAGGATGACTTTGAGGAGCTGGTTCCATTGCTATTGAAGGTGTTTCTTCCATAGTAGGAAGAAAAAGAGGAAGAAAAAGAATGGCTCCATATGCAAAAAACCTGGATGAATATTCTATGTTTATTTTTCCTAACACTGTCATAATATGCTTGGATTCTGCAGATCCACAAAAAGAAAACATCTTTATTAGGTCAGGAAAAGCTATATCCAGAAGCACATTTTCTTATGGGCTATTGGTCCCCATATGTTTCTATGTTGTTGTTTTTTTTTCATTTGAGAAATCTGTCCCACAGCTGTAGAACATCTTACCACCGGGCAAAGAAGAGGCAGAGTTGTCTGGGCTGGGCAGTAGTGACCTTTGGGACAAGTCAATGGTTCCACCATGCCAGTGTGGTTGCAGAACATCCCTGCTAGACATTCCTGGCAGGTAGATTGGGCCAGACTCTGCAAAAAAAAGTGAAGGAAGTGAGATCACAAAGAAAAGAGTGCCAGTTCAGTTGAAAATTAAACCAGGAAACGCAATCATTTCTCCCCCCGCTCTGAGATATTACAGTAGGAAGGATGGGATAAATATTGAATCCTGCAAAGTTTCAATAGCACAGCGGTAAGATAGCACAGTGGTAACAACAGCTGTGCTGGCAATCTGAAGATCTGAAGATTGCAGGATCAAATCCCGGGCTGAGTTAGACGCCAGCTGTAAGCCCTGTCTACTGTTTACCCAAGCAGTTCAACAGCCCAGCTGTGAATTAACAACAAATTGGGGACCATAAAAGTGGGGAAGGACTTTTGCACAGACTTGTCTGAAATAGGCTGACGGAGAAGGGAGAGGTGGAAGTGGTGGAAACAAGAGGCTCCTGTCATGAGGATGGAACAACAGCACCCCCTTGTGACGTGATGGCGCAATGACGCAGGTACATAACAACAATGATGTAATGGAGCATTCACACCCGATGACACCCACCTGTATGACGCAGCCAGGAAAGAAGTCCTTCTAAAAACTGCACTGTATTTGTCTATGTGTAATTGTATGTCTTTCTGACAGGGACTGTCTGTCGTATGTGTATTGTAATCCGCACTGAGTCCCCTTCGGGGTGAGAAGAGAGGAATAGAAATAAACAGTATTATCACTATCCCCCATGCTATTCGACATCTACATCAAACCGCTGGGTGAGGTCATCTGGGGGTTTGAAGTTCAGTAGCATCTGTACACAGATGACACACAATTCTATTACACATTTCCGCCTAATGCCTTTTTTGCTTTTGTTTATGTGAGCGTTATGATTTAATTTTGTTGTAAGCTGCCCCGAATCCTTTTGGAGAAAGGGGCAGGATAAAAATAAATATTATTATTATTTCATATTGAACACTAGGACCCTTTCAAACCAAAATGTATTCCAATTTTTTTAAAATAATTTTTTATTGTGCAGTTTTTCGATTATGCAGTGATACAACCAGAAACAAGGGTGGGGGAGGGGTGCGGGTGCTACAGGGGAAAAGGGAAGGGGGGAAAAAAGAAAACAATCGAACAATGAAAAACAAACAAACAAACAAACAAAAGAACAAGAAAAAAGAAAACCGAAGAAACACAATATCCCTCTGAAAATTACAGAGTTGTGTTTAAACATGGTTGAACTTCCAATCTTGTTTAGGCTGTCAAGAACCCTTATAATTTCTTCTTAAAAACTCTCCCATAGGTATATAACATTTTTACCTCTATACTTGTCCCCTAAGAAAAAAAACCCAGTAATTTACTCTAGCTGCTGCGATTTATACATTTGCCTTTATATTTCTTTCTCTATTTGACTCGGGCATGGGAATCTCCCTTTGCCTTATCGTATTCTTCTTTGGCCTGTAGGTAGTCCTCAAGTGGAGACCAGTCCGTTTTCTTTATTGGGTTACCGTTGCTTTGTTTTAAAAAGAAAGTCAGCTTGTCCATGTCCCTTATTTCCCATAGTTTGTCCAGCCATGTGTCCATACTCGGTGTCTTCTCCAGCTTCCAAACTGTTGCATATACAATCCGGGCAGCCGTAATTATATAAGTAAATATTCTATCCTCATTTACATTCAGTTGGAAAGCTTTATCCGTTAGGCCAAGAAGGAAGAATTCCGGTCTTAATGGAATCTCTTTTTTTAATTATTTTTTGGGTCATTCCCTGAATGTCTTTCCAAAATTTTGTTGCTCTATCACATGTCCACCACATATGGTAGAAACTACCCTCGTGGGATTTACACTTCCAGCACAGGTTCGAGTTATTTTTATACATTATACTAAGCTTTTTGGGTGTCAGATACCCCTATGAAATATCTTGAGCCAGTTTTCTTTGAGGCTGGCTGCATAGGTATATTTAATTTTTTTGTTCCAAATTTGCTGCCATTCTTGCAATTTTATCTGGTGTCCAATATTTCTTGCCCAATTTACCATACAGCTTTTTACCGTTTCTGTCTCCGTTTCCCACTCTAATAGTTTTTTGTATAACATGGTGATAACCTTGTTCCTTTTTTCCATTAATTTTTCCCAGAATTCTTCCTTTTCCTCAAAGCCTTTAGCTTTATCCATCTTAAAAAGATCCTTAACTTGAAGGTATTGTAGCCAGGACAGATTTTTAAACTGGAGTCTTAATTCCTCTAATGGTTTTAATTCCTCTAATGGTTTTAAAATGTATTCCAATTTAGAACATAAGAACATAAGAAGAGCCATGCTGAATCGGACCTCAGCCCATCTAGTCCAGCATTCTGTATCACACAGTGGCCCACCAGTTGTACACGGGGATCTCGAGCAGAAGGAGGGCAAAACCCTGACCTGCTCCCGACCCCCCACAACCAGTACCCGGGGAAATCCTGCCTACCTCAACCAACTCCGAGGTGGCACTTGAATGTCCTTTTCAGTAATTTAACTGTCATAGAAATGTCATTTAGAATCCTGGAGTTCCAATTATTATTGATGATAACTACAAAGTGCCACTCTATTGGCTGAGAAGGATAATTGTACCCAGAGCTTTTCCCTTGGTTGGAGCAGCGTCCATTAAAACTGGAAAATTCCACTCTTGCCTCCTACCTGGAACTGGTGCACAATAATTGGAAACTGAGGGTCAGGCCCTGAGATCTGGCAACCCTAGTTCATCATTTGTTTTTGTTTTTTTTAAAAAAAAAAGCCCACAGAAATAGAATGTAAAAAACTAACAAATGGACACATGTGGACTGTACATGGATAAGAAATAAATGGACCCATTGGCAGCCAGGCAGCCAAGGTACAGCTGTTGGTATGTTTGACACACATATGTTAAATAGCAGAGAATAAAAGATTCATCTTTTGGTGGACAAATGTGGCTAATGAATGGATGAAACCAGAGCAATCAAGTTATTGCACAATTTAAATGGATTGATTGCCTTTTGCAATGACTAAATAAACAGTCAATTCATTGATTATAAATACAGTTATGTGTGATCAGCATTTCACAACAGGCTGCACTTCTGACATATTGAAACATATGACACCAAGGCAGCTTCGAAAGCAAACAGGTATGCCTTAATTTCCAAGCCCCACTAATTAAAATTTACCACCATCTGTTGAATAACTAAGCTTCAGTTGATTAATTTACTGATTAAGCCAATTAGACCCTGAAACTCTTGTAAACAACAAAAGCGAAGGCCTACCAAAAGGCTATTTATTCTTCCAACCTTTCCTCTATAAAGCCCAGCTCTTCATATACAAGTGGGACTACTGAATCCATGGGGATTCAGTTCTGGAACCTGCTGTGTGTGCAAAAAAACACCATGGACAATCCAAACACCATATTATTAAATGCTGGAGACTTGAATGCACACACGCCCATACTCATGTCACTACCATTGTTAACATGGGATGCAGTGATACACAGTTGCTACAACTGCAGATCCAGATCCTGAAGATCCAGTGCTGCAGATTCAGAAGTTCCATAGTATATTATTTGATGATAAACTCATCAGAAAAAAAAATATTACTGTCAGTGAAGAAGTATCTGGAGAGTCTACTTACTGGTTGGAAACTCCCTGGTGGACATGGTTCAGGCTGGACAGCTCCTTCCAGTGTATAATGCCCTTCCTTTGCCATCATTTGGGTGGCTGTTTTAGCAGCACCAATACAGAAATATCCAGGTTTGCAAGACCCACTGGGAGCTTGTGTATTGGTCCCATCACAGTAAAACCTAGCATTGGAAGGGAAAAAGTGACTCCATTGGAAAACATTGTAATTCACCATACACTGAGTTGGATGGGAATTGATCTCTGGGTATTCCCCATTCTGAAGTGAAATGAATGGAGAACAAAGACCTCTTATGGGTGGTGCCTGTCTTGCAACACTCCTTCCCTGGGTATCCTTTTCACATCTAAGTGAAGTAATTTGAAACACGCTAACTAGTAGGCCTGGTTAGGTTCGTCAGAATGCTCGTAAAATCAGAATGAATTCGGATTAAATTCACTTTTGAAGAGGTCTCGAGGCAATGTAAGCAACCCGGAAGTGAATTTGCTATTTCAAAGACACCACCGTCATTTTTGGAAAGGAATCGTTTGGATACGTATGTGCTTCCCTCCGCGTTAGACATAGGGCGAGATGTGGAGGGAAGCACATCCGTGTCCAAACAGGGTGTTTAACCACTGCTGTTTCTTTCTTACTGTGCATGTGTGTCTGCCATTAATGAAGCCATTCCGAGATTTCTGAAAAATTCATAAAATTTCCACAATTTTTTGGGAAAAATTTGGAAGTTATTCAGATTCGAAGCGCCAGCGCCCCCTACATCCGGAACGGGTTTTGAACCAGGCCTACTAACTAGCTAGAAACTGATAGACTTTTCTAAATGTAAGGACCTTGTTTGAACTGCTGCCTCCAACTGCATTTTCTCTCCAAAATGCAATATTGTTATATTCCTTCCTTGAGCGAAGTATGGAGTGTACGTTGAGATTAATAGGTGGCACAAATGAATGAGCCAATAGTATAATGTGAACGACCTTAGATACCACAACATAGAAAGGTTCTATGTATATATTTTTTCATACAGCTATGGCACTCTCCTTCAAAATAGGGCAGAAAAAGAAGAAAATGGGTGATAAACACTCACCCAGGAGGACAGTCCAAACATTGATTCAGGTTTTTCAGTCCACTGATGTTGCTGTAGGTTCCCGGAGGGCAGAGGATGGGCACAGATGATCCAATTGGGCAGTATGCTCCAGGTGGGCAAATATTTCCAGTCACTCCATCCCTTGGCAGCTAAATTTGAGAAGAGATAGTTAAATCTCAACAGAGAGAAAACTCCCAAGTAATCTTTGGCGGACACAACTGTTGCATATATACATATTATGTCCTAATTTATTTATTTATTTATTTCTCAAATTTCTAGGCCGCCACTCCCGGGAGGCTCGGGGCAGCTCACAACAAGACAAGATACAATAAAAACACAATTAAAACACAGTTACATACTCTAAATGTCAAAGGTTAAAAACACAGTATGCTGTACAAAGTACAGCGCACAACATAATGCAATATCCACAGCAGATAGCAGACAAACTGAGTGCTGAAGGTGTCTCATAGGCCAAAAGCCTGCTGAAAAAGAAATGTCTTGCAGGACCGCCTAAAGGACACGAGGTCCTGGAGGGCTCGTTTCTCGGCCGGGAAAGCATTCCACAAAGTTGGAGCAATCACAGAGAACGCTCTCCTGCGGGTTGCAGTTAGCCTGAGTGCCTTAGTAGAGGCGATTTCCAGTAAGTTGGTGTTTTCTGACCGCAGTGATCTCGTAGGGCAATATGGGGTAAGCCGGTCCCTCAGGTATATTGGCCCCAGGCCAATAATTATCCTATTAGGCAGTGGGGGGTCTTGATTCATCTTCTGCATTTGACATTTTAAAAATCAGAGGGGATCTGAATAATCACCCCATTCAATTGCCCTGTCCTGTCATAACTCTATGGCCTGACAATCCCAGCAAAAGCAGACTTGTTGAATCAATGGATCTATGCAAGTCTTGACTCCCCATCCAGCAGCTGATTAAACAGATCTACTTTACATGTGACTATTTATTTACTTATTTATTTTATTTACAGAATTTATATTCCACCCTTCTCACCCCACAGGGGACTCAGGGTGGATTACAATGTACATATACATGGCAAACATTCAATGGCATAGACACACAACATTTATAGATAGACACACAGAGGCAATTCAACATTCCAGCTTCTGATGAGGGTATTCTGGCCATCAGGGGAGCTGTCGCTTCACCGTTCATTTGCGACACTGATGGAGTACTTCCTCATTCTTTGCAGGCTTGTTGGAGATTTTTATGGCATCGTAAATTAGTTAAATTAGCCTCCTCCTACGGTACCTAAATTTCCTATTTGACAGATGCAACTGTCTTTCAGGCTGCAAAGGTCGACAGCAACCTACACAGTGGTTGGAAGCTCACTCCGACCTGGGCTGGCTTCAAACCCATGACCTTTCGGTCAGTAGTGATCTAATGCAGCTGACTCACAGCCAGCTGTGCCACAGCCAGCTGTGCCAATAGAATTGAGGCTTATGAATGCCCCACACCATACAGAAAGGGGACTGAAGCAAATCATCATTCTTTAAGAAAGCATGGAACAGACAGATCACCATATAGCATGCCTTTGAAAATACAGAGTCCATGCATATTAGAATACTACTTACTGATGACACAGCTCTACTCCGGCAATAGAATCCAGCCTCACACCGGCCACTTGGAGCTGTTTGTCCTTGGGTTGCGCAGTAAAAACCTGCTCTGCATGGATTACATTCTTGCAGGCTTGTCAAGCCCTTCTTGTTGCCATAGGTGCCCTCTGCACACTGCTCAGGTTGGGAGCTGCCACTGGTGCAATAGGACCCCTGCAAAACCCATGGAAGCATCAAGAGGTTGTATACCTTTCTTGTCAATGACACTATTGCTATGTACACAGTGACAGCAAAGTGGTTCTCCGAGTATATACTGCATAAGAAATTTTAAAATGGGGCGTGTATATATTTAACCTATATTCCTCTTTTCTAAAGCAGATACTGATAAAATACATTTATAGGTAGCCCCAGTTCAAATGTTAAAAGATAATTAAATTAATTATAATATTGAATAAAAAGCAGACAGAGATAAAACTATAGATTAAAGCAGACACAGATAAAATACATATATAAGTAACACTAGATTTAAAGATGATTAAACTTATGCAACATTGCAAAACATTTCAGTTCAAAGCAATATAAGACATGATGATAGCTACAGTACAACACACAATCAGTAAATGTAAAGGTTTTTCTCTGACATTAAGTCCAGTCATGTCCGACTGGGGGTTGGTGCTCATCTCCATTTCTAAGCTCAAGAGCCAGCGTTGTCCATAGACACCTCCAAGGTCATGTGGCCAGCGTGACTGCATGGAGTGCCATTACCTTCCTGCCGTAGTGGTACCTATTGATCTACTCACATTTGCATGATTCTGAACTGCTAGGTTGGCAGAAGCTGGAGCTAACAGTGGGAGCTCACAGTGCTCCTCGGATTTGAACTGCCAACCTTTCAGTCAGCAAGTTCAGCAGCTCAGCGGTTTAACCCACTGCACCACCAGGGGCTCCAGACACATACATTAAATGGATCTATTCTAGTTGGGACTGATCAATTACTAAAGGTACATATGAACTGAAAGATCTTTGCCTACTGGTGGAAAAATCACATGGAGGTGTGAGTCTGGCATCTCTGTGAAGGGAGATCCAAAATGTGAACCATCAGGAAGGCCCTCTAGATCCTTCTCACTAAATGTACTAATGAGGGCGGATGATGAGAAGTCCAGAAAATCTTGCATGAAGAAATATGGTTTAGAAATATGGCTTCTTACTGGAAATTTTGGTGACAATACCACTGGTCTGGTACCTATCTAATAACCATGAAGCATTTCCTTCTTCTCCAACAACTTACCAATGGACATATTTTGGGTTGGATCATAGCCACAAAATCACAGTAGAATCCTGCTGGACATGGTTTGCACACACCTCCTCCATCCATAGTGGAGTTTTCCCAGTAGGAACCAGGTAGACATGGGAAAGAGTAGGGGAACCCAGTCCCTGGGGGACAAGCATATCCAGATGGGCAATCTCCAGTCTAAAAAGAAAACACATGGGGCCATTACACGTAATGAAGGAATATGACTTAGAAATGAAGCAAAGAGAAAAAAAAGTTCCAATGATGAAGGAGAAAGCAAGATAGGCGTACTCACTGGCTGGGATATCCCTTGAGGTTCTCCCCCTTCTCTGTAGCAATATTTGCCCATTGGACATGGAAAGCATTGGTCAGCTCTGCCCAGTCCTCTCCGACCACCATAAGTCCCATTAGGGCATGGCTTAACTTGAGAATTCTAGAGGCAAACAGAATTGGAGATGTTTCTTCGGAGATTACTATCACCACCACCACCACCAGTATTATCTAGCACCAGAGACCCTTAAAACAGTCGAGGTTCCCATCCTATATCTTATACTGCAGTACTTAAAATTCTTTGTCATTTATCAGCTTATCTGTTTTAAAGCCGTTTTCATCGCTTTCTGGTTTACTGGGACCCCAATTCATGATAATTGGTAAAGCCCAAACAGACAGAGTTGATAGTGTCATTCTAGTTCAGCACTCTTAACTATTGGAATCTTACACAACACTGGGGTGACCTAATTCACATATACTCTCTGGATGAAACATATAGGGATCCAGGGAAAATAAGTATTTTCTGTGGGCATTGCACCCTGAATATTGAATCATCCTTCTATCTCTATAGATAGTAAATGTATCAGAACGTTGAAATTTTTTTTATTACAACTGCTAGAATCCTTCAATTTTTCATGCTTTACAGCTCCTAAACTCCTTCAATTATTCATGCTTTACTACCAACAGTGTAAGAGTAAGGGGGCTATACAACGTTCTAGCAAAACACAACTGAAGGGTAGCCAGAAAAATGTAATAACAATTATATTAAATAATAATCAGATAATAATTCTGGCGAAGTAGTGTAAGAGGGAACACAAATATACCACAAATGTGTATTTCAGGTAAGTACCTTACAGCAATCAAATTATAGGCTTCCATGAAAGTAAGCGAAAAATCCACTAGGTAAGTACCCAACATGGACAACATCAGTTGAAATTCATAGGTAAGTACCTCATAACAAAATAATATCGGGCAGCTTACATGCAAGTAAGCAGAGACGCAAAATCCCAGAGGAAAGTTCCTGGATGCATACTCACAAAGGACGCAGTCCCAAGTGCACTACTGAATCGAAAGTCCATCAAAAGTGGAAAATGAAAGAAGACTTAAACCTAATAGATTCTTGGAGATGGCTAAATGGAAGTGAGAAGGATTACTCCTTCTACTCCAATAGACATGCGTCTTGGTCGCGTATTGATTACATCTTCGTATCCAAAGATATAGCCACTAGCATAGAAAAGGCAAAGATCCTACCTCGCCTCTTCTCTGACCACGCTCAGATGGAATTAGAGTTCTTTAGGGTGGAAAGGGAATTTAATTGGAAATTCCCTTGGTATATACTAAATGACAAGAAGGATAGAGAAGAGAGCAAAAAACTCCTAAAAGAATTCTTTGAAATCAATTGCCACGACAACAACAAAAACGCCATTATTTGGGGCGCCAGCAAGGCCTACATGAGGGGCCACTACCTTAAACTTCGAGCAGTCAAGAAAAAGAACTCGCAAAAAAATTCCTAGAGTTACATCAAAAGATCGAGGAAAGCGAGGCAAGGCTAAAAAAAGAGCCAAAAAATATTAAAATCAAGCAACAAATAGAACTATTGAACAAACAATTGGGCATATACAATATGGGAAAAATTGAAAAGAACATCAAATACACTAAGCAAAAATACTTTGAAATGGCAAATAAACCTGGCAGATTGCTGGCGTGGCAATTGAAAGAAAAAGAAAAAAAAGCAACATCACAAAATTGAATTGGAAACAAAGACAATTACAAGGGAGGATGAAATCAGATCAGCTTTTGAAGAGTTTTACAGGGAGCTGTACAAAGAGGAACTCCTCGACAAATCAGGAATCCAGGAATATATCAGTAAACAAAAACTTGAAAAAATATCGGAAGAGGACAGGGAAATTTTAAACAAAACAATAACTAGATCAGAAATAGAAAGCGCAATAAAGAAAACCAAAATTGGGAAGTCACCCGGCCCTGATGGGTTTACTGCAGAGTACTATAGGATTCATAAAGAAGAGCTACTAGAGTTTCTACTTAAACTTTTCAATGACATTCAAAACAAAAGAATAATACCTGATTCTTGGAAAGAATCAAACATTACAGTGATTGAAAAACCAGGTAAAGACCCCCTTAACCCGGCTAATTATAGACCTATAGCCTTGCTCAATGTCGACTATAAGATCTTTACGGCCATTATAACAGACAGACTTAAAATATTTATGAATAAATGGATAAAGAAAGACCAGGTTCTTACCAGGAAGGAAAATGAATTCAAACATCAGAATGGTCTTAGACGCTATTGAGTACTATGGAGAAAACATAAATAAGGGGGTCGCCTTTGTCTTTGTCGACGCGGAGAAGGCGTTCGACAAAGTCAAATGGGATTTTTAAAAAATATTAATCAGAGAGATGGACTTTGGTTTTCAATTCGAAAACATAATAGAAGCAATTTATACAGAGCAAACTTCTAGAATTATAATAAATTCCAAGAAAACCCAAAAAATCAGAGTGTCAAAGGGGGTGAGACAGGGCTGTCCCCTGTCCCCCCTCCTATTTATATTAATAATAGAAATACTCCTAAACAATATCCGCTCAGACAATAACATCAAAGGACTCCAAATAAAGAACGAAAACATCAAGATTCAAGCTTTCGCCGATGACCTGATGCAAATTCTGGAAAACCCGGTGGCCTCAATAAGACCATGGTTGGAAAAGGTAGAGCAATTTGGTTCCCACGCAGGTTTCAAGATTAATAAAGAAAAGACACAAATTTTAGCAAAAAATTTAAATACTAAGGAAATACAAGAGCTAGAAAAAAATCTCGAATTTCAAATAACTAATAAAGTTAAATACCTAGGAATTTATTTAACGGCTAAAAATTCCCAGCTCTATAAGAACAATTATGAACCTAAATGGAAGGAGATCACTACTCTGCTAAGGAAATGGAATAAAATTAATTTGTCACTACTAGGCAGAATCGCATGCATTAAAATGTCGATTCTACCTAATTTTATTTTATTTTCTCCAATTTGCCTATTATTCAGAAAACTGACCTCTTTAGGACATGGGAAAGGGAGATATCTAAATTCATCTGGGGCGGGAAAAAACCCCGGGTGAAGATGAGAATTATCCAAAAGACAAAAGAGAAAGGGGGACTTGGAGTCCCGAATTTAAAATTATATTATGTTTCGAATAGTTTAACTTGGATAAAAGAGTGGTGCCTGTTAAAGGATAATAGGCTTCTTAATTTAGAGGGCTTCGACCTTAAATTTGGTCTACATGCTTATCTTTTTTATGACAAAATAAAAAGTGACGCCAATTTTAAGAATCACTTTATTCGAAGCTCTCTCATTAAAAATGGGCAAACATACCAAAAAAAATTCTTTCAAAAACTCCCCCTTTGGGTATCTCCCGTAGAAGCCCTTAGAATTAGGCAACTTGATGATACAGCTTGGATTACATACAAAGACCTCCTTAAATGGAATGGTCTAGAATACGAACTAAAAACGAACCAACAATTGAACTCAGAAAATATCAAAATAAATTGGTTTCCATTTAAGCAGTATTTACAAAAATGATAAAAAAATTGGTTTTGAACTAGATCAGAATGAGATCGGTGCCATACTAACAGACAGGAAGTCAAAGACTGTGAGCAAAATCTACAAAACACTCTTAGCCCATGAAGATTCCAAAAACCCAGCTGAGGAATATAAACTCAAATGGTCAAGGAATGTCGGCTTCAAGATCAGTAATGAGACATGGAACATGATATGGAGGAAAAATGCTAATATTACCTATAGTTATAGTTATAAAGAACACTGGGTTAAAATCATATATAGGTGGCACATGTCTCCAATGAAGCTCGCAAAAATTTACAGAAATGCAAAACCAAACTGTTGGTATTGCAAAGAAAAAAACGGCACCTTTTTCCATATCTGGTGGCTCTGCCAAAAAGCCAGGAAATACTGGACCATAATACACAAGGAAATTGAAAAGATTCTAGGGAAAAGAATTCCAAAAAACCCCGAAGCCTTCTTATTAGGAATAACTGACCCGAGTCTGAATAAAGTAGAATCGAGAAATTTTATTTTACTTACTACAGCAGCTAAAATGACCTTAGCAAAGTACTGGAAAGCAAATAAAAGTCCATCCAAGGAAGAGTGGATCCTTAAGATCATGGATACACTCCAAATGGAACTCCTCACGGCGAGATTAAGGGAAAAAAACACACATGACGAAAATTTCTCTGACACATTTGAGTTAATTAGAAACTATCTTAAGAAAGAATATAATCATGAATTGGATATTTAAATATAATAACATTGATCGCCGATAAACTTAGAAACTAGGTAAACTTTCGAATATTAATAACATATTCAGAATATATATATATATATATATATATATATATTAAAAAATTACTTATTTGCCTTTTTTTTGCTCTCTTGTCATATTTCTTTTTTACAAATAGATATAGAAGAAAGAAATACTTCTCTCCGATCTGATAAATTTCACGTACTCCCCAGGATCTTGGCGGTAGTACGCATCATATAGTATGGAAGACGAGTACAGCAAAGTGTTTATGTTATACTGATGTAACAATACAATGTAATGCTGGGTTTTAAAAATATTTTTCAATAAGTTGTGCCCGTACTTTAAACTTTCTGTCCCTTTCTTCTTTCACCTATCCCACAACCCTCACTGTAACCCCAATGTACCCCTTTACCCCCCTACCCTTCCACTATCATTCCCTCCTAACCCTTGACCTTAACGAGGAGTAATCCTCCTTTCCCTGTATGTTTTTTCTTTCTGTTTTTAATAACCTGAAACTTAATAAAAACTATTTTTTTAAAAAAAGCGGAAAATAAACGACGAACAAGATTATTCTTGGCGCGCTATCGTTTCGCCCGGAGGCTTCATCAGGACCCGGGGCATGGTCCACATAGCAGTGCAAGGCGTCTTGTGGCCAATACAATCGCACTATAATATAACAAAAGCATTGAGTATACCAGTATAGGAACTGGGGGCTCCCACGTATGGATAGCCATGGTCACCATTAATACATCAAAAATAATTAGTACGATTGTATTGGCCATGAGGTACTTACCTACGAATTTCAACTGATGTTGTCCATATTGGGTACTTACCTAGTTGATTTTTCGCTTACCTTCATGTAAGCCTATAATTTGATTGCTGTAAGGTACTTACCTGAAATACACATTTGTGGTATATTTGTGTTCCCTCTTACACTACTTCGCCAGAATTATTATCTGATTATCATTTAATATAATTGTTATTACATTTTTCTGGCTACCCTTCAGTTGTGTTTTACTACCAACATTCTCAACAAGTTTGATCCTATTGCTTTAAGACTAAACAGAGACAAGAATTTCCTCTTTCTTTCTGTATTGCTGTTAAATTAACACAGTAAGCTTTACAGAAGGAATTAATATGGCCAACTGCTGACATAATGAATGGGTACAATAATTTCCGGGGATGCACTTGAGACTTGTCCTAGGTTGTTGTACCTTCCATTGGTCTGCATTGTTTATACTATCCATAAAGCTTAGATATGCCATGGATTTATGTGCTACATTTTTCTCTTCTCCGCAGCAGAACTGTGATCAGCAGAGTGAAAAAATCATAAACGCCTCTCTCCATTAATTGAACATCTTTATAACCTTGATTAATTCCACTGAATCTAACCTCATTCGCTTTCAGGCTATACAAAAATAGAAAACAATCATTGCTTTCATCTTGCAGCTTGTGATTTTCAGATGACCAGGGACTTGCGGCATCTAAAAAGGGAGCAGACAACTCCAGTTTTGGGTCTGCTTCTGGGCAAAATGCAAAGTGCTGGTCATTACCTATAAAGCCCTAAATGGTTCAGGCCCAGACTATTTGAAAAACTGCATCTCCATATACAAACCAGCATGAGCATTGTGGTCTGTGGAGGAAACCCTCCTCTTGGTCCCACCCCCGTCTCAAGCACAGCTGATGGGGATGAGAGAGAGAAGGCCTTCTCTGTGATCGCTCCCCACCACTGGAACTCTCTCCCTAAAGAATTAAAAATGGCCTCCTCTCTCCTGTCCTTTAAAAAGCTTGTAAAATACATCTATGCACACCTTAGCCCAGTGTTTCTCAACCAGTGTGCCGTGGCACACTAGTGTGCCGCGAGAAAAGCTCTCTGCCCCTCTTCCTTCCCCCCTCCTCCTGCCAAACTCCTGCTGCTTGGGAGAGGAGGGAGAAGGGCCAGGTGGCGACGAAGAAAAATAAGGGACTGGGGCGCCGCCTCCTTCGGCCGTTTCCCCAGCCAGCCTCCAATCCGCCATGACTCTCGCCCCTTGCTTGTTGAAGCCGCGCAGAGGAGCCCTGCCTACTGAAGCCCGTCCACCGCTCATGCTCCTCCTCTGTGAGAGAGCTTAAGCCAGGGGGAGGGGAGGCATGACGCAGCCTGGCTCCCCTCCTCCCCCGGCTTCAGCACTCCCACAGCTTTGCCAGCCTTCAGGGGCAGTGCCAAGCCAGCGGTGGCAGAGACAGCACAATGCTGACTTGGCACTGCCCTCTCAAAGCTGGTGAAGCTGTGGGAGAACTGAAGCCGGGAAGAGGGTTCAGGGCATGGTGCGGCCTGGCTCCGACCCCCGGCTTCAGCACTCCCACAGCTTCGCCAGCCTTGAGGGGGCAGTGTGAAGCCAGTGGTGGCAGAGACAGCACAATGCTGGTTTGCCACTGCCCTCTCAAGGCTGGCGAAGTTATGGGAGAACTGAAGCCAGGGGAGGGTGTGGGGCATGGCGTGGCCTGGCTCCTCCCCCTCCCCGGCTTCGGCACACCCAGCAGGTCACCACCCCCAGCCATTCTTTACTGTGTTACAGTATCATTTTGTGTCATTTTGGTTGGTGGTGTGCCCCAGGATTTTGTAAATGTAAAAAATGTGCCATGGCTCAAAAAAGGTTGGGAAACACTGCCTTAGCCTATGGAGAGAAGGACTTAATTACACCTTATATGCACCCCCGCCTAGTTGCTGATTTAATCTGCTGTTTACCATCTTCACTCCAATAACTTTAGTCAAATTTTAAGAGAGTTTAAGGCTTTAATATGTTGTAATTGTGTGGATTGCATTATGTCTTGTTTATAAGTTTCTTTATAATTTTTGTTGAGCTTGTTTATGATTTGTTATATGTGATCCTCAGCACTGAATGTTTGCCACTATGTTTTATTTTGTTGTAAGCCACCCTGAGTCCCTTCGGGGAGATAGGGAAGGTCATAAATTAAGTATTATTATTATTATTATTATTATTATTATTATTATTGACCCGGGAGTTGCGGCATCTAAACCTGGTCTTTCAGGCCATAGCTTAGCTAGTAGCTCAGCTAGTAGGCTTCCTATTAGGAGTGATAAAATATGTTGGTTCTGAGGACCTGATTTAAAGACTTTCCATTGGTACTTAGGATAAAAAAGGTACAACAACAGTAGCAGGAGCAGAACAGCCCAAGAATGGAACATAAGTGTATGTCTGGTATTGGAAACAGGTGCATCTTATATGTTAAACCAGTGGTTCTCAACCTTTCCACTGCCGCGACCCCTTAATACAGTTCCTCATGTTATGGTGACTCCCAACCATAATATTATTTTCATTGCTACTTCATAACTGTAATGTTGCCACTGTTATGAATCATAATGTAAATATCTGGTATGCAGGACGGATTTTCATTCATTGGACCAAATTTGGCACAAATACCCAACGCACCCAAATTTGATTAATGGTGGGGTTGGGGGAAAATAGACCTGGACATTTTGGAGTTGTAGTTGTTGGGATTTATAGTTCACTTTCAATCAAAGAGCATTCTGAACTCCACCAACGATAGAATTGGGCCAAATTTCCCACATAGAACCCCCATGACCAACAGAAAATATTGTGTTTCCTGATAGTCTTTGGCGACTCCTGTGTGACCCCTCCAGGTTGAGAAATGCTGTGTTAAGTGATGACCAGAAAGAGAACAACAGGTATGACATTTATGACCAGTGCCAGGGCTCTCCTGTTCTGTATATTTGTAACCTCTATACTATAGTAGGCTGCTATAGTGATGCCATTATGTCACATATTACTGTGGGTGAGAAACAGAACAAGAATACTTACATCACCACCTTGAGGGCAATAGTAGCCTCTTGGACAAGCATGGCCACTGGCATTTGGAGCAGCGGCCAGCCCTTTGGGGCAAAGCAAACCTGCCGGGCACACCATCGTCCGCAGCATAGACTCCCTGCTGGTATTTGCCTCTGCACAGAAATGGCCAACAAGGCAGGGGAAGCAGGAGGTGGATCCAAGGTCCTGCAAAAAAAAAAGAGAGAAGAAGAGGCAGGAATGTAATTCTTTGATTGTTTTGTCCTTGCTTGCAAGCACAAATTAATACGGCTGTCCTCTCCCTACTGCAAGACAACGCAAATATATCTCCATTATATTGTGCTTGCATTCCAGAATCTCAAATTGTTGTGGAACAATTATTCCATGGAGAAATACACATAAATGTCAGTGTCTGGAAAACAATTAATCTGCAGTATTTCAGGACATCTGAACACCAATAAAAACTGCATGAAGGCTTCACTGCTCAATTATCTGCCCAAAATCAATGCAACTGCAACAGTCAGGCTTCCACAGGGACTCCATGGCTGGCAAAGAATAGTGACACCAGGGCAAATTGATGGGCCAGTGGCCTCAGCTTGGTTGGACCATTTGGATGCTGGTGTAGCATTGCAGAGGATATGGCTTGGTGCATGTGGCCACCCTAATGGTCAACTGAAGCCTTGGATTAAGAAGCCATTGTAAACATGACCTTGAGCAAAGTCCATTTCTAAAATGTTGCCTGAGTCTAAATGTGACACATGATGGGTTGTTGTAGGTTTTTTGGGCTGTATGGGCATGTTCTAGAAGCATTCTCTCCTGACGTTTCTCCTGCATCCTCAGTTTCCAACAGACCTCACAACCTCTGAGGATGCTTGCCACAGATGCAGGCAAAACATCAGGAGAGAATGCTTCTAGAACATGGCCTTACTGCCTGATAGCCAGTATTTTAAAAAAATATCTAAAATCATAACAGTAAATAAAGAACAATACTAAAAAGCAGGGTGATTCTAGTCAGGAAACAATCATGGTCAGCTAATCACCAGGGGCGGTCTGAGGTAATTTTAAATGGTAAGCGAACATTATTTTGGCGCCCTCCCAAAAACATTATTTTGGCGCCCCCCCCTCCGCGCATCCTTGCAGCCTCAGGCCCCTTCCAAAACACCTGAAAGGCCCAAGTTTGCCCAGGCCTGGTTTAAAGCCACAGGCAATGCAGTCGCTGTTGCCCGTTTTTAGCTGCTTGTGCTGCCTTTCTTTGATCAGTGTTGTACTTATTGATTTATGTGATGCTTTTGACACAAAATAAATAAATAAATAAATGACCCCCGTTCTTAACTGGGAGTCAGTGGTTTGCAAGGGGGCTGCTTGGGACTCAGGGGCTGCCTTCCTGTCATGGGAAGCGGTGCCCGCCACGTCCCTCTGCTCTGCTCCAGCTGCAGCAAGTAGGCAGCCAGCTTGGCATTGCTCCATCCGCTCCGCTGTCAGAGGTCCACCCAGGGCCCGTGCGACTCGCCCAGGTAGACCCGCCGCACATCGTACTTATTGCGCAACTCGAGGTGGCGGCAGACCCGGTCGGACTCTGTCAGCCACAGCCTCCCCCTCGCCTCACGCTTGCCGCGGCCCGGCTTCCGCCCACCGCCGGCTCCCCGTCGTCCTTATCCCCTACGACGGCAGCTAAGGCAGCCTCTTCCTCCTCCTCCTCCTCCTCCTCCTTCTTCCTCGGCCTCACCACGCGCCGAGTCTCCCATTCCCCGCCCGGTAACCAGGCAACTCTCTCTCTCCACGGTGGAGGAGGTCCGTCGAGGGAGGAAGTAAATGGTGGCACGAGGTGGTGAGTCATGCGCGGCGGCGCCTCGGTGATGCTCCCCCACGCGCCCCGCTTCCGGGTCTCTCTGCTGACACATCACAGGCAGGGCCAGGACGCTGTGTGGCGCCGGTGCCTGGCGGGCAGGGAAATTCGCCCCTCCCAGATCGTGCTCCACGCGGCCGCGTACTTGGTCTACCTGTTGGACCACCCCTGCTAATCACTTCCCAACAAAGGATTCCACCAGCCAGTAAGAAGCCAGACCTTGAAACTGCTGGGCCATTAAATGCTAATCAAGGTGAGCAATTGAAACATTCACACCTATTTCTAACAGACAAGAGTTTTTTCTTCCATCCTGGACATTCTACAGATATATAAACCCCATTTTCCTAGTTTCCAACAGACCTCATGATGTCTGAGGATGCCTGCCATAGATGTAGGCGAAACGTCAGGAGAGAATGCTTCTGGAACATGGCCATACAACCCAGAAAACTCACAGCAACCCAATCAATCAATCAAAACTTTATTACGGTCACAGACCAGCACAAAGTGGGCACAAGCGCCCTAAGAGGAGAAGGACAACTCCCCAGTAAATAGTTATTTAAAATCAGTATAAAAATATATTTTAAAAGACAGGATATTGTTGCCTTATGGTGTCAATCATCACCCGTCTGATATTAAGGGCGGCAGCACAGAATTTAGCAACACAGTAAGTCATTGCAGTGCACAGCAACCCAATTATGGCCTGTTTGCAATGGATTTCTATTCATCATGGATATCTCTGATAAAAAAAACCGGTTTTAAATGATAAAGAGTCACAATTCTCAATTTTGAGGAAATGTGTTTGTATGAGAATAACAATACAAAACTTAGAGCAGTGTTTTGTTTTTGTCCTCCACCTATCATGGAAATGTTTATCATTATCACTTCAAAACTATTCATCACAATGTAATAATAGCTGAAAAGAGCAATGGATTTGCCCTTTGTTTGGCCACCTCCTCATCTCTGGTTTTCAAAGACACTGTGATACCCTTGATGGGAAAATGAACATTCAATTGCATTGCAATTTGTACTCCCCCAGGAGTCAATCTGGAAGCAGTAATATCTGCCCCATTCTTTTCCATCGCTTTTTATCATTATGACAAGGAGAAGGAGAAGATCATCCATATTACACATTTCCTCAAGATGGCAAGTAGCCAGCTGGGTAGCTACCAGAACCTATTAAAATGACAACAATTTACTTTTCAACTGGGATGTGTATCTAAAAGTCCTATGATTTATGCTAATAATAATCATGAAACGAAGGCTATGATACAACCAATTCTGGGCTTTGAGTCTCGTTAAAGTCATAGTCTCTAAGAGATGCTCACTTTGAATATGTTCTCATGAGACTCTGGCCCATTCTACGCTGCCATATAACATCCATATTATCTGATTTGAACTGGATTATATGGCAGTGTAGACTCATATGGCAGTGTAGACTTTCAATGCACTCAATCTGCATTCCATTCAGTCTCAAGTCATCCACAAATGCTCCCAGTCTATACAACCGGTCCCATCATCCACAACTGCAATCTCCATACAGCACTCTCGTCACACACTCCTCCTGCCCACCTTCACACAAACATCTGAAGGCCTTTGCAAAACCATTCGTACCACCAGCACAACCAACTCTGAGCAATCAAGACCCATCACTCTCAAATCTAAACCTACTGGATAATCCCGCCTTCTGCTAGCACAATCTGAAGACGCTAAATTCGAACAACCCTTCACCCAATTCTATGTATCGACTGGGATCCATACTGCGCTACTCAAACCACAGATCCCATCTAGAGTAACCCATATAAATGAAGACCCCCATCTCCTGCCACAAGTGGGACAAGAGGGGCCCCACATGACCAATGAGATGCAACCCCTTTAAATGTGTGCCCCAACATCATACAGAATTGCAGGGCATCAAGGAATTATGCATCTATGTAAATCATTTCAAAGCATTAACAAACCCCCAACATGTCCGATATATCTATACAAGTAGGTGATGGAATGGCAACTTAAACTACACTGCAATTAAGACAACTCTAGCACTACTACACAGTTGATGCTACGGCAAGTTATACATTTAAATCATTAAATGGCATTTCTAAGATGAGGTCCACGCTATTAAAGAGTTGGGCCCATTTCGGAGAGCTTGCAAGACAGCTCTGTTTAGGCAAGCCTTCAGCCTTGCTGGACCTTGAATGATGGCTTCTTAGAATTTGTAGATGCTATGTAGACGCTTGTTTTAGTGTAGTTATGTTTTATGTTTTTATTATTGCTGTATTAATGAAACTGTGATCATCTATATATATAAAAGGGAAGTGGTCGTGCAACGGGGCAAATGCACGCCAAAACTACATTTCCCACACACACAACACCCAGGGCCACTCATCCCCACCACGAGGTACATCAACCACCCACTAAAACACCCCGAAACACCACACAACACCCCAAAAACATCCCTCAAAAACCAACATTACTACGCATGCGCAAACACCTGACACACAAAATGGCCACAAATAACACATCACCATACCGAGCATGCGCAACATCCGAATGGCCCCGTGCCACCGCCACCGAGCACACCACCACCGCTACCTTCACAGCCTCCTTCGCCGCCTCCACACCGCTACCCGCATGCAAACCAACAACCACATCCCGGCTCCTTACCCGCCGCATCCACGCCCCGCCTTCTCCGCCGCATCCCTGCCCTTCCGCAGCGGCTGCCAGCCTCTTGGGGACCCGGCCCACGCCATCGCCTCCTCGACCTTCTCCGACGCCTCTTCCCCGGTCCCTGGCCCGGGCCTCGCGGAAGACACCTTGCCCGTTTCGCCACACGCGGCCCGGCCCAGGACCGCTGGCTAATGGTGGCCGAGGAGAGGGGCAGAAGGCCAGGACGGGACGCGGACCGGTCCAAAACAGAAAGGCAGCCGCCGAGAGAGGCCGAGGGCGCGCGGAAAGCGTCCCACGACCCGGCTCCATGCGGCGGCTGGAAGGTAAATGAACTACACCTCCCAGAAGCCTCCTCGCCGCCCCGTTTCCCAGCGAGCGGCGTGGAGCCTTCTGGGAGGTGTAGTTCACTTTACCTTCCAGGCGCCGCATGGAGCCGGGCCGCGCAGACGCCTTTCCCACTGCGTCCTCGGCCTCTCTCGGTGGCTGCCTTCCTGTTTTGGACCCGGGCCGCACCGTCGCCTCCTTGCCCTTCTTCCCCTCTCCTCACCCGTTACCACGCCGCTCCTGGCCCGGGCCGCGTGTGGCGAAACGGCCAAGGTGGAAGACCCCCCCCCTCCCACGACAATGAGGACAAGACAGAGAAGGAAAAAATAAGGAAAGAAAAGGAAAGAATAGAAGGATGGAAAGGGATAAGAAAAGAAGAAGAAAGGAAGGACAGAGGAAAGAAGGAGAGAGATAAAAATACAAGGATGGAAGGAAGGAGGGGGAAGGAAAATAAACCAGAAAGAAATGAAAAAGCCACAGCGAAGCGTGGCCAGGTCAGCTAGTGCTATATGTTTTTATGTAAACCGCCCCGAGCCCGCCGGAAGGAGCGGTATATAAGAACGAATAATAAACAAATAAATAAACAAACAAATAAATATAACCCATCTGTGGATTATCTGCTTTGATAATCTGGATTATATGGCCTTTGTTGTCTATATGCCTTCAAAGTACTCAATCGGTGTCACAAGTAGATGATGAAGCGACAGCTCCCCCGGTGGCCGGAATTCGAACATACCCTCATGAAGCTGGAAAGTTAGCCTCTGTGTGTCTATCTATATTACACTTCACTATCCAACATGTTGGAGAGTGGAGCAATTTTGTCTCCTCCCCTCGGAGAAGAGATTGGTTGATTTCGCAGAATGTACTGGAAGGGAGGAGGGGCTGGCATAGTGTGCTGCCAGCCCCTTTTTTCCCTCATTCTGCTTTGGAGCATCGCCCACCACTCCCGCCCGTGGATAGTATAATAATGATCGCTCAAATGGTTTCACATTTGGGGGTCGGATAGGAATTTGCCCACAAGGGTTTTGCCTATCCTATACTGTCTATTAGGGGCTTAGATGGAATGGTCGGCTAGTAAACTAGCTAAGCGTAAATAGTTTAGTTATTCAAAGGTTTGTATACACTTAGGGCACCCCTTAAGGGTGTGGGACATTATGCAAACACTCACCTAGACAGTTAATTTTAGAAGTGAGGTGATGATTAATGTTCCAGGAGCGGGGAGAGTCTAGTCTCAAAAGTTGAGAGAGATTTCTCCTGATGTTTCCCTTACGGGTTGCCCGGGTTGAAATATACAGGGGACCCAGGTAGTATGCCTGAATAGCTGAGGGGTAGACTTTAGGAGACGCTACCTCAGCTTACACACCAAGTTAAAACTGACACCAACAAGTTAGTTGAGTTACAAGTTAAATAGGTAACTATTTTAATAAAAGTTGCCCAAAATTTGAAACCATATATTTTGTGTCTGTCTCGTTATTTCGGGGGGTTGGCAGACAAATGTTGTGTGTCTATGGCATTGAATGTTTGCCATGTATATGTGCATTGTGATCTGCCCTGAGTCCCCTGCAGGTTGAGAAGGGTGGGATATAAACACTGTAAATAAGTAAATAAATAAAAGCACAATTTGCAGATGGGTAGCAGCAGAGGTAAAAAGGGTCCTTTAACCCTCCAAAGCTTGCCTCCTCTACAGACTTTCTGAACTTTGTGAAGTCATGATAAAGTCAGGTTATTTTGCAACCACCAGCAACTTTCCCTTACTTGACAATAGACATGTAATGGCAAACCAAACTGATTATAGGGCTGATATAGAGACTTTTTAAGGGAAATGGCAGTCAGGTAGGGTGTGAATGAAATAAAAGTTTGCCATACTTTATTCTAAACGCAGCTGATCTTTTTGTGTAACAGATTGTACTTACTGAAAATTTGCCGGGACCACAGGCATGAGGAGTGATGGTGCCCATATGAGGACAATGATACCCTCCAGGGCACAGGAGGCAGTCATGGGCTGATTTTGCCCCTTGCTCCGAATAATAGGTTCCCCTGTGTAAAAAGAGAGCAGAGCATGGAAGACTGTTTATTATTTAAATCAGTGGGGGTAAAATCCATTAGTGCTATTTGGTTGCATAAAGGGAATCTCAGTTTAATATCATAGACTTTCTGCTCTCTCTGCCTCCTCATCTCTCTGTGGGGTTGCTTGGTTTGTTTCATTAGTCTCACACTGGGTTTGTCAATTACTGCAGCTTTGAAAGTTGTGTAGTAACACCAACCAGACTTTCTTTCGCTGTTTCTTTAAAGGAGGGAAAAAGAACAGGCCAGAAACATAAAAACTAACTTTAATATGTTTGTAAGAGCACTGGGAGCTAGCTGTCCGAACATATTCTCCCCTATGAACCATAAAGGCTGTTAAGATCTTCTGAGGGGGCCCTGCTCTCAGTCCTGCCACTTTCACAATCGGGGGGCCTTGCATGCCCGGATTACTCATAAGGACAACGAGGCCATGGCTTAGGGGCGCAAGCCGGGGGGGGGGGGGCGCAGATCACGGACCAAAAAAACCCCTGGTCCACGCCCCTTTTTCCTCCTTTCTCATGCCCCTCCTCGGTCCTTTTCCCGGCAAAGTCTCTGCTCCATCTCTCTCTCTCTCTCTCTCTCTCTCTCTCTCTCTCTCTCTCTCTCTCTCTCGTGCTCTCTCTCTCTCTCTCATGTTCTTTCTCTCTCTCTCTCTCTCTCTCACGCTCTCTCTTGCACGCTCTCTCTCTCTCTCTCTTTCTCTCGTGCGCGCCTTTGGAGTGAGTTTGCACCCGCTGCACTCTCCCCAAGCCTCCCAACTCCCGAGGAGACCTTCAGAGCACAGCAGAGCTTTCTCGCCGTTGGGAATGCATGGGGACCTTGGAGGTGGCAGGATGGTGCCTACTTGCCTTTCTCTTCTGCTCTGGAGGCACCATGGTGAAAGCCAGCCAAGTGTGGGTCTGAGTGGTGTGTGTGTGTGTGGGGGGGGGGGTGCTAATTCCAAAGTGTGGCCTAGGGCGCAAAAAAGTGTTAATCCAGGCCTAGGGCCTTCTCTGTGGTAGCCCTCGGCTATGGAACTCTCTCCTGATTGAGATCAATCTGCCCCCTCCCTCCTGTCCTTTAGGAGGCTAGTGAAGTCCTGGCTATGGAATGAAGCATTCTCAGAATAATGGCTGAGGCCAGCCTCAGAACAAAGTTATTGACCACACGTACGGACTGAGTTGGACATGATTTTATCTTGGCGATCTGGCTTATTTGTAGTTTTATTCTATATGTATTTAAATATTTTATTGTTGCTGTGAGCCGGTCTGACTCCCTCTACAGAAGTAGAGAAGATCGGGATATAAAAGTTTTAAATAAATAAATAAATAAATAATTAATAATAAATCATAGAATCATAGAGTTGGAAGAGACCTCATGGGCCATCCAGTCCAACCTCATTCTGCCAAGGAGCAGAAACATTGCATTCAAAGCACCCCCGACAGATGGCCATCCAGCCTCTGTTTCAAAGCCTCCAAAGAAGGAGCCTCCACCACACTCCGGGGCAGAGAGCTCCACTGCTGAACAGCTCTCACAGTCATGAAGTTCTTCCTCATGTTCAGATGGAGTCTCCTTTCTTGTACTTTGAAGCCATTGTTCCATGTCCTGGTCTCCAGGGCAGCAGAAAACAAGCTTGTTTCCTCCTCTCTATGACTTCCCCACACATATTTATTAGGGGTGGATATCTCTGGTTTAAAATACTTTGAAATCTGTTATTTTTCGTATTTAAAATTATTTCAACCTTATATTGACCCTCGGGGTCCAACCCAGAAGAGAAGTTTCAAAACCGAACCCGGGGTTGCCATTTTTTCTAATGATCATGTTATTAGGTCGTTTTTTCCCCTCCTCGGTTCTCAACTTGCGAGAGGAGACTGGAGGGCAGCAGCACCCGCCTTTCTCCTCTCGCAAGCTGAGAGCTGAGGTGGGCGCTTTATTCCCAAGCAGGGAAGGAAGTGGGGACGTGAGTCCCCGCCTCCTCCTCTCCTTGGGAATAAACTGGGACAATGGTGAGAGGAGGGTGGAAGGTGCAGCCTGGCACCCTCCTCTCGCCAACCGAGACCCAAACAGGGGTTAATAACCCTTGTTTGTGTGTCAGATGGTGGGAAGGGCACCCTGCAGCCTGGCACCCTCCTCTCGCCAACCGAGACCCAAACGGGGGTTATCTTTAACCCCCGTTTGGGTGTCAGCTGGCCAGAGGGGAGTGCAGGCAGCACCTTCCACCCTCCTGTCGCGCATGCATGGAACAAATAACGTAATAATAATGAAATTCATTATTAATTACGTTTCAATTACATAAAATATTTTTAAAAAATTGGATTAATTTCTATAACGAATTAGCAACGGAAATCCCCCTCCCCCACGAGTTTAGAATCAAATGTTTCAAGAATCAACCACCCCTAATAATTATATATGACCATCATGTCTCCTCTCAGTCTTCTCTTCTGCAGTCTAAACATGCCCAACTATTTAAGCCGCTCCTTATAGGGCTTGTTCTCCAGACCCTTGAGTTGGACTACAACTTTGGAGATCAGGATCTGAATCTTTGCTCAGACATGAAAACCACACTCTCTCACCTCCAAAAAACCAGAAATTTATTTAACTTAGATTGGAAATAATTTGAGGGCACACAACAACAATAAGGAGAAAGAAAGACACACTTAGTACTATCCTATGTGAGCAGTTCATCCTTGGAAGCTGCAGGATATTTAACAAAATGATGAAGACAGGTGCCATCTTGACGTTTCACGTTATGGCACCAAAGTACTGGATGACATAGCTTTCTCTTTTCAACTTACAGTGGGCAGAGGGCTGGTTTAGCAGTTCCTTCAGGGCAATAGCCTCCACCTGGGCAGGCCATGCAATCCTCCCTTCGACCGTTTCCAAGCCTGGTGCTATAGGTTCCTGCTGGGCATGGGAACTGGGTGCTTGTCTGTGTACCTTTTCCCGGAGACAAAGGGATAGAATGAACACAATCACAGTCAGTGGGAAAAGAGAAAGTAAAACAAAAACAAAAACACTCTTGCCTATGTGGAAGGGAGAAGACAAGAAAACTGAAACAGGGTAATTATGATTACTTATAATTTTATCTTACTCTTAGAATAATATAATCATAGAGTTGGAAGAGACTTCGTGGGGCATCCAGTCCAACCTCATTCTGCCAAGAAGCAGGAAAATTGCATTCAAAGCATCCCTGACAGATGGCCATCCAGCCCCTGTTTAAAAGCCTCCAAAGAAGGAGCTTCCACCATGTTCCGGGGCAGAGAGTTCCACTGCTGAACAGCTCTCACAGTCAGGAAGTTCTTCCTAATGTTCAGATGGAATCTCCTTTCTTGTAATTTGAAGCCATTGCTCCGCGTCCTAGTCTCCAGGGCAGCGAAAACAAGCTTGCTCCCTCCTCCCTATGACTTCCTGTCACATACTTATACATGGTCATCATGTCTCCTCTCAGCCTTCTCTTCTGCAGGCCTCTCCTCATAGGGTTTGTTCTCCAGACCCTTGATCATTTTAGTCGCCCTCCTCTGGACACATTCCAGCTTGTCAACATCTCCCTTCAATTGTCGTGCCCAGAATTGGGCACAGTATTCCAGGTATGGTCTTCTTTGTAGCATATTTCAACAGAGATTATGGTATTGGTGATTCAACGCGGTATGCAACAGAACTTATACATGAACTTTGGATAGAACTTTGTGGCCCCTGAAGACACAACTCCCAGTATTCCTCAACAAACTTGGCCAGTGAGGGATGCTGGGAGCTGGAATCTAATATTGTTTTCCTCTAAATCATCCTCAGAATCCTAGTCTCTTTAGGTCAGGGACTGGTGCCATATTCGTGTCCATGATTTACATGCCTGAAATAATGCAGCAAAATATCTCAAATAGTTTATAATTATGTAAATAAAGAGTTCAATCTGATTGACTTCTCTGTACCTTCTGGGCAGAAATAGCCTGCACTGCATCTTCCCGATGGAGTATGAGCACCCACCACGCAGAACCATCCTGCAGGACACAGGTCGCATTCACCTTCTGCTGCAAGTCCTATTTTGTTGCTCCATGTTCCAGCTGCACACTTGTGCTCTGTTGGGTGCTTGGTTCCCGGTGGGCAATAGTGACCAGCAGGACATGGAACAGGTGGCTTCTGTTTTCCTCCCGATCCTGCAAAAACACAGTGATGTACAGTCAACACTGAAGCCTTGCCCAAAGCAGGGACTCAAATAAATGTTGATCTGATGGCATATTGAAGTTTTAGAATCACAGAGTTGGAAAAGACCACAAGAGCCATCCAGTCCAATCTTCTGACTTGGATGAAAATGCAGGAAAATAACCAATTTGTGGGCCAAAGAGTTGAGGGCCCCCCTCCCCCACCCCCCAAATTCCTTCCCAAGGAAGAAGAAAAATACCTCCAATGGCTTATCAGAGTGGTGATCATTGTTAGCATGACATAAGGATGGCATAGAGCAGTGAATCACCATACATTACCCCATAGACTACATGTAGACTTTTTGTGTCCAATCCACCAATATTCCAAGACCATAAACCAGTTTAAAAATGGTGTAAATTTTGAGCATTTTTTAAACCTTCAAGCCATATAAAAACTTCAAAGCATATGTAACTATATGAAAACACCCCATCCCATCCCCACCAGCACCCCATAACCTTGTACAGTATATAGGGATAGAATTCTTCACCAAGGCCCCTTCTAGACTGCCCCATATCCCAGGATCTGATCCCAGATAATATGGTAGTGGAGACTCATATAATCCAGTTCAAAGCAGATAGTCTGGGATCGGATCCTGGGATATAGGGCAGTGTAGAAAGGGTCTGTGTTACTCCTCAATGGTAGCAATTCCTCATTTGCTGTACTTGGAACTTATTTTGTGCAAATTCATTTAGGTAGGAATCCCCCAATTCTGGGTAGGCAAGTAGTGATGGCTGGGAAAGGAAAGGTGCAGCAGAGTCAGGGCAGATGTTGTGGGACAATAGAACTCATCTCAACGCTGCATAAAGCCACAAGTCCCTGCCATTATTATGATCCAACATCCTATCTTGAATGGGACTTAAATGCTTGGATAACCGCATGCACATTTTATAAATAAATAAGCACAATGTCATACCTTTTGTACAGACAAATTTCTCTGGACAGGTTTCACACTGAGACTTATCAAACAGGTCATAGTGGTTGCTGAATGTCCCTGGAGGGCAAGCATTGCTGGGAGCATGCGGACTGGAAGAGCCAACTGGGCAAACATACCTGAGGACAAAATATTACATTGGTTGAAAACAACTCCCAAAGTCCCACCTCCCCATTTTCCCTCATTAGCCAACTATGTCTCAGCTGACACATCCCTTGCTACTGTTGTGTGCAATAGCAGGGTCTGTCACAATCACCATTGTATGATGTCCTCAGTGGTGAGTGACATGACTCCTACATCATGATTATCTGCCTCTTTTTAGGGACATCAATGGCTACTAGGCCTGTTTGATCAAGAAAACAAATGGTTCAAAACTCGTTGTGGATGTAAGGGGCGCTGGCGGTTCGAATCTAAATGACTTATAAAATTTTCCCAAAAAATGCGAAAATTTTACGAATTTTTCGGAAATTTCAGAATGGCTTTGTTAATGCATGTTCAGTAAGAAAGAAACAGCACTGGCAGCACTGGCAGTAGGAAAGAAATAGCACTGGTTAAACACCCAGTTTGGACGCAGATGTCTTTCCCTCCCTCCGCGTTAGGTCTAACACGAAGGGAAGGAAAGACATCCGTGTTCAAACTGGGTTAAACACCCAGTTTGGACGCGATGGTCTTTCCCTCCGCATCAGAACTGGCGTGAGAGCCACATATGGAAAGGAAGGCCAGGGAAGGGAAACCAGTCAATTCCTTTCTGAAAATGGCAGCAGTGGCTTCGAAATGGCAAATTCATTTCTGGGTTGTTTACATCACTTCGAAACCGCTTCAGAAGTGAATTTAATCCGAATTCATTCCGATTTTACGAGCATTCCGATGAACCTACCCAGGCCTAATGGCTACTTGTCACAATGGTCTCATATTGCCTCCAGCATCAGAGGAAGTTGCGGTACTTGTGTGCCTTCAAGTTGGTTCTGCCTTAGGAAAACCTGAAGGTGGGACTTTCCTGGCAAGACATAGAATCCTAGAGTTGGAAGAGACCTTGTGGGTCATCCAGTCCAACCCCTTGCCAAGGAGCAGGAAAATCACATTCAAAGCTCCCATGACAGATGGCCATTCAGCTTCTGTTTAAAAGCCTCCAAAGAATGCGCATCCACCATGTTCTGGGGCAGAGAGTTCCACTGCTGAACAGCTCTCACAGTCAGGAAGTCCTTCTTAATGTTCATGTGGAATATCCTTTCTTGTAGTTTGAAGCCATTGCTTCACGTCCTAGTCTCCAGGGCAGCAGACAACAAGCTTGCTCCCTCCTCCCTATGACTTCCCCTCACATTTTTATACATGGCCATCATATCTCCTCTCAGTCTTTCTTGTAGGTAGAAAGGAGATTTCATCTGTACATTGGGAAAAACCTCCTAACAGTGAGATTAGTTTATTTATTTATTTACAGTATAAATAAATACATATTTACAGTCCACAGGGGACTCAGGGCGGATTACAATGTACATATACAATGCAAACATTCAATTCCATAGACACACACCATATATATACAGACACTCAGAGGCTATTTAACATTCCAGCTACTGACCACCAGGGGAGCTGTTGCTTCCTCGTTCTTTGCATACTTCCTGGAGATTTTTATGGCCTCGTAAAGCAGTTAAATTAGCCTCCCCACAAAGTGATACCTAATTTTTCTACTTGACAGATGCAACTCTCCTTCAGGCTGCATAGGTCGACAACAAGCTACACAATTCTGGTCAGGAGCTCACTCCGACCCGGGCTGGCTTTGAACTCATGACCTTCCAGTCAGTAGTGATCTTAATGCAGTTGACTATCAGCCAGCTGCGCCACAGTCCCGGTGTTTATAATATATTAACATATTCAAACATATTTATTAACATATTTATTAACATACTTAACACGTAAATACTTGGATTTGCCTTCTACTCTGAAACTGCCCACTCAAGTCTCTTCTGAAATGTGATATGGCAGATAAGAGATAGGATGGCAAGCACTTACCCTGGCATGCATTCTGAGTCCGGCTTCGCTAAGCCACTTTGAGTGCAAGCTTTCCCAGCAGGACAGGCTCTGCAGTCTGAAGATTCATCTTGTCCCTGGAGAGGATTGTAGGTTCCCGAGGAACATGGATTTGGGTAACTTGTCCCATTAGGGCAGAAATAGCCAGCTGGACATTTCAAGCACTGTTTGATGCCTGGATCAAGAGGAAAACCGGAAGGAAACCAAAGAACAATTGTTGAGACAAAAGCAAGAATCCTACTGTCAGTTTCAATTAAAGGAAAATACCTATTGAATTGGAACTTATGCTAGGTCTTGGCTTATAAAGTCACAACTAATTTCATGGATTTCCTGCACTGGGAGTGAGTTCATCAGAAGCAGAATAAAATTGTTTGGCAAAATGCAATACACGCTGACTGTTGTTGTTGTTGTGTGCCTTCAAGTCATTTGTGATTTATGGTAATGTTAAGACTTATCATGGAAGTTTTCTGTGGCTGAGTGTGCTTAATGTATTTTATTTATTTATTTATTTATTTGTTTATTTATTTATTTATGGTTTTGACTTCTTAGTCGCCCCTTCCGGTAGGCTCGGTGTGACTTACATATGCATAAAGCCATAAAAACACTGTAAAACAACGGACCAATGTTGACATATTAAAATTGAACAGACAGATACACATTAAAATAACTCTTAGGCCTGCATTACAAGTAAGCGGCCTAGGGATGTCTATGGACCAAACGCCTGTATGAACAGGAGGGTTTAACAAGCCCTGCGGATGGCTAGCAGGTCGGTCTGTGTGCGGATTGTGGAGAGAAGGGCGTTCCATAAGACTGGCGCGATGGCACTAAAAGCCCTCCTCCGCGTTGTAGACAGATGGATGGATTGACAGCTGGGCACCACCAGGAGGTTCTGGGACTCAGATCGCAGTGGTCATGGGAGATTGTATTGGGAGAGGCGGTCCCTTAGGTACACTGGTCCCAGACTATTCAAGGCCTTGAAGGTCAAAACCAGCACCTTGAAGGTGATCCGGTGCTCTATTGGAAGCCAGTGCATTTCGCGCAGAACAGGCGTGATGTGGCAGCGAGATGGAAGGCCTGCCACCAGCCGAGCTGCAGGGTTCTGCACCAGCTTAAGCTTCTGGATCACCGACAAAGGAAGGCCGATGTAGAGGGCATTACAGTAGTCCAATCTTGAGATGATTGTGGCTTGGACCACTGTGGCTAGGTCATGACGGGACAGGTAGGGAGCCAGCTTCCTCCCCTGTCGGAGGTGATGGAAAGCCACTCCGCTGATGATTTCATTATTTTTATAATAGTTATAAGTATCTTTAATGTGTCCAGAGGGATGCCACTGAAGGCCCTTCCAGACAGGTCTATTATCCCAGGATCTGATCCCAGGTTTTCTGTTTATCTCAGATTATCTGGCAGTGTGGACTCATATAATCCAGTTTAAAGCAGAAAACCTGAGATCAGATCCTGGGATATAAGGCCTATCTGGAAGGGCCCCGAGATAACAATAAGAGGAGATGACCCAAGGTACTGTATGTCATGCCTTAAATATGTTAAGGACCTTGGATAGCTCCTTAAAGTCCAACCGGAATCCTTGTGTGGATCCACTGTCCCACTCATATGGAAGGCATGACTGTTTATCAACAGTTTCTTATGTTCTCCAGGAAATACAAAGGATCCATATTAGGAAGTCCATGACTACATCAGCAGGTGGCACTGTTGGACCAGCTGAAATTTCAATATAGTTGCTCTGTTTGCTTTTTTTTAACCCAGGTGCGATAAAAGGCAGCAGGGATTTTGCTCAAAGCTAATACTATGGGAAAGAGAAATATTACATTCCCAGTAAATAGATCAGCCGATGAACCTGCATGGGTGTAGGTTCACCATTGCCTCGTTGTCAGTGTATATAAAACCAAGGTCACTTGGCACCTGGTCTTCAAGCAGCGGGTTCTGTATTCAAATAAAGAAATAGCATTTAAAATAAAAGGAGAAAGAAAGCTGAGCCCACACATTGGTATTCTGAATGGAGAGCAGTGAATGGGTTTCACAGACTGGTGATAGACTCAGCACAAACACTCAGATACCTGCATGAATGACAAACGCTCTGAATGTGCGATCGGCTTTGGAACTGTGCACCTTAAACAAAAGCGCTGCCTCATTGTAGGCATTCAGAAGGGATCTCGCTGAGATAACAAGAGGGAGGGAAAGAAAGGAAAGCTGCCTGGAATGAATCCAAACAGCCCCACATTCTCAGAATGCTGCATTTCCATCAAGTAGGAGAAAGGAATGCATAAAAACATTTCCATCACCGAACATCTGCAACACCGCTGATCATGCCAGAAAAATCTATTTTGGCTTCAGAAAAGTCTCACCTGAAACATGAGAACTCAATGAGTAGTCCAAGTGGATGAGGCTAATCCAAAGCATGATAATAACTTCAATATATTATGCTGGAGCTGCATTCATGCATTGATAGTTCACCACAAAGAACTCTACACAGAAACAATGATCTCCAGTACCAACACCAGCAGTTCATGGCAGAGAGAGACATAGAGCAAGACTAGGGAGCAACATGAACAAGAAGAAGAGTTGCATTCAAGTTGTGCATTTATAACTCAGATAAAGTGGATGTGCTTCTTGTGTAACATCTCTTTGGCCCTAAGTATTATTATTTTTATTTCTTTCTTTATTTTATTTATATTCTGCTCTTCTCACCCCGAAGGGGACTCAGAGCTGATTACAGTACACATACTTGCAGACAATCCCTGCAGTTGAACATATGACATATAGACATATGACATTTATCACAGTACACTACATACATTTTGACATATCACATATTACATACATACATTTTGACATATTACATACACATATACACACACAGAGGCAAACTTTCTGGCCACCAGGGGGAGCTGACGCACTCCTCTCAGCGTTTTCCAGGTCCCTTTGTTGTTCTTCCGCATTCCTGTTTTTTTTAATGGTCCCATAAATTTTGCCTCCCCACTTAATGTGGTACCTTTATCTCCTACTTGACAGATGCACCTGTCTTTCGGGCTGCAAAGGTCGACAGCACTCACCTTGACCCGGGCAGGCTTCGAACTCATGACCTACAGGTCAGAGAGATCTTATGCAGCTGACACTTAGCCAGCTGCGCCACATTCCCGGTAGATCAGTTCAAGGGGTGGCCTTGGGTGAATCTACTCTGTCAAATGAATGCAGTTGGGCGTCATTTTAACTGACATGACTCAATGCTATGGGATCATGTTGGCTGTTGTTTTCCAAGGTCTCTAGCCTTCTTTGCCAAAGAGTGCTGGCGCCTCAGTAAACTAGACATCTTAGGATTCCACAGCACTGAACAATGGCAGTTAAAATGGAGTCAAAATGCATTGATTCTAAAGTGTAGATAGATGGTTCCCAACCTTTTTTTTTACCAGGGACCATTTGACCAGGGACCATTTTGACCAAGGACTACTTTGACCAAGGACCACTCTCCAACATTAGTACCAAAAGGGTTACGAATCAGTATTTGGTCAACTTTAGATTCGGTTTGGTTATTTGGGGTGCTGATTCAGAAAATAGCATTGGATAGACCACATCAGCTCTAGTTCCTTTCCTTTTTATCTTTATTAAGAATATTTTTTTCATATATACATAAAATCGTAAAGCAAAAAGAGTGTTAGAAAGATAGAATGAGTGATGATAAAGAGAATAGTAGAGAGTGTAAAGATATAAAGATATCGTTAGAGATATATTAAAATCCATAGTCCAAGCTATAGATAATAAATAGAAAGTAATAGAGGTAGTAAGCAGAAGATAGATAAATAGATAGATAGGAATGTATAGAACGAAATAAAAAGTGTAAAGAAAAGTTTTGACTTCCTGATTCAGAACATAAGTACAATTTAAATTTATTTATTTAAACACATTTATTTAAATAAATAAAAATATGCCATCCGGAAGTCACCATCTGCTCGCCCACAGAAAAACGTATCCAGAGCTGATGTGGTCTCTCCAATACAATTGTCTGAATCACCACCCCAAATAATCTCTTAAACAAACCTAAAAACGAAGACACTAAGAAAAATATATATATTTGGTTGGGCTGTGTTATTATCTATGGATTTTGTTAGCGCTCAGGATTATGAGTGGATTAGAATTATAGAGTTGGAAGAGACGTCATGGGCCATCCAGTCCAACGCATTTTGCAAGACCAGTTGCTCTCGTTGCAACAGAGTAGTTAAGGTGAGGCCACTGATCATATTTTAGTTCTTGTGGACCACTGGTGGTCCACAGACCACAGGTTGGGAACCACTGCTGTAGATGATCTCCAAGGAATCCTTGGTTCACATTCTGCTCCAGAGCCCTGTGACATTCTGTCCATTTGGAGAATACGTTGGGGAAATGGCCTCAGAAACCTTCTCCCCGCCTCCCCATGTCATTCACAATTAAAAAGCATAAGGTGCATGAAGTACCCCCTTTTAGTCAGATATTATTTGTCCCACTGAGAAAAGAAACACCATATTTCATTCTACTCAGCAGTGTGCTGTGGGAAAAATAATTAAAGACAAATGACAATTATCAAAATAAATGAAGCGGATACAGTTTGTGATGTGCCACCACCGGATTATTTTTTTTAATTGAGTTTGCCCAATTACTTGTCAATTTGCAAAAGTCATTCATACTGAACAGGCTTCCCCACTCATTGTTACATGACTTCTAAAAAAAATCGTACCTAAAATACCTCATAACCTGTCCTAGAAGGTAAATAGGGGTGGGGAGTGAAGAGCGCAAAACAGCCAAAATGTTTGGTTTTGTCTTTAAAGAGTGACAACATGCATTTTCTCTATTTTCAGTTGCAGAAAATGAAAAATAAACAGTGCTGAAAAGTTGCCTTCCTTGTAATAAATGAGATGCTTGATTTAGCACTTTGGATAAGATCAAAATGATAGACATTTGTGACACTGTCATTGTGGAGAGCAGGAGTCACTCACTGACAAGGCTCCAAAACTATTTTTAGAGGCTCCAAAACTATTTTTAGAGGCTCCAAAACTATTTTTAGAAATCTGGGTTGTTAAGGGTTCAATACCAAGAGGAAATCGGTTATCAATTTTATATACTTGCAAGTACTAATGGGGCAAATTACTTTTTCCATCCATTATCATTCACAAACTTTAAGTCTACAAATAACTGACATGGCATCCATGTAGTTTACTCTCACATAATGTATGGACTAAATAAATTATTTACTTTATTTATTATTTACTTTATTTATATTCTGCTCTTCTCACCCCGAAGGGGACTAAGAGCGGATTACAGTGCACATACTTGCAGACAATCCCTGCAGTTCAACATATATAGACAACGACATACTGTATATTGACATATTTAGACATATATTGATGAACATAAGACGAACAGAGGCAAACTTCTGGCCACCAGGGGGAGCTCATGCACTCCTCTCTCAGCGTTTTCCAGAGTCCCTTGTTGTTCTTCCGCATTCCTCAGCGATTCCCGGAGTTCTTTATAACCTCATAAATCAGTCAAAATTTGCCTCCCCACTTAATGTGGTACCTTTATCTCCTACTTGACAAATGAACTGTCTTTCGGGCTGCAAAGGTCAACAGCAGGCTACACTTAAGGTCGCGCACCCACCTTGACCCGGGCAGGCCTCGAACTCATGACCTACTGGTCAGAGAGATCTTATGCAACTGACACTTAGCCAGCTGCGCCACTTCCCGGTGCTTGAATTGTTGGAAGCCTTTATTATTCCTGCAAAAGCTTATTCCTGCAAAAGCTCAATGTCCTATTATTTCTTATTGCTTAATCATTCAGCACACTTCCGTTTGATACTTCCCATTGCCAGCTGGAAGGGGAGGGCTATTTTCTGGTCCATTGTAAAAAGAAGCAGGTGGTTAAAAAAAAATAGTCCCTGCCAAAACTACATCAGGCAGGGCAAGCCTATTTAAGGCTGCACAGCCCCTGTAGCTCCACATTTGGAGCTAATCACTGGCCCACCTTCCCGCACTACAACAGTGAAACTGTAACTGGCTCAGGTGGAGCCAAAACTGGGATGGAATTTACATCTTGGTGTGCAACAAAGGCACCCATTTTGTTGAAGGTCAGGAACGGGAACCCCCAACTGTGTGTTTGGACAAACAAGTCAGGGGAGGACGGAAATGGCCTTGGAGCTGTGTGGGAATCTGAACCCCACTGAAGCCCCACTGCGGTTCATGAAGAGGGTTTTAAAAGGTAACAGTTAATAAAGTTGTCCATAGTTATTCCTATATGGTTGTCTGCTCCTGGGACTATTCTCACCTTTTCTTTGGCCACCCCATGCCACTCCTTATGGCATGATATGTGCTGTTTTGTAAGACGCCCCAAGACCCTTTTTGGGAGATGGTGGCAGGATATAAATAAGATATTATTATTATTATGTTGTTGTTGTTGTTGTGGAATGCACTGCTGGGAGAGATTCGGCACACTCTTTGAATTTAAAATAGAATTAAAAACCTAACTCTTTCACCAAGCCTTCCCAGTCAATTTTAAGCTATGAATTTTTAAAGAATTAATGGTTTTAATATGTGTGCTTATATGTGCTATTTTATCCATGGGTTTTAAATGATTTTATGTTTCTGGTCATCTATTGTATTTTAACTCTGTGTTGCATTCTGCCTCGTCCCTTGGAGAAAGGTAGGTAAGAATACAATGGATTGTTCTTCATTGTCTCCAGACGAAGACCGGAAATCCACAGCGACCTCCCACCGGAAATCGTGTCATCGACCCAGAAAGCGGAAACGGCGGCGGAAGGGAAAGAGTCGCCAAGAGCGAACTTCCGGCCGCACCAAAGAGCAGTGAGTAAACAACCAGAACTCCCAGTCTAGGACCGGATCAACGTTGCATTGCGAGCACAGAGCTCCCAAGAGTGTTAGGAATGTTAACGGTCACCAATGGCAGAAGGGGTCTAGAGCAGGGGTGCTCACACTTTTTCAGCATGCGAGCTACTCTTAAAGCAACCAAGTTCAAAAGATCTACCTGTCCCCGCCGCCGTGTGCTCCTGTGTGCTCCCGCCGCCGCACGTGCTCCTGCTGCTGTTTTCTGCCCACGCAGTGGTTCTTCCGCCTGCGGGGCATTGCAGGAAGGAAAAAGCACGAGGCAGGGCATCCAGAGGGAGCGCTCCGCCCTGCCAGTCTCGCTGGCAACGGAGGCTGCACAGCTGCTTCTGGATGAGAGAGAGGCAGGGCGCTCCCTCCAGAGGCCCTGCCTTGTGCTTCCTTCTTCCTGCAATGCCCCGCAGGTGAAAGAAGCACCTCAAGAGCGGAAACCAGCAGCAGGAGCGCGCATGCGCGCAGGGCGTGTGCGGGCATGGCAGGAGCGCTCCATCCGGATGGTGAGGCCCGAAGATCACCTGGAAGAGGGCCGAAGATCTACTAGTAGCTCCCGAGCTACCTAATGAGCACCCCTGGTCTAGAGTGTTCAGTTCGGGAACACAGAGGCCATTTCATCCGAGGACATTCTGGAGCTCAAACCATAGAGCTCCGAAACGTCCCTTGGAGAACCGTCAGCCCTCGAGTCAGGTCGCCGGACTGGTAAAGAGACACCCATTGAGAGCACAGGGCTCTAGGGTCGAAGATGATCTCCTTCTCCTTCCCAACCTTGTGATCCTACAAGGCCCCTTGGGAGCCCCGCGGCTACCCCCCTTCAATGGTCGACAACTGCCACCATAGTGTGCATGGCACCCTATGCTCCTTTCCTTATTCATGTGCTAACCCTGTACTGTTTTTTCCCCTGTAATGTCTGTTCTTGTATTGTTGCTGTGTTATGAATCAAACTGTAAACTACTCCGAGCCTCCGGGGAGTGGCGGTATAAAAGTTTGAAACATAAATAAATAAATTGTTGTCAATTTGGTTGTCACTGTTGAACATATGGGGATTCTGCCCTTCCAATGCCTGGTTACAAGTTTTCCTAACTTTGCTGGAAGTGGCGGATAATCGTTTTCTTTCCATCATGTGTTGGCAAAGAAACCTCCTGGATCAGATGAGTTTCCTTCCCCCTTTGCAAGGATTCTCTTCAGTTTTGTATACTGAGAAGTATAATTTCCTTCATCCTACACTCTTTTCAGAACAGGATAATGATAATGACACGTTAGTCTTACAGGTGCCAATTAACAGGTGCCATTGTGCTCCCTGGGTTGATACCCAACAAGTTCAAGTGTGTGGAATACATATTCATGAAGGTGCCCTCTGCTTCGGAGGAATCTGCTCCTGCAGCCGCTTCTATTAAAAATAGGTTTATTTCCTGCACAGGTATCATCCATTACCACAAATGCCATGACAAAGGCCATTGGCCCAACCATCCATCTCCTGTCCTAATGGACGTCAATTGTAAGTAAAATAAACCTATCTCTTAATGGAATGGACTCCATCAGCTGCCTAATCTCTCTGCAATAGAGTTCCCAGAGGAATGTGTCGGCATAACAACACAGAAGCGTAAAACGATGGAAAGTAAATGGGACAGGGAATCACGTGCATTTCTCCACACTTGCAGTTCCTATTTCCTCCCTCCTCTCCCTGTCTGACATCTTCTCTGTCTCCCTCTTCATTCAATTGTCTCACCAATCTAGTACTCTGCCTCAGCTCTCCCCTAGCTTTGACTTTGGGGTGCAAAAAATATTTACAAAATCCTGTTCAACATCTTTATTAATGACGTAGGTGAAGGGTTAGAAGGCTTGATCATCAGGTTTGCAGATGACACAAAATTGGGAGAGAGAGCCAAGACTCAAGAAGACAGGAACAGAATTCAAAACGATCTTAACAGACTAGAGAGATGATTGGCCAAAACTAGAAAAAGGAAGTTCAACAGGGACAAATGCAAGATACTCCACTTAGGCAGAAAAAAGGAAATGCAAAGATACAGAATGGGAGATGCATGGCTCGAGAGCAGTACGTGTGAAAAAGATCTTGGAGTCCTTGTGGACAACAAGTTAAACATGAGCCAACAATGTGATGCTGCAGCTAAAAAAGCCAATGGGATTTTGGCCTACATCAATACGAGTATAGTGTCTAGATCCAAGGAAGTCATGCTACCCCTCTATTCTGCCTTTGTTAGACCACATCTGGAAAACTGTGTCCAATTCTGGGCACCACAATTAAAGAGAAATATTGACAAGCTGGAATGTGTCCAGAGGAGAGTGACTAAAATGATCAAGGGTCTGGAGAACAAGCCCTATGAGGAGCGGCTTAAAGAGCTGGGCATGTATAGTCTGAAGAAGAAAAGACTGAGAGGAGACGTGATGGCCATGTATAAAAATGTGAGGGGAAGTCATAGGGAGGAGGGAGCAAGCTTGTTTTCTGCTGCCCTGGAGGCTAGGACATAGAGCAATGGCTTCAAACTACAAGAAAGGATATTCCACCTGAACATTAGGAAGAACTTCCTTATTGTGAGAGCTGTTCATCAGTGGAACACTCTACCCCAAAGTGTGGTGGAGGCTCCTTCTTTTGAGGCTTTTAAATAGAGGCTGGATGGCCGTCTGTTGGGGATGCTTTGAATGAGATTGTCCTGCTTCTTGGCAAGGGGTTGGACTGGATGGCCCATGAGGTCTCTCGCAACTCTATGATTCTATGATTCGTGTCTGTAGTAAAATAAAAGCTGTCCTGATAGATTTGTGCATTTTGAAGCTTTATTCACATTTTGCAAAATCATTTTATTTGCACAAAACACAACACCACTGTGCTTGTCCACAATATTGTGTCTGTATGTGTGTGCGCCTCCAAGTTCCCTATCTTCTTATGGTGATGCTATGATTACTGCTAGGTTTTCTTAAGGAAAGACTCTCAAGAGGTGGTTTTGCCAGTTCCTTCCTCTGAAATAGACCCTACAGCACTTGATATTTATTGGTGGTCACCATCCAAGTACTAACCAGAGCTGACCCTATTTAGCTTCCAAGATCACAAGCCTTTAGGGTGATGATTGTGATATTTATTACTATCCTGGTTTTTCTCTTCACGGGGAGGGGGTTTGGCCTTCAAGCCTGTAGTGTGGTAGTCCTCTCGGCATTACTTCGCGAACGAAGATTCTTAGGAAGGACTCATCCCACGCTTTTTACAAGTGTGTTGATGACTAAAAAGGCCAATCTGAGATAGGCAAGTTTGGATGCAGAAAGCACAGCAGAAAGTCTCCTTGGGTGATGTTGTTTCCAAGTTGCGGTTCTTTCTGCGTTGTCATTTCACTTCAAGGCCCATTCGGCGTGTCTTCTCGAAAGAGGCCGCATCATTGTGGATAGTGCATCTCCATGCCTCTTGGCCAGATTGATCACATTGTTGGTGATCAATCTGGCCGAGCCTGAGATGTTGTTTCAGGGAGTCCTTATATCTCTTTTTGGGGGCGCCTCTCTTGCGCTGACCCGTGGCGAGTTCACCATAGAGTAATATCTTTGGGAGGCAGTGGTCCTCCATCGTAGAGACGTGCCCTGCCCAGCGCAGCTGTGTTCTCAATAGCGTGGCCTCAATGCTGGTGATCCCTGCTTGCTCAAGGACAGCAGCATTAGTCACATAGTCGGTCCAGTGTATATTTAGGATTGTGCGAAGACAGCGCTGATGAAAGTGTTCGAGGAATCGTAGGTGTTGGCGATAGGTGACCCATGTTTCAGACCCATAGAAGAGAATAGACAGCACGATAGCGCTGTACACACTGATTTTGGTGCTTTGCCTCAGGTGTTTGTTGCTCCAGACCCTTTTGTGAAGCCTTCCAAATGCACTATATGCCTTTGCTAATCTGTGATCTATCTCTTTGTCAATCTTGGTGTCTGAAGAGATGATGCTTCCCAGGTAGTCCTACTCCAATACTTAAATCATTACACAACAATTTGACCCAATGGCTGACATGGATGATGGGTTTCAGAATAGCCTTCCATGTTTTCCATTAGATGGTGCAGAGCAATGAACGAAGCCCTGAAACAATTTCTCACCCAATCCACCTCTTCTACCCATGAAATTGAAGAGCTTTAGTTCTTTTGCCTTCTACCCATTCAAATGGAATCAAATTCTTAGAAACTCTGAAGAAATCTATAATCCAATTGTATTTATCAACACACACACACAGAGGGAGGCACTAATAATTCTCAAAAGCCTCTGTGTACAAAATTCTAGGAAATTTTCTTGGTGTCTAACTTGCCTTGTTTTATGCCAGAGGATTGTAAATAAGCACTATAACCGTCAGGCACTTTGGAAGAGTCCAATTAGTGGTGTGATTTAGTATAGAAACAGCTTTCCCTATTAGGAAAAACAAAGATAATGGAACGCACAGACCTGGGAGGTACGACAAAGAGCTGTTCGCGGACCTTGCAAAACGTTCGCGGAACTCAAAGCTTCCTGCTGGACATGGCATCACCGTGAGCCCAGTGGCCTGGAAGTGACCTAAAAAATGAAATGAGGTGCTAATACATCTATTGCCTATAACTCCAGTACAACAACAAAATCACAACAAAGCTACGAGGGTTGAATGAAAAGTAATGCCTCCACCTTCGTTACTTGGGTTTGGATGGGAATATTTTAATAAATCAAACGCAGAAATAATCCTTAGAATGTGCTCTTTAACTACCACTATTCACTTTCCCACATAATCACCAGACAATTGGATATATTTCTGCCAACAATGAACAAGTTTTCTGGAGCTGTCACTGTTCCTGACAGATTTCAAGTCTGTGCACTTTCATTTCAGGCGTCAGCATCTTAGGTACCCATCGTGCACAGATCTCCTAATAGTCACGCAAAGCAATAACGTGACCCACACATTCTTGTAAAAATACTGTAAATAAATAAATAAATAAATAAATAAATGCTGATTATGCTTGAAATTTCTCTCTGAGTGATATGATGATTGTCCTGAATCAATCTGTCAACCTCTTTCTTGTGAAACTCAGTGGTTGCTAACACAGGACATCCAACTCTTTATTTGTCATGCAAGTCAGATGTTCCCATCTCAACATCTTTACATTTACTTGCCCAATGATGCACAGTACTCACAGCAACACAATCACCATAAATAGCTTGCATTCTCTGACATTTGGGGGGTGGGGGGGACACCTTCTGCTGTTAAGAATTCAATTACTGCACGTTGCTTAAGTGGCATTGACTGACCGTCTGCGCAGGGTTCCATACTTTGCACTTTAACAACACAAGCATTCAATGCTAAGGCTTTCCACCAAAATGGAACTGTAGAAGAGAGTCTACTGAACAAGCCAGTACCTGCCGCATACCAGTACTGCCATCTGCTGAAGAGTTACAGAGGTGGAGGCATTACTTTTCATTCAACCCTCATATATACAACAAGAGGAAGTCACAGATAATATAACTCCACTAGCAATGTCTGCTAAAAATTGTAAGTGGATCATTATATATTTCACTGGCAGAAATTCTGTGGTCCTGCAAGGTCTTGTTGGTCTTCAACTCCCATCAGCCCCAACTAGTACCAACTGTAGTCAGGGATGATAGGAA